>CM046450.1:47474815-48127680 GCA_025506515.1 Flaveria trinervia
GAAAGGAATCTATAAAACAAAACACAGACATTAGTCAATTTTGGATTGGAAATAATGTCAGGTTTCTGGTATTGAAGCAGACCTCTCGTATTAGAAGACAGTTGAACCAGCGGAACGCGAATTGAAGAAACTCGAGTCCTTGCTCGTCAATATGCTTTGCAACAGGTTCTAAAATTGTGGAGGGAAACAATTCATCATTAACAGCCATACGAAGTGATATATTTCATGCACTTCAAAGTTCAACCCTTTAATAAAGATGACAATTTCAACCTGTTTACTTATAAATAGTCAGATTTGCGTTATTTGTTATCTCTAACAGGTCAAAGGGGTGAAAAGATAGCTAAAAAACAGGTCAAATAGATGGAAGTAACTGCTTAAAGTTTTTTTTACTGAAAAACTCCAAAATTATTTTATTTGACAAATTAAATTATTATTGAGAAAATTAAACCATCATATCAGACATCCTAAGTGATATAAGAATGTATACATTTACGACGAAAAAAAGTGTTTCAGGTGAACCTAACCTGCATGACACATTCCAAATGATATACAAGTTTAAACATGGACCCATTTTGACCCATTACAGTTTGTTTGACCTGTTCCTCTATTTGTTAATTTTATTTCATTTGACCCTTAGGGATAGACCATACTACAAATCAACCTATTCATAAGTAAACAGGTCAATAACTCCACCTCCTCTACGAAATAGATTCAGCGACAATACAACATTGAATAAAACCAAAAGTTAATTACCGTCAATCCGCCTGACAAGTTCCTTGAGCTTGAATACTAGCCTTTGAATCCCGGGTTGGGCAAATGTATAATGGTCTTGCATACCATCCAGCAACTTGGATAGACACCAATAACAATCAGCTTCAACATCAGAAATCTTTTCAGGATCTAAATCAGAAATTGACCAGTTATCAATACTCCCTTCCAAGTGTTCTGACAAGAAAACTACTAAAAAAGGTGTTGCAAGGTCATTTATTCCCTGCACGTATCCGCTTGCCGGATGCCTAATTGCCCTGAAGTTACACAAAAAAGAACACATGAAGTTTCAGAAAATATAGAAGAGTAAAAAGACTACATCAGTACATCTAGTTCATGGGTAAGCAGTCATAGAAGTGAATGCTTAAGAGAAAAATTAAAGCATACATAAAGACCTGAACTGAATCTGGCAAATTTCAACTCATTACTTACAAATAACAGGCTGATTGGTGTATTATCATCTCTAACAGGCTAAATGGGTACAATTTAAAAACATAGTCAAGAGAAAACAGTTCAAAACCAGTTGAAAGTCGCCTACAGTATAATTGTAATGCATAAAACCTCCAAAATCACTCTATTAAAAAAATAGATCACTGAAATAATATTAGTTTGCAAGCCATTTTACCCGTACCCCTTTTACCAACCCAATCATTTTACCACTTCTAACCTGAAGCATAAAATAGTGTTTGCGCTGTTTTCTATGCAGGCTTCATTATATTTGTTATTAAATGCATTAATGAAGATTATCATAACGCTTACAAAACTTATTGTTGGATCAAATAGAAGGCTAATGCAACTAAAAACTAGATCACTTAAGTTATTTTGGTGCTGCATGCAAAGGCTTCCGAAGCTTGTCATGGAACTTCCGAAGGTTGTAGAGTTCTTCCGAAGACAAAGGGAAAGTCCAACTTCCAAAAACAGAACTTTACTTCCTAAGACAAATGCATACTTCCGAAGTTCAAGACTTAGAAGAATAAAGTAAAGACCACTTCCGAAGTATGATGAATAGAAGAAGTCTCCAAGCCTTGGAAGAAGCAGCCTCTTCCGAAGTATAAAGTGGCTTCGGAAGTACTTACTCTTCCGAAGCCATTTAACCTTCGGAAGACATTGCTATAACCAGTGAACACAAGTATGGTTTCTGACACTCCGCTACAGACTTCTGATACAGCATGGCTTCTTCTTAAAGAACCATGTTGTTGATCATACTTTATTCCACTGTTTACCTTTTCATGATAGTATAGTTGCCATTTTTAGTTGGTAACAAAAGGTAAGTCAGGGACATGTCCTGACTACCAAATCTCAGATAAGACTTTATCTAAGATACCTTAACTATAATCTTGTAGTATAGGCTTTAGCTAAAGGATCCCTGGTATCAAAGTATATCCGGCTGTAGATAGTATTATATATAGGTTCTCCTTGTAACTCATAGAGATCATAATCTGCTTGTAAGAGTCTTTGTATCTTCAATTGAGAATCAATATATAAAAGTATCTTGAAATTATCTTTCTGTGTTATTAGTTACTTTTCATATTGTGATCAACTCTTATTGATTCTTACCCGAGTGTGATTCTAGGTGAGATTGAGAGAAAACCTTGTGTTTAAGTGACAAACACCGATCCTGCAATTGGTATCAGAGCTTCTCAGGCTCTTGATTGCGTGATCTAACCATCCAAATCAACCTGTTTTCACTCCTCCCTACCACCCACTCCCTCAAATGACCCTCAACAAATCTGAAGTAGAATGGGGACGATGACCAAAGCGCCAATCATCACCCCTGAAAACTTCAGGTCTTGGAGTAAAAATGGAAGGCTTCATTAGATACCAAGACAACAAAATGTGAAACTCGATTGTCAATGGACCGTACAAGCCAAAGGTGGCTTCACCCGGTGGAAACGGTGCCATGATAGAAAAAGCTGTCGAGGACTATTCTGATGAAGACAGAAAGAAGATGGACATCGATAGCAATGTTATGACTATTCTCATGATTGCAATACCGAACTCTATTATGGTGGGGTTCGAGCATTGCAAGACTGCCAAAGAATTGTTTGATGCACTTGCTCAGATGTATTCTTGCTCCAACGACTCAAAGAAGGACTCACTGAAGCAGCAGTTCGAGAACTTCACTCATATTGCTGGAGAGACCCTCAGCCAGCAGTACTTCAGGTACATGGATCTTATCTCTTCCCTTCAGTCTGTAAAGATCGCTCCTGAACTTAGAGATCTCACCAGAAAGTTCATAAGTGTTCTTCCAAATGAGTGGACATTCTACTGTGTCTCTATCAAGAGAACAGAAAACTTGAACACCCTTTCCATGACTGAGCTTTATGGCATCCTTGATGGATACCGCCTAGAGATGGAGAGTAAGAAGGGCCACCAAACAAGCAGATCTATGAGTCTTCCTGCTAGCAACGCTTTAATGGTTGCTGAAGGCTCATTAACCTCTCAACCTCAGCACTTCCTGACTTATCAGCAGCCATCCTGCTCACCTGGTCCCTACATCACTTATCCTGAGACTCCAAGGTCTCAACAGGCTCAACACAATCCCTTCCAGGAAAGTTGTGCCTTTGTCTCAAGAGGTGGACACTCAGGAGATTTTCAATACTGCTTTGATGATCTTGAGTGCTTCAGCCCACATGACGTAGAGTACGTGGACATTGTCCAGCAAATGACTCTCTTAACTTACAAAGCAAAGAAGTTCTTTAAGAGAACTGGAAGGCATTTCTCTCAGAACCCACTACTAGCAAATTTGGGTTTGACAAGACCAGGGCAAAGTGTTACAACTGTAACCAACTGGGTCATTTTGCAAGGGAATGCAAGGCTCCCAAGACCAATCCGGGAACCCCATAGGCCTCCACACATCCCTCAATCTCAAAGCCCACTGAGAAGTCAACTGAGACAGCCGCAATGGCTCAAGAAGTTGACTGGAGCTTCATGGTACAGGATGTGACTCCTGCTCAAGCTCTCATGGCCGGAACAGATGATGCCCAGGTATATGAACATCTCTGCACTCCAGCCTGTATAGCTAAAGTTAAACTCTATCAGGATTACAATATGGAAATCAGATCTAACATTGAGTCTTTAAATATTCTAAAATCTGATTTTAAAAGAGCTAAATCTGACTATCAAAAGAAAATTGATGAGTTGGAGAAAACTGTATCTCTTTTGAAACATGAACACACCAACTACAAGACTCAAATCAAGGATCTAATATCCAAATTGTCTGAGGCTCAAGCCCAGCTTGTCACTACTGAGGCTCAGGCCAGGAAGCATGCTATCTCTGAGCAAAACTTCCAAGCTATTCTTGCATCATCCTCCCATTCCAAACTCTGTTATCAGAACAAAGAAGGGTTGGGAACCAATGAAATTGCTCCACCACATTCCTATGAGTCTATCAGACAGCCTAGATGTGGTACTGAAGAGCAAGAGGTTCCAACTGCTGACCCTTTCTTTCCAGAGTTAAAGGATGAGGCACTAATAGTGGCCACCACAAAGAAGGAACAGATAGATAAACCTATCGCCTCTTGTGATGATCAAATCCTAACCACCAAAGCTAGAAGCAGAGCTAAAGCTGCTAGGAGAACTGCTAAGAAAGGGGCTGAATCCAAACTAAAAATTGACCCCAAACAGAAGGGTGTCTTTTGTTCAGGGTTTCCAAGTGTTAGGTACTTCTGATTCAGGAAAGAAATGTAATACCAGCATTCCTGTCCTACCAAAGGATCAGAAGTTAAAGGGAAAAGTTGCTAACGAAGAAAAGAAAACCAAGAAACAGCAACCCTCACTTTCCAAAAGTCTAACTTCGCATGCATCATGTGTGGCCTGCAAAATCACATGGCAAAAGATTGTTACTACAATCCTGCAAGCACACATTATGCAAATAATGTTAGAAAAGGAGTCAGGGAAGGTTTCACATTTGGACCCTTCCATACGGTTCAAGAGTTGAAGAAGGGAAAGCTAGTTTCCAAAGCCAAGTTGCTTTCGGAAGAAACTCCTTCTTCCGAAGGGAAAATGGCTTCGGAAGCAAAAGCCACTAAGGTTCGGAAGAAGAACAGAAAGCTCCCTTGAAACCATCCCAGAAGAAGACTGCTTCGGAAGAAAAGGTGGTGAAGACTTCTTCCGAAAAGAAAGAAGCTTCGGAAGAAGACCATGTGCAAAAGCTTCAACAAGCTCATCCTCCAAGATCAGCCAAAGGGTGGACTGGAAGATCAAGGAAGATGCTGCAGCCCAAACCTCTTCCTCAAAGACCTCTGTTGAACCCCCATGCATATCATTTGGTTCACTCATGTCATTATCTTTGAAAGAACCAAGACCAATAAAGCTTGGGTTTCCAAACAAAACTGAATTCTCATCTTATTTGCAGGAACATCCATTTGACAAGAACATGTATGGATTGTAGATAGTGGATGCTCCAGGCACATGACAGGGAACAGACATCTCCTTCAACAATTTCAACATTATGATGGAGGTCCTGTCCAGTTTGGAGGTGATACCGGAGGATATATTTCTGGCAGAGGGAGTATATCCAATGGTATGTTAACAGTTGACAAAGTAACTTTGTCAAACAGCTTGAACACAATTGCTAAGTGTTTTTTAATTCTGTGATCAAAAGCACCAAATGCTTTTCACAGAACATGAGTGCATTATCCTCAAACCAGGGATGACAATTCCTCCGGAATTGGTGCTTCTTAGATCTCCCAGGGAAGGGGATATGTACAAGCTTGATATGAACAATGCTTCCCCAATGGGTGAAGTATCATGCTTTCTTTCCAAAGCTGATAGTGATGAGTCAACACTGGCATAAACGTATGTGTCATGTAAATTTTAAAACAATGAACAAATTGGCTAAAAATAACTTGGTACATGGTTTGCCTAAAAAGGAGTCTTTCTGCAAAGACAACTGTGTTGCATGCCTGAAAGGAAACAACACAGGACATCTCATAAATCCAAATGTGTTAACTCTATCACTACTCCATTGTACTTATTGCACATGGATCTTTTTGGTCCCACAAGTATAATGAGCATTGGAAGGAAATCATATTGCCTTGTGATAGTTAATGATTTTACAAGATTTACATGGGTATTCTTTTTAAGAACTAAAGATGAAACTGCTGAAACGTTAAAATTTTTTATTCTTAAAATAGAAAATCAAATTGATCACAAGGTTAAAATAATTAGATGTGATCAAGGGACTGAGTTTAAGAACTTCGTTCTTGACTCATTCTGTAACTCAAAAGGGATTGCCAGACAATATAGTGCTCCCAGAACTCCTCAACAAAACGGTGTTGCTGAGAGGAGGAATAGGACACTCATTGAGGCTGCGTGAACTATGTTAGCTGATTCAAAGCTACCTCTAACATTGGGGCAGAGGTAGTCAGCACTGCATGCTATGTGCAGAACAGAGTTCTTTAGTTAAGCCCCATGAAAAACCCCTTATGAGCTATGGAACAAGAGGCCACCGTTCATTGGTTTTCTAAGGTCCTTTGACAGCAGGTGTACCATACTTAACACAAAGGACAATTTAGCAAAATTTGCTGAAAAGTCGGATGATGCTATCTTGTTGGATACTCTTCTAGTTCCAAAGCTTACAGAGTATACAACATTAAGAATCAACAATCTGAGGAGTCATCAATATAGTTGTTAATGAGCACACTCCTTGTGTTAGGGGGAATGACCTGATCACATCTTTGATTTAGAATTGTTTCCAAACTATTCTAAACCTCTTGTGAGAGTGTTTTCAGTTGGAATAGGTGCTCAAATGATGCTGATGCTGCTGCTAATGATCAACTGTTTGAGCTTCCCAGGCCTAGACCAAATTCTCCAGTGCTGCAATACATCAAGCTTCCACTATTCACAGATCGACAGTTTAACTATATCAAGGAATAGTGAAGCTTCAACAAGTGAGTCGCCTACTGAGCCTCAAAACTCATCAGTGATCCACCACAACACCAGACAGAAGGAGGTAGTATTTTGAAAGTACAGGCAACTCTTAATACTACCTCACAGCCAACTATCGATGATGTTTCTCATTCATTCAATCAGTCCTCATTGAATGACTTTGAAACAACAGCTGGACAGAGTGTTCTAGTTCCTGAGCGAATATGTCCAACCTGGATCTATCTCTGCAACTGGAGTGATTCCTCGTCTTAGGATTCACAACACTCATCCAACTAAGAACATCATAGGAAATGTCTCTGAGGGTGTGAGAACAAGAAGACAGATTCATCAAGGGAATGTCTGCTTGTACTCATGCTTTCTATCTCAGATGGAACCCAAGAAGGTAGAAGATGCCTTAAAAGATAGTAGCTGGATTGAATCGATGCAAGAGGAGCTGCTTCAATTCAAGAGATAGAAGGTATGGAACCTATGTCCGCTACCATCTGGTCAAGTACCCATAGGCACCAAATGGGTTTTTCGAAACAAGAGAAATGATAGAGGCTTGATCTCAAGAATAAGAAAAGATTTGGTTCAAGGATACACTCAAGAGGAAGGAATCGATATACTGATGTCTTCGCACCAGTTGCAAGACTTGAGGCAGTTAGGATCTTCCTTGCTTATGCTGCATCAAGGACTTCACAGTATATCTGAAGATCATGTTAGGTTGGACTCACTTTAGTATAGATGTTTACTTTACATTGTAATAGGACTTTTGTTAGTTTCATTTTGTATTTTGTTTGTAATTAGCAGTTTTGGCAGTCCAGCGAAACTGTGAGCGAATCTATACATTCGCTCACAGTTTGCTGTTTTGGTTTACCCGGCGAACTTGTGTTCTGCCGGGCGAAACTATAGTTTCGGCATGACAGTTTCGCTGGTAGCGAAACTGTCAGCGAATCTATGACTGCTATATATACTATTGTCATTTCACTTTGTACGGAAGCTGGCAAAACCCTAATCGTGGAATTCTGTTGCAAGCTACCATTTCTAAGCAGTTACTTCATTGAAATACAATTGTGCTTGTTGTTATGAGTGAGTTTGTTCATTTGAGTACCAATTATGTCTTGATTCATCATATTCACTTCTCAATTGTTGTTATTTGGATTGTGTGTTTGATATTGATCAAATTATCCTATCAATTGTACTGTTCATCGATCACATGGACCAACAATATCAACTTGATGTCAAGTGTGCTTTTCTATACGGGGATATAGACAGGGAAGTCTATGTATGCCAACCTCCAGGGTTTGAAGATCCACAGCACCCCAACTATGTGTGCAAATGGATAAAAGCTCATATGGGCTGCACCAAGCACCTAGGCTGTGTATGAGATTCTGTCTCAGTTTCTTCTGAAGAATGGCTATACTAGAGGTACATTGACAAGACTCTCTTCGTTAGAAAATCTGGAAAGGACATTTTGCTTGTACAAGTCTATGTTGATGAACAATTTAGTTCCTCAAATGACCAATGTTCAAAGACTTTGAGAGCATTATGAAAAAGAAGTTTGAGATGAGCTCCATGGGAAAAATGTACTTTTTCCCTGGAATTCAGATAAAGCAACTGAAGGAAGGGTTCTTTATAATTAATATAAATATATCTCTGACATCTTTAAAAGATTTGAGATGAAGGATTGCAAGCCTGCCAAGACACCCATACCCGAAACCATAATCTTTGTCCTGACCTTGAGGGGAGGATACTGATCAACATCAGTATAGGGCAATTATTGGTTCTCTGATGTATCTTACAGCAAGTACACCTGATATCATGTTTGCTACTTGTATTTGTGCAAGATATCAGGCTGCTCCTAAGGTGTCTCACCTAACTGCTGTTAAGAGAATCCTCAGATACTCAAAGGAACACCTAAACTAGGTCTCTGGTATCCCAGAAACAAGGATTTCAATCTTTATGGATACTCTGACAGTGACTACGGCGGCTGCAATATTGACAAGAAATCAACATCGGGAGGATGTCAATTTCTTGGTGGAAGGATCATCTCATGGCAATGCAAAAAAAATCCTGTGTCTCTACATCAACTGCTGAAGCTGAATACATGCTGCTGCTAGCTGTTGTGCTCAACTGCTATGGATTCAAAATCAGATGTTAGACTATGGATTCAACTTTATGAGTACTCCTATCCATATTGACAACAACAGTGCTATCTCCATTACTGAAAATCCGGTGAAGCACTCCAAGACTAAGCACATTGACATCAGGTATCATTTCATTAGAGACATTCATGAGAAAAATCTAATCAAGTTATCAAAGTTGATTCAAATGAACAATATGCTGATCTGTTTACCAAAGCTTTTGATGAACAAAGGTTTAAGTATCTCATAACAGCTATTGGGATGATAAACATTGACTAATCTGATCTCTTTTGAAAATTGTTTTAATATGTAAGTCTTGTGTCAATACAATTTAAGCCATGTTACAAGAAATCTCTCTCTGAAATTTTCTAAGTGTAAATTCCTTCCGAAGAGAAATTAACCTTCGGAAGACACTCTCATATCTTCCGAAGCATAATTTCTCAAAGGATAACTTTCTTCTCGGAAAAATTTTTGGTCTCGGAAGAAGAAGCATTGATTGAATATCAGATCTACTTCCGAAACTTACAAATTCTCTATTCGGAAGCAACTCTAACCTTCGGAAGCATATAATTGGCTTCGGAAGTAAGAATTGCCTTCGGAAGACAAGTTACCTTCGGAAATGTTTACACTCGGAAGAGAGATCTCACTGTGTAACGTAAATTTCTTGGGCCCCACACTGTAAAAAGCAAAGATTTGTTAATGATGTCGGATTATTTAACTGATTTTTAACCTTACCGCCACTGTCATTTCATACACTAAACCATCACATCACCTATCCTAACCCCCATTACCGCCTCTCCACAATCTTTTAAATAATCTCGACTATTCACTTTCACTTCTTACTTGCAAACTTTACAGCCCTAGAAATTTCTCTACTCATCTTTACCCAGCTCAAATCATTCCATTCAACTTTTCAAATGGCCTTCAACCCTCAGCACAACCAAGTCGCACTTCTTGATTCATCAAGAGATGTTGACTTCTCAGATCTCATCTTCCTAACCCAATCTTCTACTACACCGCTCTGACTGTTAACCCCACAATTACTCAAACCATATGTCTGAATTTTGGGCAAATGGTCAGATTGAAACCCTAAACGGGGTTCGTGTCATTCGATCGAGCATCTGTGACCAGGAGTTGGTCATTTCTGAACAGCTCATCAGGGAGCATTTAGAGCTTCATGATGAGGGCGCTCCAACGGAATTCCCCAAAGCAGACTTGGACGATTCTTATCTCCAAATGGGATATGGAGGAGACGTTAGCAGGACAACTGTTACAAATTTAACTTCTCGTACAAATGGAAGTTCCTGCTACACGTGATCCTTCACTGCTTGTCGAATAAATCCGGAGGATGGGATCAAATCCATTTGAACTTGGGTGCCTTGTTCATGGGTTGGTAAAACGCCTCCGCTTCAACTATTCAAGATTTGTGCTGACTAACCTCATGAGAAATCTTCAGAAGGACACATTCTTCATGTATCCTAGGTTTCTCCAACATATAATCAACTGTGAGCTAGACCAGAGCACGCTTGTCTGTGCAGCTGCTCTGACTGCTCCTCAGATGAGGCCGACCATCTTCAAGACTTTGAAGAGAGTGTCCACCAACTTCACAGGAAGAGATACTGCACTTTTCCAGGTATGACTAAGCCACGGCTCCTGGTGACATCCCTGTTAACCCCACAGGTGATGAACCCACACCAGCAACTACCCCCCTATGCCAACACTACCTTCTCCACTCATCACCATCATTATCAGAGACGCCCCAAACGAACCATTGTTCAATCTACTCTAACTGAACAAGCTCCTCCTGTTCAATCCAAAAAGACTCGAGTGGAACATAGGCTCCCACTCAATCAGAGGTTTCTCCATCCTTCTCTTTTGACCTCAATTTGGATCTTGGTCTCCTCAGTCTCAGACCCATGAGCCCACAACCCAAGCTGAAAGCCCTCAGGTGAGTCCTATACTCTCCTGAGCAGCCAACAAGTGACAGCCCCACCAGAGGCTCAATGCCTGTAGACATTGACCAAAGTCCCGGGTCAGTAGGTTTACCTTCTATCTTTCACTGACTTTTATTTAAAACTGATGAAGAGATACACATCTCCATGGCAATGAAGTTGATCTACAACACCCTCTCCAAGATCAACAGAGCCTGGAAAAATCCCTTATCTCTAACCCCCATCACAACCAACTGAGGTGAGTCCCACTGATGTGGAGGGGACTCATGTAGATTCACTGCCACTACAGAATGTGCCTTAATGGACCTTGTGGACAGCGGTAACATTCTCAGACTGAATCTACGGCAACCGAGCCTTTGATAACTCTGAAAGAGACATCATTGAGCATGGAAAACCAGGGTGCCAAGAAACCCACATGGTGGTGAGGCTGAACATACTAGGTATGTTACCTCATCTCCCCATGATTCTTCGAAAGAAGATGAGGAAGCATGCGACTCCATTCAAGATCTTCTTCTAAAGTCTCAAACCTGGATCTCAGGTTAGAACTTTAGAGGCAAGATCTGCCACTCAGCAACTTGAGATTGACAATCTCAAGGCTCAACTAGCTGAGAAACAGACAGAGAGGTCTGTTAGGCATGTACCTATTCAGGTCTCCCTAACTTCCTCCTCCAGCTCATCTAGCTCTCAAGATGATGCTACCAAAAAGGGAAGAATGTTCAAAGACAAACACTCAAGGAACCACAGAGCCGACCTTCCACTTCAACATCTTCCTCTCCATCATCTCTGCGCCTGAAACATCTCTAGTCACTCTTCAGATTGATCCAAGGATGCTCAATGATCTCTACAGACTCTTCACCAAGTTTCTGTTAAGATCTTCCTTTGAGCAACCAAGTCATGATGCTGCAATGATCTACTTTGAAGCAGAAGAACTTCAAAAGCTGACTGCACCTTCTACCACTGTGGAAGAAGTTGGTCAACCTAAGGTCCTCATGGAACCTAAGATTCAATTCGAAGGGGAAATGAGAACTGATGGCCCAGCAACTGAAATAGTTGGGACAGAATCTGCATCTCCTTTAACTTCCGAAGCTGAAGTTAAAGCCTCGGAAGAACAAGTTGAATCTTCCGAAGCTGAAATGGAAGCTGCGGAAGGACTGTTTAAAATGTCCGAAGAACTGATCATCACAGATGCTATCCTAGAAATGGCATCTGAAATGAGCAGCGAGGACTTCCAATTGCACCTCCATCTCAGACACCATCTCTGACTCTCTCACAATCAAAAACCTCTCTCCACGAACCACCACAGTCAGGATCTTCAAAGGATAAAGGTAAAAGAAGATGACTGCGGAAGAAATTCAGGAAGAGGAGAAGATTGAGAACTTAAGAAGAAAGAAGACTTCAGACTGAGAAGTTGCTAGCTGCCAGCACAAAAGCAGTTGCTTCCAATCAGGAGGTTGTCATCAATAAAAGAAGAGAGCAGATCATTGACCAGCTCATTGAAATGGGAGCTACCAATGAAGAAACACTCTACTACCATTAGAGGAGTTGATGAATCTGAAGAAGACAACCAGGCTGAGACTTGAAGAAGAAGCCAGGTTGGCCTTAGAGGAAAAGGAAAAGAAACAGAGGGAGGATGAATTGAGGAGAGACAGGATAAACTTCCTACTCTCCAAGGCTTTGATCTTCAAGAACTCTCCACACAACGATGATACGATCCTCTGGCTCTACAAAGAGCAGGATCAAATGGAGAAAGAAAGGAAGAAGGCTGCAAAGAAAAAGCCTGAGAGAAGAAGAAGAAAGAAGAAGGCTAGGGTCACTGCCTCCAAGAAGCTTACTGAGAAAGCCTGGATGAAGGACTATCTTCGAGCTCATGGCTTCTCTGGTAGGCAGGTGGATCCTATGTCTGAAAGGACACTCCAACGATTGTCAGTGAAATTAAGGCTGACATCCGGTGGGGAAAAGAAAAAGATGTATAGAAGGGTAAAAGGGATGACACCTTGCTTCTACCCAACCACAACTTGAACCCTCACCCTCACCATTCACCATTAAACCTGAACCCTTCACCCCTGAAACCACATCACTACCCACTACTACTCCTCTCTCCTCACCTCAGCCTTCTAAACTTCCCATAATCCAACCCAAAACACTAGCCAGAACTCTGAACCTAAACCTACCCAATTACCATCTAAACTCCCTTCAGCCTTCTCAACATCTCTCCCTTGAGGAGTTAAGGCAATCAAAATGAAGATCACTAATTCACCACTTTGAGCGAAGTCTCCTGTGTAGAAGACTCCGTTAACATTACCTATGTAGACGGATCTTCAAGTTCCCTCACAAGAGACAGATTCCATGATTTGTCTAGAGGAACTTTAGACCCATGCAAGACTTTTGGGCCTCATTCAGACTCTTTAAATGAGGAGAAAAGAAGCTCAGAAGAAAACTGGTGACTCTGCTGGATACAAGAAAAGAGGACAAGATTCCTAGTCAGCCTCTTGTGCCTAGAAAGAAGATAATCCAGTGGAGGTTCGATGAACCTTCTCACAACTTTGTTGTGGAAAGAGAGTGGTGAAATCAACAGACTCAATGCAACCTCTCTGTTACACTCCAGCAGATTTGACATTGCTGAGTTAACAAAGAAACCATTCTCCACCTTTCCAACTCTGAAACTGCTGCACTCGTCAGAAATCATCTCAGCAGTCTTGATTTGGCTGAGCTAACTGCAAAAGCAAATATTGAAGAAAAGTTGAAGTTGAGAAGACAGAAAGACAGGAAGATCTCCCACCAAAGGTGTTGCCTTTCTACAGTTGGTAGAAGGTCCTGAATTGGAACCTATAGTTCGATGGGAATATGTTTACAGTTCCCATCAACTAACTCTTTTCAGAGGGCAACAACAAAGGGTACATGTTATCCAAGGTGACAGACTGGATTTCCTGTCTACCAAGGATCTGTACAAGCTTCTCAGCACCACATCAGAGAAGAACAAGGAGACAGACAAATATTTGCTCTCCTTGGTGCTGAAAGTTTTGAGAAGTCGAGGTAAGTGAAGTTTTGATAGCATCAGCCTAGGGGGAGTTTGTTGGATCAAGTAGAAGGCTAATGCAACCAAAAACTAGATCACTTAAGTTATTTTGGTGCTGCATGCAAAGGCTTCCGAAGCTTGTCATGAAACTTCCGAAGGTTGTAAAGTTCTTCCGAAGACAAAGGGAAAGTCCAACTTCCGAATACAGAACTCTACTTCCGAAGACAAATGCATACTTCCGAAGTTCAAGACTTAGAAGAATAAAGTAAAGACCACTTCCGAAGTATGATGAATAGAAGAAGTCTCCAAGCCTTGGAAGAAGCAGCCTCTTCCGAAGTATAAAGTGCTTCGGAAGTACTTACTCTTCCGAAGCCATTTAACCTTCGGAAGACATTGCTATAACCAGTGGACACAAGTATGGTTTCTGACACTCCGCTACAGACTTCTGATACAGCATGGCTTCTTCCTAAAGAACCATGTTGTGATCATACTTTATTCCACTGTTTACCTTTTCATGATAGTACAGTTGCCATCTTTAGTTGGTAACAAAAGGTAAGTCAGGGACATGTCCTGACTACCAAATCTCAGATAAGACTTTATCTAAGATACCTTAACTATAGTCTTGTAGTATAGGCTTTAACTAAAGGATCCCAGCTGGTATCAAAGTATATCCAGCTGTAGATAGTATTATATATAGGTTCTCCTTGTAACTCGTAGAGATCATCATCTGCTTGTAAGAGTCTTTGTATCTTGAGTTGAGAATCAATATATAAAAGTATCTTGAAATTATCTTTTTGTGTTCTTAGTTACTTTTCATATTATGATCAACTCTTATTGATTCTTACCGAGTATGATTCTAGGTGAGATTAAGAGAAAACCTTGTGTTTAAATGACAAACACCGATCCTGCATTTATGCACCCTACTTTGACCTATAGCTCCACAAGTTCCACATGTTTTATTTGGATGTGCATTAGTTTGGCAATTTTAAAGCCAAGACAACTGGGAATAGAGCTTGTGAACTGCATGTGCTTTTTAAAGTGAGTAAGAAGGGAAACAAATATTGGATACTCTAACAGAAAAAACACGGGAAGAACAAAACTAATTGGAAAGGTAAAAGGAAACGGTTTCAATTAAAATCTTAAAAAAGGAACTTGAATTATTGACTTACATCAAGGTTAAATTGTAATCATAAAACCAAATTAAACAAAATCTAACCATGTGTAGAGTATGCGCTCCAAAGATTTCTGTACTGCTGCTTGTTGGAAGAAAGTGACATCAGGCACAGTTCTAGGACAATCAACAGCAATCTAATATGGAGAAGAACAGAAAAGTAACATCAAAACTTGTTACAAAAGCAGCATCGTTAATGTTACACATGTAAAAAAGTATTTGCATGCATAAGGTTTTTGTGACTCATCTATGAGATAAAGGCTTAACATAACACTTGTATATATGAATATTTTTCTTTATGTTATCCCATTCGACATGTGGTGCTTGTAAAAAGAGGGTTTCCACATCTTCTCCCAGTGGGCCCTATGTGTTGTGAGTGGAGGTACCTCTACAACAACACTATCAACCTTCCCCCTTCCTCTCTCTCTACACACACACACATATATATAGATACATACATACATGCATATAAAGGAATTTAAAAAGCATTAAGCTTATTATATATTATAATTCACTGCCGTGAGTCAAGTCTTCTACATATTTCATTTAAAGAAAATATCCAATTAGGTCCTCTTTTTAACATTGTACCACCTGAAATAAGATGGTACAATAAGTACATCAAGGAGATATATATGAAATATAACATGGGCCAACAAGTCAAAAGATGAAACCCAATTATAAACGTAAGTTACTTATTTGTCATGAATATATTACCACTGCTCATTTTTTAAAACATGCTTCACATGTACAACGTGCATTATTAAGTATTACTATTCCTACAAAAGAATTTCCCGTCAATGTTTGTGCATCATCTCACAAATGCACCTCAATAAGAGTCAATCATATCATGAGGTGCCCAATAGTCATTTGTCCTCTACCTAGTCACTAAGTACCCAGTAATATGTGAGCATTTATTCATTTGACTTAGTGCATAGTGCATGAGGAAATGTCTACTCTTACTAACAGATTGTAGGTACTAGGATCTTGTGAATCTTCCTCTTACAAAGGATCTCACAAGTTGTGGCACGCATAGACAAAAACCTTAACCATGATATGGCAACCTGGTCTTGAGATTATTGTGCATCTCTCCAAGAACCAGATTTGTCATGAATTAGCATATCAAAGTAGGTTGTTACTTAGTTGGTGACAAATTTGTTGGTGCTTCTTGCAAGCTTCCTTTATTTAAGTTGGTCTGATTCATTAAGACAACCCTATCTCTGGAAGTCTTAGCTACCCCCTTGATAGAGGTGAGGTTGATCTTGTATGCACTAAGTTTGGCAAGTTTGATATTGATCATCCAACTTGAGAGCTATATAATATAAACATATATAAACATACCACAAAAATATATGGATACATACAAATCCATACATACGTGTACATATATGATATATGCATTTGTATGTCTACTCTATATATCATCTTTTCTTTTAAATGATATATGCATTAAGACAACCCTATCTCTTTATTTGACCAGTAAAACATAAAGTTAGGTAGAATCTAACGTACCTGTCGAAGCATATTAATCTCTTCATCGGTACGCTCATTATCCGAAATGTCATAATACTGAGCACACAATCAAAGTATTCGATGCGCTTTCTTCTTAGGACTCCCTCCCTTCTATCTGAATTAGGGGGTGCATATCCCTGTTGTCAGTTTATATTTAAACTTAAACACAAGTAAAAACATTATATGATATGCAATAATTTAAGTACACATGTAACACAATAATAAAAAAATGTTGTAAATCAAAATTTTGAATCAACTGGGTCGTATAACCTTCACAACATCTACAAAGATAATAAGAGCTCCATTTTAGAAAGGGCGGACCTTTCATACCTTTCAGAGTCCATTCACCTCCTCAAACAATCAAACATCAACAATAGAGGTGGCAAATTTGACCAATTTGTATACAAATGGGTTGATTTGGGGTTATGTTTGTATCTCTAATGAGTTAATGGTGTTAGGCTTAAAGACTCAATTAAAAACAAAAACAAGTCAAATGGGTCAAGCAGGACCAACGGGTGAAATTCATCCAAAATATAGTCAAATGCAGACCTTGTAATAGATTTAATAAGAACTATTAGTAGTGTAACAATATAATTTTGAAATTATATCAAAGACACTTAAAAAAGTGCTTGTGGGTCAACCCAATAAGTTTTGACTTGTGCTAAAAATATTACCCGGTTCGACATGAGCCCACATTGAGCCATATACCTAACCAGCCCATTTTACCATCCCTAGTCAACATCAAATATTAAAAGTGCCAATTGCCATCATACATAAATAAATCATTCGTCTGCACAAACTCGGTAGGAAAGAGAAAATGCATGCAGTCATTAAATTGTATATATCTTTAAACTAATATGCAGATTTAATAGTGGTGGATTGAAGAAATCAAGAACCCAAAGCAGGATAAGCACTAAGAATCCATAGCAGGCATTGCACCATAATAACAAAGCAAAGCTTGTCATCCATTTTAGACCACAAAAAAGGAAGGAAAAAACTAGGGTACAAAAAAGCATAGGCGTAGGTGTGCCTCACATGGTTTTTCAAGTTCATGATGAGATGTTTGGATTTGCATTTTAAAAATGATTATCTTATTACTCCGACTTGAAGTTGTAGAGGACTTATACTTCCATTTTATAAACCGTCTCTACTCTTTTCGGAAAAGAAGTCCTTTTCAGTCATTTTATGTAATTTATATTTGAAAATTAGATGTTCCAAACACTCAAAAGTCTTATTATTACAATTTCAAACAACATAAGCACATCCAAACACCACCAGCTTAACACTTACCAAAGCACAAAAGAAAAATAAGGCTTACCAAGAGAAGCCTCCATACGTTAGGGCGAAGATAAGGTGGCACTCCACTCCATGCTAACTCACGCAACTTGTCTGCAAAAAAATTCATTTGGGTTAAGTTTAGCATCTTTATTCAAAAAAGCCTAACCTAATATTACAATTTAAATTAAAAATAAACCCTAATCATAGAGCCAATTGAGAGTTGAAATTGTACACCAAAAGTAAATGAAAGCAAATGCTTTTAGGGAAGCAAACTTATTAGATCACTTTTAGATGGAACGCCACCTAATACTTGAGAAAGGGAATACTGTTATTATATCACATCATATAAAAGATCCAAACGGTATAACAGATTGAAGGGAACTTATTTAGTGACATTTTGAGTACCTAAAATAACGGTTGTGCCTCCCAACACTTTTGTGAACTTCATTAGCCTAGCAGTATCTGTAGCTCGGGCACCCATCACAAACCTTGGTGCTTCTTTTGACCTATCCTCAGAATTTGACAGTGATGGTTTCAATGTATTACCACTTGTACTAGTATTTGGTTTATTTATATGACTTTGATCCTACAAAAAAAAAGCGAAATGAAACAACATTATAAATCAAGGATTTTAGTTATTGTATTCCTAATTTCCTACCAAACTATTTATATCAAGATCAAATAACCTTAAATATCACTCATCAAAAGTACCTTGTTGGGATCATCCATGTGTTTATCAGGTGGGCTATCGATTTCAGAGGGGCTTCGACTAACACCAGGAGAGCCCAGGATTGTACCATCTAGTGGATCTGATCTTCTTGTTATCAACACTTTACCCGGGAAGCTACGACCCTTTAACAGCCTGTTTACATACAACAATTTAAAGATGTACAAGGTATAGTATAAAACCACAAATTATACAGAAACTACAGTCAAAATATGACATGTTTGACGGTCAAAAGTCAAATGTAGACACTTGGAACAAAGATAGTGTAATACAAGCCCTAGAACTCTAAATCAATTTAGTTACCCATAAAAATGAACAAATCACACGGAAAAACATAAGTGAAATGTGTGTTTATTGTGTTATTATTTGTAAAAATCAGAAGCAAAATAATAACAAAAAATAAATGAAAAATTCCAACATTTATATGAACACGAGATAGCCAATCTCTAGTAAAACATTATCATCAACATTTTAACCTGCAGATCCAACAATACTGATATCTCACCGATCACAAAAAGATAGTTATTCATTTCAATCAGACAAACGGTTCGACCAAATGGGTTTCGGAAAAGATCAGCTAAAAAGCATTTCAAATTGAGAAAAGTTGCAAAATTCGAATCTGGGTATGCAATCAAAGACATAAAAGAACATACCCTTGAACATTTCTGAGAGTTTGATTGAATCTTGAATCAAGGTTGTGATGTGCGAATTAGTGGGGGATGTCTCGTGCTTGAGATCTTCTTCTTTGGTGTGACTGTTGTTGCTCTTCATCGTTTGATGGCAACAACCATGGTGGTTCGTCTCTCACTCGGGCCTTTTTTAGACCCAAAGATGCACAAATTCAAGTTCATCGTTGTCTCGATTAATGTTCAATTATCACCCCTCGTGTTCGGAGTTATTTTAATTAATACCCCCTCTTCCAAAGGCATTCCAAATTTCGTTAACAACTATTATTACGACCCTCGTTTTGCGACAGGGATGTAAAATCATTAAAAAATATATAATTACTGGAGTCCTCGGTAAATATTATGAAGTATCTCTCGCCACTTCTTGAGATTGTTATAAAATGTCCACCTACGTCCACGTGTATAAGGTTTATATATAACAGTCCTATCACGCGTAAAAGTGGCGAGTGTTTTAGTTATTTTTTCACCAAGACAAGATTCACATATGTCAAATGATTCGAACCGATGGATTCCAAGATCTTATCATAAATGTCATTGTGAGGCTTAATCTCAAAATAAAACACATTCTCTTTAAATGTCAAGATATTCTTTTGTTGAAGTATAGGAACAAGCTTGCTCATACAAACAATCGGCTAAAATAATACTCTTAGTAATACTAGGTACAAAACAAACATTGTTAATATTAAATATAGGTCATTTGGTAACAAAATAGAATATTGTCTTACGGTTTGAACCGCAACATGTGTATCATTTCCATATGAAATACCAAATCGCATTTCCTAAACTCTTTAACCTTCTCCAGCCCCTAAAAAACGTTGCGAATATGATTATCACACCCAATGTTGAAAACATCAAGCATTACGTGAAAGAAAAGAAATTTATCATATGAGTATATGAAGTTGTAGCCTTATTATGGTTCTTTTACATCTCAACTCTTTCGATGATTAGGCTCCCTGTAACGGAGGTAGTTAGGGTTCTTAGGAGCCTTTAGGATTATAGGTGCCTTTGTTATGGTCTTAGGTTCTTTCTTGAACCCCACAAAAGGCACCTTGTTATTTGGAATAACCTATCACTTTTTTTCCTTGCCTTTTTACTTGGTCTAAACAATTGGCTTCTTGAGTTACCCATCGGACCAATTGAGTTTGGATGGAATGTTCTTTTTAGCAACCTTTGGCATGCCAAAGTAGTTTCGAAAATAGTCTTTCAAAAACCAATTATATTATCATTCGTTACAAATTGGTTAAACGACTTAGGAAGTGACCCTAGTATCATGATGATAGTTAGGTTATTCTTAAGCATAGATCTAAGACTCTCATACTTCTCCGCGTAGCCTTTCATTTTCATCACATGAATATCTATAGAAGTTCCCTCTTACATTCCATAATTGACTAAAGATATCATGGAGTGTCAGGACCGTGTACGTACGGAATACTAATAGATTCTGCGTTTACACCGAATCAAATAGTGCGGAATCCTATTTGATTGGTGATCCAATCAGTGAGAACAAATACGTAATCGATATAAGATTGAAACTAAACGTTAAGAATGAGTAGGAATCGATCAAGAACGAACTATGAAGTTGGATTGGGTGCTCTGGATGGCTAGGGTTTCAATATATCAAATTGTTCTGAATTCTTATGTTTTTCCACGAATTAAGTGGTATTTATAGGTTTGTAGTTTCCATTCATATGACTGAACCATTAGCATGGTTTAGTCATGCGATTGAATCATGCGATTGAGTCATACGCATGATTGAAGGTTCAGTTGTGCGACTGAGTCAATCTTATGTCTCATTCGTACAACTAATCCAGTCTCCTGGTTTAGTCGTGCGACAGGTCCATAAGCATGATGTATTCATGCGTATGGTCTATTAGTATGGTCCATTCGCATGAAGACTCATCCGATTAAGTTTGAACACATTTCTCAATCATTATTGACTAAGAACTATGTACAACAACTTCAAATCTATATAATAAGTTCATACATATGAATCATATTCAACACAATAACAACAACCATATATTGTATAACATCGAATCAATTCATTACATATATGTAAGACATGAAAGACTTTTATATTAAGCTCATAAACTAGGAACATGATGTATCTACAAACTCCTCATTGGTCCTAGTTTACTCTATTGTCTAACACTCTTTATATGTTCTTCAAACTTCTTGTACTTCTCTTCTCTTGTGACTCCTAAGTCTATCTCAAAGCAAAGCAGGGTCGTATGACGTGTTGGAATTGAAGAGCTTGTACAATGTCTTGCGTGTCACAGAACAGTGGCCACTTGTATAATGCGTAAACATCTTCATCTAACAAGTTTGTTAGCCACATAGGGTCAAATACCCGGATAGTCTCTATCTTTCCTGGAGGCTATAGACTTCAGTATCACATGTGCCAAGTATTTGAATTGCGGGCACATGTTACTCTTATTAAGTACACCGACATTTATGTCACCGGCGTACTTAATCCTCAAAAAGCATCCCCGGACCATGAGGGGATGGAGCTTAGTTGGGTGGGCTCCATCCTCACCCAGACCTAAGACCCATCTCAAGTCATCCTCAGTAATCTCTATCTCTTCACCGAATATAGAGCTTCATATGCAGTGTGGCTTAACTGATTGGTCAACCATGGCGCTTTCCCAGAATGCCTGCTGTATGGATCTGTATGGTGTGCAAGGTGTCGAGATGGCTTTGAAGATCCTTGATCTCCTAAGAAATGCAATAATCCCAGCAAAGTCAGAAGCATTCCTAGTGGTGGCATCCATGTGAGCACATATGTTGTGCTTAGTGCTCATAGTACACCTATCAGCCATATTGCTACAAGACAAGAGACATATACGTTAGATTTATGGATTACAGAAGACAGATAAACCTTAAATTGTTTTGGATCAGTCTGGTTCAATCATGCGATTGAACCATACGACTGAGTTCAGTCGTGCGATTGAGCATGCGGCTGAGTTCAGTCGTGCGATTGAGCATGCGCCTGAGTTTAGTTGTGCGATTGAGCTTGCGACTAAACTTAGTCGTGTATTAAGCCATGCGGTTGAGTCAGCCGTGCTACTGAGTCACTGAATGATTCAATCGTGCGAATGAATCTTGCGCCTGGCTCAATCGTGCGACTGAAGTTCATTCGAAGTGTCCATTCGTAGAATGCTCTGTACTACACTCTGACCCCTAATCTTGGTCAAATCTTGATGTTAGACATCATGTTTAGACTCATAGGATTCACAGGAACTCTAAATTTCACTTAATGTCCTTCATTTCAACGCTTATGTTCATTTAAGTGGTCTATTTTAAGAGTATTACTAATTTCTTGATTTTAGGCAATTAGGTCATTTAGGGTTTGAATACACCGGTCATTTTGATCGATTTCAGTCCCACATTACCTGTAGATGAACAATAGATCAATTAGTAACACAATCGGCAAGAAATCAAGATGAGAAGAAATTTTGGCAGGGTGACTACATATGAGCAGGTTTTGAACGATTTGGGGGTGGTGAGAAATGCGACCAACTCACCCCTCCTTTTATATTTTCTTAATGTTCAATCGTACGACTGGACCCATACGCCTGCTCCAGTCATGCGACTGAGCCCATACTCATGCTTCAGTCGTGCGACTGGCTCATATTCCTTGATCCATTCGTGTGACTGGTTCAGTCTTGTAGCCCAATTGCATGGTTGTTCCATACTCATGGTCCAGTCATGTGACTGGCTCATACTTATGGTTCAATCGTGTGACTTGTTCATACTTATGGTTCAGTCGTGTGACTGGCTCATACTTATGGTCTAGTCGTGCGATTGGTCCATACTTATGATCCAATCATGCGATTGGCCCATACTTGTGATCCAGTCGTGCGATTGGCCCATACTTATGAGTTTAACCTTACACACTTTCAAAACTTAAAACCTTACCTTTTGATATTGAACATTATGATTGATGATCATCTCAGACATGACCTTTTAATTTAAACTGTTTGATCACCTTAGACGTGATCCTTTTAATTTTAAAACTGGATTTGTCACCTCAGACGTGACTCATTTTAATATTGAACATTTTGGTCACCTCAGATGTGACCCCTTTTGAGTGAGTCATTCATAGATTAAGTCTAGTTGTAGAGTCTGACATCTACGTAATAAATGACTAGAGAACAAAAATTGAAAACACTTTGAAATTTAAAACAAAACAGGAAATATTTTTGTATTTTTGATTCGAGATGGAATTAAACCTATTAGAGTACATCTAACCGATTTTATTTCCTGGACAGCACAACTTCAAGTTAATTTTATCATTTCTGGAACGATTCATTATGGAATCATACATGTAAATTAGAATCATTTGGGACATTTTAATAAACCATTTTGATGCTAGATTCTTGTTTTGACCGAGAGTCAATAGCAGTTTTGGAAAATCATACTAGAGCTATAAGATGCACACAATGATTTTGACTTTCAAGAACTGCAGCTCACGATGATTGTCAGTATACTTGTCCTCTTAAATCCATACACAGATTTTTGGCACACATTGGTGATGAGTTAAGGTTTAATTATTTCAACAAGCATTTGTGGATCCCATGCTTATATGGTAATCAACATTCCTTAGGATATTTTTGAGCGCTCTACGGGTATATTTCAAGAAGAAACTATTCTAAGAGCTTTCAAAGAGATGCCAAGCCTTAGGTCAGTGCCATCGCACAATAGAGAGGTGCACACTCTAATAAATTCTAGAATATTTAGGTTATGCTTATCCTCAGATCAGTGCCACCGCAGAGCAAAGAGGCACACAACCTATCTTCTTGTTAGAGCATTTATTTTTCTTTTTGCACATAACACACCAACAACATAAGTTATTAGCTTGATTGCATTTAGCATTTTTTCATGTGCTTTGCTCATTTTTATGGTCGTCCACACACATTTGTGGCGTTTATTTTGCTCGTCACCCTTTATTGGAACTGCATTGATTGAATTTAAAACCACCAATGAGGTCTACTCATCTATTATGTTGAATCTACCGACACATCATATAATGAACTTGCAACCTCTAGGTCTACTTTCTCTATGTTACCTTAGTAGCAGACTAGTTTTACTATCATTTTTCATTTTATTTTGCTTAGACTTCTTAGACTTATACCTTGAATTTTGCATCTTTATCATTTAAAATCTTTTAATGTCCCAACCAATTTGTTCCCTGTGTACTATCATTTTCCATAAACATTGAATCGAAATCACAGATTTGATTTCATTTCTTTTAGCTAAGCTGCCCTCCTCCCTCGTTTTTTAAGTAATTTAATACTGCATGAATTAATACTAAATTAAGTTATTGTCCTCCTAAAATTCTACAACCGAAAATCCTTTGGTGTTTTTGGATTTTTAATAGACAGAAAATAAATAAAAGAAAAGAAAATAAAAAAAGAAGTAAACCATGTCGGACTATGCACTTTCTTCTTCTAGAATCACATTACTTTTCTTTTTCACGCCATTAACCTCTAAAAGATATAAAAACCTAGGTTTATCAAATGATTTAGTGTAGAGGTCGGCGCATTGAAAATCCGTATTTATTTTAACAACATCCATTAAGTGCTTTTCAAAACAGTCACGTATAAAGTGATATTTAATACCGATGTGCTTAGTTTTAGGGTGTTGGACCGGATTTTTGATGACAACAATAGCAGCAGAATTATCAACAAAAATAGGGATCTTAGAAAATTTCAAACCTTAGTCGCGTATTTGCTATTGAATCCAGATGATTTGAGAACAACAACTTGCAGCAGTAACGTATTCAGCTTCACATGTTGACAGAGCAACGGAGGTCTGCTTCTTACACTGCCAGGTGACTAACCGTCTACCAAAGAACTGACATCCCGCTGATGTTGACTTGTAATTCATTTTGCAACCACCATAATCCGAGTCACTATACGTTGTAAGCTCGAAGTCATCTTCATGAGGATACCACAACCCGAGTGTTGGAGTACCCTTCAGATAAAAGAAAATCCTTTTGACTCCGATGAGATGATTTACTTTAGGTTTCGCCTGATATCTGGAGCAAAGACATGTCGCGTACATGATATCAGGACGTGAGGCTGTGAGCTACATGAGAGATCTGATCATTCCTTTATACATGGTGGCATCAACCAGATCACCATTTTCATCGGGTGCCACATCATGGTTCGTGGCAAGTGCAGTTCCAGCTGCTGAAGCATTCTCCATGTCGAACCGACTGAGGAATCACCTACGTACTTGGTCTGATGTAGGAAGATTCCCTTTAGTGTCCGATCCACCTATAAGCTGAGAAAGAACTTCAACTCCCCCATGACACTCATCTCAAATTCTGCTTTCATTACAGATTAAAACTCTTTACATATGTTATTACATATGTACCTAGTTTAGGAGCTTAATGTAAAATGTCTTTCATGTCTTACATATATGTAATTGAATGGGTATGAATGAAATACAATGTGTGGTTGATGCTTATAATGTTTAATATTTCATTGTTTATTGTGTATTGAACTAACTATATAGGTTTGTGGTTGTATACATAGTTCTTAGTCAATAATGGTTGAGAAACATGTTTAAACTTAATCATGTGAAGTTCTCATGCGAATGGACCATACACATGAATACTTCATGCTACTGGACCAGTCGCACGACTGAACTAGGAGACTGGATCATGATTGAGACATAAGGTTGGCTCACTCGCACGACTGAACCCTGAGTCGTGCAGATGGATCAACAGCATGCTTCAGTCGCACGGCTAAACCATGCTAATGGTTCAATCGTACGAATGGAAAACCCTAACCTATAAATACCATTTAATTCGTGGAAAACAGGAGAATTTGAATACCTATACACACAATCGAACCCTAGCCGTCTAGAGACTCAAGAACACATGTTCCAAGTTCATAGATCGTAGTTAATCATCTTGCAATCGTTCTTAACATTTTGATTCATTATTAGATTGATTATACTTGCATTCTCACTGATTGGATTGACAATTAATTAGGATTCCGCACTATTTGATTCGGTATACACATAAATCAGTTAGTACTCCGTACCCTGAACGGTCCTAACAAGTGGTATCAGAGCCAAGGCTCTTGATTTGCGTGAGATTCAATCGATTTTGATATAAAAATCGCGTTTTTCACTCAAAAACTCAATCTTTTTGTGTCAAACAGTGTTTTCGACGTCTCTTGTTCAAAAAGTTAACGTTTTTCGGCATACGACAATTAGGGTTCATGAAAATTCGTAATTTTGTGTCAAAGTACCTAAAACCCTCAAATTTTCAAAAACCAGCAGCTTCAGTCGCATGATTGACTCAATCGCACGACTGAACCCATTCGCACCTCCCATACGCACGATTGGCTCAGTCGTTCATCCATTCGTACGACTAAACTTCTTATTCACATTTTTCATCCGCACCTGTCCAATCGCCCGATTGAACCATCCGCATTCGTTTCAATCGCACGATTGAACCGATTGAACCATCCACATTGTTCAATCGCACGACTAGCCCAATCACATTCTTTCATTCGCACAAGTACAATAGTTTTGTTCTAAAATTCAAAGTAAATTGAAACGGAAGATCAGTACTCGGCGTTCACCACAGGTAGGGATTCACGGATCCAGAATCTATTGCTTGTGGAAAATGAAGTGGGTAATCACAATAAGCCCCCTAAGCTCATAACATTAGATGATTACCCATAATGGAAGCAAAGGTTCGAGATATACCTAAATGGAGTAGATCCTAATCTGTGGGAATCAATTGAGACAGGGTATAGCATGCCGGTTGGAGTAGATGGAGTTAAACTTACCTTAGGTGGCATGACTGATGGCCGGAAAGTAAAGTACAATGCAGAGAAGAAGGTGTATGCTCTGTTAACTCAATCAATTCCTAAGGATATATTCCATCAATTTTTTGAGATCAAGCAAGAAAAGAAGCTATGGGATGCTCTGGAAAAGCGGTATGACGGGAATGCATCGTTAAAAGCTCTAAAGGCTAAGGCTTTGTAGAAGGAGTTCGATAACTTCTCGTCAATGGGTAAGGAGAGTTTGGATGATGTTATAGACCGCTTCTACCACTTAATGAGTGAGCTGCACACTCATGGGGTTTTTACGTCCATGGAAGACAAGGTATCAAATTTCGTAGATGGATTGCCAGAAAAGTGGGTTTCATTTGTATCAAACCTCAGACAGAATGATATGCTGACAAAGTTGGATATCAACGATTTCATTCTAAAGCTGAGAGAGGAAGAGTTGAGGATGAAGTACAAGTCTCAAAAGAGTTCATATGATCAAAACCCGTCATTGTACAATTCAACTCCTCAACCAAAAACGTCTGGAGCACCACTACAAATGGCTTTTGTGTCGAGTTCAGCTGCTCCATCCCAAGCCACAACTTCAGGATTTGATACATCAGGGTCATCATGCACCAATACATAGCACCTGAAGCAAATGCTACGAAATTGAAGATGGAGAATCTCAGTAATGTGACTGTAGAGGTAGCAAAGGAGCATATGGACCTCCTAGCAGCTGTCGTTCACTCCTATGACAGTCTAGTTGCTGGGAGGATAGGAAACTGTCATCTGATAGATGAAAACTACGAGCAAGTAGACGAGAATGAGCTAGTGAGAGGATCAGTGATCTCAAGTTTGATGGATTAGAGTGTAACGCAGCGAAATAAGAACAAGAATTAGACAAATTATAGCAAGAATTTGATATTCGTATGCATTAAGAACAAATACGGTTGTAACGAGAGAATATATTTCTATGAAAAGGAATGTTTCAATAATATCAAATGTTTCTGCTCAATCATTTACCAATTACAATTAGGTTGACACTCCTTATATAGAGTGCAATCACTGCTGATATCACGGGATAGTGACATCTGGCAGATTTATTACAAAAATAACTAAAACTTAACAAACTACTGAAATGTTCACAACTACTGAGAACATATCAGAGTGTTAAGTACAAAACATAAAACTACTGATACGAAACTACTGAAACTACAACGACTGAAGAACAAGCTCTTCAGTCGTTTTACAAAACTACTGAAAAGAAAAACATAAAACTACTGAAAGAAAACCGTCACAACTACTGAAGAAGACCTCTTCAGCTGTTGTGACAACGTCTGATACTTGGTCTTCAGCACTTGTGTCTTCAGACTTTGTCTTCAGCACTTGTGTCTTCAGACTTTGTCTTCAGCACTTGTGTCTTCAGACTTTGTCTTCAGCACTTGTGTCTTCAGACTTTGTCTTCAGCACTTGTCTTCAGACTTTGTCTTCAGCACTTGTGTCTTCAGACTTTGTCTTCAGCACTTGTGTCTTCAGACTTTGTCTTCAGCACTTGTCTTCAGACTTTGTCTTCAGCACTTGTGTCTTCAGATTTTGTCTTCAGCACTTGTGTCTTCAGACTTTGTCTTCAGCACTTGTCTTCAGCTGTTGTGGACTTCAGCAGTTGTTGTGACGTCTGTGGGACTTAAGGTTTTTCTGATCCGGCTCATTGGTTCTTTTGGTCCAACAACTAGAAAGGATGGACATTATGTGGGCTCTTGCTAGTACTGTCCGGAAGGCGAAGAAGATTGTTAAAAAGATATGACAAAACTTGATTGTCATAAAGGATACAAATTTTGGTTTTGACAAAACCAAAGTTACATGTTTTAACTGTGGAGAGAAGGGCCATTTCAAGCGTGCGTGTGTGAAGCCCAAAAAGACAGGTAATGGTAATCCTTTCTTATCCTTCAATCACCAAGATAAACCCACAAGCAGCACCGCATCTTCAAGCAAGGATCCTAAGGCCTTGACTGTGTTAAGTGCTCTAAGAAAGATTAACATGTTGTCTTTATTTGTCTTTTGATAGTTTGTAATAGTATATGGACTATTTGTGTAATTTGTTAGTTCCTTTATTTTTTGTTTTCAGTATAAATAGCTTAGATTTGCAGGTAGATAGAAACGAATACACAAGATATTTGAATCTGCTTTTCATACTTGTAATTGTCTTAGCTTGATATTAATGAAAACTTGAAGTTTATTATATCTTGTTTTGATTTGATTACTTTGTGTGAATTTCATTGAATTTTGTTCATAAATCATCACATATTGATTCATTTGATCCTATCAAATGGTATCAGAGCTGTTGGTAAGCTGTTAGTGATTGATTTTCTTTTTAAGTTCATCGAACTTGAAAACCTTAAAATCTCACTGAATCTGTGATTGAGATACAATTCAATTGAAAATTTGTGAATTTCAGTTGTGTTTCATCATCAGAAACATGATTTGAATCACAATTAGCAGATCAATTCATCAAATTCAAGTCAATTTGTTGAATTTGTTGTTCGAAAAAGGTTTGAAGTTTCGAACTGAAAATATCAAAATTGAGTGATTTGTTGTTGAAATTGAAGAAATTGATATTAAGAAGAATGTTTATCGGCATAAAACTCGTTTAATTGAAAATTTTCAATCGAATTCATCAACATTTGAAGAATTCAGAAGATTTGAGTTTGTTACATTCATTTGAAGATGATGAATGTGTCACATGAGCTGAGATTGACTGAAAATTTGTCTAAGTGTTAGTCGCATTAACACTGTGTAGACCTGTTTAGTCAGTCGTTTGAGTACTGTTGAAGAGAAAAATCTCAGACGTATCACCTTTATTGAGTTGAGAATTGTTAGGCGCTTGATAACTGTTTAGGCGTTTGACAACTATTTAGACGCTTGACAACTGTTTAGGCATTTGACAACTGTTTAGGTGCTTGAAACCTTCCAGACGCATTAATACTTAGACGTTTTGGAAAAATTTTCTAAGGCATTCCCTTAGACAACTCTCAACTTAGACGCATCAACTGTTGAGGCGTTTGAATACTGTTCAGACGTTTCAACCTTGATACTTAGAATTTTTTTAAAAAAATTCTTTGAAAACTTTTTCAATTTTTTTTAAAATTCAAAATATAAGAAAACAACAAAAATATAAGAATGGTAAAATCAGAAGATTCTGAAAACAGAGTTCCAAAACTTAAAATAGAGCTGATTTCAAAATTGGTCTCTTAGACTAAAACAACATTTTAATTCCATTGACACTGATCTCTGGAAATCTATAGAAAACGGACCATACATTCCTATAATAACTGATGGACCAGACAGAGGATTTGTGTATACTAAAGATTCTCCAGAACCTTATCCTGAAGATGATCTTCAAGGAGATGATCTGAAAAGAGTTAAGAATGATATTAAAGCCTATTCATTGATGTGTAAAGGACTGCCTTTGGAAGTTCTTACAAGGCTTGATGCATATCAAACTGGATATACACTATATAAAGCATTGAAGATCATTTGTGAAGGAGGTAAGGAAATTCAAAATCTAAAGAAACAAAAGCTGAAAAGACAATTAGAATTGTTTCAACATTTGTCTGGAGAGACAATAAATCAGATGATGAACAGATTTGTTCAACTCATAACGGAGATGTCAACAGCTGGTATCAAACCTGATCTTGAAGATTTAAATCTCAGACTACTCAATACTTTACCATCATCATGGAACAAACTGTACTCTACTAAAGCATACTGAGAAGTTTCCAATGGATCTAGATCTTCTTATTGCAAAAATAGAATCAGTGAAGATTGATGAAAGCTCAAGGAACAATGATAGAGCAGCATCAATGTCTCAATATCAGTTTGTTGCTTCTCCTGCAACCACTATAGAGAATGCATTCATGGTAGAGAGTGAGAAAAGTCCTGAAGAAGAGGGAGATTTGTTTGTTGGAGCAGGATTTTTCACTGATTTATCATTTACCAGTGCACCTGCATATACAACTCAGTCTCATTCTCAATCTCCTCCTAAACCACAGTCCCAATCATCAAATATTCAGACAGAGACTTCTTCATCATCTAACTCTGCTAAATCTAGCAAAGTTAAAGATGTGATTAACATCCTATTAGAGGATGAAGAGTCCAAAACTGCATTCACTGCGTTTATGGCCAGCTTTCAAGCATATCAAGGTAGCCATTTAACTCAACTAGATTTTGTTTTGCAGGATTTATTTGAGATGGATCCTGAAGATGTTGAAGAGATGGACCTGAACTGGCAGATGGTGATGATTGCCTACAGGACTCAAAAACATTCTTATGTCAACAAGAAATACAAGCCTAGTGCAAACAAGACTGTTGGATTTGACAAGTCAAAAGCTAGATGTTTTAACTGCAACAGTTATGATACTTCTCAAGAGAATGCAAAGCTCCAAGGAATAATGGAGGAAGTGCTCAATCAAGCTCAAATATTCAAAGGTTTCAACAAGCTCAGAAGACTTTTCAGAAGCCTTATCAAAGTCTTCCTATTCCAGAGCTTAAAGATGAAACCAAATCATCTGATGAAACAAAGAAAGCACTAGTAGTCAGCATAAAAAATGGATATGATTGGAGTGCATATGCAGATCAATTTACAAATGAATTAACATAAAGTTTATCTCTTATTGCAGAAATTAAAGAAGAAGATTGGTCAGAAAACAATGACCCAAAAGTGGAAAGTGATGAAGAGGAAGATGACTATGATTGGAGTGACAAGTCTGATCCTAAAGAGGATACAAAAGAAGTAGCTCTAATGGTTCAGTCTGATCAACCAAAGGTTAACTCTTCTACTTCAACACCTGAAACCACAGTTCCAAAATTTCCTGAAATACCATCAGAAGTAAGAGAAAAGCTTTGCACCAAATCATACTATGAACATGTTGAACACTACAGAAACTATTCATTCAAAATCTATGAAAAGCTAAAACAAGAGGAATCTATGCATAACCAACTTAAATCTGATCATAAAACTGCAGATCAAAAGATTATCTCTCTTCAAACTTCATGGAACAAAACATCAAGATTTAGAAATTGTTACAAAACAACTAGAAGAGATGACCAAGAATCTTGAACAAGAGAAAATAGCACATGCTGCTACTCAAGTTGATCTGGCAAAAGTAAAGAGTTCAAAAATGATAGTAGAAAAACTAATCAGTGAAAGAAAAGATAAACAAAAGGCAGGGTTAGGTTTCACTCATGAACCTATGCCCAAATCTATCACAAACGCACTACCAGAGAACTTCAATACTCATGATAATTCACCTGAAAATAAAGCAAAGCTTAAAGCCTTCCAGATCAAAAATAAGAATACAGAAGAAGAAAAAGAAAATGTTCAAGTGTTTGTTGAAAAAGATCAAGAAAAAATCAAAAATGGTCATCCAATCAAGATAAAATCATATGAACCAAAACAACCAAAACAAAATATCTCTTCTGATCAAACTCATAATGTAATAGAAGAAGTGAGAGTTCAAAACAGGATAAACAACAGATAGGGACATCAGAAGATTCAAACACCATCAATATGAAACAATTTCAATGAGAAAAGAATCTTCTTCTGATGATGTTCAATCTGAAAATAAACAAGTCCTTCTAAATCAAAGAATCAAAGAAGAAGAAAGAAATCTACAAAAGCAACATCTGAACAAAACAAAAGTTCAGAATTTGATTAAAGCAACAAATCAAGCATCAAACTAAAACCAATTAAATTTGTGTCAGCAGGTATGTTAAATATGAATTCTCTTCCGAATAATACAGCAAATATTATGAATAATCAAACTCTGATCTAAAATCTAGTCAGATTCAAAGACTTCCGATGTAGCAAAAAGATTTGTTCCTAATATATTCAAGAAGGAAGTTCATGTTAAACAAATGAACAATAATCTGACACAAAATCAAACTATGAAAAATGAAAGACAACAGTTTAACTATTTGACACCAAAATCAAACATTATGTCATTGTCAAAAGTTAACAAAACGTTATTTTTAACTCCACAAAAGTATTGTGAAATTTGTGATATGAATAATCACAATACTGCAGAGTGCTACTTTAACAAGTACTGTCACATATGTGACATGAGAAATCATTCGACAGCAGATTGTTATTATAACAAATATTGTACTTATTGTGATGAAAAGACTCACAACACTGCAAATTGTTACTTTAGAAATAGATCTCCCACTAGAAACTTTGCAAAACCAAACATGAGCAAAGGATTTGCTAATCCACAGTATTTGAGAAATCAAACTAATGGATTTCAAAGAGACATTAATCAACCTAATGTAGGTTTGAGATCTTTTCCTAAGAACAATTATATGAGCTCAAAACATAACATGCACGAACACTTCATACCAAGATCTGCAAGGATTAATAATAAAATGTTAGTCATCAATACATTTCAAAAGATGATCAATCAAATGGTATGAATGTTCACAAAAATAAATCAAACAAATTTCAAAATAAAATGGTAAATTCATCAAAAATAAACCTGATTTGAATAATCTCTATTATAAACAATTTACAATTATTGATAAATTTGGAAAGCCCAAGACCATTTCGGCTTGGGTAGATATTTCAACTTAACTTTCTTGTAATGTAGGTACGCCCAAAAAGACCAATCAATACATGGTATGTGGATAGTGGGTGTAGTCGGCACATGACATGCAATACTGCCTTGTTACAAGACTTTAAGTCAAAAGATGGAACTCACGTCGCCTTTGGTGGTGATGCTGGAGGAAAAATAACCGGAGAAGGAACAATATCCAATGGGATAATAAGCTTTGATAAAGTCAACTTTTGTTCACAGTTGAACTTTAATCTTTTAAGTGTATCTCAAATATGTGACAAATCTTATTCTGTTCTGTTTGATGATTCATTCTGTTATGTTTTGAAGCCAAGTTTCAAGATAAGCAAAGATTGGGTGATTGTTACAGCTGAGAGAGACAGAGATGTATACAAATTGGATGTCTCAAGTTGATCCTTCAATTGAAACAACATGCCTAATTGCAAAGGCATCAAATGATGAAAGCCAGCTTTGGCATAGACGTCTCGGTCATTCAAACTTCAAGAACATGAACAAGCTTGTAGCAGGAAATCATGTCATTGGACTTCCATCTAAGAAGTTTGCAACAAATGATCACTGCTCAGCATGTTTGAAGGGAAAGCAACACAGAGCGTCTTATAAGTCCAAGCCTATAAACTCAACATCCAAACCTCTCCAGATGTTACATATGTACCTTTTTGGACCAACAAACGTCAAGAGTATTGGACGAAAATCATATTGTTTAGTTATCATTGATGACTTCACAAGATTTTCATGGGTTTTCTTTCTTTATGCCAAATCTGAAACACTGATTTACTAAAAGAATTTATCATTAAATTTGAAAATCAATTAGACAACAAAGTGAAAATAATAAGAAGTGATAATGGAACGGAATTCAAAAATGCTAACATTGAAATGTTTTGTGCACATAAAGGGGTAGCTCATCAGTTCAGTGCTCCCAGAACTCCTCAACAAAATGGAGTTGCGGAAAGAAAGAATAGAACACTGATTGAAGTTGCTCGTTCTATGTTAGCTGATGCAAAAATCCCTATCACTTTTTGGGATGAAGCAATATCAACTACATGTTTCATTTAGAATCGAATCTTAATCGTCAAAGATAAACTGAAAACTCCATATGAGTTAATGTTTGGCAGAAAACCGAACATAAACTTTTTAAAATCATTTGGTTGTCCTGTTATGATTCTTAATTCAAGTGATCAATTAGGAAAATTTGAAGCAAAATCTGATAATGGATTTTTTGTTGGATATTCATCGGTTTCAAAAGCCTATTGAGTCTACAACTCTAGGACAAATGTAATCTTTGAAACATTCAACGTTAAATTTCTGGAAAGTTCTTTTCCATCAGTTTCAAATGGTCCTGCATGGTTATTTGACTTAGATTCATTATCAAACTCTTTTCAATCTAATTTGTTTGATCAACCAAATTGTCTTAATCCTACAGATAAGAAGAACTCAAGAGGAGATCTTGGATCTTTCAGTGAAGATTCAGATTCTGATGACCCAGATTGATTCAAGCTCAGACTACCATTTTTGTCATTTGTCAAGGATTCAACAATACAAAACCATGAAAATACAGTTTCAGATCATTCAGAGTCAATTATTAGGAAGAATCACAAAATATTCCTAATGATGGTAATGAGTTTGTGATACCTGAGTCTGGAGCATCATCCATTTCAGGTGATGTAGTTGATAGGTAACTTTGATTACTTTGTCAATTCACCTACTCAAGTTCCAAACTTCAATCCACATTCTTCTACTTTGATACATGAGTTTTCCAACTTGAATCAAACAAATCTGGATGTTAATGTTTAATGTGATGAGATTACTACATCTCGTATTCACAAGAATCATCCAATTTCTCAGATTATTGGTTCGTTGAATGAGAGAACAACAAGGAGTAAATCAGAACAAGCAAACGTATGCTTATACTCTTGTTTTCTTTCTCAAATTGTTCCTAAAAATGTTACCGAAGCATTAAAGGACAATGGTTGGATAGAAGCCATGCAAGAAGAATTACTTTAATTCCGTAAACAAGAAGTGTGGAATTTGGTGGATCTACCTGAAGGAGAAAATGCAATTGGCACGAAATGGTTATTTAGAAATAAGACTGATGATCGTGGTGTTGTAATAAGGAATAAAGCGAGACTTATTGCACAGGGATACACACAGGAAGAAGGAATAGATTATGATGAAGTGTTTGCACCAGTTGCAAGACTTGAATCATTCGATTTTTTCTGGCTTATACTTCATTCATGAAATCAAGGTGTATCAAATGGATGTAAAGGGTGCATTTCTATATGCCCAATCACTGACGATGTGTTTGTGAAGCAACCTCCAGGCTTTGAGGATGCACAATTTCACATCGAGTATATAAACTGAGTAAAGCTTTATATGGACTTCATCAAGCCCCTAGAATTTGGTATGAGACGTTATCACAACACTTAATCCAACATGGATACACACGAGGGAAAATTGATCCAACTTTATTCATAAAGAAGGATAATAATGATCTTTTATGTGTACAAGTGTATGTTGATAACATCATATTTGGTTCTACCTATCCAAAATTATGCAATGAATTTGAAGAAATCATGAAATCTCGATTCCAAATGAGTTCTATGGGAGAGATTAACTTCTTTCTTGGACTTCAAGTCAAGCAAACTACAGATGGAATCTTCATCAATCAAGAAAAGTTTATTGACAAGCTTTTAAAGAAATTGAAGTTGTAAGACTGTCAGTCCATACGAACTCCAGCAGATGTTAACACCAAGATTGAACCTGATCCAAAAGGAAAATCTATTGACCAAACGTTATACAGATCAATGATTGGATCTTTGATGTATCTTACTGCATCTAGACCAGACATTATGTATGCTGTTTGTGTATGTGCCAGGTATCAATCTGACCTGAAAGAATCTCACTTAATTGTTGTCAAAAGGATATTCAGGTATCTCAAAGGTAAACCAGCCTTAGGGCTTTGGTATCCTTACTAGGGTAACTTTGAACTATATGGATATATAGATAGTGATTATGGTGGATGCTGTCAAGATAGAAAATCTACTTCGGGTGGGTGTCAATTTCTTGGTCCCGGATTAGTCTCGTGGCAATGTAAGAAACAAACAAATATCTCTGTTTCAACTGCAGAAGCTGAGTACATTGCTGCATCAGTAGGATGTTCTCAAATCCTTTGGTTGCAAAATCAATTACTGGATTATGGGTTCAACTTTCTTAAAACACCAATTTACATTGATAACACAGCTGCTATGTTCATAACAGCTAATCCTATTCAACACTCAAAAACAAAACATATCGAAATTCGATATCATTTTCTTAGAGATAACTCTGAAAAAGGATTAATCATATTGATTCAAATTGCAACAGAAAAACAATTGGCCAATCTATTTACTAAAGCCTTCCTACCGGGACGGTTTGAGTATTTAGTAAATCAGTTGGTCTTATAATTCATATGTGATCTCCCTAAATCAAAAGATCATAATAAGTGATACTCTCATTGTTAATTGCCTGTTTATATATTTGTGTGTGTGTGATTTTATGTTTTTCATAGAAAATTCAAATACAAAAATATATATCAAAATTACAAAAATAGAGTTTTTTTAGAAAGGATTATGTTTTGCAACATGTGAGAAATGATAGTACATTAGTGAGATCAGTTGCATACTTCACTCATTAATAAAGTCTAGACATGATCAGATATGATGTGTAGACAATATCTGACTATTATGCTGAAAAAGTAAATTCTTGTGATCAAACTAAACATACATGCTTGTGTGTATTCATCTGAGTACTTTTGAGTTGTTTTAGCTTATCAGAATGAATGTTTGTAAGATACTCTCTCACACCTGTTGAAACTATGTGAAATCATGAGATCTGTTACAAAGCATCATTTCACTTCTCTGTATGAGTCATCATAGACCTGAAGTACGAGATATCCTTTGTTGTAAGTCATTACAGACCTAGATTCTCTTTTTGATGCAAAAAGATGCCAATGTGCACATCTATTCAAATGAATAGTCAGAGCTGATCAAATGGTTATCCATGATCATCCTCTATAAACTTAGTAACATGAACTCTGGTGATATCTATGTTTCAGGTAATAAGTTGAGCATTGTTCTTTCTTACATTTCATGATGATAGTTGAGTTCTCTTAGTCTCTGTATGCTTTACATCATGTCATATTAAATCAACACTAATCAATCCAAGAATTGCAAAGTAAGTGAGTTGATAATTGTGTCAATAACACTCATTGTCTGTCCTTAGATCTTGTGTCTCCTTTGTGTGATATCACTGACCTGGAACACACTTGATCAGATTTATTCATTGTCTATGACTCTCCACATTTTTTTTACTTTAATGTGCTGATCTTCATTAATATGATCTCTCTGCAGACATTTATTCTATGCTATATTAGAGTTTGATTCTATTTTCATTTTTCTTTTATGCATGTCTTTGTGTGTGAAGACAATGTATCAATGTGCTGTGTGATCTTATTCTCTTTCATAAGAACTTATAAGTTTTTTTCAAACTTAAAAGTTTAGGGGGAGTAATAAATGAAAGAGTTGTTCTCAGAAAATATTCAATAATCATAATCAAAATTTGAATGTTGAATTGAAAGGATGATGCTTTAGTTCAAAGTATTGTGTAAACTGAAAATAAAATGTGTTTGAAAATTACAATATGAATCTACATAATCTTTGCAAATAAATGCTTTTTAAGTTGAAAATCAAATGATATTTGATTTTATGTTGAGACTAAAATGAAGGGACAAAAGAAATTTAAAAAGAAATAGAAAATAAAATTTTATAAATTGAAAGTGCAATATGCAAAAAGTTCAAAATTTGGAGATCTAAATGGTAAAAAGTGTGCAAGTGAAGAAATTGGAATCACAAGTGTTTAAATCATGAAAGTCAACTCATGCACCTAAACAGTGCACATGTGCCTCAAGAGGAGGATGATGAAATTTTCATGATTATACAAAGTGTTGGACGTTTGATTCATTCCCATGCGTCTAAACAGTTGTAATACATCTATGAAAATTACAAGTGTTGGGCGTTTGTGATAATCCCATGCGTCTAAATAGTGTTTCTGTGTTAGACGTTTGTCATGTCTCATGCGTCTACATAGTTTCAAAATATCGTGTTAGACGTTTCACAAAGTTCATGCGACTGAACAGTGCAAAAGCGCCTAAACAGTGCTTATGTGTCTGAACAGTTCCCATGCGTCTGATTTAAAACGCACACAGTGCTCATGCGTCTAACAAAATAAGTGAATTCTAGGTTTCATATGCCCAAACAGGGACCATACGTCCAAACAGGGCTCATACGCCTAAAAATTTCATTTATATAAATTGAAGACTTATATGTATTTCTCATTCACTTCAAAATTCTCAGACCAAAACCCTCGAACTTGCGACTGTCGAGTAACATCACATCCTTATTTCATCTGAAATCGAATCAAATCCATTGAGTATACATTGTATTGAATATATAAATGTAAGTTTGTGATTCAAATATAAATTTTGGGTTAAATCAGTGCATTGTTATAGACGGTTGAATGCTATTTGGGCATTCGAAACCAATATAATCCAAGTTAATCTGATCAAATGAGTATCATATCAAAATTGATACTGGATTATTGATAAGACTCATTTTTGAGTACAATGATGTATTGTTTTGATCTTAAAGTGAAAATGTTTTGTTGATGATGAACTCAGTCGATTTTACATAGTCGAAGAAGAAGAAGATGAACAGACAGTCATTCTTTGAACAAAATTAATAAAAAAATAACAATTTTTTTTTTAAATCAAATCAAAATTGAAATGTTAATAATAAATTCAAAATGAATAAAGATTAATGTTTTACATCTTGAAATCTCAATTCAAAAGTAAAAATAAAAAGGTGTTGGACCAAAAGAACCAATGAGCCTGATCAGAAAAACCTCTAAGTCCTACCTATATTACAACAACTACTGAAGACTTGATCAGCTGTTGTAACAAAGTCTGAAGATCAACAGCTGAAGACTAAAGTACTGAAGACTTCAACAGCTGAAGACTAAAGTACTGAAGACTTCAACAGCTGAAGACTAAAGTACTGAAGACTTCAACAGCTGAAGACCAAAGTCTGAAGATCAACAGCTGAAGAACAAAGTAATGAAGATCAACAGCAGAAGTACAAAGACTGAAGACATCAGCTGATGACAACAGCTGAAGTTCAAGTACAAGTACTGAAGCCTTCAGAGTTTGTTACAACAGCTGGAGAAGCACTCTTCAGTTGTTGTGATGGTTTCCTTTCAGTAGTTTTCTTTTTGTTTTAGTATTTGTAAAACGACTGAAGAGCATGTTCTTCAGTCATTATAGTTTCAGTAGTTTCTTTTCAGTAGTTGTAGTGATAGTTAACACTTAGCATTTTTGTAAGAAGATGTCAGTTGTTTTGACATCTTCAGTAGTTGTGTTAACTATTAGTAGTTTGAATAAATTCTGTTAGATGTGTTAACTATCTAATTGTATGTGTGACATTCTGTTACCACGAAAGCGAATATTGAATGAAATATCTTTTGTGGAATTCTATCTGTCTATAACCGTTTGTTCTTACCTTGAATATCTTTTGTGTTCTTGTGAATTGGCTAATTCATTGTTTGATTTCCGCTGCTATACTCACTAATCAATCAAACGTAGATCACTGATCCTAACAAATGGTATCAGAGCTGGTTAATCATTGATCGATCTATAACATATGGCAACGAAGAATGCTTCATCACCTATCTGTTAGCAGTTCAGGTTGTTGGACATTAGTGGTACATGGTCCATATAAGCCTATGGTGAACAATCTGGAAACCAATCAAATGGTTCCGAAGAAGAAGGAACAATACTCAGATGAAGATCAGAAACTGTTTGAGATTGATGCTAAAGCCCATGGAATTCTGGCCAAGGCACTGCCGAATGAAATCTATTCAGGGCTTATGCATCATGAAACTGCTCATGACCTCTGGAATGCACTCAAGGAACAATTCGGTGGCACAGATGAGGTCTTAGCAAACAACAGAGAAATCCTCACCCAACAATATGAGACATTCTCTCATAGAAAGAGTGAGACACTGACTCAATAGTTTGAGCGTTTTTCCTGTTTGATCACTGAACTGAAAATGGTGAAACAGGAATACACCAACAGCCAAATGAATAACAGATTCCTCAGATCACTACCTGAGAGATGGGACACATACACTATTGTCCTACGCTCCAGTGCAAATCTGGATAGCCTATCTCTCACCCAACTTCATGGGAAACTGCTTACATTCGAAAGAGAGATAGAGCAGAAAAGGAAACTGTCATCATTAAGGAAAGCTCACTGATGACTTTTTACCAGGGAACACTGCCTTGGTTGGTCATGAGTCAGAATATGCTGCATCTAAAAGCAATTATGATGAGCATATTGATTTCTCTTCAAACAGTTCTGATCATGCATTTGTTGGTATTGATAGTCATTCTGGCAGTAATAGTGACAATCTATGCTTCATCATGGATGATCTGAAGGGAATTGCTGATGATGATTTAGAAGAGATGGATATTCTAAGCCAAATGGCCTTAGTTAATATCAGATCTCAGAAGTTCTACAAAAGAACTGGCAGGAAATTTCCTGGACTCTCTGGCAAAACCAAAGTTGGTTTTGACAAGAGTAAGTTGAGGTGTCACAAATGCCAAAGGCTTGGACACTTTGCAAGAGAGTGTAGATCAACTGGATCTAACTCTTCTGCACCCTTTGTGACTTTTCCTAGCACTAGCCCACAAAACAGAGGGCAACATCCTGCTGGTTCTGGTCATCATTCACACCCTGTATCTCCTGCATACTTTGTCCCCCTGGGTCCAATGTCATATCCTTTTCCCTGCTATTACATGCCTCATCCAAATCGGTTCAAGCTCCTATTGCACAACAACCACAAGCATTACCTGAACCTCAACCTTCCCAATCTCATCAACAACTCAACCTCAACAACACAGCTTTTTCACCCCAGGAGTTGTTGACTGGAGCAGTTTACCAGATGATTTTTCTGGTCATGAACAACTGTTCTCTGGTGTTGGTCAACATGGTGGTGACACTCCTTTTGGAAATCTAGCTCTTATGGCTTTGGAGTCTGCTGATACTTCATCCTCTAATGCCTCTACACCACAAGTATCACAGGTATCCTCTGAGGCAAAAGCCAAACTACGTTATGAAACATGCATAGCCGCATTTGCATCTATTAAAGAAGCAAATGTAGCTTTAATTAACAAGAACATTGAGCTAGAACAAATAATTTCCAAAAGCAAAGCTGAATTTGAGTCTGTGCTTAATGATAAGAATGATGAGATTTACAAACTTAAATGCCAAATAACTGATGATAAGGCTAGGGAAGAGATACTTCTAGAGAAGTATAAAGATCTCAAGGAAACCCTTGCAGTCACCCAGGTAGAGTGTGATAGATGGGTACAATCATGCAAAGGTTTTGAAATGCTTCTTAGTAAGCAATCTGCTTCCAATGTGAAGTTTGGCATTGGTTACAATCACACTGCTCCACATACAGATTTTACTCCCAGAGCAAAGGTAGAATCTGATGGTGAGAGTAATAACCAATCCATTTCATCATGTGATCTACTTTCTGATTCAACACTATCAGAAGTAGAAGTCAGCACCAAGCCCTCTCAGAACCTATCAGCTGATGTTGATGGTTCCACTACTGACACTCACATGATCAATGAGTTGATCAACTCAGGAGTTAATTATGAAAGTCCTGAAAGGATAAGAGAGCAGGATTTAACACCTAAAGTTCAAACTCAAACTACTGCCAGTACTGAAAAGAAGAAAACTGTCAGTAGAAAGAGTTTGAAGACTACTAAAGAGGAAGTCAAGAAAGCAAACAATGCTTCCAAGCACTAAGAGCAAGTCTTCAGTTGTTTCATCCTCTTTAGTTGATGATCAACCCAAGATGAAGAAGAACCATGTGAAGTATGTGGTTTGTTCAATCATCTTACAGATGATTGCTGGTACAAAAGAGGTTCCAAACTCAACATAAAGAGGAAATTAAAGAGAAAATGGTTAAAATGAAAACTGAGTTTGAGACCACATTTGTATCAGCAACATCAAATCCTGTAACCCTTAAGTCCACAAAGAAATCCAAAAAGGAAGGGGTTAAACAGGTAACAGCTGAGATTGCTCAGAAGAAGGAGGTGCAACATAGGAACTTATCAAACTCCACTGGCAATGTGTCTGATGAGCTGAAAGCTTTATCACAAAATCAGACACAGCTGGTTATGATGGTTCAACATCACAAAGAAAAGCTGAATTTGAGTCTGTGCTTAATGATAAGAATGATGAGATTTACAAACTTAAATGCCAAATCACTGATGATAAGGCTAGGGAAGAGATACTTCTAGAGAAGTACAGAGACCTGAAAGAAACACTTGCAACTACCCAGGTAGAGTGTGATCGATGGGTAAATTCTTGCAAGGGTTTTGAAATGCTTCTTAGTAAGCAATCTGCTTCCAATGTGAAGTTTGGCATTGGTTATAATCACACTGCTCCTCCTATAGATTTTACTCCCAGAGCAGAGGTAGAATCTGATGGTGAAAGCAATAACCAATCCTTTTCATCATGTGATCTACTATCTGATACAGCACCATCAGAAGTAGAAGTTAGCATTAATTCCTCTCGGAACCTATCAGCTGATGTTGATGGTTCAAATGCTGACACTCACATGATCAAAAAGTTGATCACTCCAGGTGATATTTCACAAAGTACTGAAAGTACTAAAAAGAATGTCATAACACCTGGAGAACAAGCCCAAACTACTACATGTACTAAAGGGAAGAAAACTGCAAGTAGAAAGGATGGGAAAAGTACTGAAGAAGATATCAAGAAAGCAGGTACTAAAGGGAAGAAAACTGCTAGTACTGATAGCAAACTACTGAAGAACAAGTCTTTAGTAGTTTCATCTTCTTCAGCAGATGATCAACTTAAGATGAAGAAAAAGCCATGTGAAATATGTGGCTTATTCAATCATCTTACTGATGATTGCTGGTATAAAAAGGGCTCCAAACTCAAACATAATGAAAACATTAAAGAGAAAATGGATAAAATGAAAACTGAGTTTGAAACCAACTTTGTACCAACAACATCAAAACCTGTGACCCCAAAATCCAAAAAGAAATCCAAAACGAAAGGGGTAAACAGGCAACAGCTGAGGTTGCTCAAAGAGAGATGGTACAACACAGGAACCCATCAAACTCAAGCACTAATGTGTCTGATGAGCTGAAGGCTTTATCACAAAATCAGACACAACTTGTTATGATGGTTCAACATCTATTGGGGAGAGTCAACCAATTAGATGCTCCTGTGTTGAAACCACAGAGAAGAAAATCCATGCCAAGGATTCTTCTTCTTCACCATCTCCATCCCCTCAGGCTGTTATTCATAGCAAGTCTGTTAGTTTACCATCTGTTGATATGACAGACCCAAAACCAAAAAGGTTTGGGTCTCAAAAACTAACTAATTGTTATGATTGCAGGGTTCTTCAACATGCCAAAGTAGCATCTGGTATGTAGACAGTGGGGGATCTATGCATATGAGAGGGAACAACTCTCTTCTTCATGACTACTCTCAAGAAAGAAGGGGTTTGTTTCTTTTGGCAATGATGCTAAGGGTTACATCATTGGAAAAGGCTTTGTCTCCAATGGAGAAATAAAGTTTGATGATGTTAATCATGTGGAAAATCTCAAGTACAATCTCTTGAGTGTCAGTCAAATGTGTGATAAAGGCCATGTTGCTCTTTTCACCAGTCAGAACTACAGGATTCTGTCATCCAAAGTTTTGAATTTGATTGATAAGGTGTTGGATGATCACACTCTCTGAGGGCCAACAGGACAGGAAGAGTGTATGCCTTAGATCTTTCCAAGAAATTAGATCTCAGAGGCCATCCTTGCCTATTTTCCAAAGCCTCTCCTCAGGAATCTAAACTGTGGCACAGAAGGCTGGGTCATGTTAATTTCAAAAACATGAATCAACTGATCCACAATAGTTTAGTGAGAGGTTTACCAATAAAGGAGTTCCACTGTGATGAAACCTGCACTGCTTGTTTAAAAGGAAAATAGCACAAAGTTTCATTCCCTCCTATTGAAGTGCCTAAGTCCACTGTCTGCTTGCAATTACTGCATATGGATCTATTTGGTCCTGTGAGAGTGATGAGCATGGCAAAGAAGAAATACTGTCTGGTAATTGTGGATGATTACTCTAGATTTGTATGGACTTTCTTTCTGCATTCAAAGGATGAGGTTGCTCAGAAGATTATCAACTTTGTGTTGTATGTTGAGAAGCAGTATTCCCTTTCAGTCAAGTGTATAAGGAGTGACAATGGAACTGAATTCAGAAACCATACACTTGATGAATTTATCTTTCAAAGGGAATCAAAAGGCAGTTTAGCATCCCAAGGACTCCAGAACAAAATGGAGTAGTGAGAGAAAGAACAGGACCCTAATTGAAGCTGCAAGGTCTATGTTGTGACTCTGGTTTGCCATTGATTTTGGGCTGAAGCTGTTAACACAGCTTGCTATGTGCAGAATAGAGCCTTAGTAAATCAGAGGTGATGAAGATCCATATGAAGTTCTACATCACTTGGCTCTCTAATTTCATTTTTCAAAGCATTTGGGGGTCCCTGTTTTATCTCAACACAAAGGTTCAACTCCAAAAATTTGATCCTAAGGTGGATGCAGGGTATTTTGTTGGTTATTCATCTACTTGCAAAGCATACAGAGTCTTCAACTGCAGAACAAAGATAGTTGAAGAGACTTTGCATGTGAAGTTTAATGAATCTCCAAAGGACAAGATTCACCAAACCCGTGGAGTTGTTGATTTGGACATACTGCAATATGTTCCTTATCAACCTCCAGCTGTTGCAATCATGTGGATAAATCATCTTCTGCAGCATGTCTTCCACCTGGTGGTATTGATGATGATGATAATATCAATACTCACCTATTCAAGTTTAGTGACCAACTGCCTGAGTCTGCTAAACTTGATGTTCCTATAGCCTCAGCAGTTCCATCACAACAAATGCTGATGAGATTTCTGATTCCTCTACATCTTTTGAGTTACCATCAAATTCTTGGGTTTCAAGAGTCTATATCAACATATGCTGCTGCTGAAGGTTCTACAAACACTTGCACAGATATCATTGTTTAAGAGCTGAAGAATCATCCAATGTCTCAAATCATTGGTGATATCAATGCTGGAGTTTCAACAAGAAGTCAATTGTCTAACTTCTGCTTCTATGCTCTCTCATCAGTCAGCTAGAGCCAAAGAACTATCATGTTGCTTTGAGAGACAATGGATGGGTTGAAGCCATGCAGCTTGACTACTTCAGTTCAAGAAACAGCAAGTGTGGGAACTGGTTCCTCTACCCCCAGGTAAGTGTGCAATAGGCACTAAATGGGTGTTTAGGAATAAAAATATAAAATGGGCTTATTGTTACGAAAGGCTAGACTGGTTGTACAGGGGTTTTCACAGAAGAAGGTATTGATTATAATGAAACCTTGCCCTATAGCCAGACTAGAGGCAATAGATTGTTCTTAGCCTATGCTGCATTCCACATCTTAAAGTTTTCAAATGGATGTCAAAAGTGCATTTTTATATGGTAAAATAAAAGAAGAAGTTTATGTGTGGCAACCACCAGGTTTTGAGGATAATAAACATCCGAATGGGTGTATAAATTGATAAGGCTCTTATGGGTTGAAACAAGCTCTAGAGCCTGGTATGAGACACTTTCCACTTTTCTTCTTAAGAATTTCACTAGAGGCTCCATAGAAAACTTTGTTTATTAGAAGGTGGATCAGCATAAGCTACTTGTTCAAATTTATGTTTTGATGATTATATTTTGCATCTCTGATCCTCAGTTGTGTGTGATTTTACCAAATTAATGAAAAAGAGGTTTGAAATGAGTGCAATGGGAGAATTACAGTTCTTTCTAGGCCTGCAAATCAAACAAAAGGCTGATGGAACCTTTATTCATCAGTCAAAATATACAAAAGATCTTTTGAATAAGTTTGATTTACAAAATTGTAAGCCCTGTTCTACTCCCATGTGCAACACCACAAAATGGATGCAGATCAGAAAGGTAAAGCTGTTGATGAAACACTTTACAGATGTATGATTGGGTCCTTGATGTATTTAACAGCTTCTAGACCAGATATCAGTTTGCTACTTGTGTCTGTGCTAGATTTCAGGCTGCTTCTAAAGAGTCTCATTTGATGCAGTCAAGAGGATCTTTACATATTGCAAGGTACACAATCTCTAGGTTTATGGTATTCCACTGGACACTCTTGCAAATTAGTTGCTTTTTCAGATAGTGACTATGCAGGGTGCAAGTTAACTAGAAAGTCAACTTCTGGTGGATGTCAATTCCTAGGCAACTGTTTGATTTCTTGGCAGAGTAAGAAACAAACATCTGTTGCTACATCCACTGCTGAAGCAGAGTACATTGCAGCTGCAAGTTGTACTTCTCAGGTACTCTGGCTTCAGAACCAACTTTTGGATTATGGCATTACAGAGACTAAGACTCCATTATTAATGGATAGTGCTTCAGCTCTGTGCATTGTCAAAAATCCAGTCCAGCACTCTAGGACCAAACATATAGAGATCAGACATCATTTATTAGGATTGTTTTGAAAAAGGTCTGATTGATCCTAAGTTTGTGCCTAGTGCTGATGAGCTTGCAGACATTTTTACTAAGCCTTTGGATAGTTCAACTTTCCAAAACCTACTGTTACGGCTTGGTATGCTACAGCTAGAATAAGTGATAACTACTGATGATCTCAGTAAATAAGTACTGATGATCATTAGTGACCATATCACATATAGTACTGATTCTGTTAAAACTGATAAAGTTACAACTACTGATGTAGTTATAACTACTGATGTCAGTAAAAAACAGATAAGTACTGATGTCCTATGAAACAACTGAAAATAGCAAAAAGGCTGATGAGTAAGTGTTGAGGACAGTATGAAACAACTGAAAGGCTATGAATTGACGAAAACTACTGATGAAACTTTCTCTTCAGTTGTTTCTACAACTGCTGTTTCATCCTAAACAACTGATGACAAAACCATGTTTCAGTAGTTTCACAACTACTGATGACTAACACCAAGTCATCAGCTGTTTACAACAACTGATAACAAAACCATGTCTTCAGTAGTTACACTACTGATGACTAATACCAAGTTATCAGTTGTTTACAACACCTGAAGACCAAACCAAGGTTTTCAGTAGTTTCACAACTACAAGTCTTCAGTTATTTTCAAACATCTGAAGTCAAAACCATGGTTTTCAGTAGTTTTATAACTGCTGATGCCTAAAACCAAGATTTCAGTTGTTTCAACTTCTGAAAGGGTAATACCATGTCATGAGTCGTTTAAAACTACTGATGACTAAAACCAAACCCTTCAGTCGTTTTCTAACCCTTACCCTATAAATACCCAATACCTAATCCTTCAAGCTTCATCCTCCCAACCTAACGTTCAAACCTCCAAAACTTCTCTCTCATTAATGGCGACCATGCAGCTCAAACCACGACATAACTGTGTTGCCTACCTCACAAAATCACCTTTCTGGACAAAGTTCGATAACGCCATTGATCTAATGGTCCAATCTCCCTACCAAACGGCCTTCCTTCTAAATCCCACCATTCATGCCGAATCCTTACATCAGTTTTGGACGAACGTCACCCGTATAACTGGGGGAACACACACCGAGTCTCTCCAGTCGTTCGTCAACAACCATCAAGTGGTCATCACTCCGGAATCATTCACCAAACCCTCAACTTGGATGATGCCACTTTCCCCGCTGGGTATCAAAAGGGCACAACTGATTTATCCTTTGCCCACCATGGATATCAGGGAAACCTCAGTGCCTCTACCATCCTGAAGAAGTATTTCCATGATCCAGAACGTCTTATCTTTCACATGGTAAATGTTTGCTTAGCTCCTAAGACTTCCTCTTGGGATCAAATGTCTACCAGGTGGCAGCAGGTATTATTCTCTGTCCTTGAGCAACAAGACTTAAACTTTTCTGAAATTATTTTTCTTGAACTTAAGGATATGGCCTCAAAACCTCTTTCTAATCGATGGATATTATATCCTCGGTTCATTATGGCCATCATAGAGAATCAGCTGAAAGCTGAGGGACTTGTTGGCCTTGGAGTCCCTGCAATGGCTGTATTGCCTGAAGTATACTCCAGGCACAACTCTGACCAAACACTGAAACAAGCTGCCAAGCTGTGAAAACCCACGCAGTTGGAACCCACAGCCACCACCTCCAGATCCAAAGTCCCCACCAAACCCAAATCCAAAAAGCCAAAAAGGCTACTCAGGGAGATGAGTCCCCTGAGGATGCCCCTGTACCACAAACACAGGAAACACATACTGGTATTAACCCCCCAGTTGTGTCAAAGACTCAACCTGCCAAAGCCGGACAAGTATCCTCTCAACAGGATCCTGTTGCAACCACTATGGGGAACCCACACTGCTGTAACCTATCTCACTTGAGAGGGTTACCATTGAAGAGCACCATTCACCCCGGGTGCAATCTGCTTCTACCCATCACCACATGCAACCGCCCCCTAAAGTCCTATATTAATTGTTGCACAAGTGCTAGTCAGTTGCACTCCTCACCCCTCCCCAGATACCAATCACAACTGGGATAGCTCCAACCATTGCGGAGGAGGACCAAAGTGCTTCTGACACCCCACAACACAGGGGTTACCATATTCAATCTCCCAGTGTAGAAATGGAAATTCGAATTTCTGGTGAGGCTGCCACTTCTCCTGCTTCAGCATATGATCAGGCTGAAGTTGGTAACATTCATAAGACCTTACCAGAGGCAACTACTGATGAAGGACATAGTCCTGAGGCAGGAAGTCCCCAGTTCCAAGACAAAGGGGCACATGCTACAACTGATCTACACTCAGTGCATGTTCATCTTGATTATATCAGGAGGTCAGGTGATTCAGTAACTACTGATGATGACTGGGCTTCTTTTACGATGTGTTAGCCCAAAACACCATCCTGGAAGAGGATATGAGCAGACTCAAAGAGCTGCTTGCCAAAACTTCTGAGAATCAAAGACCATCTGCCCCTCAAACCCCACAGATGGCACCTTCATCTGAAGGTCTCCCAAACACAGAGCCACTCCCAAATACTCAGCCACCTGCCTCTGCTTCTGCACTATTTCTCAGGAATAGAACCCCCCTGAGCAAATAGCTGCTATCTTTCAAAATTCCCTACCTCTCATCACACCTATCATCACTGATATAGTGATCAAAACCATTGATGAGAGGCTTTCCTCAGTAATACAACCCTTGATAGAGGAAGTTGTGGGCAAAAAGCTTTCTGACAATCAAACCCTTGCAACCAATGCAACCAAAAAGGGGGAGATTCAGTCAGTGAAAGCAAAAAGAAAGAGGAGTGCAGAGAGGAAAGAGAAAAAGAAAGAAACAGAAGTGACAGAAGTGGAAAAGGAGAAGGAGTTGGCTGTGGAGACTGAAAAAGAGAAGGAGAAGGAAGCTGACATGGAGAAATCAAAGAAAAGAAAGAATGAAAAGGAGACTGCCTTGGAGCTAATGGTGAAAGAGGCTGATGCCGAACACAGCAGATCAACGGATAACATCATTGATCAGTTGTTTAGGCAAGGCCATGACACTGACAAACTTGACTCTGAGATCAGAAGATTAGAGATTGAAGAAATCCAAACTAGATGGGCAAGTTATGATGTGTTAGGAAGAGAAAGGCTGGAGATCATGATCAGGTTTATAGCAAAATATCTTGGAAGATCATTGATCGAAATCAAGGCTTGGTCCAGGGATAGCATCTTGGCAATAACCACCAAGATCTGTTCGTCTGAAGTATACACTAAAGGATTAGTTATTGAAGCTTTGAATGAAGCTGGTGCTGGGAGCAGGACTGAACTAGCCAAGCAATCTAAAGCCACACTCACCTCCAAAATGCTAGAACAGCCTGTCAACATTCCCACACCAAAACCACCAAAACAACAACCCACTAAACCAATCCCTTTACCCCAAAAACCACCAAAAACACAACCCACCAAACCAACTCCCTTACCCTCAAAACCAATAGCCGATGATGTACCCCAGATGAAAAAGAGAAGGGTATTGAGGCTAGAAGATGATGAAGAAGATGATGATGAAGATGAAGATAGGCTGCCAATCTCAGCTGTTATTCAGTTGCCGAAGGCCACAAGTCACTCTCCAACAATTACTCTTGAAACTCAAAGACAAATTGTGAAAGTGAAGCTAGAAGAAGAAGAGCTTCGCAAACAACATGATGAGGAATTGTTGAGGAGGGTTGACAAAGCATATGCTGCCACATATTCAATCATCAACATGAAGAAGCATGCTCTCAAATTATACACTCTTAAACATACATTTCAATATCAAAAGGAGAGAGTGAGGATTTGGCCTGAACCTAGGGTGTCTCATAGGATTCACAAGAAAAACATTCCACAGAGATACATTGGCCAGGTGAAAAAGATTGTAGATGAAGTGATCTCACTGGTCTTTGTAGTATCACCCTGGGAAATCCTAGATGACTTCAAGAAAGCCTATAAAGCTAACCTGAACCCACAAAAAATGCTGGAAAATAAAATGGTGAAAAAAGGGTTAGTATATAAGAGGCTTGAGGAAGTTAGAAAGAATGAGCTCCAGTTGTTCCTAGAGGGTAATCACCCTGATGAATTTGCTTATAGAATAATAACAACTGTGGAGCTAAAGAATGGGAAACAGGTCAAATACCTATCTGAGTACTATGGGCCAGAATCATTATTTGAAGGAGGTGCTGAAGAGCTGACCATGGAGGGACAAATTACCTTCCTTGAGGCCTATACAAGAGAGTCATACAGACTCATAGTGGGGAAGTAGATCTCATGGAGGGTAACAACCTGTGTCCAGTTCCCCAAGACAGAGTTCCCACTCATACCTTGCCAAACAGATCATTAAGACTTCTTCCCAGGCCTGTGCTTACAAGGGTCACTTCTGAGCTGATCTAGAAGACAAAAAGACCAAATCTCTCTGCCATAATAAGTGGGACATCTTCAATAAGTTTAGAGGTTTTGGCTGCATTGGTTCAGGGGGAGTTTGTTGGACCAAAAGAACCAATGAGCCTGATCAGAAAAACCTCTAAGTCCTACAGACATCACAACAACTGCTGAAGACTTGATCAGCTATTGTACAAAGTCTGAAGATCAACAGCTGAAGACTAAAGTACTGAAGACTTCAACAGCTGAAGACTAAAGTACTGAGGACTTCAACAGCTGAAGACTAAAGTACTGAAGACTTCAATAGCTGAAGACCAAAGTCTGAAGATCAACAGCTGAAGAACAAAGTACTGAAGATCAACAGCAGAAGTACAAAGACTGAAGACATCAGCTGATGACAACAGCTGAAGTTCAAGTACAAGTACTGAAGCCTTTAGAGTTTGTTACAACAGCTGAAGAAGCATTCTTCAGTTGTTGTGATGGTTTCCTTTCAGTAGTTTTCTTTTTGTTTCAGTATTTGTAAAACGACTAAAGAACGTTCTTCAGTTGTTATAGTTTCAGTAGTTGTAGTGATAGTTAACACTTAGCATTTTTGTAAGAAGATGTCAGCTGTTTTGACATCTTCAGTAGTTGTGTTAACTATCAGTAGTTTGAATAAATTCTGTTAGATGTCACTATCAAGTGACATCAGCAGACGTCACATCTCTTATATAAGAGGCGTTGACCTAATTGTATGTGTGACATTCTGTTACCACGAAAGCGAATATTGAATGAAATATCTTTTGTAGAATTCTCTCTGTCTATAACCGTTTGTTCTTACCTTGAATATCTTTTGTGTTCTTGTGAATTGGCTAATTCATTGTTTGATTTCCGCTGCTATACTCTCTAATCAATCAAACGTAGATCACTGATCCTAACAAAAGGTCAAATTCAAAAGTCAAAATCAAAAGTCATATGTAGAAATAAATTTCATTAATCAATATTCAATGTTCTCATAATACTTTCGTTGTGTTTTGTAGATGGTAGAATTAAAATTTGAGCCAAAGCATAATGTAGCTGCTTTTTTAGATGATGAAAACAAAGAAGCTACTGGATATGAAGATATATCAGATTTTTACTCAGAACAAAATATGTGTATGCTATGTGTGCAAGGCCCATGATAAATGGAAGAATGATTAAAAAATTCTGGAGAACTGGTCAAGTTGAAAGAGATGATCAAGGAAACAAAGTTTTAAGAGCCTTCATCACATCAGAAAGAATGCTTGAAGTTTCTGAAGAAGCAATCAGACAAGCTCTAAGACTGGGTGATAATGATCCTGAAGATTTATCAGAATATACATTTAATGAATGTAGAGAGGTTTTTCTACAGATGGGTCATCCAGATCATTTCCTTAAGAAGCAATTTTTTAGAGCTCGTGTATTTAAGCATTGGAAGCTTTTATGCTATATCTTTCAACATTGCATGTCTAAACGAAGTGCTGGTTGGATTCATTCCCTGTAGACATTACATCTCCAATTATAGCCTTATCCACAAACAGAAGATTTAATATGGCTAAGTGGATGATGAATGGATTCATTTTTAATCTTGAAAGAGGAGTAAGGCATAAGTACTTGATGTACCCAAGATTTCTTCAACTTCTCATTAATGATGCAAATCCAGATCTATATGATGAAGAAGTTATTGGTGAAAAGATTCAGTTAGAGCACATGTTAAAGGTTGTTTACAAAAGACTGACAATAATCACTGGTGCTCAAAACATTCCAGTTTTTTATTACAATCTGTATCTCTGAGAAATCTTGTCAGAAGCTTTTAAGAGACTGAGAAACAAATGAAGAAAATGATAGTACTTGATACAGATAACCCTCAGTATCTTGAAATAACAAAAAGAACAAGAATGTTAAAGCCTCCGGAGATAAAACAAATGTCAAGATTTGATGATGCTCATGCTCATAGAAAAGAATTGATAGAAATGTTTGCTGATCCATAAAGACAAACTTATAAAGCATCAACTGAACAAAGGCATATTCTTGATAGTTCAAGAACAACTGGAGACTTGGTAAGAAACATATTGCAAAAAGGACAATCAGTTGCAAAACTGTTGAATGCTATGATTGCTCCAGATTTTACCAACCAAGTAAAGATCATTGCATGGAAGTATGATGAAGTGTTTGATGCATTTTTGATAAAGAGAGTAAATTTTGTATGTGATGTTATCATTTTTACTCAAGTATCATAAAACTTCCTGTGCAAGATTTAAAAGAGCTGAATAGATTACCTCTGATCAATCCTTCTGATTCAAAACATGGGAAGATGTTTGTAGAATTATTAAGAAGAGGATTGGATAGATCGAGTAATTTTCTTAACACAAGATGTGATCAAGAGGATAAAGAGTACTTTGCTACTCTGAAGAAAAACAAGAAGCTTAAGGGAGTTCATTCAGAAGAAGAACATTCTTTGATAGAATTTTGTGATAAATATTTTGAAAAAGTTACAACTCCTGGACTGAAAGTGATTGACGGTAATCAAAACTCAAAGCCAATTCTCAGATGGTTTTATAACACTGAGACATTTGAGCTGAAGTTAGTCCGAAATCTAGAAAGATGGGATGGGGACATGATTACTTTATTTGGATTTTTTGAACTAAAACTGTTACATCCAAGTTATATTTCATTTTTGTCAGTACAAAACTTTGAGAAAGTATCTCTTGAAGTGGCTGAGCAAGATAAGAAATATTTCATTTCTATTATTAATGTGATGAATGCTGCCATGGAAAGAATATCTTTGAGAAAAGCTCTTGCGTATGCCAACATAGTCAAGAAAGATATTAAAGATATTGAATTCATGAGAATATCAAGGAAAGGAGTATTAGAAGTGTACTCAAAGGAAAGTAACAAGCCTATTAACTTATATGCTAACATTGATATTTCATGTCTTTCAAAAGACACATTGGAAAGAATGAACAAGATAGAGATTAAAACAAATGAAGCTAAACCCGAACAAGGCATTCTTGTAAGTAAATTCAAGTCTGCAATATCAAAAGCTTTGAAAGAATTAGATATGTACAAACAAAAGCCAATGTTCAAAGTCAAAGAAGATTCAGTAGATTACTTTGAATGATGAAGTCAAGGTTGAAGATAGAATTGAAGATAAAGTTAGCAGTCAAAGCTTGAAGAGTTTGAAGACAGAAGACCATGTCAATCTTAGGGGGAGTATTGTTAAGTTCTCTAAGAAAGATTAAATGTTGTCTTTATTTGTCTTTTGATAGTTTGTAATAGTATAGGGACTATTTGTGTAATTTGTTAGTTCCTTTATTTTTTGTTTTCAGTATAAATAGCTTAGATTTGCAGGTAGATAGAAACGAATACACAAGATATTCGATTCTGCTTTTCATACTTGTAATTGTCTTAGCTTGATATTAATGAAAACTTGAAGTTTATTGATATCTTGTTTTGATTTGATTACTTTGTGTGAATTTCATTGAATTGTGTTCATAAATCATCACATATTGATTCATTTGATCCTATCAGACTGCACAAGACGACAAAGGGCAAAATTGGACCTTTCGGTTTGTTTCTCCGGGAGAATCCAGCATTGCATGCGTTGAGGGTTTGGATGTGTTAGGATCATGTATTGGACGAAATACTAACTGATAAACATGTATATTGAATCAAATAGTGCGGAATCCTATTTGATAGGCGATCCAATCAATGAGAACGCATGTAGAAACAATTGTAGATTGAATCTAAACATTAAGAACAATTGGTAATCAATCTAGTGCGATCTATGAACTTGGAACAGGTTCTTAGAAGTCTCTGGACAGCTAGGGTATGTATGTATTCGAAGTGTATGTTTTTCCACGAATTAAGTGGTATTTATAGGTTAGGGTTTCTCATTCGTGCGACTGAACCATTAGCATGGTTCGTGTTAGGATCAGTGATCTCAAGTTTGATGGATTAGAGTGTAACGCAACGGAATAAGATCAAGAATTAGACAAATTATAGCAAGAATTTGATATTCGTATGCATTAAGAACAAATACGGTTGTAACGAGAGAATATATTTCTGTGAAAAGGAATGTTTCAATTATATCAAATGTTTCTGCTCAATCATTCACCTATTACAATTAGGTTGACACTCCTATATAGAGTGCAATCACTGCTGATATCACAGGATAGTGACATCTGGCAGATTTATTACAAAATAAACTAACACTTAACAAACTATGAAATGTTCACAACTACTGAGAACATATCAGAGAGTGCTAAGCACAAATATAAAACTACTGATGCTAAACTACTGAATAAACTACTGAAAAGGGAAAATATAAAACTACTGAAAGAAAACCGTCACAACTACTAAAGAAGACCTCTTAGCTGTTGTGACAACGTCTGATACTTGGTCTTCAGTACTTGTCTTCAGCACTTGTCTTTAGACTGTCTTCAGTACTTGTCTTCAGACTTGTCTTCAGCACTTGTGTCTCACGACTTTGTCTTCAGCACTTGTCTTCAGACTTGTCTTCAGCACTTGTGTCTTCAGACTTTGTCTTCAGCACTTGTGTCTTCAGACTGTCTTCAGCACTGTGTCTTCAGACTTTGTCTTCAGCACTTGTGTCTTCATACTTTGTCTTCAGCACTTGTGTCTTCAGACTTTGTCTTCAGCACTTGTGTCTTCAGCAGTTGTTGTGACGTCTGTGGGACTTAAAGGTTTTTCTGATCCGGCTCATTGGTTCTTTTGGTCCAACAAACTCCCCCTGAACCAATGCAGCCAAAACCTTTAACTTTATTGAGGTCCCACTATTGTTGGCAAAGACTTCTTGATCAGCTTCAGAGAATCGGATCAGCACAGGCCAGGAAGAGGTTTCTAATCATGTGTTTGGCTAAGTATGGAGGGGAACTCTGTTTTGGGGAATCTGGACATAGAGTTGTGATCCCAACCATGAAACCTACTTCCCATTTACGAGTCTGTAAAACTCACAAACATAGGCCTCAAGGAGAACAACCTGTTCCTCCTTGGAGAGTTCTTCTACTCCTCCTTCAAAGAAGAACTCTGGACCATAGTACTCAGATAGGTACTTTACAGTCCTGCCATTCTTCAACTCCACAGTAGTTATCTCCTTATAGACAAATTCATCAGGATGGGTGCCCTCAAGGAGTAACTGGAGCTATTCTTCTTAATGTCTTCAAGCTTCTTATATAATAACCCCTTTTTGATCATCTTGTTTTCCAGTAAGGCTTGAGGGGTCATTTTTGATTGATGAGCCTTCTTGAATTCATCGAGTATTTCCCAAGGTGAGACTACAATGGCCAACATGATTGTAGAGTCTATTGTTTTTCTAACCTGGCCATTGTATCTATGTGGAATGGATCTTTTGTGTATTCTAGAGCTCACCTTGAGGTCTGGCCATACTCTCACTCTCTCTTTTTGATACTGAAATATGTGTCTGAGAGTGTACAGCCTCTGAGCATGCCCTTTCATGGCTTGTATAGATGATGACTGGGGAAATTCCTTGTCAACCATCTTCAGTAGTTGCTCATCGTGCTGCTTCTGCTGTTCTTCATCTTCTATTTTGACTCTAACCATTTCTCTTTGTGAGTCAGGTGTGATCATGAGTTGACTCCTGGGTTCTGGTACCCTTAGACAGCAGAGAGTGGCAGACTATCATCTTCATCATCTCTTCTTCATCTTCTTCTTCATCTTCTTCTATCCTCACACCCTTCTCCTCCTTCTAGGTGCATCACTGGATGATGGTTGGGTTGGTTTTTGTGGTAAAGGAATTGGTTTTGAGGGTTGAGGATGTTTGGATTTGAGTTTTGAGATTGGTTTGGAGATTTGAGGGGTAGGCTATTTCTGAGTGGGTGATTGCGAAGGTTGTTCAAGCATTTTGGTTGTAAGTTTGGCTTTTGTGAGTTTTGCCATTTCAAGCCTTTTCCCAGCTCCAGCCTCATCAAGTGCTTCAATAATTATCCTGAAATTGCTCAGACAAACAGATTCTGGTGGCTATAGCCAGAATGCTGTCTCTGGTCCATGAACGAATCTCCATCTCAGTGATCTTCCTAATATTTGGCTATGAATCGAATCATGATCTCCAATCTCTCTTTCTCCAGCACACTGTACCCAGCCCATCTGTTTTGGATTTCATTTACTTCCAACCTCCAGATCTCACTGTCTAGTTTGGTTGTATCAAAGTCTTGCTTGAAGAGTTGCTCAATGATTTTGTCCATGGATCGGCTGTGTGCTTCATCTGCATCTTTTATCAGCTCCTCCAAGGATTTTTCTTTAGCATTCTTTTGATCACCAGCACTTTTCTTTCTTTTGTAAGTGATCAGTTGTTGTTCCTTTTCCTTCTCCAACTCCTTGGTTTTCTATCGTGCCTTCTTATCCTTAATTCTTTTTCTTTTCTTTTCTTTCACTGCTGTACTCTCCCCTTTTTTGGATGCATTGGTTGCAGGGGTTTGTACCGCCGAAAGTTTCTTGTGCACAGCATCATCAATGAGTGGTTGTAGACTTGAGGAGATCCTCTCATGAATGGCTTTATGAACAATGTCATTGATGATGGGAGTGATGAGAGGTAAGGATTGTTGGAATGCAGCAACCATCTGCTCAGGGGGTTTCTGTCCCTGATAGATAGTGCCAAAGGCAGGGCTGGAGGCTAGTGAAGTGAGAGGGTGAAGTGTTGGGGGACCTTCGAATGAAGGTGCCATCTGTGGGTTAGTGGGGGCAGATGGACTTACATCCTGAGACTTCTTGGCAAGCAGTTCTTGTAGTCTGCTTACCTCAGCCTCCAGGATGGTGTTGTGGGCTAGAACATCATAGAAAAAGCCTAGGTCATCATCAGCAATGTTGAATCACCTGACCTCCTGTTGTAGCAGGATGTACATGCACCGGGTGTAGACCATTTTAGCATGTGCCCCTTTTTCTTGGAACTGGGGACTTCCAGGACGATGTCCTTCATCAGCTGTTGCCTCTGGTGAGGTCTTAGCTATGTTACCAGCCTCAGTCTGATCATGTGCTGATTCAGAGAGGTGGCAGCCTCACCAGATGTTCGTATCTGCATATCCACACCAGGAGATAGAACAGTTAAACCCTGGTGCTTGTGTTTTCAGAAGCATGTTGATCCTCTTCCTCAATTGCTGTGGTTCTCCCCTTTGTTGGTGTTTGTTGGGGAGGAGGAGAGTCATGCAGCTGAGTCAGCACGTTTGCAATTATAATGGTTGGACTTTGGGGGGCATTTGCTTGGGGAGAGGGGATAGAAGCTGATTGCATCCGGGGAGAGGGATGCTCTTCAATGATAACCTCCTCAAGTGAGAGAGGTCTCAGTATGTGGTTTCCCCTGAAAGGTTGCATCAGGATCCTTTTGAGAGGATACCTGTGCGGTGTTGCTGTTGAGTCTTTAACACTACTGGGGGTTTAACCATAGTTTATCCTGTTTGGGTGGTACAGGAGCATCATCAGGGGACTCATCTCCCTGATTAGCTTTTTTGGGTTTGGTTTTGGTTTGGTGGGGACTCTGGATCTAGTGGTGGAAGCTGTGGGTTCCCTCTCCTTGGGCTTTAGCATTCGGGCAGCTTCTTTGAGAGTGAGGTCTGAGTTGTGCCTGGAGTATACCTCAGCCAAAAGCTGGTGCAGGGACTCCAAGGCCACAAGGCCATCAGATTTTAATCATTTAAAATAATGGCCATCAGAAACCTGGGATATAATAGCCAGCGGTTTGCCGCAGGTTTCTGAGCCAAGTCTTTATTTCTAGAAACACGATTTCAGAGAAATTTAGCGGTTGGTGTTCTAGAATAGAATACAATACCTGTTGCCATTGGGATGACATTTGATCCCAAGAGGATGTCTTTGAAGCTAAGCATACATTTACCATGTGAAAGATAAGTTTTTCAGCATCATGGAAAGTTTCTTCAGAATAGTTGTAGCCCGAAGATCACCTTCATACCCATTATTGATAAAGGACAGATCCATTGTGCCCTTGGGTATTCAGTCACAGTGTGGAGTCATGTAATGTAATGCCTGACGAATGATGTCGGCTGTAACAACCACTAGTTTCTGGTTGACGAGGGACCGAACAGAGATTTGGCCAGTAGACTCATCAGTATGAACAAAAACATTTGACCAGAATTGACTGAGAGATTCAGGGTAGATGGTTGGATTCTAGAGAAAGGCTGTGCGATATGGGGATCACCATTAGGTCAATGGCATTATCAATTTGTTCCAGAAAGCCGACTTGGTAGGTATGCAACACAGTTGTGTCGTGGTTTTAGGCTCATGGTTGCCATTTTTGAAAGTATGAAGGTCAGAAGAACGGCTAATGGAACATTTGAGAAGAAGACATGTATATATAGGGTTGGGATAGGAAAAGGCTGAAAGAAAACTACTGAAGGTTTTGGTGTGGTCATCAGCTGTTGAAACTACTGATGATGTGGTATTAACCTTCAGAGGTTTTAAAACGACTGACAGTGGTGGTGGTTGTCATCAGTTGTTCTTAAAACAACTGAAGACTGGTTTTGACCATCAAACATTGAAACAGCTGAAGTCTTGGTGTTAACCATCAGTTGTTGTGAAACTACTGAAGGTCTTGGTTTTGACTTCAAATGATGTAAACTGAGGACTTGGTGTTTGTCATCAGTAGTTGTGAAACTACTGAAGACAGTGGTTTTGACATCAGTTGTTGTAAACAACTGAAGACTTGGTGTTAGTCTTCAGTAGTTGTAAACTACTGAAGACATAGTTTTGGCTTCAGTTGCTTTAATGAAACAGTAGTTGTATAAACGACTGAATAGAAATTTCTCATCAGCTGTTTTCGTCAATTCATAGCTTTTTAGCTGTTTCAGTCTGACCTCCACACTTACTCATCAGAATTAGATCTGAGTTTCAGACGTTTCATTGGTCATCAGTACTTATCTGCATTTCTGACATCAGTAGTTGTAGCTACATCAGCTGTTGTGACTACATCAGCTGTTGTAACTACATCAGCTGTTTTAACAAATAAAGTACTTGAGTACTGAGAAGTTACTTAAGCTCTAGTAGTTTTAAAAACTTCTGAAGGGAGGATAACTTCAGTACTTATATATGACAATAATAAACTAATGATCATCAGTACTTGTGAGCTGAGATCATCAGTAGTTGTCACTTATTCTAGCTGCAGCATACCAAGCCTTAGCACTAGGTTTTGGAAAGTTGTGCTATCCAAGGCTTAGTGAAAATGTCTGCAAGCTCATCAGCACTAGGAACAAATTTGGATCAATCAGACCTTTTTCAAAAAATCTCTAATAAAATGGTGTCTGATTTCAATATGTTTAGTCCTAGAGTGCTGGACAGGATTCTTGACAATACAAAGAGCTGAAGAGCTGTCCATTAACAATGGGGTCTTAGTCTCTGTTATGCCATAATCCAATAATTGGTTTTGAAGCCAGAGTACCTGAGATGTACAGCTTGCAGCAGCAATGTACTCTGCTTCAGCAGTTGATGTAGCAACTGAGGTCTGCTTCTTACTCTGCCAAGAAATCAAGCAGTTGCCTAAGAATTGGCATCCTCCAGAAGTGGACTTTCTTGTCAACTTACACCTGCATAGTCACTGTCAGAAAAAGCAACTAATTTACCAGAATGTCTAGTAGAATACCATAAACCTAGAGATGGAGTGCCTTGCAGATATCTAAAGATCCTCTTGACTGCAATCAAATGAGACTCCTTAGGTGCAGCCTGAAATCTAGCACAAACACATGTAGCAAACATAATATCTGGTCTAGAAGCTGTTAAGTACATCAAGGACCCAATCATACATCTGTAAAGTGTTTCATCAACCACTTTACCTTTCTGATCTGTATCCAGTTGTGTGGTGTTGCACATGGGAGTAGAACAGGGCTTACAGTTTTGTAAATCAAACTTTTCCAAAAGATCTTTTGTGTATTTGGACTGATGAATGAAATTCCATCAGCCTTTTGTTTGATTTGCAAACCCAGAAAGAACTGTAATTCTCCCATGGCACTCATTTCAAACTTCTGTTGCATCAACTTTGTAAAGGCATCACACAACTGTGGATCAGAGGATGCAAAAAATATCATCTACATAATTTGAACAAGTAGATTATGCTGCCCAGCTTTCTTAATGAATAAAGTCTTATCTATGGAGCCTCTAGTGAAATTATTTTCCAGAAGAATGTTTGATAATGTCTCATACCAGGCTCTAGGAGCTTGTTTCAACCCATAGAGAGCCTTATCAAGCTTATACACCCAATTAGGATGTTTATTGTCCTCAAAACCTGGTGGTTGACATACATAAACCTCTTCTTTAATTTTCCCATACAAAAATGCACTTTTGACATCCATTTGAAAAACTTTAAGGTTGTGATAAGCAGCATAAGCTAAAACAATCGAATTGCTTCCAGTCTGGCTACAGGGGCAAAGGTTTCATTATAATCAATACCTTCCTCTTGTGAAACCCCTGTACAACCAGTCTGGCCTTGTTCTTAACAATAAGCCCATTTTCATCAGTTTTGTTCCTAAACACCCATTTAGTGCCTATTGCACACTTACCTGGAGGTAGAGGACCAGTTCCCACACTTGCTGTTTCTTGAACTGAAGAAGCTCAAGCTGCATGGCTTCAACCCATCCATTGTCCCTTAAAGCAATGTGATAGTTCTTTGGCTCTTGCTGACTAATGAAGAGAGCATAGAAGCAGAAATTTGACAATTGACTTCTTGTTGACACGCCAGCATTGATATCACCAATGATTTGAGACATAGGGTGATTCTTCAGATCTTGGTACACAATAAGATCTGTGCAAGTGTTTGTAGCAGGCTCAGCAGCAACAGATGGTGATGGTGAAGCATTTCCTTGAAACCAATCAGTAGATGGTAATTCAAAGGAAGTTGAAGTTGTAGAAATCTCATCAGCATTTGTTGTGGATTGTGCTACTGGAGCTACAGGAACATCAGGTCTAGCTGAATCAGGCAGTTGATCACTAAACTTGAAAAGGTGATTACTGATATCATCATCATCATCAGTAACACCAGATGGATGACTAGCTACAGAAGATGATGGATTCATATGATCTGCTGCACAGCAGGCGGTTGATAAGGAACATATTGCAGAATGTCCAGATCAAACAACTCCACAGGGTTTTGTGGAATTGTATCCTTAGGGGATTCATTGAACTTCACATGCAAGGTTTCTTCAACTATCTTTGTCCGACAGTTGAATACTCTGTAAGCCTTGCAAGTGGATGAATACCCAACAAAATACCCTGCATCCACCTTAGAATCAAACTTTTGGAGTTGATCCTTTGTGTTGAGAATGTAACAGGGACACCCAAATGCTCTAAAGAATGAAATCAAAGGGGCTAAATGATGTAAACTTCATAAGGATTTTCATCAACCTCTGATTTACTAAGGCTCTATTCTGTACATAGCAGGCTGTATTGACAGCTTCAGCCCAAAAGGTCAGTGGCAGACCAGAATCAGCCAACATGGACCTTGCAGCTTCAATGAGGGTCCTGTTCTTTCTCTCCACTACTCCATTTTGCTCTGGAGTCCTTGGGATGCTATACTGCCTCTTGATTCCCTTTGACAAGTAAAACTCATCAAGAGTGTGGTTTCTGAATTCAGTACCATTGTCACTCCTCACACACTTAACTGGTAGGGAATACTGCTTCTCAACGTGTAACACAAAGTTCATAATGGACTGAGCAGCCTCATCCTTTGAATGCAAGAAGAAAGTCCATACATATCTAGAGTAATCATCCACAATTACCAGACAGTATTTCTTCTTTGCCATACTCATTACCTTCACAGGACCAAAAGATCCATGTGCAGTAGTTGTAAGCAGGCATTAGACTTGGATTCTTCTATGGGTGGGAATGAAACTTTATGTTGTTTCCCTTTTAAGCATGCAGTGCAGATTTCATCACAATTGAACTCCTTTATTGGAAGACCTCTCACTAAACTCTTGTGGATCAGCTGATTCATGTTTTTGAGATTAACATGACCCAGCCTTCTATGCCACAGTTTAGATTCTTGGAGAGAGGCCTTGGAGAACAAGCATGGATGGCCTTTTAACTCAATTTTCTTTGACAAATCCAAGGCATATACTCTTCCTATCCTGTTGGCCTTCAGGAGAGTATTATCATCCAGTACTTTGTCAATCAGGCTCAGAACCTTGGAAGACAGAATCCTACAGTTCTGGCTTGTGAAAAGAGCAACATGTCCTTTGTCACACATCTGACTGACACTCAACAGATTGTATTTGAGATTCTCCACATGGTTGACATCATCAAATCTAATATCTCCATTAGACACAAATCCCTTTCCAATGATGTAACCTTTAGCATCATTTCCAAAGACAAATCCCTTCTTTCCTTGAGAGTAATCATGAAGAAGAGAGCTGCTCCCAGTCATGTGCATGGATCCTCCACTGTCCACATACCAGATGCTTCTTTGGCATGCTGAAGAACCCTGCAAAATCATAAGAAACTAGTTAGCTTTGGAGACCCAAACCTTTTTGGTTTTGGGACTGACTTTATCAACAGATTTAACCATAGCTGTTTCTCATGATTAACAGCTGATGAAGATGGAGATGGTGCTGAAATAGATTTGGACCTGGAATTCCTTTTCAGTGGTTTGATCACAGGGGCTTCAAGTTGGTTAACTCTCCCCAACAGATGCTGAACCATCATAACAAGCTGTGTCTGATTTGAAGCTCAGCTTTCAGTTCATTTGACACTCCAGAGCTTGTTTTGATGAGTTCCTGTGACCCACCATTTCCTCCTTCTTAGATTTCACAGACTTAGTCTTATGTTTATCATGAGGAACAATATCAGCTGTCTTCTGATAAACCGCATCCTTCTTAGTGGATTTGGGTAAGGCCTTGGGTTTATCAGGTTGAGATGATTGTGGTACAAACTTGGTCTCAAACTCAGTTTTCATTTTATTTATTTCTAGTTTATGAGCTCATCCCTTTGGAGTTTTAAACCCTTTTGTACCAACATTCATCAGATAGATGATTGAATTTACCACAAATTTCACATGGTTTATTCTTCATCTTGGACACTCTACTGCTGAAGTGGAAACTACTAAGGTGTGATCTTCAGTACTTTCCTCCTATCAGTACTAGGTACTAAAGGATTTGTAACAGCTGAAGACTGGTAATTCAACTGTTTTCCATCCGTCCTAATAGACCGTTTGATGGATTCCTCAGCAGTTGTTAGTCCTTGTATTTCAACTGATTTGAAATGCTTTTCAGATGTTGGGTCTCTTTCAGTACTTGGGGTACATTGAGGAACAACATCTGAAGTACTCAGCTTCATATGAGTCTCAGTAGTTAGACCATCAGTCAATTTATTTGCTGAGATCTTAACACTGGTTTCATTCTCTGATCTTAGATTATCATTGGAGAATGATTCACACGATAATGTGGTTTGGAGATTGCTTTCACTTTCAGACTTAACTATGGAGTTAGGAGTAAAGTCTGTTGGTGGAGCAGTATGGTTGTAACCAATACCAAACTTCACATTAAGCAGTTTGCTTGCTAAGAAGCATTTCAAATCCCTTGCATGATGAGACCCAGCGGTCACACTCAACTTGGGTCACTGCAAGTTTTTCTTTGAGACTCCTGTGGTCTTCCAGAATAACCTCTAGCTTGGCCTTTTCATCATTTAATGGCATTTAAGCTTATAAATCTCATCACTTTTACTGTTAAGAGCAGACTCATACTCAGCTTTTCTTTTGGAAATGGTTTTCTCAAACTCAAGTTTTTGATTTATTAATGCTACATTTGCCTCTCTAATAGAGACAAAGGCAGCTATGCATGATTCAGAACATAACTTGGCTTTAGCCTCTGAAGATACCTGAGTTACCTGTGAAGATGATGCATTTGAGCAGGAACCCTCAGTAGACTCCAGGGCCATGAGAGCAAGATTTCCAAAAGGTGTTCACCACCATGTTGACTAGCACCAGCATAGTATTGCTCAGTGTGACCAGACAAGTTATCAAGTAAGCTACTCCAGTCAATCTCCAGGTGTGAAGAAGCTGTGATGAGGTTGTGATTGAGATGGAGATGGTTGAGGTTCTGGTAGTGCATGAGGTTGTGGTACTATAGGAGCTTGAACTTGATTTGACTGTGGCATATAATAGCGGGATAAGGATATGGCATTTGACCCTGAGGAACAAAATATGCAGGAGATTGAGGGTGTGATGAATGACTAGAACAACAGAATGTTGCCCTTTGGATTGTGAATTGTTATTTGGAAAAGTCAAAAGGGTGCAAAGGTGTTAGATCCAGTTGATCTACACTCTCTTGCAAAGTGTCCAAGCCTGTGGCATTTGTGACACTTCAACTTGCTCTTGTCAAAACCGACTTTGGTTTTGTCAGAGAGTCCAGGAAATTTCCTGCCAGTTCTCTTGTAAATTTCTGAGATCTGATATTGATCAAGGCCATTTGGCTCAAAATATCCATCTCTTCTAAATCATCATCAGCAATGCCCTTCAAATCATCCATGATAAAGCATAGATTGTCACTATTATTACCAGAATGACAATCAACACTCACAAAGGCATGATTAGAATTGTTTGAGGTGAAATCAATATGCTCATCATAGTGGCATTCTGATCCTACATACTCTGACTCATGACTTACCAAGGCAGTGTTTCCTGGTACAAAGTCATCAGTGAGCTTTCCAGATGATGACAGTTTTCGTTTCTGTTCTATCTCTCTCTCAAATGTGAGCAATTTCCCATGAGTTGGGTGAGAGATAGTTTGTCCAAATTTGCACTGAGCGTAGGACAATAGTATATGTGTCCCATCTCTCAGGCAGTGATCTGAGAAATCTGTTATTCATCTGGCTATTGTGTACTCATGTTTTACCATTTTTATTCAGAGATCAAACAAGAGAACCGCTCAAACTGTTGAGTCAGTGTCTCACCCTTCCTATGAGAGAATGTCTCATATTGTTGGGCAAGGATTTCTCTATTATTTGCCAAGACCTCATCTGTTCCTCCAAATTGTTCTTTCAAGGCATTCCAGAGGTCATGGGCAGTTTCATAATGCATTAGCCCAGAATAGATTTCATTGGGCAGTGCCATGGCCAGAATTCCATGGGCTTTTGCATCAATCTCAAACAATTTTATCCTCATCTGAGTATTGCTCCCTCCTCTTTGGAACCATTTGATTGGATCCGGGTTATTCACCATAGGTTTGTGTGGACCATGTACCATTGATGTCCAACAACCTGAGCTGTTAACAGACAGGTGATGGCATTCGTCGTTGCCATATGTTATACTCACTCCTAACCAGCATTGGAGGCTTGGTTGAGGAACCAGTATTGTGAGGATCATTGGAAGGAGTAGTCATTTTAGGTCCAAATACAATTTAATTCAAGCTTTTAAAAGATTTTACACAGACCACAACAGACTCAATGAAAACCAAGAATAAATCTCAGGATGAATGGCCAAAAACACAGAAAATTCAATCTCTATAACCGTTTCTTGCAAAAATGCTAATTCAATCAAACTTGGATCTTGGATAGCAGTTTCAATGATCAATTATTAGATCGATCAATGATTAACCTATGCTCTGATACCATTTGACAGGATCAGTGATCTCAAGTTTGATGGATTAGAGTGTAACGCAGCGGAATAAGATCAAGAATTAGACAAATTATAGCAAGAATTGATATTCGTATGCATTAAACAAATACGGTTGTAACGAGAGAATAATTTATTATGTGAAAAGGAATGTTTCAATATATCAAATGTTTCTGCTCAATCATTCACCTATTACAATTAGGTTGACACTCCTTATATAGAGTGCAATCACTGCTGATATTACGGGATAGTGACATCTGGCAGATTTATTACAAAAATAACTAACACTTAACAAACTACTGAAATGTTCACACCACTGAGAACATATCAGAGAGTGCTAAGCACAAAATATAAAACTACTGATGCTAAACTACTAAAACTAAACTACTGAAAAGGGAAAATATAAAACTACGAAAGAAAACCGTCACAACTACTGAAGAAGACCTCTTCAGCTGTTGTGACAACGTCTGATACTTGGTCTTCAGTACTTGTCTTCAGCACTTGTCTTCAGACTGTCTTCAGTACTTGTTCAGACTTTGTCTTCAGCACTTGTGTCTTCAGACTTTGTCTTCAGCACTTGTCTTCAGACTTTGTCTTCAGCACTTGTGTCTTCAGACTTTGTCTTCAGACTTTGTCTTCAGCACTTGTGTCTTCAGACTGTCTTCAGCACTTGTGTCTTCAGACTTTGTCTTCAGCACTTGTGTCTTCAGACTTTGTCTTCAGCACTTGTGTCTTCAGACTTTGTCTTCAGCACTTGTGTCTTTAGACTTTGTCTTCAGCACTTGTGTCTTCAGCAGTTGTTGTGACGTCTGTGGGGCTTAAAGGTTTTTCTGATCCAGCTCATTGGTTCTTTTGGTCCAACAGTTAGGTCGTGCGATTGAGCCATACGGTTGATCCATTCGCACGACTGAAGGTTCAGTCGTGCGACTAAGTCAATCTTATGTCTCAATCGTGCGACTGATCCAGTCTCCTGTTTAGTCGTGCGACTTATCCAGTCTCCTGGTTTAGTCGTGCGACTGGTTCATTAGCATGAAGTGATTCATGCGTATGGTCCATTAGCATGGGCCATTCGCATGAGAACTTCACACGATTAAGTTTAACCATATTTCTCAATCATTATTAGATAAGAACTATGTAAACAACCACAAACCTATATAGTTAGTTCAATAAGCATTAATCTACTAATCAATGAAATAATAAACATTATAAGCATAACCACACATTGTATTTCATTAAGTACCCATTCTATTACATATGTGTAAGACAATAAAGACATTTTACATTAAACTCATAAACTAGGTACACATGTATCTACAAACTCCCCCTTGGACCTAGTTTCATCTATTGTCTTACATTCTTCATAAGCTCCTCATATTTCTTGTACTTCTCCTCTTTTGTAACTCCTACATGTATTTCAAATACAAAGCAAAGTCTAATCATATTTTGGAATTGGAGGGCTTGTACAATATCTTGCGCATCATAGAACAGTGGCCACTTATATAAGGTGTAACATCATCAGCCGATAAGTTAGTGAGCCACATAGGGTCAAGCACCCTGATAGTTTCCATATTTCCATCTTTGTTCAACACTATGACCACCTCACCTGTTCTCCAATCATAGTACACCACTTGAAGTGTGGAGTGAAGTCCCGTGGCATTTCCCGTAGAGGGATTCTAGACATCGTGTGCAGAGGACTCCACTTCAGCACTATTTTGGTTTTCTAGTAATGGCATCAACTTCAGATCTCTTAATATACCTCGTTGGTTGTTGATGTTTGAAGTTGACCCACCTGGTGTGGTACTCTCTCTTTAAAGCAGCTTCAAACCAGCCTAACATCTTACAAGGGTCAGCATATAGCAACTTCAATTTAGCTAGCTGGTTAAGCTCAAAACTTGGAAGAGTCTTCAGATTGTGTGGGAATCTGAAGTACTCGATCCCCTTCTCTCTTTTAATAGCATAAAAATTAAGATATTCAAAATAGGCCCACGCTAGAATTTTGCCTGACACCTTGTGACGCTTCTTCACTTTATAGAGTTTGGTGTAGACATTTGACTTTGGAGCACTGCATTGGGCTCTGAGTTCTACAAAACATGCTGCCCATTTAGCCTTTCTGATGTTGACATCAGCGTCTGAGGCTTGGGCTTTCTCTTTGTTCTTCTCCGACTCCTGCTTTATTTTATCCAGAGTGTCGAATGTATCACTGACAAGGGTGTCTCCCAGATTTGGAACGACATTTCCTTCGTTTTCAGCATCTCTGGATAATGTTGGTCCGTGACATCTTCAATCTCTATCTTGTCTATGTCCTTTAGCTCATCTTCACTTTCCACGTTTACTGTAGGAGCATCCTTCACGATCTCGTCAGGGTTCAGTCGAAACATTTCGGCCAATTGCTCATCAGTGAGATCATGAATTATTTCTCCTTCTTCAGGAGTGTAACTCATAGATCTCCTGACTATCCCTTGCAGATCAAGAATCATTATGAGTTGAGTCTTGATCTGCTGAAGGGGAGCAACATCGTATTCATCTCTTTGAAAATTTGGATATTCTTGATTTAAAACATGTAACACATCAACCATTAGTCAATAATCAAAGCAGTAAACATCAAACATATACATAAACATTAATTACATAATATTAATTCAAAATTCAATTACAAAGTTTTCAAGTACATAAATATCTAAACATCTACTTTTCCCCTGAATAGCCGGCACGTCAGTAGGAGGGGCAGAAGATGAGGCTCCTTGGTCTTGATTTCTCTTTGTACGTCTCTCTTGACCTTGAGCTGATGTAGATGCAACTGCATCTCCTTCTTCATCATCATCATTGTTCTGCCCTTCCCTTGTCTCTTCCTTCTCACTGGCCTCATCATCATCACTATCATCATCTTCACCATCATCATCATCATCTCCTTCTTTTATCTTGAGTGGCTCATCCTTTGAGCCCTTGAGCTTGAGCATGATGGTCTTGTTCGAAGCCTCCAAATCCTCTATCCTCTTTGATGAATGGACATTTTGCTCCTAGAGTTGGGCGATTGCTGAGCTTGCTGCGAGATCTGCTGTGCTTGGGTGGTGTTTAGCTCCAAAAGATGATGTAGTTAGGCAGTCTTTTCATCATTAGTAGCTAACAGCTTCAGCACCATACGGTTGAGTGCTGACAGCTTTCCTCTACCCTAATAGGGGGTAGAGATGAACCTGTGTTTAATGTAGGGTGGGATGATGAGCCGGCTTGGTGGCTAGTGGTGGTGGTGGTAGCAGTGATGAATATTAGGGGTGGTATATGAGTGGGTGGTGATTGGTGAGTAGTAGTGGTGGTAGATGGGATGTGGGTAAGTGGTGGAGTGGGAGTGGTAGTGGTGTGTGAGGTGGTAGTGGTGGTGCCAGGTGGTGTGGTAGCAGTGGTGGTGGTAGTGGTGGAAGGTGCGGTTAAGGTAGTGGCTGTGGTGGTAGATGAGGTCAGGGTAAACTTCAGTCTTTTCCCCTTCTTGCCATAAGGGCGAGCCATCCTCTTCTTCCTTGTGCCTCTAGGCACTAAGGCTCCCCTTTGGCTGCTGGGCGGGTCCGGGGCATATGAGTGATCTGAATCAGCAACAACATCCCCGGACTCCCTTGGGCGTCCACCAACCGCCCGTAAACCTCTCTCTGTGGCAACCACCCTACTGCCCACAGTCCTCGTTAGAGGCTCCTCATCACTCTTCTCCTCCTCATCAGGAGGGCAAAAATCTTGATGGAAACTAACGATGGTGGCTTCTCCATGAGCGGGTGGTGGAGGGATGTCATATGCAGTGCTGGCCCTAAAAATACCGGGCCCAGAGTCTCCACCGGTGTCACCGTCATCGTTGACGGAGTCATTGAATGGGAGAGCAATCTGCTCTACATCCGAGTCACTCTCCTCATGGTGCCACTTACGCCTAGCCGGCACCATGTAATATGCCCGGGCCAGATGCCCGAAGAGTCTCTTCATAGGGGGTTTGACTTGCTTTCCCCTGTAGACCCTCATGCGACCCAAGGTCATGTAATCCATCACCTCCAGGGATATAGCATCGTGGCTCTCTTTAGGCAAGGTAGTAGCTTCTCACCAATAATCATCTGTAAGAACCTTGGATACATATAGAAGCCCTCCTTGCCTTTGGCCTCGAGGTTCTCTACGAGGTAGGCAAATATCATACTAGAGAAACTGAAGGGGTGGTTGAGTAGCAGTGCCACGTAGGCATTTTGGATCTGGTCTGATAGGTCATCAAACCCACCCCTCCTCGACGCCATGCACTTCAGTATCACATGCGCCAAGTACTTAAACTGGGGACACATGTTGCTTTTGTTAAGCACCCCTGCATTGATATCCCCAGCGTACTTCAACCTGAGGAAGCACCCTTTCACTGTAAAAGGGTGTAGCCTGGTCAGGTGATCTGCATCGTCACCCAGATCGAGTACTCGTCGCATATCATCACCTCGATAACCTGCCCAAAAATAGTGCCCCAGATGCAGTAGGGCTCATGAGATCGATCAACCGATGCACCCTCCCAGAAGGCCTCCTGTATAGACCTGTATGTTGGGTTTGTTGGACCATATCAAAGTAGTTTAACCATTTAAACATGAAAATGCAGCGGAATAAAACCTTAATATTATCATTTGTAATCTGAAAATTAAGGCTCATATCATAACAACAACAAACCCAAGAACATAAGGATCATTTATATGTGTATGAACTAGCTATCAAGAATAATAAACAACCAAAACAAATCATACAAACTATCTTTTGTAGAGCTGCAAGAAAAACGAATTTGGGTGAAGAAGATGAGGTTCTTGAATGACCAAAACACCAAGAAGAGGTGTCCTCAAGCATCCATACCCACAAGCATCAAGCAAAGACCTTTCTTGCTAGGATTTGTACACCAAAACCACCAAGAAAGCTGCTAAAAATCGAGTTCCAGCCATGTGTTTCTTCAAAATTGGAGAGAACTTTTGTTCTTGTGGTTCTTGCATGAGAGAGAGAGAGAAGGATATTAAGTGTTAGACTAGTTAAGAGTGTGTTTTGTCCCAAGAAACAAAAGGCATACACTCCCCTCAAAGGGGCGGCCGAAATGTCTTCTAATTTGGGGTTTCCCCCCAAAACTTAAACACCCACCTTATGATGTTAACTAGTCACTAATTGAGTTATATAATTAACCTTTTAATTATATAACTCACACACACTCCTTTATTATTTGATGTTATTTAACTAACTTAAATAACATTACAAACAATACCTATGAACAAAATATCCCTATAAATTGTTCAATCTCATATGCAACTCATTTAGAAAACCCATTTTCTAAATTGGTGTATTTATTTAATTGCATGATCATATCATCAACTAAATATTAATTGGTTTATGCTAAGCTTGTTTTTGGGTATGACCCAACTTGGATCATAACATACTAACCACATCAATGTTCTATGTGTCTTGGGCATAAAGAATCAAACAATCTCCCACTTGCACAAGATTCATAGAAGATTGATGCAAGCAGTAAATACCACCTAACAACGGTGTACTACCCTTAATACGCATGACTAAAAGCCATTCAATAACATCATGCCCTTCAGGTATCCAACTTGAAATGATTTAGGTGAATCAAACATTTATCCTTTTGTTACAGATGTCATGTTAAATCCAAGGACACAGAATGATCATTCCTTGTTGATTTAACTTAATCAGGCCTTAGACATCTTGCTCTCAACGAATAAGAGGAACAAATTCCATCTTGACTACATACGTTTCTCACAATCACCTCGTGTCACACCTGAACATAGCCTTATGTATTGTCCATTATTTCAGAGCAGTGAAGAACTAGCTCAAGGTATAACACTTTGGTGAATATCAAAACCCAATATGTATCTCAGGTCGGAGGATACCAAATGATATTCACCTTTATACAAATTTACTTATGATCAATCTAGAAGATTCCATGTAGTAAAATTGAGACGCGGGTCAGTCCAATATTTGTATCCATAAATATCTATGAACTTTGGTAGCAACCAATTGCTCTATATTCATACCTTATGAATATCCACCAATCCACGTTCATAATAGTCTTATGTTCATATTTGTTTCCACAAATATGACCGACTACGGACATTTAGAATAATAAACATATTCATGGATTATATACATGCTAAAAGGAAGACAATCTCAGAATATCACAAATATATAAAGAGTTAAACATTACATTGTTCCAACCTTTTTAAATACTAAACAGATCAATTCCAATCACTAGAAAATCGAAGTCCTAAGGCACAAGTATGACTTTCATGCTTTGCCCTTTCAAGGAGCTTCGTGAGTGGATCTGCAATGTATTGATCGGTGTGAACTTTACGAATACATATCTTTCCCCTTTTCAACTTCATCCCTTATGTAGTTGAATTTCCGCTCAATGTGCCTAGCCTTTTTATGTGCATAGGGGTCCTTGATTTGTGCAATTATACCCTCGTTATCACAAAAGATTTCTAGGGGGTCTTGAATGGTAAAGACCACCCTAGGTCGGTGATAAATTTCTTTATCCATGCAGCTTCCCGAGCTGCTAGTGATGCGGTTATGCATTCGGATTTTGTAGTGGACAATGCTACCCTATTCATAATGAAGACATACCCGGATTGTTATCGAGAATCATCTTGATCGGTTTGGAAACTCGCATCCATGTAACCCTTTACAACGAGTTCCTCTTCATCAGATCCATATATTAGAAACATTCCTTAGTCCTCCTAAGGTATTTCAACATACTTTTAATAGCCATCCAATGGCTTTTACTTGGATTCTGCTTATATCTGCTTGTCATGCTTAACGCGCATGACACGTCCGGTCTAGTGCATATCATCGCATACATGATGGATCCTATAGCAGACGCATATGGGATGTCCTTCATTCGATTTTGCTCATCCTTTGAGCTTGGACATTGAGATGTACTCAATATTGTCCCTCTTTGAATAGGTACCATACCTTTCTTAGAGTTTTCCATCTTGAACCTTTTCAAGACTTTATCAATGTATGCACTTTGGTTTAAACCTATTAACCGCCTCGATCTATCCCAATAGATCTTTATTCCCAAAATATAGGCGGCTTCACCGAGATCTTTTATGGAAAAACAACTTCCAAGCCATGTTTTAACACCTTCAATGGTTGGTATATCATTTCCAAAAGGTAGTATGTCATCAACATACAAAACTAGGAATGTAATTATGCTCCCACTAGCCTTCTTATATACACAAGCCTCCTTAGCATTCTTGATGAAACCAAATTTCTTGATCTCTTCATCAAAACGTTGATTCCAACTCCTTTATGCTTGTTTCAATCCATAGATTGACCTCTTTAACGTGCATACTTTATTAGGATGTTGTGGACCGACAAAACCATCAAGCTGAACCATATGGATAGTCTTTTCGAGATGTCCATTAAGAAAAGCGGTTTTGACATCCATTTGCCAAATCTCATAGTCATAATATGCAACTATGGCAAATAATATCCTAATTGACTTTAGCATTGCCACATGCAAGAAAGTTTCATCATAATCAGCCCCTTGATTTTGAGTGAAATCTTTTGCTACAAGTCTTGCTTTGTAAGCATCCAAGTTTCCATGCATATCTGTTTTGTTCTTGAAACCCACTTGCATCCAACCGGTGGAGTTAAGTGGAGGGTCAACCAATTCCCAAACTTGATTGTCATACATGGATTACATCTCTATGTTCATGGCTTCAAGCCATTTGTCATAATCCGATTTGGACATTGCATCATGGTATGTAGTTTGCTCATCTGAAACAACCACATAGCATCCATTTATGAAAAATCCATATCTTTCAGGTGGAATGCTAACTCTACCAGATCTGCAAACGTTTCGTGTGTATTGATCAACCTCTTGATCATCATCAAGAACCTCTTGTTGATTGCTAGTGTCAACAAAACGTGTATCGGCTTGTGGATCTTGATCCTCATCAAATTCCACTGTTCTATATGTTATTCCTTCCATAAGGAACTTAGCTTCCAAGAACTCTGCCTTCGAGCAATAAATACCTTTTGCTCTGTTGGATCAAAGAAGTAGTATCCTATACAGTCTTTGGGATATCCAACAAATATACACTTAGTGGATCGACTTTCCAACTTGTTTTGGGTGTTTAGCTTAACATAAGTTTCACAACCCCATACCTTTAAATATGATAGCGATGGAATTCTTCAATGCCATATTTCAAAAGGTGTCAAATTCACTTTCTTGGTTCGGGCCATATTCAAAATACGAGCCGCGGAGAGCAATGCGAAACCCCAAAATGATAGAGGTAGTGAGCTTATAGCCATCATAGATCGAACCATATCCAATAGGGTTCGATTTCTCCTTTCAGACACACCATTATGTTGTGGTGTTCCAGGTGGAGTAAGTTGTGAGACGATCCCACAACTTCTTAAATGATCCTGAAAAGCCTCACTGAGGTATTCACTTCCTCTATCCGAACAAAGAACTTTGATAGTTTTATTGAGTTGATTTTCGACTTCGTTCTTGAACTTTTGAACATTTCAAAAGCTTCATGTTTGTGTGTCATCAAGTACACATAACCATAGCGATTATAATCATCGGTAAAGGTAATGAAGTATCTTTCACCATTTCTAGTCATTGTCTTAAAAGGGCCATATACATCCGAATGTATGATTCCTAATAAGTCTTTTGCCCTCTAGTTAGTATCAGTAAAGGGTGACTTGGTCATCTTACCTTGTAAACAAGATTCACACTTATCAAATGAAACATTTTCATTTGTTTTCAAAAGACCATTCTTTTGAGGTGTTTGAATCCGATTCCTGTTTATGTGACCAAGACGACAATGCAAAGATAAGAATCACTTAAACCCATTTTAAGTTTCTAGGTGCTTGATTGGTATAATGAGTTATCAAAGGATGAATTATCATGAACCAATTCATTGATCCTATTAAAAAGCATAGCCTTAAAATAAAACACATCATCTATGCAAACATAAATACCATTGTTAACAAACTTTAATTCATAACCACATTGTTTTAAACGAGAAACACAAATTATGTTCTTAGTCAAACTAGGAGCATACAAAATGTTCTTAAGAACAACTTCCAAACCATTTGAAAGTTTCAAAATTGTCTCCTTTCTTAAAGTGCTTATTTCTTTTGAACTCCTGCAACAAATTGCAAATGTGAGTTCCATATCCGGTATCCAATACCCATGTGTTTGAAGAAATAAAATTTAAACCAATGTGAATTATGAAAGTTGTACCTGAGGTTTGCCCAGCATCCCTCTTGTTTCTCAACTCTTTGAGATAGGTGGGACAGTTCCTTTTCCAATGTCCTATCTCACCACACTCAAAGCATGGATCGTTCTCTGTTACCTTAGGGTTCTTAAGCTTAGGCTTTGGAGGTTCCGCTTTAGCCTTCCCTTTCCCTTTACCTCTGATGTAACCCTTTCCTTTGGCAACATTTGCCTTGGGTTCGGGAAATGGCCTTTTCTTATTGCCTCCCTCATTGATCGAGAGAACATGTAGAACCTTTCTACCCATCCCTGCCTTTGCTGTTTTGAGCATTGCGTGAAGCTCACCAATGCTCTTGTCCCACCCATTCATATTGTAATTCATTATGAACATTTCAAACCTTTTAGTTAGGCCATTAAGGATCAAATCCGTGGCCAACTCCTTTGAGATGGGGGCAATTAAGCCTCTCGAGGCGATCAACATGGCTTTTCATCTTAAGAACATAAGATGATACCGATTGGGTTTCTTCCATGTGGCATGCATGAAGTGCTCGAACCGTTTTGAACCGTTTTTGAAGCGCTTGTTGAAGGAACATTTCCTTCAACTGGGTAATTATGTCATATGCCCCAGGATGCTCAAAGTCCTTTTGGAGTTTAAGAATCATGGTTCCCACCATGAGGCAAGAAACCTGCATGGAATCGTCAGTGTATTTAAGCAAATCGTTATAGGCCTCAACATCCTCGGGGTCAGGTTGGTCTGGAATGGGACCATCAAGGACATAGGCCTTTTTCTCTTGCTTGAGAACAATTCTCAAGTTTCGAAACCCGTCCATAAAGTTATTATGGTTAAGACGATCCCTTTCTAAGATGGTTCTCAGTGATAGGGTAGGGACGGTCGAGGTGGAAGCATTATTGTTTGCAGCCATTACTACAAAATTACAAAGTTCATATTAGTATTTCTGAAAAAATCACATTTTAATTATTAATACCCTTTTATGTCTCATAGACAATTAATAATTAAACTCTAGAATCCAACATTACATTTAAATGATGGTTAGGTGACCTTTATCCCATTATTTAAATTAACAAGGTAGTCAACATTTGACAATTGCAACCTATTGCAACTTCTAGCTTTATGGGATCGGTTAAACATCTTATGTTTAGTCGGCATGTAAAATCCCATCAACACCATTATACGCCATGCTTCAGTGATCCTATGCACATGGTTTCTAATTCAAGTCGTCCTACTTACACACACGTGTGAGTTTACACATACAAATGGTTAGGTGACCCTTATCCACAAATATGTTAAGCCCACCTCAAACACACAAGTTACCTAAAAGTGTTAGGTGACCTTTATCCCACAAATAGTTTTCAAGTGATTTGAGTCATGTAAAAGGATGGTGTTTAACTTGTTTCCAAAGGGATTTTAGTATTCATTAATTCTAGTTATGAAAACTCTGTGTATCTTGTATTCGTATGCTTTCAAATACATGGTACCCTATGGTTCTTTTTAATAAAACCTCTTTTATTTGAAATCATTAATCCTTTTATTAACTTTTATTAACATATTAATGATTAAGAACCTGAAAATTCAGCTTGTTAAGATTATTTAAAAGGATTGTTAAGAATATCCACATATGAAACAATCAACATAAAATGGATAATCAAACAACGTATAAGAAACAACCACATGTGCATAACCATAGCCACTATGTTGACAACACTTGTTTTCCATCACAAGTATTGTCATTAGGTCTTTCCTAAGGGTTGAACATAACACAAAATATAAGGTCTCCAAAGACCCCCACTTGAAGTTGCATCCAAATGCTTCAAGTCCTTCTCTTTGTGTCTTCCTTTTGTGCTTCCATCTTGTGCATCTTCTTTTACAAAATTTATATCCTAATACAAATTTTCTAATAAAATAAAACACACTTAATCTATCTATTACATCACCTTTGAATGAATAAATAAATTACATCCAAATACAAGCACACAAGAATAATATTACAACCCATTATGAATGAAATCAACCAAAACAACCATTCATCCAAAACCAAATCAACACAAGGTCAAGGCTAGGTTATGCACCGATATGAATCATCATATACAACATACAAGAACCAAATAAATCCCCATATGAACCTAACATTTTCAGCCAACATAACCAAGAATTTAGGGTTTTTTTTGTCCAAACAAAACACAATCAAGCATTGATATCTTTCTTCAAGGTTAATCACAAGCATATTAGATATAACCTTGACGGTTGGGGATTTATAACATCATCACAAAACAGCCCCTATAAGGTTGTTAAAGTCCTATAAAACCAATTTTACAAGGATAATATATTAGGATCAGTGATCCAAGTTTGATCATTAGAGTGGATTGCAGCGGAATTCGAATAATGAATTAGACAATTTATCAAGAACTCAATTTATATTCAATAGAAAAGCACACAATTATAAAGAGAGAGAATTCTGCAAAGGGAATATTTCATTCAAATGCTTTCGTGGTGGCTGAATGTCACACGATACAACTAGGTCAACATTCCTTATATAAGGAATGTGACGTCTACTGATGTCACTGATAGTGACATCTAACAGAATTATACAAACAACTGAAACTATGCAAACTACTGAGAATGTTCTCAACAACTGATCACATCTCAGAGAATGCTAAGTACAAGAACATAAAACTACTGAACTAAAACTACTGAAACTATAAACTACTAAAAAGGTAAATTACAAGTACTGAAAAGGAAAACCATCACAACTATTGAAGTTAATAACTTCAGCTGTTGTGACAACTACTGAAGTTAATAACTTCAGCTGTTGTGACAACTACTAAAGTTAATAACTTCAGCTGTTGTGACAACTACTGAAGTTAATAACTTCAGCTGTTGTGACAACTACTGAAGTTAATAACTTCAGCTGTTGTGACAACTACTGAAGTTAATAACTTCAGTTGTTGTGACAACTACTGATCACCCTGGTCTTCAGTCTTTGTCTTCAGTCTTTGTTTTTCAGACTTTTACTTCAGACGTTGTCTTTAGCTGATAGCTTCAGACTTTGTCTTCAGTACTTTACTTTCAGACTTTGTCTTCAGTAGAAATCTTCAGATCTTGTCTTCAGACTTTGTCTACAGACCTTATAATCAGCTGCTGTCTTCAGCTGTTGTGATCTTCTTCATTAGTTGTAATGTTTATGGGACTTAGAGGTTTTTCTGATCAGGCTCATTGGTTCTTTTGGCCAACAAACTCCCCCTGAACCAATGCAGCAAAACCTCTAAGTTTATTGATGATCCCACTTATTCTTTGGCAGAGGAACACCCTCTTGATCAGCTTCAGAGGTAATCATGTAAGCACAGGCCGGGAAAAGGTTTCTGATCTTTTGATTGGCTAAGTATAGAAGGGAACTCTGTCTTGGGGAAACTGGACACAGAGTCTTGTCCCAACCATGAAACCTAATTCCCATTGATGAGTCTGTAAGACTCTCTTGCATAGGCCTCAAGGAGAACAACTTGTTCCTCCTTGGTGAGTTCTTCTGCTTCTCCCTCAAAAAAGAACTCTGGGCCATAATATTCAGACAGATATCTTACTGTCTTCCCATTCTTTAACTCAACAGTTGTGATCTCTCTGTATGCGAATTCATCTGGATGAGAGCCTTCTAACAACAACTGGAGTTCATTCTTTTGAAGATCTTCAAGTCTCTTGTATAACAGCCCCTTCTTGATCATTTTGTTTTCAAGTATAGATTGAGGGGTTGTCTTTGAGTTGTGTACTTTCTTGAATTCTTCTATAATCTCCCAGGGTGAGACTACCATAGCCAACATAATTGCAGCATTCAAAGTCTTTTTCACTTGGCCATGATATCTACTTGGTATGTTCTTCTTGTGAATTCTAGAACTTACCCTGGGGTCTGGCCAAATTCTCACTCTTTCTCTTTGATGTTAGAATGTATGTCTAAGAGTGTACAGCCTCAGAGCTTGTTTCTTCATTTCTTGAATGAATGAGGACTGAGGGAAGTCCTTGTCAACCATTTTGAGAAATTGCTCATCATGCTGCTTCTGCTGTTCTGCTTCTTCAATCTTCACTTTCACCATTTGCATTTGCAAGTCAGGTGTGATCATTTGTTGACTTCTGGGCTCAGGTGTTTTAAGTTTGAGAACAACAGAGATTGGCAGACTGTCTTCATTATCATCCTCTTCTTCTTCTTCTACCCTCAACACCCTTCTCCTCCTTCTGGGTGTATCACTGGGTATGGTTTGAGATGGTTTTTGGGGTAATGGAATTGGTTTTGTGGGTTGAGTTATGGGTGGTTTTGGTTTAGGGATAGACTTGGCAGATTTTAGAGATGATTGCTTTGAAGGTTGTTTTTGAGTGGGAGTATGAGAAGGCTGATCTAGTAGTTTAGTAGTGAGTTTGGCTTTTGAGAGCTTTTCCATCTCAGTTCTCTTCCCAGCACCTGCTTCATCCAGTGCTTCGATGATCAACCCTTTGTTGTAGCTTCCAGCAGAACAGATTTTCTTGGTTATCTCCAATATACTGTCTCTGGACCAAGACTTCATCTCTATTAATGATCTTCCTAGATATTTGGCAATAAATCTGATCATAATCTCCAATCTTTCCCTATCCATCACACTGTAACTAGCCCATCTTGCTTGAATCTCATTTATCTCCAGCCTTCTGATCTCAACATCTAAGGTGGCTGTGTCATGACCCTGTCTGAAGAGCTGATATATTATTTTGTCCATAGATCTCTGTGAGCTTCATCAGCTTCTTTGACAAGATCTTCTAAGGACTTTCTCCATCAGATTCTGATTCAACACTTTTTTCCTTTTGTAAGTGATCAGCTGTTTCTCTGAGATCAGTTCTTGTTCTTTCTCCAGCTCCTTTTCTTTTTCTGGTTCTTTCTCATCTTTTACTCTCTTCCTTTTCCTTTCTTTCACTGCCTTAGACTTAGTAGTCTCCCCTTTTTGGATGCATTGGGATCAGGGGCTTGAAAGGCAGAAAGTGACTTGTGAACAACATCATCAATAAGTGTGTGGAGATTTGAGGAGATCCTCTCATCAATGGCTTTATGTACTATCTCATTGATGATGGGAGTGATGAGAGGTAAGGAGTTTTGAAAGGTTGCAACCATCTGCTCAGAGGGGTTCTGTCCCTGAGAGGTGGTGCCAAAGCAGCGTGGGTGGACTTAGTTAAGTGTATTGGCTGTGTGTTTGGTGAACCTTCAAATGAAGGTGCCATCTGTGGGTCAATGAGGATAGATGGACTTTCATCCTGAGACATTTTGGCTAGCAGCTCTTTGAGTCTGCTCACCTCAGTCTCTAGGATTGTGTTATGGGCTAAGACATCAAAGAAAAAGCCCAGGTCATCATCACTTTTTGCTGAATCATCTGACCTCCTGATTAAATCAGGATGTACATGCCCTGAGTGTAGATCAGTATATGCATGTGCCCTTTGTCTTGGTTCTGGGGACTTCCTGCCTCAGGACTTTGTCCTTCATTGGCAGTTGCCTCTGGTGAGGTCTTATATATGGTACCAACTTCATCCTGTTCATTTGCTGAATTAGTAGAAGTGGCGCCTGACCAGATGTTCTAACTCCTCTTCTACACTTGGAGATTGAACATTATAACCCCTGTGCTGTGGGTTATCAGCAACATTTTGGTCCTCCCCTCAATTGTTAAGGTATTCCCAGTGTTAATTGGTTTCTGGGGAGGGGGTGAGGAATGCAGCTGACTCAGCACTTTAGCAACTATAAGGGTTGGGCTTTGAGGGGCGGTTGCATTTGGAGATGGTCAGAAGCAGATTGCACCCGGGGTGAGAGATGCTCTTCAATGGTAACCTTCTCAACTGAGATAGGTTCCAGTAATGTGGTATCCCCAAATTTGGTTGCAACAGGATCCTGTGGAGAGGATACCTGTGCGGTTTCAGCTGGTTGAGTCTTTGACATGATTGGGGGGTTAGAACTAGTATGTGATCCTGTATTGGTGGTACAGGGGCATCCGCAGGGGACTCATCTCCTGAGTAGCCTTTTGGGCTTTTGAGGTTTGGGTTTGGTGGGGACTTTGGATCTGGAGGTGGAGGCTGTGGGTTCCCTCTGCTTGGGTTTGAGCAGCCGGGCAACCCCTTTGAGAGTAGGGTCAGAGTTATGTCTGGAGTATACCTCAGCTAAAACAGCTGGAGCAAGGACTCCAAGACCAACAAGGCCGTCAGATTTTAATTGATTTAAAATTATGGCCATCAGAAACCTGGGATATAGTAGCCATCTATTTGTCACAGGTTTCTGAGCTAGATCCTTTAGTTCCATAAACACTATCTCAGAAAAATTTAGATTTTGTCATTCAAAGATAGTGTACAATACCTGTTGCCATCTTGAGGACATCTGATCCCATGAAGATGTCTTTGGAGCAAGACAGACATTCACCATGTGGAAGATAAGTCTTTCAGCATCATGGAAGTGCTTTTTGAGAATGGTTGTAGCACTTAAGTCTCCTTCATACCCGTTGTTGATGAAAGACATATCAATGGTGCCTTTCGGGTATTCTATAATACAGGTGGCATCATGCAAATTTAGGGTTTTGCGAATGATGTCAGGGGTGATTACCACCTGTTGCGGTTAACCAACGACTGGAGAGTGATTTGGCTATCATTTTCACCAGTTGTGACAGAGACGTTGGTCCAGAATTGGTGTAAGGAATCGGGGTATATGGTAGGATTCAAAAGAAAAGCGGTTCGGTATTGGGAATCCACCATAAGATCGATGGCATTATCAAATTTGTTCCAGAAGGCCGATTTCGAGAGGTAGGCAACACAGTTGTGTCTAGGTTTGAGTTTCATGGTCGCCATTGTTGAGAGAGAAAAGGATAGAAAACAACTAATGAAACGTTCGGCTATAAGTGCATGTATTTATAGGTTAAGAAAAGGCTGAAAAGAAAACGACTGAAAGTGTTGGTGTTGTCAGCAGTTGTATGAAAACAAATGAAGACTTGGTTTTAACTATCAGACATTTGAAAACAACTAAAGACTTGGTTTTAGTCATCAGTAGTTATGAAACTACTGAAAACCTTGGTTTTGTCTTCAGATGTAGGAAAACAACTGAGAACTTGGTGTTAGTCATCCGTAGTTGTGAAACTACTGAAGACATGGTTTTGTCATCAGTTGTTTAAGGTGAAATAGCAGTTTGTGGAAACGACTGAAGAGAAAATTCTCATCAGTAGTTTTCATCAATTCTTAGCCTTTCAACTGTTTCAAACTGTCCTCAACACTTACTCATCAGACGTTTTAGCTGTTTTCAGTTGTTTCATAGGACATCAGTACTTATCTGTTTTTACTGACATCATTAGTTATAACTACATCAGTAGTTTGTAAGTACATCAGTTTCTTTTAACAGAATCAGTACATATTTGTGACATGTTACTAATGGTCATCAGTACTTGTTTACTGACATCATCAGTAGTTGTCACTTATTCTAGCTGCAGCATACCAAGCCTTAACATAAGGTTTTGGAAAGTTGAACTATCCAAAGGCTTAGTAAATATATCTGCAAGCTCATCAGCACTTGGCACAAACTTTGCATCAATCAGACCTTTTTCAAAACAATCCCTAATAAAATGGTGTCTGATCTCTATATGTTTGGTCCTAGAATGCTGGACTGGATTCTTGACAATGCATAGAGCTGAAGCACTATCCATTAATAATGGATTCTTAGTCTCTGTAATGCCATAATCCAATAATTGGTTCTGAAGCCAGAGTACCTGAGATGTACAACTTGCAGCAATAATGTACTCAGCTTCAGCAGTGGATGTAGCAACAGATGTTTGTTTCTTACTCTGCCAAGAAATCAAACAGTTGCCTAGGAATTGACATCCACCAGAAGTTGACTCTCTGGTTAACTTACACCCTGCATAGTAACTATCAGAAAAAGCAACTAATTTGCAAGAGTGCCCAGTAGAATACCAAAGACCTAGAGATTGTGTACCTTGCAGATATCTAAAGATCCTCTTGACTGCAATCAAATGAGACTCTTTAGGAGCAGCCTGAAATCTAGCACAAACACAAGTTGCAAACATAATGTCTGGTCTAGAAGCTGTTAAGTACATCAAGGACCCAATCATACATCTGTAAAGTGTTTCATTAACAGCTTTACCTTTCTGATCTACATCCAGTTGTGTGGTGTTGCACATGGGAGTAGAACAGGGCTTACAGTTTTGTAAATCAAACTTATTCAAAAGATTTTGTATATTTGACTGATGAATGAAGGTTCCATCAGCCTTTTGTTTGATTTGCAAGCCTAGAAAGAACTGTAATTCTCCCATTGCACTCATTTCAAACTTTTATTTCATTAAACTTGTAAAATCATCACACAACTGGGGATCAGAGGATGCAAAAATTATATCATCAACATAAATTTGAACAAGTAGCTTATGCTGATCCACTTTCTTAACAAACAAAGTTTTATCTATGGAACCTCTAGTGAAATTATTTTGAAGAAGAAAATTTGAAAGTGTTTCATACCAGGCTCTAGGAGCTTGCTTCAACCCATAAAGGCGTTATCAAGTTTATACACCCAATCAGGATGTTTATTGTCCTCAAAACCTGGTGGTTGACACACATAAACCTCTTCTTTATTTTTCCATATAAAAAGCACTTTTGACATCCATTTGAAAAACTTTAAGATTGTGGAATGCAGCATAGGCTAAGAACAATCTAATTGCTTCCAGTCTGGCTACAGGGGCAAGGTTTCATCATAATCAATACCTTCTTCTTGTGAAAACCCTTGTACAACCAGTCGAGCCTTGTTCTTGACAATAAGCCCATTTTCATCAGTTTTATTCCTAACACCCACTTAGTGCCTATTGCACACATTACCTAGGGGTAGAGGAACCAGTTCCCACACTTGCTGCTTTTTGAACTGAAGTAGCTCAAGCTACATGGCTTCAACCCATCCATTATCTCTTAAAGCAACATGATAGTTCTTTGGCTCTAACTGACTGATGAAGAGAGCATAGAAGCAGAAGTTGGACAATTGACTTCTGGTTGAGACACCAGCATTGATATCACCAATGATTTGAGATAGGGTGATTCTTCAGCTCTTGGTACACTATAAGATCAGTGCAAGTGTTTGTAGCAGGTTCAGCAGCGGCAGATGTTGATCCAGACTCTAGAAACCAAGTATGAGATGGCAATTCAAATGATGTAGAGGAGTCAGAAATCTCATCAGCATTTGTTGTGGATGGAGCTGCTGAAGCTACAGGAACATCAAGTTTAGTGGACTCAGGCAGTTGATCACTAAACTTGAAAAGGTGAGTACTGATCATCATCATATCTTCAGTACCACCAGGTGGAAGACTTGCTACAGAAGATGATTTATTCACATGATCTGCAATAGCTGGAGGTTGATAAGGAACATATTGCAGTATATCCAGATCAAACAACTCCACAGGGTTTTGTGGAATTTTATCCTTAGGAGATTCATTGAACTTCACATGCAAGGTTTCTTCAACTATCTTTGTTCTGCAGTTGAAGACTCTATAAGCCTTGCATGTGGATGAATATCCTACAAAATACCCTACATCCACCTTAGGATCAAATTTATGGAGTTGATCCTTTTTGTTGAGAATGAAACAAGGACACCCAAATGCTTTGAAGAATGAAATTAGAGGAGCCAAATGATGTAGAACTTCATATAGAGTCTTCATCAACCTCTGATTTACTAAAACCCTATTCTGCACATAGCAAGCTATGTTGACAGCTTCAGCCCAAAAGGTCAATGGCAAACCAGAGTCAGCCAACATGGACCTTGCAGCCTCAATTAGGGTTCTGTTCTTTCTCTCCACTACCTCATTTTGTTCTGGAGCCTTGGGATGCTAAACTGCCTCTTGATTCCCTTTGAAAGATAAAAATCATCAAGTGTATGGTTTCTGAATTCTGTTCCATTATCACTCCTTATACACTTGACTAATAGGGAATACTACTTCTCAACATACAACACAAAGTTGATAATCGTCTGAGCAACTTCATCCTTTGAATGCAAGAAGAAAGTCCATACAAATCTGGAGTAATCATCCACAATTACTAGACAATATTTCTTCTTTGCCATGCTCATTACTCTCACAGGACCAAATAGATCCATGTGCAGTAACTGCAAGCATGCAGTGGACTTAGGTTCTTCAATAGTAGGGAAAGAGACTTTGTGCTGTTTTCCTTTCAAACAAGCAGTGCAGATTTCATCACAGTGAAACTCCTTTATTGGTAGACCTCTCACTAAACTATTGTGGATCAGCTGATTCATGTTTTTGAGATTTACATGACCCAGCCTTCAGTGCCACAGTTTAGATTCCTCAGGAGAGGCTTTGGAGAACAAGAAAGGATGACCCTTCAAATCAATCTTCTTTGACAAATCCAGGGCATATACTCTTCCAATCCTGTTAGCCTTCAGGAGAGTATGTTCATCCAAAACCTTGTCAATCAGCCTCAGAACTTGGGAAGACAGAATTCTGCAGTTCTGGCTTGTGAAAAGTGCAACATGCCCTTTATCACACATCTGACTGACACTCAGTAGATTATACTTGAGATTCTCCACATGGTTAACATCATCAAATCTAAGTTCTCCATTAGACACATATCCTTTCCCGATGATGTAACCCTTAGCATCATTTCCAAATGAAACAAATCCCTTCTTTCCTTGAGAGTAGTCATTAAGAAGAGAACTGCTCCCTGTCATATGCATAGATCCTCCACTGTCTACATACCAGATGCTCCTTTGGCATGCTGAAGAACCCTGCATATCATAAGGAACTAGTTAGGTTTTGAGACCCAAACTTTTTGGTTTTGGGTCTGTTTTCATCAACAGATTTAACCATAACTTGTTTCTCATGATTAACAGCTGATGAAGGTGGAGATGGTGCTGAAATGGATTCCTTGGATTTGGGCTTGGAATACCTTTTCAGTGGTTTGATCACAGGTGCATCTAGTTGGTTAACTCTCCCCAACAAATGCTGAACCATCATAACAAGTTGTGTCTGATTTGTGGCTAAAGCTTTCAGCTCTTGTGACACATCAGTGCTTGTTTTTGATGAGTTCTTGTGGCCCACCATTTCCTCTTGAAATTCACAGACTCAATCTGATGTTTATCATGAGGAACACTATCAGCTATTTTATGATAAACCCTATCCTTCTTTTGGATTTGGGTGAAGCCTTGGGTTTATCACATTAGGATGACTATGGTACAAACTTGGTCTCAAACTCATTTTTCATTTCATCCATCTGCATTTTAATGAGCTTATCTTTGTTGAGTTTGGAACCCTTTTTGTACTAACATTTATCACAAAGATGATTGAATTTACCACATATTTCACATGGCTTATTCTTCATCTTGGATTGATCAACTGCTGAAGTGGAAACTACTGAAGGTGTGATCTTCAGTACTTTCCTCCTTTCAGTACTTGTGTTAAGTACTAAAGGATCTGTAACAACTGAAGACTTGTTCTTCAGCTATTCTCTATCCGTCCTGAAAGACCATATGATCGATCCTCAGCAGTTGTTAACCCTTTTATTTCAGTTGATTTGAAATGCTTTTCAGATGTTGTGACTTGCCTTCAATACTTGAGGTACTTTGAGGGACAACATCTGAAGTACTCAGCTTCATCTGCTTATCAGTAGTTAACCCATAGGCAATTGATTTGCTGAGGCATCAACACTGATTCATCTTCTGATCTTGGGTGATCACTTGAGGATGATACACATGATGATGTGGGTTTGGAAATTACTTTCACCTTCAGGTTTTTATTGATTTTGGAGTAAAATGTAGGTGGTGCAATGTGATTGTAACCAATTCCAAACTTCACATTTGAAGTGTTTGCTTGCTGAGAAGCATTTCAAATCCCTTGCAGGATGATACCCAGCGGTCACACTCAACTTGGGTAGCTGCAAGTGTTTCTTTGAGATCTCTGTGGATCTCAAGAATGACCTCTAGCTTAGCCTTTTCATCATTTAATTGGCATTTAAGCTTATAAATCTCATCATCTTTATCTTTAAGGACAGACTCATACAGCTTTTCTTTGGAAAGGGTTTGCTCAAGCTCAAGATTTTGATTTATTAAAGCTACATTGCCTCTCTAATAGAGATAAATGCAGCTATGCAAGATTCAGAACATAGCTTGGCCTTAGCCTCAGAGGATACCTGGGTACCTGTGATGAAGATGCATTGGAGCATGAACCCTCAGTAGACTCCAGGGCCATTAGAGCAAGATTCCCAAAAGGATGTTCACCACCATGTTGACTATCACTAGCAAATAATTGCTCATTACCAGAAAGATCATCTGGTAGACTGCTCCAGTCAACAGCACCAGGGGTGAAAAAACTGTGATGAGGTTGTGATTGAGATAATTGAGATGGTTGAGGCTCAGGTAAGGCTTGAGGTGTTGTGCAATAGGAACTTGAACTTGATTTGGCTGTGGCATGTAATAGCAGGGATATGGATATGGCATTGGACCCTAAGGGACAAAATATGCAGGAGATATAGTTGTGAGTAATGACCAAACTAGCAGGATGTTGCCCTCTGTTTTGTGAACTATTGCTTGGAAAAGTCACAAAGGGTGCAGAGGAGTTAGATCCAGTTGATCTACACTCTCTTGCAAAGGCCCAAGCCTGTGGCATTTGTGACACCTCAACTTACTCTTGTCAAAACCAACTTTGGTTTTGCCAGAGAGTCCTGGAAATTTCCTGCCAGTTCTCTTGTAGAACTTTTGAGATCTGATATTAATCAAGGTCATTTGGCTTAGAATATCCATCTCTTCTAAATCATCATCAGCAATACCTTTCAAATCATCCATAATGAAGCACAAATTGTCACTATTACAGCCTGATTGACTATCAACACTAACAAATGCATGATCAGAACTATTTGAAGAGAAATCTATATGCTCATCATAATTGCTTTCTGATGCAGCATTCTGACTCATGACCAACCAAGGCATGTTCCCTGGTACAAAGTCATCAGTGAGCTTTCCTGATGATGCCAGTTTCCTTTTCTGCTCTATCTCTCTTTCAAATGTAAGCAGTGTCCCATGGAGTTGGGTAAGAGATAGGCTATCCAGATTTGCACCGGAGCGTAGGACAATGGTATATGTGTCCCATCTCTCCGGCAGTGATCTTAGGAATCTGTTGTTCATCTGGCTATTAGTGTATTCATGTTTGACCATTTTCAGCTCAGAGATCAAACAGGAAAAATGCTCAAACTGTTGAGTCAGTGTCTCACCCTTCTTATGAGAGAATGTTTCATATTGTTGGGCAAGGATTTCTCTGTTGTTTGCTAAGACCTCATCTGTTCCACCAAATTGTTCTTTCAATGCATTCAGAGGTCGTGAGCAGTTTCATGATGCATAAGCCCATAATAGATTTCATTCGGCAGTGCCATGGCCAGAATTCCATGTGCTTTAGCATCAATCTCAAACAGTTTTCGATCCTCATCTGAGTATTGTTCCTTCTTCTTCGGAACCATTTGGTTGGTTTCCGGATTGTTCACCATAGGCTTGTGTGGACCATGTACCACAAATGTCCAACAACCTGAACTGTTAACAGACAGGTGATGGAGCATTCTTCGTTGCCATATGTTATACTTAGTCCTAACCTGCATCGGAGGCTTGGTTGAGGAACCAGTATTGTTAGATCAATCAATGATTAACCAGCTCTGATACCATTTATTAGGATCGGTGATCTAAGTTTGATCAATTAGAGTGGATTGCAGCGGAATTCGAACAATGAATTAGACAATTTAGCAAGAACTCAATTTATATTCAATAGAAAAGCACACGATTATAGAGAGAGAGAATTCTGCTAAAGGACTATTTCATTCAAATGCTTTCGTGGTGGCTGAATGTCACACGATACAACTAGGTCAACATTCCTTATATAAGGAATGTGACGTCTGCTGATGTCACTTGATAGTGATATCTAACAGAATTATACAAACAACTGAAACTATGCAAATACTGAGAATGTTCTCAACAACTGATCACATCTCAGAGAATGCTAAGTACAAGAACATAAAACTACTAAAACTATAAACTACTAAAAAGGTAAATTACAAGTACTGAAAAGGAAAACCATCACAACTACTGAAGTTAATAACTTCAGCTATTGTGACAACTACTGATCACTCTGGTCTTCAGTATTTGTTTTTCAAACTTTTACTTCAGATGTTGTCTTCAGCTGATAGCTTCAGACTTTGTCTTTAGTACTTCACTTTCAGACTTTGTCTTCAGTACTTACTTTCAGACTTTGTCTTCAGTTGAAATCTTCAGATCTTGTCTTCAGACTTTGTCTTCAGACCTTGTAATCAGCTGATGTCTTCAGCTGTTGTGATCTTCTTCATAAGTTGTAATGTCTGTGGGACTTAGAGGTTTTTTGATTAGGCTCATTGGTTCTTTTGATCCAACATAATAGAAGCTAGTCATCCACATATCCAGCTCTAGATGCCAATCTTGGGTTTGTTGGACCATATCAAAGTAGTTAACCATTAAACATGAAAACACAGCGGAATAAACCTTAATATTATCATTGTAATCTGAAAATTAAGGCTCATATCATAACAACAACAAACCCAAGAACATAAGGATCACTTATATGTGTATGAACTAGTTACAAGAATAATAAACAACCAAAACAAATCATACAAACTACCTTTTGTAGAGCTGCAGGAAAAACGAATTTGGGTGAAGAAGATGAGGTTCTTGAATGACCAAAACACCAAGAAGAGGTGTCCTCAAGCATCCATACCCACAAGCATCAAGCAAAGACTTTCTTGCTAGGATTTGTACACCAAAACCACCAAGAAAGCTGTTGAAAATCGAGTTCCAGCCATGGTTTCTTCAAAATTGGAGAGAACTTTTGTTCTTGTGGTTCTTGCATGTGAGAGAGAGAGAAGGAGATTAAGTGTTAGACTAGTTAAGGGTGTTTTGTCCCAAGAAACAAAAGGCGTACACTCCCCTCAAAGGGGCGGCCGAAATGGCTTCTAATTTGGGGTTTTCCCCCCAAAAACTTAAACACCCACCTTTTGATGTTAACTAGTCACTAATTGAGTTATATAATTAACCTTTTAATTGTATAACTCACACACACTCCTTTATTATTTGATGTTATTTAACTAACTTAAATAACATTACAAACAATACCTATGAACAAAATATCCCTATAAATTGTTCAATCTCATATGCAACTCATTTAGAAAACCCATTTTCTAAATTGGTGTATTTATTTAATTGCATGATCATATTATCAACTAAATATTAATTGGTTTATGCTAAGCTTGTTATTAGGTATGACCTAAATTGGATCATAACGTACTAACCACATAAATGTTCTATGTGTCTTGGGCATAAAGAATCCAACACTATAGGGGGTGCACGGTGTAGATATAACTCTATGGATCCTGGATCTCTTTAGGAAGGCTGTAATCCCAACAAACTCAGCACCGTTCCGAGTTGTGGCGTCCAGATAAGCTTAATTGTTGTGCTTGGTGTTTATGGTCCACCTATCAGCCATCAATCTGTAATGCAAGACACATAGACATTAGATCACCAACAACAAAAATCAGTTCAAATTAACCAGGTTGAAGTTAGTCTGGTTCAATCATGCGATTGAACCATACGACTGAGTTCAGTCAGTTGACCTAACATGCGACTGAATACAGTCGGGGGACTGAACATACGATTGAATACAGTCGGGTGACTAAACATGTGACTTAGTTCAACCAGGCGACTGAGCCTGCGATTGGTTTAGTCGGCTGACTGAGTTCATTCGTATTATTCATTTGGCGACGGAGTCGTTCGGCTAGCTCAATCGTGCGATTGGAGTTCATCCGGGTGTCCAGTCGCCTGACCTACTGTCTGTTCGAATGAAATTCGAATTTTGACCAAATCTTCAAATTAGACATCGTTTATTGGTTCATTAGACTCACAATCACTCTACTAATCACCTAATAACCTTGATTTCAACATTTTTTTACTTAGTTTAATTAGGTTATTTGTCCAATTTCTATCTCGGGTCTAGTTAGGGCCGAATGCCGTAAATTAGGGCTCAACTCAACGAGAATTGGTTTGATAGCACCGCTTTGTACTTGTGTAAACACCAGAAAATGTCAGAATGTCGAAATAAGGTGTCAAGTTAGGTCTGAGGAAATTTTTGCAGAGTAACAACACTTTATGCGATTTTAGGGCGAATGGGGGGTGATAACTATATGCGATCGACTATGGCCGTATTTATACTGAATCTGATTTCAATCGGGCGACTGGACCCATTTGCTCTATTCACTCGGGTGATGGATCTCAGTCATGCGATTGGTTCAGATGATCATATTCAGTCGGCCGACTGGGTTTCAGTCGGGCCACTGACTCATTCGCACAGCTCCATTTGGGCAACTAGCTCAATCTTGTAAGCCATTCGCATGAATGGTTCATACTCATGCTCCATTCGGTTGTCTAGGGCATAAGTATGGTCCAATCGTACGACTGGTCCATACTCATGGTCCAGTCGTGCGAATGGATCATACTCATGATTTTGACTTTTTGACCATTTGACATTTTAGACCATTTAACTTATTGATTAAACATTTTGAGCATTCGATCATCTCAGTCATGATCCTTTTAACTTTGAAAAACCTTTGATCACCTCAGTCGTGATCCTTTCAAACAAAAGACATTTTTGTCACCTCAGATGTGACACATTTGACATTTGAACACACATTTGATCATCTCAGACGTGAACCTTTTAGGTGATTAAATTCCAGATTTAATTCCACGCCATAGTCCGACAGATACAGCTAAAAAGACTAAAAATTTAAACAAACAAAAATTAACTAACAGAACTAAAGTGTTTTTGTGTTTTTGTGTGGAGAGAAAATCCTAAGATAGAAATCTACCAGATTTATTTCTAGAACAGACAACTTCTAGTTATTTTGACCATAAGTGAAATGATTCATTATGGAATCATACATGTAATCAATTCATTCAGGACATATTTCCAAAATCATTGATGCTTGATTCTTGTTTTTATCGCGGGTCATTTAGAAATTTTAGGAAATCATACTGGTACTACAAGATGCATACGTTGATTTGGATTTTCAAGAATTGCAGCCATAATGATTGTCAGTATATGTGTCCACTTAAATCCATACACAGGCTTTTGACACTGATGGTGATGTATTAAGTTTTATTATTTCAACCAACATTTGTGGAGCCCACACTTATATGGTAATCAACATTCCTCAAGAGATGTTTGAGCGGTCTACGGGTATTTTGACAAGAAGAAACTATTCTTAGAGATTTCAAAGAGAAGCCAAGCCTTAGGTCAGTGCCATCGCACAACAGAGAGGCAGCAAACAATAATGAATTCTAGAATATCTAGGTTATGCTTATCCTCAGCTCAGTGCCATCGCACAGTAGAGAGGCACACAACCTATCTTCTTATTAGAGCATCTTTATTTTTTCTTTTGCACATAACGCACCAACAACATAGGTTATCAGCTTGATTGTGTTTATTTTTCATTTTTTTCTGTGCTTTGCTCTTTTAGTGGTCATCCGCACACATTTGTGGCGTTTATTTGCTCGTCACCCCTTATTGGAAATAACTGATTGTGTTAACCAGTGATAAGATGGGAATGCACAGTCAGTTGAGCAGTTTAGTTTAAATTGAGTTCACCAATGAGGTCTAATCATCTATTGTGTTGAATCTACCAACACATCATGTAGTGGTCTAACAACCTCTAGATCTACTTTCTTTGTTTTACCTTAGTAGTAGCCAGTGTACTATCATTTTTCCTTTTATTTCCTAGACTTCTCAGACTTATACTTTGAATTTTGCATCTAATTCAATTTAATCTTTTAAAGTCCCAAATGCTTTGTTCCTGTGTACTATCATTTTCCACAGTCATTGAATCGGTTTCACAAAGCCAATCTCATTTCTATAAGCTAGCCTGTCCTCCTCCTCGTTTTTTTAATTACTGACTTAACCTATTCTCCCCCTAAAATTCTAAAACTGTAAAAGAAGTGCGTTTTTAGGATTTTAATAGGCGAAGAGATATCAGTAATAAAATTAATTAAATAAAATAACCTAAAATTAAAGAAAATAAAATTTAAAGGACTTTACACAGCGGACTAGGCATGTTCATCATCTTGAATTACCTCACTTTTCTTTTAAACGCCGTTGACCTCTAACAAGTATAGAAAACATGTTAGGATCATGTATGGACGAAATACTAACTGATAAACGTGTATACCGAATCAAATAGTGCGGAATCCTCTTTGATTGGTGATCCAATCAGTGAGAACGCACGTAGAAACAATTGTAGATTGAATATAAACGTTAAGAACAATTAGTAATCGATCTAGTGCGATCGATGAACTTGGAACAGGTTCTTAGAAGTCTCTGGACGGCTAGGGTACATATGTATTGGAAGTGTTATGTTTTTCCATGAATTAAGTGGTATTTATAGGTTAGAGTTTCTCATTCCTGCGACTGAACCATTAGCATGGTTCAGTCGTGCGATTGAGCCATGCGGTTGATCCATTCGCACGACTGAAGGTTCAGTCGTGTGACTGAGTCATTCTTATGTCTCAATTGTGCGACTGGTTCATTAGCATGAAGTGATTCATGCGTATGGTCCATTAGCATGGGCCATTCGCATGAGAACTTCACACGATTAAGTTTAACCATATTTCTCAATCATTATTAGATAAGAACTATGTAAACATCAACAAACCTATATAGTTAGTTCAATAAGCGTTAATCTACTAATCAATGAAATAATAAACATTATAAGCATAACCACACATTGTATTTCATTAAGTATCCATTCTATTACATATGTGTAAGACAATAAAGACATTTTACATTAAGCTCATAAACTAGGTACACATTTATCTACAGGATGACGACTCTGCAAGCGAAGGTGATATAGTAGTGGAACTCGTGATATCGAATAATGAAGAAACTGCAAATGTGGTCAATCACCTGAATGAAAAAGGTCAAAGTTCAACATGTTCAGGATCACCAGCACCAGAAAAGTCAAACTCTGCTATAATGGCTGATTCAACCGAGCCTTCTCAGGTAAGTACCAAAGACCAACTGTTTGATAGTTGTCACACCCCAACCTTGATGGCGATATCGTCGAGATGTGAGGGTAAGATTGTTCACAGCCACATAACGCTATATACTAAAATGTAAATATTAAAATTATAAGCTTCAAAAGAAGTTACAAACATAAGTCTCAAACATGAAATAAACTTTAAAATAAGCAAAACAAAGGATAGACATTTTATCCATTTATCTAGGTCCAAATTCTAGTTTATTGCAAGCTTCATTTGATCACTTTAACTTGAGGATTACCTGAAACATGATAAAAATAAAAGGTCAACTAAAAAGTTGGTGAGTTTCTAAGGTTTCATACATAATATAACAAGGTTACAAGTAACAATTCATGTCATAGGTTATAAGTTAGTAAGGTTATAGAACACATATCGCTACAACCAAACCTCGACTTGATTACAAGTATATATGATTGGCTAAGTGTATTTGGTTCCCATGATGAACAAGCATACGTCACCGGGAGCCGGCAATACATCGGCTTTAGCACCAAATAGGCTTGTCAGGCCCAAAGATCTAAGACGTCGCGAGGCTAGAAATAGTTAATGATTGTAAACAAACTATGTATTTCATATAATCACTTACAACACACAAATAACCATGACAAAATATAAAGATGAATTGCAAGTGTTTTACAAGTTTCAAACGTTTATAAGTGCATGATATATAAGTATCATGTTTCACCCCAAAATAGTGTGAAAACATAAAAAGAGGCAAGGAAACTCACTTGAACAATAAGTATGCAATGAAGATTAATAAAAAAAATAATAAACGTCGTTCCAAGTTGTATCGTCACAAGAGACCTAAATATATTTAAGCACAAGGTTAAAGTCTAATATTAAGTTCAATGAATTATTATGATCTAGGGTTCTATTTGAGGTTTGGGGTTTTGTCAATTATATTTAACAAATAAAACCAATTATATTTTCGTGGACACGATTTGTTTATTTATAAAATATGGAACAAGAATAACATTTATAAAAATTTAGTATTATTCATAAAGTTTAATTAAGGTTTGTAATTAAATAAACAAAATGAACACGATTTAATTGGCAACTTAAATAAACAATGGCTGAAATAATAAACTAGTATTTTAAGTCTAAATTTTATAGAATATATATTAACTATAACATTCACTTTAGAATTTTAAATAAAATATAAGGATATTTTTATAAATAAATTACTAGAAAAATATCCACATGGTTTAAAATACACGAAGTTTATAAAAATGATTTTTTATAATTTATAGAATATTTTATATATTTAAAAAGTTGCAAAACATTCTAAAAAAATGTTAGAGGTCACCGGGTTCGAACCTGGGACCTCTAAGTTGAAATGTGGACATGGAACCATTAACCCAAGGCTCTCAGCCGCATTAGAACACACGTTTTAATTATAAATTCCAAGTTAACAAAACCCCCAAATTACATATGAGCCCTAGAATCGTGTAATTCCAAATTGAACCCCAATTCGATTACGATAATGAAATTCACATTGGGGCTTTTAATCCCCAAGTAAAATCGAGTATGTGAGTGTGATTAACTACCCGTATAATGTTTGAATTGAAGATGATCCTAATCGAAGAACAATTCGCGACCGTGGGTACCCAATGGATGAGCAATCCTCAATGATAATCCAATTAAATTGCAGATAGCTTCGAATGATGATCTGGACTAAAAGCCCTCTACCAATTTGATTCTTGAACTCCAGAGAGTGATGTTCGACTCGTGTGCAGGTTGCGATGAAGATGAGCTTGAATTCGTTGTTTGTGTTTGATTCAGGTGAAATTGAAGGGTGTAATCGATTGGAGACAGATAGATGATTGTTTGTGTTCGTTTAATTAGATTATTATTAGAATTTATTGCTCGAACGGTCGTGGTGTTAGGATCTCAGCCACTTGGTTTAATCGATTGAACAGATATAGCAGCGGAATAGCTCAAAATTAGACAAATTCAAACAAGAACATTCGATATAAAACGATAAAAGAATTTTGTTATAGAGAGAGAAATATCCGACAAAAGGAATATTGCATTAAGATTGTCGGCCTCTGAGGCACGTTACAAGTGAGTCATCTTTCCTTATAAAGGAAAGAATGACGTAGGCTGATGTCACCTGAAAGTGACATGTAACCGTTTTATAACTACTGATGTTAACAACTACTGAAGATGTCAACAACTGACATCTTCTTACAAATGTTCCTAAGTGTTAAACATCTTATTTACAACTACTGAAAAACATAAAACTACTGACACTACAACAACTGAAGAACAACCTCTTCAGTTGTTTACAAGTACTGAAAAGAAAAGTAAACAAACTACGGAAAAGAAAACTACTGAAGAAGAAAAAAAACCATCACAACAACTGAAGAAGCCCTCTTCAGCTGTTGTCATCAGCTGTTAACATCAGCTGATGTCTTTAGTACTTGAACATCAGACTTTGTCTTTCAGCTGTTGATCTTCAGTCTTTGTCTTCAGTACTTGTTGAAGTCTTCAGACTTTAGATCTTCAGCTGTTGTCTCAGTCTTTGTCTTCAGTACTTCAGACGTACTTCAACAGTTGTATTCTTCAGACTTTGTAGAACAGCTGATCAGGTCTTCTTCAGCTGTTGTGATGTCCTGTGGGACTTAGAGGTTCTCTGATCAGGCTCATTGGTTCTTTTGGTCCAACAAACTCCCCCTGAACCAATGCAGCCAAACCTCTAAGTTATTGATGAGTCCCACTTATTTTGGCAGATAGATTGGTCTTTTTATCCTCTTGATCAGATGAGAAGTGACCTTTTTCAGCACTGGCCTGGGAAGAAGTCTCTGATGATCTGTTTGGCATGATATGGTTGGGAGCTCTGTATTGGGGACTTGGACACCGAGCTGTTACCCCAACCATGAGATCTACTTCCCGTGTATCAGCCATATGATTCCCTGGTGTAAGCCCTTAGAAACATGATTTGCTCATCCATTGTCAGCACCTCGGGCACACCATCAAATAATCCTTCTCGGCCATACACTTCAGATATGTACTTGGCCTGTTTTCCATTCTTGAGCTCAACCGTGGTTATTTGTCTATAAGCAAACTCATCTGGATGAGTCCCTTCTAAGAGCAGGTTGAGCTCTCTTGTTTGAAGTTTTCAAGTCTTTTGTAAACCAATCCCTTCTTTATGATTTTGTTTCCAACATCTTTTGAGGTGGTTGTTTGGCTTCATAGGCTTTCTTGAACTCTTCAACAATTTCCCAAGGGCACTACAAGAACCACAGTGATGTCTTCGTCGACAACCCCTCTCACTTGGCCCTGTATTTGAAGGAATTTCTTTCTTGACAATCCGATGTGCCACCCTAGGATCAGGCCATATCCTTACTCTTTCCTTTGGTATTGAAAGGTATTAGCAAGGGTGTACAATCTTAATACTTCTTTCTTCATGCTAATGATGGAAGAAGATGTGGCATATGCTTTGTCAATGCTTTTCAGCATTCCTCATCATGTCGTTGCATCTGTTCCTCTTCATCTTTATCATTACATCATGCATTTGAGAAGCAGGAGTGATGGACATTGGTTTAGCCTTAGGCAAAGTAATAACTGCAGAGAGTGGCAGTCTGTCTTCATCCTCCTCTTCATCTTCATCAGGCCTCAGTACCTTTCTTTTCTTTTGGCTAGGTACATCACTGGCAGTGGGTTTTGGGGTAAAGGATTTGGTTTTGTGGGTTGGATGGTTGGTTTAGAGGGTAAAGGGGTTTTTAGTGGGTTGTGGAGATAGTGATTTTGAGGATTGAGGCTTTTCAGACTGTTTTAGCATTTTGGCTGTAAGGGAGGCTTTGGTAAATTTTGTCAGTTCTTAGATTCCAACCCCAGCTTCATTCAATACCTCAATCACTAAACCTTTGGAGTATGCTTCAGACGAACAAATCTTGGTGGTTATTGCCAAGATGTTGTCCCTGGTCCAGGCCCTTATTTCAATCAGAGATCTTCCCAAGTATTTAGCTATAAATCTGATCATTATCTCCAGCCTTTCTCTTTCTAAGGCATCATAGCTAGCCCATCTTGAGTTGATCTCCTCTGTTTCCAACCTTCTGATCTCGGAGTCTAGTTGTTGGATGTCAAAACCCTGCCTATATAACTGCTCAATGATTTTATCCATTGAACGGTTATGGTTGGCGTCAGCTTTTTCACCATATCATTAGCTCCTTCTCCTTCTCAGACTCTCTTTTCTCTTTTGATATGTGACATGAAAGTCTTTTTGACTTCATTCACTTCAGCTCCCTTCTCACTCTCCTTCTCCTTCTCAGTCCTTCTCTGATTCTTTCTCCTTCTCCCCATCTATCCTCTTCCTTTTCCTTTAACTGACTGACTCTCCCCCTTTTTGGTTGCATTGGGGGCAAGGGTTTGAGCATAGAAAGGGATTTAGTCACCAACTCCTCCACCAAGGGTTGTATTATTGTAGGAAGCCTCTCATCAATGGCTTTGATCACTATATCTGTGATCATAGGAGTGATGAGAGGTAGGGATTTTTGAAGGTTAGCAACTGATTGATCAGGATGGTTCTGTTTCTGAGAATCAGTGCCGAAAGCAGAGGCTGGTGGCTTGGAAGTATATATTGGCTCAGTGTGTAGGGGACCTTCAGAAGAAGGTGCCATCTGTGGGTGTATTGTGGTGGCAGATGGACTTGCATCCTGAGACATCTTGGCCAGCAGCTCTTTGAGTCTGCTAACCTCATCCTCTAGAATGGTGTTTTTGAGCAACTACATCATAGAAGAAGCTCAGGTCATCATCAGTTGATACTGAATCACCTGACCTCCTGACAGAGTCAGAATGAACATGCCTTGAGTGTAGATCAATTATAGCATTTGCCCCTTGTTCTTGGTTCTGGGGACTTCCAGCCTCAGGACTATGTCCTTCATCAGCTGTTGCCGCTGGTGAGGTCTTAGAGATGTTACCAACTGCAGCCTGGTCATTTGCTGAGTCAGGGGCAGTGGCAGCCTCAGCCTCACCAGAAGTTCGCACCTCCTATCTACACTAGAAGATGGAACATGAAACCCCTGTGCTGTGGGTTGACAGAAGCATTGTGATCCTCCCCCTCAGGTGTTGAGGTATCCCAGTAGTGATTGGTGTCTGGGTGGGGGGTGAGGAATGCAACTGTGTCAGCACCTTTGCAACAATTATTGTAGGGCTTTGAGGGGCGGTTGCATCAGGAGAGGATGTGGAAGCAGTGTGCACCCGGACAAGTGGTGCTCTTCAATGGTAATCCCCTCAAGTGAGGAGGATCCCAGCAGTGTGGCTTCCCTTTGAATGGTTGCTGCAGGTTCCTTTTGAGAGGAAACCTGAGCGGCTTCGTTGGTGGAGTCATAGTCTCTACTGGGGGTTATTGCCAGTAGAGATAACCTGCTTTGGTGCTGCAGGAGCATCATCAGGGGACTCAACTCCCTGAGTAGCTTTCTTAGGCTTCTTCTTAGTGGGTTTGGAGGGGACTTTGGATGTGGAAGTGGAGGCTGTGGGTTCCAGCTGCGTGGGTTTGCGCAGCTTGGCAGCCTGTTTGAGAGTTTGGTCAGTGTTGTGTCGGGAGTATACCTCCGGCAATACAGCCAAAGCAGGGACTCCCAGACCAACTAGTCCCTCAGCAGAAAGCTGATTCTCTATTATGGCCATTATAAACCGAGGATATAGTATCCAACGGTTAGAAAGTGGTTTGTGGCCATATCCTTGAGTTCAAGAAAAATTATTTCAGAAAAGTTTAGTGGTTCTTGTTCAAGGATAGAGAACAGTACCTGTTGCCATCTGGAAGACAGTTGATCCCAAGAGGAAGTCTTCGGGGCCAGGCAAACATTACCATATGAAATATCAAGCGTTCAGCATCTGGAAAATTTTCTTCAGGATTGTTGAAGCACTAAGATCACCCTGATATCCATGTTGTCCAAATGAAAGATCAAGTTGGCGCTTAGGATATCCAACAGGGTAGGCAGCATCATCTAACAGTAATGTCTGACGGATGGTAGCAGTAGAGATGACCACCTTGAGAGTTGATGGACGAATGGATAGATTCTCCATTAACGGTCGCATTCGTCCAAAACTGATGTAGCGATCGGCATAAATGATTGGATTTAAGAGGAAAGCCGTTTTCAGTGGGGATTGGACCATAAGATCTATAGCATTATCAAATTTGGTCCAGAAGGGCGATTTTGTAGGTACGCGACACAGTTGTGTTGAGGCTTGAGTTGCATGGTCGCCATAATGAAGGTGAAAGGTTTTCAGAGCTTTTGAAATTTTAGGTCATGAAAGAATGAAAAACTCTGAAAGAGGGATCATGTATATATAGGGTACGGGTTATGAAACGACTGAAGGTTTTTGGTGTTAGTCATCAGTATTTGAAACAACTGATGACGTGGTATTAACTTTCAGAGGTTTGAAACGACTGATGGTATTGGTGTGGTCAGCAGTTATAAAACAACTGAAGACATGGTTTTACAATCAGACGTTGAACAACTGAAGTCTCTGATTTAGGCATCAGTAGTTTTAAAAACTACTGAAGACAAGTTGGACTTCAGATGTTGAAACAACTGAGGACTTGGTATTAGTCATCAGTAGTTGTGAAACTACTGAAGACCGTGGTTTTGCCATCAGTTGTTGTAAACACTGAAGACTTGGTGTTAGTCATCAGTAGTTGTGAAACTACTGAAGACATGGTATTGCTTCAGTTGTTCATGAAGAAATAGCAGTTTGTGACTACTGAAGAGAGAGTACTCATCAGTAGTTGTCGTCAATTCATAGCCTTTCAGCTGTTTCATACTGTCCTCAACACTTACTCATCAGCCTTTTTGCTGTTTTCAGTTGTTGCATAGGACATCAGTACTTATCTGTTTCTACTGATTTCAGTAGTTGTAACTACATCAGTAGTTTAGAACAGATAAAGTACAGTACTTAAAGCATTTAGCCTTCAGTAGTTATAAAAACTACTGAGGGTAAAATAACCCATCAGTACTTATATGTGACATGGTTACCAATGATCATCAGTAAGTACTGAGATCATCAGTAGTTGTCACTTATTCTAGCTGCAGCATACCAAGCCTTAACACCAGGTTGTGGAAAGTTGAACTATCCAAAGGCTTAGTAAAAATGTCTGCAAGCTCATCAGCACTAGGCACAAACATAGGATTAATTAGACCCTTTTCAAACAATCTCTTATAAAATGATGTCTAATTTCTATATGTTTAGTCCTAGAGTGCTGGACTGGATTTTTGACAATGCAAAGAGCTGAAGCACTATCCATTAATAATGGAGTCTTAGTCTCTGTAATGCCATAATCCAAAAGTTGATTCTGAAGCCAGAGTATTTGGGATGTACAACTTGCAGTAGCAATGTACTCGGCTTCAGCAGTGGATGTAGCAACAGATGTTTGTTCTTACTCTGCCAAGAAATCAAACAGTTGCCTAGGAATTGGCATCCACCAGAAGTTGATTTCCTGGTCAACTTACACCCTGCATAGTCACTATCAGAGAAAGCAACTAATTTGCAAGAATGTCCAGTGGAATACCATAAGCCTAGAGATTGTGTACCTTGCAGATATCTAAAGATCCTCTTGACTGCAATCAGATGAGACTCCTTAGGTGCAGCCTGAAATCTAGCACAAACACATGTAGCAAACATAATATCTGGTCTAGAAGCTGTTAAATACATCAAGGAACCAATCATACATCTGTAAAGGGTTTCATCAACACCTTTACCTTTCTGATCAACATCCAATTGTGTGGTGTTGCACATGGGAGTAGAACAGGGTTTACAGTTTTGTAAATCAAACTTATTCAAAAGATCTTTTGTGTATTTAGACTGATGAATGAAAATTCCATCAGCTTTTTGTTTGATTTGCAAACCTAGAAAGAACTGTAATTCTCCCATTGCACTCATTTCAAACTTCTGTTGCATTAAGGTTTGGAAACCCTCACACAATTGGGAATCAGAGGATGCAAAAATAATATCATCAACATAAATTTGAACAAGTAGCTTATGCTGATCCACCTTCTTAATAAATAAAGTTTTATCTATGGAGCCTCTAGTGAAATTATTCTGTAGAAGAAAGTTTGATAAGGTCTCATACCAGGCTCTAGGTGCTTGTTTCAACCCATAAAGAGCTTTATCAAGCTTATATACCCATTCTGGGTGCTTATTATCCTCAAAGCCTGGTGGTTGACACACATAAACTTCTTCTTTTATTGTACCATATAGAAAAGCACTTTTGACATCCATTTGAAAAACTTTAAGATTGTGGAGTGCAGCATAGGCTAAAAACAATCTAATTGCCTCCAGTCTGGCTACAGGGGCAAAGGTTTCATCATAATCAATACCTTCTTCTTGTGCAAACCCCTGCACAACCAGTCTGGCCTTGTTCTTAACAATTAGCCCATTTTCATTAGTTTTGTTCCTAAACACCCATTTAGTGCCTATTGCACACTTACCTGGGGGTAGAGGAACAAGCTCCCACACTTGTTGTTTCTTGAACTGAAGAAGCTCAAGCTGCATGGCTTCAACCCATCCATTGTCTCTCAAAGCTACATGATAGTTCTTCGGCTCTAGCTGACTAATGAAGAGAGCATAGAAGCAGAAATTGGACAACTGGCTTCTGGTTGAAACACCAGCATTGATATCACCAAGGATTTGAGACATTGGGTGATTTTTCAGCTCTTGGTAAACAATCAAATCTGTGCAAGTGTTTGTAGGATCTTCAGCAGCAGCAGATGTTGATGCAGATTCTTGAAACCATGAAGATGGTGGCAACTCAAATGAAGTTGAGGATGCAGAAATCTCATCAGCATTTGTTGTGGATGGTGCGCTGGAGCTACAGGAGCATCAGGTTTAGAGGACTCAGGCAGTGGTCACTAAACCTGAAGAGGTGATTACTACTATCATCATCATCTTCAGTAGTAACACCAGGTGGTGAACTGTTGACAGGAGCAACAACAGGAGATTGATAAGGAACATATTGCAGTATGTCCAAATCAAAGAGCTCCACAGGGCTTTGTGGAATCTTGTCCTTTGGAGATTCATTGAACTTGACATGTAGAGTCTCTTCAACCATCTTTGTTCTGCAGTTGAAGACTCTGTATGCCTTGCAAGTTGATGAATAACCAACAAAGTACCCTGCATCCACCTTAGGATCAAATTTCTGGAGCTGATCCTTTGTGTTGAGAATGAAACAGGGACACCCAAATGCTCTAAAAAATAAAATGAGAGGGGCCAAATGATGTAGAACTTCATATGGAGTCTTCATCAACCTCTGATTTATTAGCACTCTATTCTGCACATAGCATGCTGTGTTGACAACTTCAGCCCAAAAGGTCAATGGCAGTCCAGAATCAGCCAACATAGACCTTGCAGCTTCAATGAGGGTCTTGTTCTTTCTCTCCACAAGTCCATTCTGTTCAGGAGTTCTTGGAATACTAAACTGTCTCTTTATTCCCTTGGAAAGGTAGAACTCATCAAGTGTATTGTTCCTGAATTCTGTTCCATTATCACTTCTAATACACTTGACTAGAGGGAATACTGCTTCTCAGCATACAACACAAAGTTTATGATCTTCTGTGCAGCTTCATCCTTTGAATGTAGAAAGAAAGTCCATACAAATCTGGAGTAATCATCCACAATTACCAGACAGTATTTCTTCTGTGCCATGCTCATCACTCTCACAGGACCAAAGAGATCCATGTGAAGAAGTTGTAAGCAGGCAGTGGACTTTGGTTCTTCAATAGGTGGAAATGAAACCTTGTGCTGTTTTCCTTTCAAACAAGCAGTGCAGTTGTTTTCACACTTGAACTCCTTCATAGGCATTCCCCTTACTAAACTATGGTGTATCAGCTGATTCATGTTCTTGAAATTAACATGTCCCAGCTTTCTATGCCATAGATTAGATTCTTGAGGAGAGGCCTTGGAAAATAGGCAAGGATGACCTTTGAGATCTATTTTCTTGGAAAGATCTAAGGCATACACTCTTCCTGTCCTGTTGGCCTTCAAGAGAGTGTGAGCATCCAATACCTTGTCAATCAAACTCAGAACTTTGGATGACAGAATCCTGCAGTTTTGGCTTGTGAAAAGGGCAACATGGCCTTTGTCACACAATTGACTAACACTCAAGAGGTTATACTTGAGATTTTCCACATGGTTGACATCATCAAACTTTATTTCCCCATTGGAACAAAGCCCTTCCCGATGATGTAACCTCTTGCATCATTGCCAAAGGAACAAAAACCCTTCCTTCCTGGAGAGTAGTCATTAAGAAGTGAGTTGTTCCCAGTCATATGCATAGATCCCCCACTGTCTACATACCAGATGCTACTTTGGCATGTTGAAGAGACCTGCATAATAAACAATCAGTTAGTTTTGGAGACCCAAAACTTTTTGGTTTTGGGCCTGGTCTCATCAATAGATGGTAAACTAACAGGTTTATTGGCACAACAGCTTGAGGTGAAGGAGATGGTGTAGAAGAGGAATTTGGCTTGGATCTCCTTTTTGGGGTTTCAACACAGGGCCATCAAGTTGGTTAACTCTTCCCAACAGATGTTGAACCATCTTACCAGCTGTGTCTGATTCTGGGAAAGAGCTTCAGCTCTTCAGACACTTTGGATTGGTGTTTGATGATGAGTTCTTGTGTTGCATCTTCTTTTGAGCAACCTCAGCTATTGCCGTTGCACTCCTTCCCTTTTAGATTCTTTTGGACATAGGAGTAACAGGATTTGATGCTGCTGGTACAAACTTGGACTCAAACTCAGTTTTCATTTTAGCCAAGTTTTCTTTAATTTTCTCTTTTGTTTGAGTTTGGATCCCTTTTTGTACCAACAATCATCTGTGAGATGATTGAATAGACCACATATTTCACATGGTTTCTTCTTCATCTTCTGTTGATCATCAACTGAAGAAGATGAAACTACTGAAGACTTGCTCTTCAGCAGTTTAGAAGCACTTTTGCCTTCTTGTCAACTTCTTAGTAGGCTTCAAATCCTTCCTACTGATAGTTTTCTTCTCTTCAGTGCTGTCAGTCATTAGGATTTGAACTCCAGATGTTATCCCCTGCTCTCCAGTACCCTTGTATTTCTAGGGATAACACTTGGGTTGATCAACTCATTGATCATGTGAGTGTCAGCAGTTGAACCATCAATATCAGCTGATAGGTTCACAGAGGGATTACTACTGACTTCAACTACTGATGGTGCTTTATCAAGTAGTGAATCACATGATGAGGTTGGATGGTCATTACTTTCTCCATCAGATTCTGCTCCTGCTCTTGAAGCAAAAACTGTAGGAGGAGCAGTGTGATTATAACCAATTCCAAACTTCACATTGGAAGCTGTTTGCTTACTAAGAAGCATTTCAAAGCCCTTGCAAGATTGTACCCATCGATCACACTCTACCTGGGTGACAGCAAGAGTATCTTTGAGGTCTTTGTACTTCTCTAAGAGTACATCCTCCCTAGCCTTATCATCAGAAATTTGGCATTTTAATTTGTAAATCTCATCAGTTTTCTCTTTTAGCACAGACTCAAACTCAGCTTTATTTTTGGAAATTATTGTTCTAGCTCTACATTCTTATTGATTAAAGCCACATTTGCTTCTCTAATAGAGGCAAATGCTGCTATGCAAGTTTCAGAACATAATTTGGCCTTAGCCTCAGAGATACCTGTGATACCTTTGTTGAAGAGGTACTTGAAGATGATCCATCAGAGGATTCCAAAGCCATGAGAGCTAGATTTCCAAAAGGATGCTCACCACCATGTTGACCAGCACCTGAGAACAGTTGTTCATTACCAGATACATCATCTGGTAAACTGCTCCAGTCAACAACTCCTGGTGTGAAGAAGCTGTGTTGTTGAGGTTGATTAGGTTGATGAGATTGGGATGGTTGAGGCTCAGGGAGTGCATGTGTTGCTGAGCAGTGGGTGCTTGAACCTGGCCTGGTTGTGGCATGTAATAGCAGGGGTATGGATATGGCATTGGCCCCTGTGGAACAAAATATGCAGAAGATTGTGGTTGATGATGATAACCAGAATTGATAGGTTGTTGCCCTCTGTTTTGTTGACTATTGCCAGGGAAAGTCACAAAAGGTGCAGGAGAGTTAGATCCAGATGATCTACATTCTCTTGCAAAGTGCCCAAGCCTGTGGCATTTATGGCACTTCAACTTACTCTTGTCAAAACCAACTTTGTTTTGCCAGAGAGTCCTGGGAATTTCCTTCCAGTTCTTTTGTAGAACTTCTGAGATCTGATATTTATCAAGGCCATTTGGCTCAAAATATCCATCTCTTCTAAGTCATCATCAGCAATCCCCTTGAGATCATCCATGATGAAACATAGATTGTCACTATTACTACCAACAGAATGACTATCAACACTCATAAAGGCAGGCTCAGAAGTGTTTGTAGAGAAATCAATATGCTCATCATACTAGCTTTCAGATGACGCATATTCTGACTCTTGATGTCCAATCAGGGCAGTGTTCCCTTGGACAAAATCCTCAGTGAGCTTGCCAGATGAAACCAATTTCCTTTTCTGCTCTATCTCTCTCTCGAATGTAAGCAGTTTCCCATGAAGTTGGGTGAGAGATAGGCGATCAACATCAGCATTTGAGCGTAGAACAATGGTATATGTGTTCCATCTCTCAGGCAGTGATCTTAAGAATCTATGGTTCATCTGACTCCTGGTATATTCATGTTTAACCATTTTCAATTCAGAGATTAAACATGAAAACCGCTCAAATTGTTGAGTCAGAGTCTCACCCTTTCTATGAGAGAAAGTCTCATATTGTTGGGCGAGGATTTCCCTGTTGTTTGCTAAAACCTCATCAGTACCACCAATTGTTCTTTGATGGCATTCCAGAGGTCATGAGCAGACTCACAATGCAGAAGCCCAGAGTAAATCTCATTAGGAATAGCCATAGCCAAAATTCCATGGGCTTTTGCATCGATTTCAAACAACTTCTTGTCCTCATCGGAGTATTGCTCCTTCTTCTTTGGAACCAACTGGTTTGTTTCCGGATCATTCACCATTGGCTTATATGGTCCATGTACCACAGATGTCCAACAACCTGAGCTATTGACAGACAGGTGATGGAGCAATCTTCTCTGCCAAATGTTATACTCATTCCTCACCAAGATCGGAGGCTTGGTAGAGGATCTAGTATTGAAAGGATCATTCGAAGAAGTAGTCATTGTGGAAGATCAGACAGATTCAAGTAAAATCACAATAAATTTAGCTCAAAACCACACAGAACCTCAAATAAAACGGCCAGAAGCGATACACTCTCAATCTCTATAACAGATCCTTGCGAATTTGCTAATTCGATTAAACTTAGAGCGATTGAACAGTTTCAATGATCAATTGTTAGATCGATCAATGATTAACCTGCTCTGATACCATTTGTTAGGATCTCAGCCACTTGGTTTAATCGATTGAACAGATATAGCAGCGGAATAGCTCAGAATTAGACAAATTCAAACAAGAACATTCGATATAAAATGATAAAAGAATTTTGTTATAGAGAGAGAATATCCGACAAAAAAGATTGGCATGATGTCGGCCTCTGAGGCACGATTACAGGTGAGTCATCTTTCCTTATAAAGGAAAGAATGACGTAGGCTGATGTCACCTGAAAGTGACATGTAACCGTTTTATAACTACTGATGTTTAACAACTACTGAAGATGTCAACAACTGACATCTTCTTACAAATGTTCCTAAGTGTTAAAATCTTATTTACAACTACTGAAAAACATAAAACTACTGACACTACAACAACTGAAGAACAACCTCTTCAGTTGTTTACAAGTACTGAAAAGAAAAGTAAACAAACTACGGAAAAAAACCACTGAAGAAGAAAAACCATCACAACAACTGAAGAAGCCCTCTTCAGCTGTTGTCATCAGCTGTTAACATCAGCTGATGTCTTCAGTACTGAACATCAGACTTTGTCTTTCAGCTGTTGATCTTTAGTCTTTGTCTTCAGTACTTGTTGAAGTCTTCAGACTTTAGATCTTCAGCTGTTGTCTCAGTCTTTGTCTTCAGTACTTCAGACGTACTTCAGCAGTTGTATTCTTCAGACTTTGTAGAACAGCTGATCAGGTCTTCTTCAGCTGTTGTGATGTCCTGTGGGACTTAGAGGTTTCTCTGATCAGGCTCATTGGTTCTTTTGGTCCAACAAACTCCCCCTGAACCAATGCAGCCAAAACCTCTAAGTTATTGATGAGTCCCACTTATTTTGGCAGATAGATTGGTCTTTTTATCCTCTTGATCAGATGAGAAGTGACCCTTTTTCAGCACTGGCCTGGGAAGAAGTCTCTGATGATCTGTTTGGCATGATATGGTTGGGAGCTCTGTATTGGGGACTTGGACACCGAGCTGCCCCCCAACCATGAGATCTACTTCCCGTGTATCAGCCTATATGATTCCCTGGTGTAAGCCCTTAGAAACATGATTTGCTCATCCATTGTCAGCACCTCGGCACACCATCAAATAATCCTTCTCGGCCATACACTTCAATATGTACTTGGCCTGTTTTCCATTCTTGAGCTCAACCGTGGTTATTTGTCTATAAGCAAACTCATCTGGATGAGTCCCTTCTAAGAGCAGGTTGAGCTCTTCTTGTTTGAAGTTTTCAAGTCTTTTGTAAACCAATCCTTCTTTATGATTTTGTTTCCAACATCTTTTGAGGTGGTTGTTTGGCTTCATAGGCTTTCTTGAACTCTTCAACAATTTCCCAAGGTGACACTACAAGAACCACAGTGATGTCTTCGTCGATAACCCTCTTCACTTGGCCCTTGTATTTTGAAGGAATTTCTTTCTTGACAATCCGATGTGCCACCCTAGGATCAGGCCATATCCTTACTCTTCCCTTTGGTATTGAAAGGTTTAGCAAGGGTGTACAATCTTAATACTTCTTTCTTCATGCTAATGATGAAGAAGTTGTGGCATATGCTTTGTCAATGCTTTTCAGCATTTCCTCATCATGTCGTTGCATCTGTTCCTCTTCAATCTTTATCATTACATCATGCATTTGAGAAGCATGAGTGATGGACATTGGTTTAGCCTTAGGCAAAGTAATAACTGCAGAGAGTGGCAGTCTGTCTTCATCCTCCTCTTCATCTTCATCAGGCCTCAGTACCTTTCTTTTCTTTTGGCTAGGTACATCACTGGCAGTGGTTTTGGGGGTAAGGATTTGGTTTTGTGGGTTGGATGGTTGTTTAGAGGGTAAAGGGTTGTTTTAGTGGGTTGTGGAGATAGTGATTTTGAGGATTGAGGCTTTTCAGACTGTTTTAGCATTTTGGCTGTAAGGGAGGCTTTGGTAAATTTTGTCAGTTCTTTTCGATTCCCAACCCCAGCTTCATTCAATACCTCAATCACTAAACCTTTGGAGTATGCTTCATACGAACAAATCTTGGTGGTTATTGCCAAGATGTTGTCCCTGGTCCAGGCCCTTATTTCAATCAGAGATCTTCCCAAGTATAGCTATAATCTGATCATTATCTCCAGCCTTTCTCTTTCTAAGGCATCATAGCTAGCCCATCTTGAGTTGATCTCCTCTGTTTCCACCTTCTGATCTCGGAGTCTAGTTGTTGGATGTCAAAACCCTGCCTATATAACTGCTCAATGATTTTATCCATTGAACGGTTATGGTTGGCGTCAGCTTCTTTCACCATATCATTCAGCTCCTTCTCCTTCTCAGACTCTCCTTTTCTCTTTTGATATGTGACATGAAAGTCTTTTTGACTTTCATTCACTTCAGCTCCCTTCTCACTCTCCTTCTCCTTCTCAGTTACCTTCTCTGATTCTTTCTCCTTCTCCCCTCTATCCTCTTCCTTTTTCCTTTAACTGACTGACTCTCCCCCTTTTTGGTTGCATTGGGGGCAAGGGTTTGAGCAGTAGAAAGGGATTTAGTCACCAACTCCTCCACCAAGGGTTGTATTATGTAGGAAGCCTCTCATCAATGGCTTTGATCACTATATCTGTGATCATAGGAGTGATGAGAGGTAGGGATTTTTGAAGGTTAGCAACTGATTGATCAGGATGTTTCTGTTTCTGAGAATCAGTGCCGAAAGCAGAGGCTGGTGGCTTGGAATATATATTGGCTCAGTGTGTAGGGGACCTTCAGAAGAAGGTGCCATCTGTTGGGTATTGTGGTGGCAGATGGACTTGCATCCTGAGACATCTTTGCCAGCAGCTCTTTGAGTCTGCTAACCTCATCCTCTAGAATGGTGTTTTGAGCAACTACATCATAGAAGAAGCTCAGGTCATCATCAGTTGATACTGAATCACCTGACCTCCTGACAGAGTCAGAATGAACATGCTTGAGTGTAGATCAATTATAGCATGTGCCCCTTGTTCTTGGTTCTGGGGACTTCCAGCCTCAGGACTATGTCCTTCATCAGCTGTTGCCGCTGGTGAGGTCTTAGAGATGTTACCAACTGCAGCCTGGTCATTTGCTGAGTCAGGGGCAGTGGCAGCCTCACCAGAAGTTCGCACCTCCTTATCTACACTAGAAGATGGAACATGATAACCCCTGTGCTGTGGGTTGACAGAAGCATTGCTCGAACGGTCGTGGGGTTTACGTCGCCGGTTACTCGATCGATTGAGGGTTGTAACCGCCTCATAAACATGATTAAATGGTACAATCTCATTTGAAACCTGTACATGAATGAATTTGGAACGTTTTGGGACCATTTCCGCACAGTTTTGACGGGTTTTCAAGGTTACCGGAGCGTGACTGGAACTTGGCCGGAAAAACGTGGGGGCAGGGGTTGGAATTGTAAATTCGAATGTTACACTTTGGGCCCCTCGTTTATAAACTCTTTATTATATTATGCATAAACATCTATTTTAAGTTTATAAATTGTCAAAACAACCCATCAACTTAATTAGCTTTAAAGTTTAACTAATTTATAAATTTTAAGCTATTAAAATTATCATTACAACTATTATTAATTATTATTAGTATAATTATTATTATTGTTATTAACATTATAATTTACTATTATCATTGTTATTGTTATTATTATTATTACTATTACTTTATTATAACAATATTACTATCATTATTATTAATGTTAAGCAAATGAATTTATTAACTCCCATTTCAACTCAACATTCATAACAAGCCCTCAAAGTTTATAAAAGCAAATGAATTTATTAACTCCCATTTCAACTCAACATTCATAACAAGCCCTCAAAGTTTCATAAATGACATAAATGACCCTTACAAGAACTTAACAAAGTTAACCCCTAATTTAACAAAAATACGAGATGTTACAGTCTCCACAACTTAAAAGAATTTCCTCCCGAAATTAAGAAAACTAAAACTATACGAATAAGAATGGGTACTTCTTCTTCATATGCTCTTCACTCTCCCATGTGAATTCAGCACCATGCTTATTCTCCTAACGAACCTTAACGATTGGGGTTGTTGTGGTTCTAGTCTTCTTCATAATGCGGTCCATGATCTCAAATGTTTCTCGACAAAATGCAATGACTCGTCAATCTGGATGTCTTCCAATGGGACATGCAGACTTTCATCAGGTAAGCAATTTCTCAAATTTGAGACGTGGAATACAGGTTGAACTCCACTAAGGTCGGAACGTAACTCCAGTTGGTAGGCTACCTTTCCAACCCTTTTCAGGATTTTAAAAGGTCCTACAAATCTCGGAGCTAGTTTACCCTTCTTTCCAAAGTGAACAACACCTTTCCATGGTGAAACCTTAAGAAGAACCATCTCCCCAACTTGGAATTCCAATGGCTTACGTCGCTTATCAACATAGCTCTTTTTTCGACTTCTTGCCACTTCAAGGTTCTTGCGGATGATAGAAACTTTATCGGTCGTCTCTTGTATAGTTCAGGACCAGTGATGAAGTTTTCACCAATGTCAGTCCAGCAAATCGTGGTGAACGACATTTACAACCATAAAGTGCTTCGAACGGTGCCATCTTGATACTCGAGTGATAACTATTGTTATATGAAAATTCGCGAGCGGTAGATGCGTATCCAATCACTACCAAAGTCAAGAACACACAGGCGTAGCAAATCCTCTAAGGTTTGGATGGTTTGCTCAGTTTGACCATTAGTTTGAGGATAGTAAGCCGTGCTTAGATCCAATTGAGTACCCAAAAGTTCTTGCATAAACGACCAAAAGTGCGAAGTGAAACGAGCGTCTCGATCGGATATGATGTGCAGAGGTACCCCATGACGACTTACAATCTCATCAACATATATACGAGCCAACCTTGATGTCTTGTAAGTGTCACGTATGGGTATAAAATGTGCCAATTTGGTCAATCGGTCAACAATCACCCATATGCTATCATGACCACGAGAAGTTCGGGGTAGCTTAGTTATGAAGTCCATGGATATGTGTTCCCACTTCCATATAGAAATCTCGGGTTGCTCAAGTAATCCACTTGGACGTTGATGTTCGGCCTTAACCTTTGTACATGTAAGGCACTTCGCTACATACGTCGCTATATCTTTCTTCATTCTAGGCCACCAATATTGACCATGCAGGTCCACATACATCTTGTCGGAACCATGATGAATAGAACTACGAGTTTGATGAGCCTCATTCATGATAAAAGTACGAAGATGATCGTGCTTTGGAACCCAATTTGATTCGCAAAGTACATCAACCCATTGGATTCATTTCCAGTTGAGTTATAAGATTATGCTCCAGCTCATCCTTCATTCTTCCTTCTTGTTGCACTATTTGTTGAGCCTCCAAGATACTAGACTCGATGTCACTCTCTATTCTCAAGTTTTGCAATAGTACAATAGTCTCGTTGACATCTAGTCGAACCTCACTATCAAACTCACCCAAAGTGTCAAACCATTGTCGTCGATCGCGAATTTCTTGGAACGAGACTGTCTTGTTGTGACTCTTTTGGCTTAGAGCATCGGCTACAATATTTGCCTTACGAGGATGGTATCGAATGTCACAATCGTAGTCACTAATCAACTCCACCCAACGACGTTGTCTTATATTGAGATCTTTTTGATTAAAGACATGTTGAAGGCTTTTGTGATCGGTGTAGACAATGCATTGAGTACCATACAGGTAATGTCTCCAAATTTTTAAGGCAAAAACGACAACTCCAAGCTCGAGATCATGTGTTGTGTAATTCACCTCATGGACCTTCAATTGTCTTGATGCATAAGCTATGACCTTTCCTCTCTGCATGAAAACACAACCAAGGCCTTGTTTTGATGCATCACAATATACGGTGAAATCATCATTTCCATCGGGTAAGGTCAAGATAGGAGCATTACACAACTTGTGCTTTAATGCTTCAAAAGCTTCTTCTTGCTCGAACCCACACTCGAATGGTTTATTATTTTGTGTCAAAGATGTGAGCGGCTTCGCGATCCTCAAAAAATTGGCAATGAATCGCCAATAGTATCCAGCAAGTCCTAGGAAAGAACGAACTTCAGTAAGAGTTGTAGGAACACACCGATTCTTCACAGCTTCCACCTTTGCAGGATCAACGTGAATTCCTTGGCTATTCACCACGTGTCCTAGAAATTGGACTTCCTTGAGCCAAAATTCACACTTCGAGAACTTAGCGTACAATTGCTCTTTCTTCAACCACTCAAGAACTTGTCATAAATGCAGTTCATGCTCGGTGGACTTGGAGTAGATAAGTATGTCATCAATGAAGATGATCACAAACTTGTCTAGATAAGGCTTGCATACTCGGTTCATGAGATCCATGAAGACAGCAGGAGCATTGTTAAACCAAAAGGCATAACCATGAACTCATAGTGCCCATAACGAGTACAGAACGCGGTCTTTGGGATATCGTCATCATGGAGTCGTAATTTATGATACCCAGAATGTAGATCAATCTTCGAGAATATAGTACTCCTGAAGTTGATCAAACAAGTCATTATTGCGAGGAAGAGTATAATGATTATTGATGGTAAGCTTGTAAGCTCATGATAGTCGATGCACATACGAAACGACCATCTTTTTTCTTCACGAAAAGAACAGGTGCACCCCAAAGCGAAGAACTAGGACGGATGAAGCCCTTCTCGGATAGCTCTAAAAGTTGACTAGAGAGTCTATGCATTTTTGATGGTACAAGCCGATATGGTGACTTAGCCACGGGGTTGCTCCCGGTATCAGTCATTTTAAACTCGACTTCACACACGGGAGGTAAACCATTAAGGTCATCGGGAAATACTTCAGGAGAATCTTGTACGATAGGGACATCCTTAAGTTCTTTCCCTTTGACTTTCGTGTTGACCACGTAAGCCAAGAAGGCCATATACTTCTTGCTTAAGCACTTTCGGGCTTGAGTGCAAGACATGAGTTTAAGTCCTTTGGAAGATTTTTCACCGAACACTTTCAAAGTATCTCCAGAGGGTAACGGTATACGAATGCACTTCTCGAAACAAATGATCTCGGCATGGTGTTTGGCTAACCAATCCATACGAATGATGACGTCAAAGCTACCAAGTTTCATAGGAATAAGATCGATGAGAAAATCATGCGCGTCAAGACTTAAGATACAATCACGGATAACGACATCAACGGTGATCAGTTCTCCATCAGCAACTTCAACGGTGAGAGATCTTTCTAGTTTCGTATGTGGCTTAGCAAGTATGGGTTCAAACTCTAACGAAACAAAACTCTTATCGGCTCCAGAATCAAATAGGTAGGCAATAAGTTTTTAATAAGGAACATACCTGTTCAATTTTAAAGGTATTTAACGATGCAGGTAACGCATGAAATAATTAGGTAACAAAAGTAAAGGTAAGTTAACATACCATTCACCACATCGTTGTTTGCTTGTGCTTGATTTGCGTTGATGTTGAAAGCACGTCCTCAGGCTTGTGGAAAATAACCCATAAGACGAGGGCATTGTGGGCGAAAATGACCAGGTTCCCCATAATTGTAGCAAACACGGTTCGTGACCATTGCGGCGTTGTTAGGTGCACGGTGACAAGTGGCCACCAAGTGACCATATTTACCGCATAAGGTATAGATATGGCATGGTTGATTCCCCGGATGATGGTACGTACAAGTGTTGCACATAGGTAAGGATCAGCATAGGCCCTAGCCCCAGGCATTGGTACCAAGGTGTAGCCACATGTACCATTTGTCTTTGAGGTGGTTTGGGTGCAGCCACAACATAGTTTCGTGCCAGTGTGAACTTGCGCTTCCTGTTGTTGTTGTTATTGTTGTTGTTGTTGTAAGACGGTTAAGCTTTGGCCTCCTTAACAGCCTCGCTAGCCGTCTTCTCTACCTTCTTTGCACCCTTCACAGACATGGTGCCCGCTCGTATATTGTTCTCGGTGAGTTGAGCGGTGATAGTAATGGCTTCTTCCAAAGTTTTGGGCTGCTACCCACCACAGCATCTTGAATTAGGGGTGGTACACCCTTAATGAACTTCTCGATATTGCGGGGGACAATGTCGACCATGTGAGGCAGCAGTATACTCAACTCACAATGCCTAGTTGAGTAGGCCAAATGATCACCACCATCTTGCTTCAAGTTCAGAATTCTTCTTCCAACTTTTCCAATTCACTTCTCGGGCAGAACTTCATGATGGTGATGTCCTAGCATCTAGACTTGTGTGTTCCACCAGGATAGAGTGGCACATTCCAGAGTCCCGGTGGTATATTTCACCTAGTTAACAGGTGGCCAATCGCATTTGGAGAAAACAGACTCTGTCTTCTCAAACCATCGTACGAGTCCTACAGCCCCTTCAGTACTGCTGTAGGTGTGTGGTTTACAGTCCATAAAGGACTTATAGGTACACACCTGTGGTCCTGTTTTAACACAACAAACATTGATCAGATATCCTATACGGTTATTCAGGATATTTGATTTAGCTTTCTATCATCGCTTACCTGCTGACTGTCCCGTCTAGGCAGCAGCCACCGCCGCCTGTACATGCTCGTTTACCAGGGCAGCTAATTCAGCAGGGGTCACGTTTATAGCACTACCGCCATGGTCTCCGGCGCCACGTCCACGTCCGCGCCCACGTCCACGTCCACAAGCGTCCAATTTTCACTTTACATTCACAAATACAATAGTGAGTAACATCAAACACATTTATCTCATTGAAGTACAGTAAACAGTAAGGAATAATGAATCATCACAACCACAATAATCATAACAAAAATGATAACCCAGATAAATAAATTGTAAATGAGTCACAATGTATTCACCAATGTCATAATTTAAGTTTTTCGTTCGGGTGGGGAAACAACCCTTCCCACATAGGTTTCAAAAGAGAGAAAACACTACATAGTCCAAGTCATATAAAGGAAATCAATTGACGACATCCGACCCATCACTGTCATCTTCTGTCTCCATCGGTTCCTCCTCCCCGGGTTCCTCCTTGGGATCCTCATCCCCAGGGTCCTCTGCAGGAGCAGGAACTATGTAATCTGAAGCGCTGCCAATTGGGATTCTAAGGTAGCAATTCTGTTATCGGCTACTGCATCCCGCTGTTCACGAGCAGTCATGCGTCCTATAAGTGTTATAAAAATGTCTTCCATGTGGTGACACCCATTTAGGGTTTTCCGTGTCGCTCCTCAAGTTCATCCACTTGATGTCGTAGTTTGTACACCTCGTGCTGCAGTGTACAAACATCACCAGTGAGTCGCCTGACTCGTTGCTGCTTACTATCCAGTGCAGCAATCAGTTGCTCATTGGACTGCACCGTCCGTAGGAGTGAAGGTATTGGCTGATCAGCGTTGCTCGTAGACCTGGGCCTCGGGACAGGTACGCGCTCCCTACGCATTATATGATCAACGAACTTGGGGTAGAAACTCCAGTCTCGTGGGGGGTCACGTTCCATCAATGCAAAAGGTTGATCCCAATCAATCTCCCCTCGAGGATAAGCTAGACGAGGCCAGTCGGGTCCATTGTCGGGTACAGGTGCGGGAGGTGGGAACTCAGGTTGTGTAGGTGATGCAGGTCGCTTACCCGGAGTTCTCGATGACGATGCCATGCTGCAGAGAGTGTGATGTGTATGCCAATGAGTATACAGTAGAGAAAATAAGGCACAGGTAACTAACTAACTTTGTGTGGTTATAGTCTAGTGTGTATGTAACCTAGTTCCCTATAACCAATGGCTCTGATACCAATCAGTCACACCCTCAAAATCCACATGTGGAGTTTTACCGTGAGGCGTGTAAACAAACCAGGATCACAGTCAATAGTTACTCAGAACGACTCTATATGCCAACATTAGAATAAAATCAACCAAAGTTCAAACTTGAAAATGCAGGGGGAACATTTTGTAAGAAAAGAAACCCAAAGTATATAAATGCATAATATGGCAAAACACACGCCAACCCAAATGATTAAATATTAATAAATAAAAACCAACAAAGATGTCTTTAAAATAGAGTCTTAGAATTCATGATGAACCCGTGCAGTGCTCCTAATGGCAGCGAAGTTAACGACTTGAGAATAGCATACTAAAATGTCAACACAACGGTTGGCGAGTTCAAGAGTTGGCGTTCAAATATAAATAATTTAACAGTTATGATATATAAGTAGTGTATTGTAACAGATAGCTAGTCTATTAACAATAAATATTAATTCATAGTGATTTCACAATTGAAGCTGACTGTGATAAGTTGTTGCCTCCTGTCATGACTTATCAGGTCGTGACAATGTTCATTAGGACAAATTGCACCCGGTTGACCTCGAGTCACACAGGTGGGGCTCGTCAGACCTAGTAGTACTACCCAAGGTTCCCCGCTATTCAATATTAACAATTCGAAAGTGTGAGGACTTTTCCAAGGTAAACAACACTATATTAATATTATACACAACTTAAATATATATAAAGCGTTTGTATATTACCAGTATGCTATCTCCCCCAAAAGAGGTCAAGTAAAGAGTGGGGCATGAACTCACCTGATATGCGTAACAAATACTTCGGGTTTACTTGGAAGAAAGAGTGGACAGACAACCTTCAGAGGGTACCTAGATCATGTAAGTACATAAGTACGTGTAAACAGAGAACATGTGGAACCCTAAGTACACCACAACCAAAGACTCAGAGTTTCAGAAAACGAACACGTTTGACCCAGTTGACCCGTTGACCCGTTGGTGACATCATGAGTTATAATTCAATTAAGCAAACGTGAAGATATAACATACATGGTTAACATTCAAATGGATCACATGAGGTGCTACATTACCCAATGCATTACTTAGATCATCATACCACAAAATATCATACAAGTCATGCGAATCTAGAACATTAACATACCCACTAGTTATAACATAACTAACACGCCACACAAAGATCAAATCACGCACTACATGCCATGTGAAGCCACTCACGACTTCACATCCTAAACCCTGTCAATCCTACTAAGTAGGGGCCTCAGATTCACACGCGTGTATGATGATCACAATCATATTCATTAACCATGTTCATTGCATTCAACATACACCATAATAATCAATTTCCAGTCTCAAACACGATGCCTTAATTACTAATCAACCTTCAACATCATACATGATCATCAAAGTCCATACATCACACATGATCATCCAAGCATTCCATACAACCAAACTAACATATTCTATCACATTAGAAATCATCCATGAACATACTAACATGCTCCTAATATCCCAAACATGCTCAAACTATCATTTTTCAAACTTTGTGCAAATAAAGTTTCCCTTTTGGGAAAGCACATCCCAAAATCTATCAAACACCCATGTATTCATGAATTCATTAATAATACACCAATTCAAGTTCATATCAACATCTAAACATGATCAACAATATCCAACCATCATAATTCACTAACCTTCATGATCAAAAGTTTCTACTTTTGGAAATCTATGAACTACAACATTCATTCCTAGTTTTCTAGCATCCATATCATCAATCTATCATACATACATCATCATAAACCCTTCAACAACATCACTTCATCATCAAATCATCATATCATGAAAAATAAAGTTACTATCTTTAGTAACGTATGGATTCTAACATGTGTTCTTGAACTCCCATAGTTCATAACAACAATCTAGTATCTAAACATCATCATAAACATATCCATAACATCCATTCATCCCTAATTCAGCATTCTTCACAAAATAAAGTTACTATTATTAGTAACCTATGAACACAACCTCCAATTCATCAATTTCTTGCAAGATCAATGTAATCTAGCATTCATACAACCTAATAACATCATATAATCATCATACAATCATTAATTTCATATAATCATCATAAATTTCGGATTAGGGTTCATCTTAAATCAAAATCTATGAACAACATAACAAAACACACCTTTAAACGTGTAGAATCAAGAACTTGGACTTGCTAGCACTATGGAACCCTTGGAACTTGATCAAAACTTATTGTTCTTGATGTTTCTTGGCCTAAATCGCAAAGAGAGGGAGTGGGATGATGGTTGCGGCCAAATTAAGGGTTTGGGGGGGTTTAGGGTTGGGTAATTTTGGTAAGTTTTGATTAAAAGTATTTACACAATAACCCCTTTAATTTATTTTATATAAACTATCCTTCTAATAATTTTTTAATAATCTAAACTATAATTTATAAATATTATCAACCAACAATAATAATCCTAAACATTTACCACAAGTCACATAACAAATAGAATATGTATATAACACGTTGTCATGTTATCGCGTAAAATTTATAAAGTGAACATATAAAATTCTATAAAATCATGAACCACATAATGGCAACTAATAATCAACATTATTAAATAGATTATTATTGTTTATCATAGATTATTAATATTAAGTCGCCAACGTTCAATGACAATTAGTGTGTGCTCACAACACGTGTATACAAGACATAACGGAACTAACAGAGTTTGGTAACGGAAAATTACCAGATGTCACAGAAATCCCCAGGTAAGCATAACTAACCCGTAGGATTTATGCGATATGCTTGCCTTAGCCCGAGGGCTTTTTGCCAGGAAAACCAGGATACAGGTGTCTATGTGTCACATAAATTTCTTAGGTTCATGAGATCAAAACCTTGATGAGATTTTCATAGATTAGACATGGAGTCTAAGGAATTAAGCCCACGATAATAAGTGTACGATCCCACGTGTCGTCAAGAATAAGATTAAGAAGTTTCATTTGTCGGGGATAGTCAACGAGTCAAGGATAAGTTTAGGGAGACAAGTAAGAAAGTTTAACAATTATAAGGCAATCCTATGCTAAGGCATCAAGTTGCACATAAGAAGGCATAGCATTATGTAGCATGCAAACAATGTATATATATACAAGAATATAAATATTATTCTATGAGGTTCATGCATAAACTATAGTCTAGGTCACCATTTCTAATAACCTAAATCCCTATAGTTATGGGCTCTGATACCAATCTGTGACACCCCAACCTTGGCGGCGGAATCATCGAGATGTGAGGGTTAAGATTGTTCACAGCCACATAACGCTATATTAAATGTGAATATTAAAATTATAAGTTTCAAAAGAAGTTACAAACATAAGTCTCAAACATGAAATAAACTTCAAAATAAGCAAAACAAAGCATAGACATTTTATTCATTTATCTAGGTCCAAATTCTAGTTTATTGCAAGCTTCATTTGATCACTTTAAACATGAGGATTTCCTTAAACATGATAAAAATAAAAGGTCAACTAAAAAGTTGGTGAGTTTCCAAGGTTTCATACATAATATAACAAGGTTACAAGTAGCAATTCATGTCATAGGTTATAAGTTAGTAAGGTTATAGAACACATATCATTACAACCAAAGCTCGACTTGATTACAAGTATATAGATTGGCTAAGTGTATTTGGTTCCCATGATGAACAAGCATACGTTATCAGAAGCCGGCAATACATCGGCTTTAGCACCAAATAGGCTTGTCAGGCCCAAAGATCTAAGACGTCGTCAGGCTAGCAATAGTTAATGATTGTAAACAAACTATGTATCTCATATAATCACTTATAATACACAAATAACCATGTCAAAATATAAAGATGAATTGCAAGTGCTTTACAAGTTTTAAACGTTTATAAGTGTATGATATATAAGTATCATGTTTCACCCAAAAATAGTGTGAAAACATAAAAAAGGGCAAGGAAACTCACTTGATCAATAAGTATGCAATGAAGATTAATAAAAATAATAATAAACGTCGTTCCAAGTTGTATCGTCACAAGACACCTAAATATATTTAGGCACAAGGTTAAAGTCTAATATTAAGTTCAATGAATTATTATGAGCTAGGGTTCTATTTGATGTTGGGGTTTTGTCAATTATATTTAACACACAAAACCAATTATATTTTCGTGGAAACGACTTGTTTATATTATAAAATATGGAACAAGAATAACATTTATAAAAATTAGTATTATTCAAAAAGTTTAATTAAGGTTTTGTAATTAAATAAAAAAATGAACACGATTTAATCGGCAACTTAAATAAACAATGGTTGAAATAATAAACTAGTATTTTAAGTCTAAATTTTATAAAATATATATTAACTATAACATTCATTTTAGAATTTTAAATAAAATATAAGGATAATTTTATAAATAAATTACAGAAAAATATCTACAAGGTTTAAAATACACGAAGTTTATAAAAATGATTTTTTTATAATTTTTAGAATTTTTTATATATTTTAAAAAGTTGCAAAACATCTAAAAAATGTTGGAGGTCGCCGGGTTCGAACCCGGGACCTCTAAGTTGAAATGTGGACATGGAACCATTAAACCAAGGCTCTCGGCTGCACTAGAACACGCGTTTTAATTTATAAATTCCAAGTAACAAAACCCCCAAATTACATATGAGCCCTAGAATCGTGTAATTCCAAATCGAACCCCAATTCAATTATGATAATGAAATTAACGTTGGGGCTTTTAATCCCAAGTAAAACCGAGTATGTGAGTGTGATTAACTACCCGTATAATGTTTGAATTGAAGATGATCTTAATTGAAGAACAAGTCGTGACCGTGGGTACCCAATGGATGAGCAATCCTCAATGAGAATCCAATTAAACTTGTAGATAACTTCGAATGATGATCTGGACTAAAAGCCCTCTACCAATTTTGATTCTTGAACTCCAGAGAGTGATGTTCGACTCGTGTGCAGGTCGCGATGAAGATGATGCTTGAATTCGTTGTTTGTGTTTGATTCAGGTGAAATTGAAGGGTGTAATCTATTGGAGACAGATAGATGATTGTTTGTGTTCGTTTAATTAGATTATTATTAGACTTTATTGCTTGAACGGTCGTGGGGTTTACGTCGCCGGTTCCTCGATCAATTGAGGGTTGTAACCGCCTCATAAATATGATTAAATGGTACAATCTCATTCGAAACATGTACACGAATGAATTTGGAACGTTTTGGGACCATTTCCACACGGTTTTGACGGGTTTTCAAGGTTACCGGAGCATGCCGGAGTTTGGTCGGAACTTGCCGAAAAAACGTGGGGGCAGGGGGTTGGAATTGTAAATTCGAATTTTACACTTTGGGCCCCTCGTTTATAAACTCTTTATTATTTTATGCATAAACATCTATTTTAACTTTATAAATTGTCAAAACAACCCCTCAACTTAATTTTGGATTAAAGTTTAACTAATTTATAAATTTTAAGCTATTAAAATTATCATTGTAACTATTATTATTATTATTAGTATACTATTATTATTGTTATTAACATTATAATTTACTATTATCATTGTTATTGTTATTATTATTTTACTATTACTTTATTATAACAATATTATTATCATTATTATCAATGTTAAGCAAATTAATGTATTAACTTTCAATTCAACTCAACATGCATAACATGCCCTAAAAATTTCATAAATGACATAAATGGCCCTTACAAGAACTTAACAAAGTTAACCCCTAATTTAACAAAAATACAACATGTTACAATAGTCATGCTTGTAATGAATGTAATAAGTTTAGAGAAAGCATAGACGCAAAATTTGCTTAGTTATTAGATCACAATGATAGCTTAGTAAATGACTTACAGCTGTGCACAGAAGCTAACATGATTTTAAAACAAAAAGAGCACCGTTATAAAGAGAAAATAGAACTGTAAATAAACAACTAAGGGAAACCGAAGTTGTAGCCTTTAACCAAGAAAATGACATCAAGTTCTAATTAAACTCCCTAGAGGAAGCTAAGAAACAAAAAGCAGTTTTGGAAGTCGAAGTAAATTTTTAAAACAAAAACTGCATAGTTGGACCGGTTCTTCTCACATAGTTCAGCACTTAGTGAGAGAACGCAACAACGGGGAGGGTTTGGGTTACAAAGTGGTTCCACCACCACATGAGGCCTTGTTAAATGCTAAATGCAAACCAATTAATAACAACCCTATCAAGGATCATGTGGTGTCCACTCCTCTTGTAAGTGATCCATATTCCACAAGTAAACCTATTGAATCTTTCACCAAACAAAAGGAGATCACTTTAAAGTCAAAAGGTAAAATGGCTATTGTTAATTTGGATGAACAATTGAGAAGGTTAAGGTAAAGTTTAGTTCAAACACGTCTAATTCTGAACCCAAAAAGACCAATCAAGTTAACCAAACACATGCATCATGTCTAAGTCCAGATAAACAAAGGGTAAAGATGTTAAAAAGGTTCAACAATTAATTTTGTTAAACAAGATAAAACATCTACACAAGAAGTGTCAAAACCCAAACAGAATAAAGTCACACGGGTGTCACACACTTCTCCACAGAAACAGCTACACCATCATGTCGAAAGTAGATCATGATACAATTGTGGAACGTATGGACACATCGCGTCAAATTGTTCTAATTATTAGACACCAAGGAAAAGAGTTGAACTTTATGACACTAAATAGAGCTCATCAAAAAGAAGCTCCATGACTCCATAAAAAAGAGTCAGTGAACCTAAAGTTCAAACCATCAGCCAGTCGTTTGTTTATCACAAACATGCCTTACACAAAACTGGCTATGAAAAGAGAAGTTCATCCCTGTATCTGATAATAAGAACAAGAGGACAAATGATCTGGCCCCTCCCTCAAATGGACAGTGGGTAGAATTTATGATGTGTGATGCCTCTAGGTCACCCAAGCCAGTTAAGGCTTGGGTCCCCAACCTTAACTAATGATTTCCTTTGAATGTGCAGGGTGTTCACTATAATGCTGCCAAAATACCTGGATCGTAAATGGCGGAGCATCAAGGCAAATGATTGGGAACCTGACACTCCTGTCAAACGTCAAACAATTAAAGGAGGTCACATTTTATTTGCTGGAGGAGGTTACATCATAGCTCAAGGGGAAGTGGGGAACCAGAAAATGAAGTTTGATAAGGTAAACTATGTTCAACAACTTCAAAATAACTTGCTTCCTGTATTCCAGATTTGTGACAAAGAGTTCAAAGTAGTATTCGACAACAAGAAGTGCTATGTTCTGAAAAAGGACTATGTGATCCCGGAGGATCAAGTCTTAATGTCAGCTTCAAGATATAACGATTTTTATGTCTTGGATCTATCAAAGGCCTCCACAATGGATCATCAAGTCCAGTGCTTCTTGTCAAAGGCTACAGGGAAGGATTCTATTTCCTGGCATAGGAGAATGGGACACATCAATTCACGGAAGATGAATCACTTGATCCAGAATGATCTAGTGCGAGGAGTAAACGTCAAAAACTTCCAATTACCGGATTTGTGTGTCGCCTGCAAGAAAGGAAAATAGAATAAGAAGTCTCATAAGGAAAAGAAAGTTCATTCTATAGAACTACCTCTTGAGCTTCTTCACATGGATCTGTTTGGTCCAGTCAGTACAAGGAGCATCGCTGGTGACTTGTATTGTTATGTAGTTACAGATGACTACTCAAGATTCTCTTGGGTAATGTTTCTGAAATCCAAATTAGAAACATTTGAGTCATTCAAAGAGATAGTACTACATTGGAGTCGCTCTACATTCTGAAGGTAAGACAAGTTCGCTCAGACAACGGCACCAAATTCAAGAACCAATGGATGGAGGAATTCTGCAAAGAAAAGATAATTGTGCATCAGTTCACTTCTGCCTACACTCCTCAAATGAACGGGGTTGCTGAGAGAAAGAATTGAAGCTTGATAGAGACAACCCGGACAATGCTAGCAGACTCGAAACTGCCTATCCAATTTTGGAACGAGCCGGTGGCTAATGCATGTTATACTCTCAATCGAGTCCTGGTCGTCAAACGTCAGGGTAAGATGTTTTACGAGTTACTCCAATGACGTAAACCTAATCTTGAGTACCTCGAACTGTTTGGCACACCATGTACACTACTGAAGAAAACCCAGTCAGGAAAGTTCGGCGAGAAAGCTAAGGAAGGAATATTCTAGGATACAATACAATAACTCAAGGGTCAAGTAGAAGTGTGGTGCAATGTTGATATACAGAGATACACCACTCCTCTTGCTAGAAAAAGGACCCTCTTTCTTTTTTGACCATGATGGATTCTTTAAGTCCTTCAACATCCCTCTCACCTTCTGATGATAAGTTAGAAACCAAAATGGTGTATGATGTTTTAAATACTCTTCACAAGATTCAACAACATTAGGTTCACAAGGTAAGTCATTTAGTCATTCAGGGGGAGCACTCGAGGTGAGTGACTCCTCCTGTGATGATGAGGACGTGGGAAATGATCAGGTGGATCAGGAGGAATAGGTTCCCACTACTCCAAGTACACAAGCATCCTATGTTGATGCCTCTGATACATCGGAACCTCACACTCCACTGCCTCACATATTGAACCTGGTGTTGACAATTTGGATATTGAGGTAGTTGTTCCCACCACTCCTGGATCACGACTAAATATGTATCATCCTTTCGATAATATTATTGGCGATGTTAGATCAGGAGTACAGACAAGAAATTGGCTTATATTCAGCTGATTATGCCTCAGTGATAGAAAAGGGATATCTTCATGATGGTGCGTATCGATGTTTTGTGTCTTAATTTGAGACAAATATGTTAGTGAAGCCTAAACGATGAGGCATGGGTGAGTGCCATACAAGAAGAACTTCTTCAATTCAAGAAGTTAGGTGTATGGACACTGGTGGATAGACCTAAAGGTGCTAAGGTCATTGGTACTAAATGGGTCTTGAAGTGCAAGAAAGATGACCAAGGGGTCATAATCAGAAACAAGGCTCGACTTGTAGTTCAAGGATTTCGACAAGTCGAGGGGATTGATTACCATGAAGTCTTTGCACATGTGGCGAGAATGGAAGCAATCCGTATCTTCCTAGCCTATGCATCTTATATGAAGATCAAAGTTTATCAATTAGATGTAAAGAGTGCTTTCCTTCACAGTGAAATCCGAAAGACAGTGTACGTTAGTCAACCCGAAGGATTGAGGATCCGTATCATCGAGACAGAGTTTACAAACTGGATAAGGCTCTTTACGGGCTCCACCAAGCTCCAAGAGCATGGTATGAAAAACTCTCCACTCATCTTGTGAAACATGGCTTTCGCAGAGGAGTGATTGACTGTACACTGTTCATTAAAGAAAAGGATGGTGACTTACTTCTTGTTCAAATTTATGTTGATAACATAATCTTCGGTTCCAAAAATGAAGATCTATGTAAAGAATTTGAAGCAGTAATGAAAGCTGAGTTTGAGATGAGTTCCATGGGAGAGATGAAGTTCTTTCTTGGGTTACAAGTGGTTCAGACACCAAAGGGAATATTTCTACATTAGACCAAATATGTAGGTGATATTCTAAGTTGGTTCGATATGGAGAATGCTTCCGCAGCTGGGACTCCACTTGCTACAAATCACGACGTAGCACTCGACGAAAATGGTGATCTGGTGGATGCCATGATATACCAAGGAATGATCGGATCACTCATGTACCTCACTGCCTCAAGACCTGGTATTATGTACGCGACGTGTCTGTGCTCCAGATATCAGGTGAAACCGAAAATCATCCATCTCATAGGCGTCAAAAGGATATTTTGTTATCTAAAGGGTACTCCAACACTTGGGCTGTGGTATCCTCATGACGATGACTTTGAGCTTACAGCGTATAGCAATTCGGATTATGGCGGCTGCAAAATGAACTACAAGTCCACTTCAGCAGGATGTCAATTCTTTGGGAGAAGATTAGTCACGTCACAGTGTAAGAAGCAGACATTGGTTGCTCTATCGACTTGTGAAGCTGAGTGCGTTGCTACTGCAAGCTGCTGTTCCCAAATCATTTGGATTCAACAGCAAATGCAGGACTACGGTTTGAATTCTCTAACACTCCTATACTTGTTGATAATTCTGCTGCTATAGCCGTAACTAAAAATCCGATCCAACATCCTAAGACCAAACACATCGGAATTAAATATGACTTTATACATGATTGTTTTGAAAAAATTTAGTCAATGTTGTTAAAATTAATACGGACTTTCAACGCGCTGACCTCTACACAAAGGCTTTTGACAAACCAAGATTTTATATCTGTTAGAGGTCAACAGGGTTAAAAAGAAAAGTGAAGTGATTCCAGACGATGAAAGTACATAGTCCGACGCGTAGAGTAAAGTGTCTGTTATTTCTTAATTTAATTTAATTTAATTTTTTATTTCTTCTTCGATTAAAATCCAAAACCTTGAAAGTTCTTTCGGTTCTAGAATTTTAGGGGAAGAATAGGTTAAATTAGTATTATATTAGTTGTTTTAGTTTAAAAGAAAACGAGGGAGAAGGACAGTCTAGCTAATAGAAATGAGACCGTATCTGTGATATCGATTCAATGTCTATGGAAAATGATAGTACACAGGAACAAAGAGTTTGGGACTTTAAAATAATAAAATCGTTTATGATGCAAAATTCGAAGTTTAAGTCTGAAAAGTCTGAGCAACATAAAAGAAAAAAATGATAGGAAAACTAGCTGCTACTAAGGTAACACGGAGAAAGTAGACCTAGAGGTTGCTAGACCATTAGATGATGTGTCGGTTGATTCAACACAATAGATAAGTAGACCTTGTTGCTGATTTCAAGTTCAAAGTAAGCGGTTCAACAAGCTGTGGCTTTCCATCTTATCCTGGTAAACACAATCAATGAAGTTCCAATAAGAGGTAACGAGAATAATAAATGCCACAAATGTGTGCGGATGACCATAAAATGAGCAAAGCACATGAAAATTGCAAAAAGAAATCAAGCTAATAACGTATGTTGTTGGTGTGATATGTGCAAAAATAATATAATTGCTCAAACAAGAAGATAGGTGGTGTGCCTCTCTGCTGTGCGGTGGCACTGACCTGAGGATAAGCATAACCTAAATATTCTAGAATTCATTGTTGTTTGCACCTCTCTGTTGTGCGGTGACACTGACCTGAGGCTTAGCATCTCTTTGAAACTTCATAGAATAGTTTCTTCTTGTAAAAGACCTCTAAACTGCTCAAAATCTCCTGAGGAATGTTGATTACCATATAAGTGTGGGATCCACAAATGCTTGGTGAAATAATTAAACCAATAATATCACCAATCTGTGTCAAAAATCCATGTATGGATTTAAGAGGACAAGTATACTGACAATCATCGTGAGTTGCAACTCTTGAAAGTCAAAACCACTGTGTGCATCTGGTAACACTAGTATGGTTTCCTAAACTTGCTAATGACTCTCGATGAAAACAAGAAACTAGCATCAGAGCATTGGCTCTTGATTTGCGTGTGATTCAATCGATTTTGATATAAAAATCGTGTTTTCACTAAAAACTCAATCTTTTTGTGTCAAACAGTGTTTTCGATGCCTCCAGGTCAAAAAGTTAACGTTTTCCGGCATACGGCAATTAGGGTTTGTGAAAAATTCATGTTTTTGCGTCAAAGTACCTAAAACCTTTGAATTTTCAAAAACCAGCAGCTTCAGTCGCACGATTGACTCAATCGCACGATTGAACTCATACGCATCTCCCATACGCACGACTGCACTCAGTCATTCATCCATTTGTATGACTGAACACCCTATTCGCATTGTTCATCCGTAGTTGTCCAATCGCACGATTGAGCCATCCGCATTTGTTCAATCGCATGTTTGAGCCATCCGCATTGTTTAATCGCATGAATAGCCCAATTGCATTCTTTCATTCGTACCAGTAGAACAGTTGTGTTCTAAAAGTCAAAGTAAATAGAGATGGAAGATCAATACTCAGTGTTCACAGCAGGTAGGGATTCACGGATCCAGAATCGATTACTTCTGGAAAATGAAGTTGGGAATCATAATAAGCCCCCTAAGCTCATAACGTTAGATGATTACCACAATGGAAGCAAAGGTTCGAGATATACTTAAACAGAGTATATACTAATCTATGGGAACCAATAGAGATAGGATACATCATGCCGGTTGGTGCTGATGGTTAAACTTACCTTAGGTGGCATGACTGATAGCCAAAAGGTAAAGTACAATGTAGAGAAGAAGGTGTATGCTCTGCTAACTCAGTCAATTCCAAAGGATATATTCCATCAATTTTCTTAGAACAAGCAAGCAAAGAAGCTATGGGATGCTCTAGAAAAATGGTATGAAGGGAATGCATCATTAAAAGCTCCAAAGGCTAAGGCTTTGAAAAAGGAGTTTGATAATTTCTCATCGATGGGGAAGGAGAGCTTGGATGACGTCATCAACCGTTTCTACCACTTAATGAGTGAGCTTCACACTCATGGAGTCACTACGTCCATGGAAGACAAGGTGTTGAATTTCGCAGATGGATTGCCAGAAAAGTGGGTCTCATTTGTGTCAAACCTCAGGCAGAATGATATACTGGCAAAGTTGGATATCAATGATTTCATTCTGAAGCCGAGAGAGGAAGAGTTAAAGATGAAGTACAGGTCTCAAAAGGGATCATATGATCAGAACCCGTCACTTTACAACTCAACTCCCCAAGCAAAAATGTCCGGAGCACTACTTCAAACGACATTCGTGTCGAGTTCATCCGCTCTGTCTCAAGCCACTACTTCAGGATCTGACACGTCAGGGTCGTCTTGCACCCAATACGTAGCACCTGAAGCCAATGCTACAAGATTGAAGACCAAGAATCTTGGTTGACAGGATCAACGATCACAAGTTTGATGTATTAGAGTTCAAAGCAGCGGAATAAGAACAGGAATTAGACAAATTGTAGCAAGAGATCGATGTTTGTATGCTTAAGAGCACATACGGTTATAGCGAGAGAATATGTTTCTGATTCCATGGAATGTTTATAGATATGGAATAATTCTAATCAAATCATTCAAATCATTCATTCATTTTACAATAGGTTTACACTCCTTATATAGAGTGCAATCGTTGCTGTTATCACGGAAAGTGACAACTGGCAGATCTAATACAAAATTACTAACTCTTAACAAACTACTGAAATGTTCACAACTACTTAGAACATGTCAAGTGTTAAGTACAGAATATAAAACTGATTAGAAACTACTGAAACTACAACGACTGAAGAACAAGCTCTTCAGTCGTTTTACAAAAAACTACTTGAAACTAGAAATATAAAACTACTGATATCACAACTACTGAAGAAGTACTCTTCAGCAGTTGTGACAAACTACTGAGGCTTCAGTACTTGATCTTCAGACTTTGACCTTCAGATGTTTCATCAGCTGATGACTTCAGTAGATATCATCAGCTGATGTCTTCAGTCTTTGTCTTCAGACTTTGTACATCAGTTGTTGATCTTCAGCACTTGTAAACTCTTCAGCTGTTGTTCTTCAGTACTTTGGTCTTTCAGCTTCAGTACTTGTGTTCTTCAGCTTTTCAGCTTCAGTACTTGCGTTCTTCAGCTGTTCAGCTTTAGTACTTGTGTTCTTCAGCTGTTGTACTTCAGCACTTTAGTTCTTCAGCTGTTGAAGTCTTCAGCACTTGATCTTCAGCTGTTGAAGTGTTCAGCACTGTCAAACTGCTGATGAGGCTTTCAGCAGTTGTTGTGATACCATGTGGGACTTAGAGGTTTTCTGATCTTGGCTCATTGGTTCTTTTGGTCCAACAAACTCCCCCTGAACCAATGCAACCAAAACCTCTAAATTATTTATTATCCCACTTATGTTGGCAAAATGTTGGTCTTTTTTCTTCTTGATCAGTAGAGAAGATGACCCATGTAAGCTCCGGCCTGGGAAGAAATCTCAGATATTTTTTGGCAGGGTATGAATGGGAACTCTGCTTTTGGGGAACTGGACACAGAGTTGTTATCCCATTCATGAGATTTACTTCCCCATAATGAGTCTTTATGACTCTCGAACATAGGCCTCAAGGAGAACAACTTGTTCCTCCTGAGAGAGTTCTTCTACTCCTCCTTCGAAGAAGAACTCTGGACCATAGTACTCTGATAAGTACTTCATGGTCTGCCATTTTTCCTCTCCACCGTAGTTTACCTCCCTATATACAAATTCATCAGGATGTTGCCTTCAAGGAGTAACTGGAGCTCATTCTTCTGGATGTCTTCAAGCTTTTTATATAACAACCCCTTCTTGATCATCTTGTTTTCTAGTAAAGCTTGAGGGGTCATCTTTGCTTGGTGAGCTTTCTTGAATTCATCAATGATTTCCCAAGTGAGACTACAATGGCCAACATGATGGTAGAATCTATTGTTTTTCTGACCTGGCCATTGTATCTGTGTGGAATAGTTCTTTTATGGATTCTAGAACTCACCCTGGGGTCTGGCCATACTCTCACTCTCTCCTTCTGATACTGAAAAGTGTGCCTGAGAGTGTACAGCCTTTGAGCATGCCCTTTCATGGCTTGAATAGATGATGACTGAGGAAATTCCTTGTCAACCATCTTCAACAGTTGCTCATCGTGCTGTTTCTGCTGTTCTTCATCTTCTATCTTGACTCTGACCATTTCCCTTTGAGAGTCAGGTGTGATCATGGGTTGACTTCGGGTTTTGGTAGCTTTAGAACAGCAGAGAGTGGCAGACTATCATCTTCATCCTCTCTCTTCTTCTTCTTCTTCCATCCTCAGCACCCTTCTCCTCCTTCGGGTGCATCACTGGATGATGGTTGGGTTGGTGAAGGATTGGTTTTGAAGAATGAGGATGTTTGGATTTTGGCTTAGAGATTGGTGGGAGATTTGAGGGGTAGGCTCTGTTTGAGTGGGTGGAAGGGAAGTTGATCCAGCAACTTTGTAGTAAGTTTCGCCTTTGTGTTTAGCCATCTCCAACCTTTTACCAGCCCCAGCCTCATCAAGGGCTTCCACAATAATCCCTTTGTTGAATTGCTCAGACAGACAGATTCTGGTGGCTATAGCCAGAATTTGTCCCTGGTCCACGCGCGAATCTCATTAATGATCTTCCTAAGTATTTTGCAATGAAGCGGATCATTATTTCCAATCTCTCTTTTTCAAGAGCATCATACCCAGCCCATCGGGTTTGTATCTCTTGCACTTCCAACCTTCTGATCTCACTATCCAGTGTGGCTGTATCAAACCCTTGCCTGAAGAGTTGTTCATTATTTATCCATGAATCGGCTGTGTGTAGTAGCAGCTTCTTTTACCAGCTCTCCAAGGATTTGTCTTCAGCAATATGATCATCAGCACTTTTCTTTCGCTTGTAAGTGAGCAGAGTGGTTGCTTTTTCTTTTTTCTTCCTCCTCCTCTTGGCGTGCTTCTCTCTTCTTTTCCTCTTCTTTCTTTCTTTTCACTGCAGTACTCCCCCTTTTTGGATGCATTGGAGGAAGGGTTTGTACCGCAGAAAGAGTCTTTTGCACAGCAGCATCAATCAAGGTTGTAAAGTTGAGGAAAGCCTCTCATCAATGGCTTTAGTCACAATATCAGTGATTATGGGTGTGATGAGAGGGAGGGAATTTTGAAGTACAACACCTATTTGCTCAGGAGGGTTCTGTTCCTGAGAATAGGGCCTGAAGCAGAGGCAGGTGGTTGAGTTTGGAGTGGCTCAGTGTTTGGGGAACCTTCAAGTGAAGGTGCCATCTGTGGGTTGGTAGAGGCAGATGGTCTTTCTCCTTGTGAGAGTTGGTCAAGTAGGTTTTGCAGCCTACTGACTTTCTCTTCAAGGATTGTGTTCTGGGCAAGAACATCTTAGAAAAAGCCCAGGTCATCATCAGCCGAAGCTGAATCATCTGACCTCCTGCTTGAGCAGGATTTACATGCACTGGTGTAGACCAGTTGTTGCATGTGCCCCTTGTGCTTGGTACTGGGGACTTCCAGCCTCAGGACAATGTCCATCATCAGCTGTTGCCTCTAGTGAGGTCTTAGCAATGTTACCAGCCTCATTCTGATCATGTGCTGAGTCAGAAGAGGTGGCAGCCTCACTAGATATTCTAAGCTCCTTATCTACACCAGGAGATAGAAGTGGTAAACCCCTGTGCTGTGGGTTCTCAAGTGCACTGTGTTCCTCCCCCTCAATTGTAGAGGTGTTCCAGTAGTAAGTGGTTTCTGGGGAGGGGTGAGGAGTGCAGTTGAGTCAGCACTTGTGCAACTATTAAAGTTGGGCTGTGAGGGGCGTTTGTTTGGGGTGAAGGGATAGAAGCAGTGTGCACCTGGGGAGGTTGGTGCTTTTCAATGGCAATCTCCTCAAGTGAGGAAGATCCCAGATATGTAGGTACCCCTTGTGTGGTTGCTGCAGGCTCCTGTTGAGAGGAAGCCTGAGCGGCTATGGCTGGAAGAGTCATTGTATCCACTAGGGGGTTTGGACTAGTGGATATATCCTGCGTTTGTGTGTGCAGGGGCATCCTCAGGGGACTCAATTCCCTGAGTAGCCATTTTGGGTTTCTTTTTGGTGGGTTGGGTGGGACTTTTGATTTGGAGGTGGTGGCTGTGGGTTCCAGCTGCGTGGGTTTTCGCAGCTTGGCAGCCATTTTGAGTGTCTGGTCAGAGTTGTGCCGGGAGTATACTTCCGGCAGAACAGCCGTAGCAGGGACTCCCAAGCCAACAAGTCCCTCAGCATTAAGCTGGTTTGTAATGATGGCCATTATGAACCGTGGATATAGTATCCAACGGTTGCAGTTAGTTTTTGAGCCATGTCCTTGAGCTCTGAAAATATTATTTCTGAAAAGTTTAGCGGTTGTTGCTCAAGAATAGAATACATTACCTGCTGCCATTTGGTCGACATTTGATCCCAAGACGACGTCTTAGGAGCCAAACATACATTCACCATGTGAAAAATTAGGCGTTCAGCGTCATGAAAGTGTTTCTTCATGATAGTGGAGGCACTGAGATTGCCTTGATATCCATGTTGGGCAAAGGATAGATCTGTGGTGCCCTTCGGATATCCAGCAGGAGAGATAGCATCATCCAGATGAAGAATTTGGCGGATACTGCAGGAGTGATGACTACTTCTTTGTTGTTGACGACCGACTGGAGATGGTGTGTTGTTCTCCCCAGTGGTAATAGTAACGTTCATCCAAAATTGTTGCAGGGATTCGGCATGTAGTATGGGATTCAGAAGAAATGCCGTTTTGTATTGGGACTGAACCATAAGATCGATAGCAGTATCGAACTTAGCCCAGACAGGCGATTTAGTAAGGTAGGCAACACAGTTGTGTCGCGGTTTAATTTGCATGGACGCCATTGAGAAGAAGAGTTTTGGAGAGGAACGTTAGGTTTGAAGAAGATGAAGCATTGAAGGATTAGGTCAGGGATATTATAGGGTACGGGTAAGAAAACGACTGAAGGATGTGGTGTTAGTCATCAGTATTTTTAAACGACCGTTGACATGGTATTATCCTTTCAGACGTTGAAACAGCTGAAGTCGTGGTGTTAGGCATCAGAAGTTAGAAAACTACTGAAGACCGTGGTTTTGACTTCAGATGATTGAAACAACTGAGGACTGGTGTTTGTCATCAGTATTGTGAAACTACTGAAGACAGTGGTTTTGTCATCAGCTGTTGTAAACAACTGAAGACTTGGTATTAGTCATCAGTAGTTATAAAACTACTGAAGACATGGTATTGCTTCAGTTGTTTAGAATGAAACAGCAGTTGTACAAACGACTGAAGAGAAATTTCTCATCAGTTGTTTTCGTCAATTCTTAGCTTTTCAGCTGTTTCATACTGTCCTCAACACATTCCAGCCTTTTTGGCGGATTTCAGTTGTTTCATAGGACATCAGTACTTATCTGTTTATACTGATTTCAGTAGTTGTAACTACATCAGTAGTTTTAACTACATCAGTAGTTTGAACAGATGAAGTACTTCAGTACTTATGAGGCATTTAGCCATCAGTAGTTATAAAACTACTGAGGGAAAAGGACTCATCAGTACTTATATGTGACATGGTACCAATGATCATCAGTATTATACTGAAATCATCAGTAGTTGTCACTTATTCTAGCTGCAGCATACCAAGCCTTAACCCAGTTTTGGAAAGTTGACTATCCAAAGGCTTAGTAAAAATGTCTGCAAGCTCATCAGCACTAGGCACAAACTTAGGATCAATCAGACCTTTTTCAAAACAATCCCTTATAAAATGATGTCTGATCTCTATATGTTTGGTCCTAGAGTGCTGGACTGGATTTTTGACAATACACAGAGCTGAAGCACTATCCATTAACAATGGAGTCTTAGTCTCTGTAATGCCATAATCCAAAAGTTGGTTTGAAGCCAGAGTACCTGAGAGGTGCAACTTGCAGCAGCAATGTACTCTGCTTCAGCAGTTGATGTAGCAACTGAGGTCTGTTTCTTGCTCTGCCAAGAAATCAAGCAGTTGCCTAGGAATTGACATCCACCAGAAGTTGATTTCCTGGTCAACTTACACCCTGCATAGTCACTGTCAAAAAAGCAACTAATTTACCAGAATGTCCAGTAGAATACCATAAACCTAGAGATGGAGTGCCTTGCAGATATCTAAAGATCCTCTTGACTGCAATCAGATGAGACTCTTTAGGTGCAGCCTGAAATCTAGCACAAACACATGTAGCAAACATAATATCTGGTCTAGAAGCTGTTAAATACATCAAGGACCCAATCATACATCTGTAAAGTGTTTCATCAACCACTTTACCTTTCTGATCTGTATCCAGTTGTGTGGTGCTGCACATGGGGGTAAACAGGCTTACAGTTTTGTAAATCAAACTTTTGCAAAAGATCTTTTGTGTATTTGGACTGATGAATGAAAATTCCATCAGCCTTTTGTTTGATTTGCAACCCCAGAAAGAACTGTAACTCTCCCATGGCACTCATTTCAAACTTCTGTTGCATCAACTTTGTAAAGGCATCACACAACTTTGGATCAGAGGATGCAAAAATGATATCATCTACATAAATTTGAACAAGTAGATTATGCTGCCCAGCTTTCTTAATGAATAAAGTCTTATCTATGAGCCTCTAGTGAAATTATTTTCCAGAAGAAAGTTTGATAATGTCTCATACCAGGCTCTAGGAGCTTGTTTTAACCCATATAGAGCCTTATCAAGCTTATACACCCAATTAGGATGTTTATTGTCCTCAAAGCCTGGAGGTTGACATACATAAACCTCTTCTTTAATTTTTCCATACAAAAATGCACTTTTGACATCCATTTGAAAAACTTAAGGTTTTGATGAGCAGCATAAGCTAAAAACAATCGAATTGCTTCCAGTCTGGCTACAGGGGCAAAGGTTTCATCATAATCAATACCTTCTTCTTGTGCAAACCCCTGAACAACCAGTCTGGCCTTGTTCTTAACAATAAGCCCATTTTCATCAGTTTTGTTCCTAAACACCCACTTAGGCCTATTGCACACTTACCTGGAGGTAGAGGAACCAGTTCCCACACTTGCTGTTTCTTGAACTGAAGAAGCTCAAGCTGCATGGCATCAACCCATCCATTGTCCTTAAAAGCAATGTGATAATTCTTTGGCTCTTGCTGACTGATGAAGAGAGCATAGAAGCAGAAATTTAACAATTGACTTCTTGTTGATACTCCAGCAGTGATATCACCAATGATTTGAGACATAGGGTGATTCTTCAGATCTTGATACACAATGAGATCTGTGCAAGTGTTTGTAGCAGGCTCAGAGTCAGTAACAGTGGTGATGGTGAATCATTTCCTTGAAACCAATCAGTGGATGGTAATTCAAAGGAAGTTGAATTCGAAGAGATCTCATCAGCATTTGTTGTGGATGGTGCTACTGGAGCTACAGGAACATCAGGTCTAGCTGAATCAGGCAACTGATCACTAAACCTGAAGAAGTGAGTACTGCAATCATCATCATCATCAGCAGTACCACCAGGTGGTGAACTGTTGACAGGAGCAACAGCAGGAGTTTGATAAGGAAATATTGCAGTATGTCCAAATCAATAAACTCCACAGGGCTTTGTGGAATCTTGTCCTTTGGAGATTCATTGAACTTAACATGTAGAGTTTCTTCAACCATCTTTGTTCTGCAGTTGAAGACTTTGTATGCCTTGCAAGTAGATATAAAACAACAAAATACCCTGCATCCACCTTAGGATCAAATTTATGGAGTTGATCCTTTGTGTTGAGAATAAAACAGGGACACCCAAATGCTTTGAAATATGAAATCAGAGGAGCCAAATGATGGAGGACTTCATATGGAGTCTTCATCACCTCTGATTTACTAAAACTCTATTTGCACATAGCAAGCTGTGTTAACAGCTTCAGCCCAAAAGGTCAGTGGCAAACCAGAGTCAGCCAGCATGGACCTTGCAGCTTCAATGAGGGTCCTGTTCTTTCTCTCCACTACTCCATTTTGTTCTGGAGTCCTTGGAATGCTAAAATGCCTTTTGATTCCTTTGAAAGATAGAAGTCATCAAGTGTATGTTCTGAATTCAGTTCCATTGTCACTCCTAATACACTTGACTGGAAGGGAATACTGCTTCTCAATATACAACACAAAGTGAATAATCTTCTGAGTAGCCTCATCCTTTGAATGTAGAAAGAAAGTCCATACAAATCTGGAGTAATCATCCACAATTACCAGACAGTATTTCTTCTTTGCCATGCTCATTACTCTCACAGGACCAAATAGATCCATATGCAGTAATTGCAAGCAGGCATTGGACTTAGGCACTTCAATGGGAGGGAATGAGACTTTGTGTTTTCCTTTTAAACAAGCAGTGCAGGTTTCATCACAATGGAACTCCTTTATTGGTAAGCCTCTGACTAAACTATTGTGGGTAAGCTGATTCATGTTTTTGAGATTAACATGACCAAGCCTTCTGTGCCACAGTTTAGATTCTTGAGAGAGGCTTTGGAAAATAGGCAAGGATTGCCTTTGAGATCTATTTTCTTGGAAAGATCTAAGGCATACACCCTTCCTGTCCTGTTGGCTCTCAGGAGAGTGTGCTCATCCAACACCTTGTCAATCAAGTGCAAAACTTTGGATGACAGCATCCTACAGTTTTGACGTGGTGAAAAGAGCAACATGGCCTTTATCAACATTTGACTGACACTCAAGAGATTGTACTTGAGATTTTCCACATGATTAACATCATCAAATTTGATTTCCATTGGAGACAAGCCCTTACCAATGATGTAACCCCTAGCATCATTGCAAAAAGAACAAATCCCTTCTTTCCTTGAGAGTAGTCATGAAGAAGAGAGCTGTTCCCAGTCATGTGCATAGATCCCCCACTGTCTACATACCAGATGCTACTTTGGCATGTTGAAGAACCCTGCAATAATAAACAATCAGTTAGTTTTAGAGACCCAAACCTTTTTGGTTTTGGGCTGGTCTCATCAATAGATGGTAAACTAACAGGTTTATTTGAAACAACAGCCTGAGAGGAAGAAGATGGTGTAGAAGAGGAGTCCTTTGGCTTGGATCTCCTTTTCTGTGGTTTCAACATAGGAGCATCTAGTTGGTTAACTCTACCCAACAGATGTTGAACCATCATAACCAGCTGTGTCTGATTTTGTGATAAAGCTTTCAGCTCATCAGACACATTGCCAGTGGAGAGTTGATAAGTTCCTATGTTGCACCTTCTTCTTCTGAGCACTCTCAGCTGTCACCTGTTTAACCCCTTCCTTTTTGGATTTCTTTGAGGACTTAAGGGTTACAAGATTGGATGTTGCTAATATAAATGTAGTCTCAAACTCAGTTTTCATTTTTACTATTTTCTCTTTAATTTCTTCTTTTTGTTTGAGTTTGGAACCTCTTTTGTACCAACAATCATCTGTAAGATGATTGAACAAACCACATACTTCACATGGTTTCTTCTTCATCTTAGGTTGATCATCAACTAAAGAGGGTGAAGCAACTGAAGACTTGTTCTTCAATGCTTTGGAAGCATTGTTTGTTATCTTGACAGCCTCTTTAGTAGTCTTCAAACTCTTTCTACTGACAGTTTTCTTCTCTTCAGTACTGACAGCAGTTGGAGTTTGAACTTCAGGTGTTAAATCCTGCTCTCTAGTCCTTTCAAACCTTCAGAATTAACTCCTGAGTTGATCAACTCATTGATCATGTGAGTGTCAGCTTTGAACCATCAACATCAGCTGATAGGTTCAGAGAGGGCTTGATGCTGACTGCTACTTCTGACTGTGCTGTATCAGAAAGTAGATCACATGATGTGATGGATTGGTTATCACTCTCACCATCAGATTTACCTCTGCTCTTGGAGTAAAATCTGTAGGTGGAGCAGTGTGATTGTAACCAATGCCAAACTTCACATTGGAAGCAGATTGCTTACTAAGAAGCATTTCAAAACCTTTGCATGATTGTACCCATCTATCACACTCTACCTGGGTAACTGCAAGGGTTTCTTTGAGATCTTTGTACTTCTTAGAAGTACCTCTTCTCTAGCCTTATCATCAATTATTTGGCATTTCAGTTTATAAATCTCATCATTTTATCTTTAAGCACAGACTCAAACTCAGCTTTGTTTTTGGAAATTATTTGTTCTAGCTCAATGTCTTATTAATTAAAGCTACATTTGCTTCTCTAATGGAAGCAAATGCTGCTATGCATGGTTCAGAACATAATTTGGCTTTTGCCTCAGAGGATACCTGTGATACCTGAGGTGTAGAGGCATTAGAAAATGAAGTATCAGCAGACTCCAAAGCCATAAGAGCTAGATTCCCAAAAGGACTGTCACCACCATGTTGACCAGCACCTGAGAACAGTTGTTCATTACCAGACATGTCATCTGGTAAACTGCTCCAGTCAACAACTCCTGGGGTGAAGAAGCTGTGTTGTTGAGGTTGAGTTGTGATGAGATTGGGATGGTTGAGGTTCTGGAAGTGCATGAGGTTGTGGTGCCATAGGAACTTGAATTTGATTGACTGTGGCATGTAATAACAAGGGTAAGGATATGGCATTTGACCCTGAGGAACAAAATATGCCGGAGATTGTTGTTGAGGATGATGACTAGAAGTGATAGGATGTTGCCCTCTGTGTTGTTGACTATTGCCAGGAAAAGTCACAAAGGGTGCAGTGGAGTTAGATCCAGTTGATCTACACTCTCTTGCAAAGTGTCCAAGCCTTTGGCATTTGTGACACCTCAACTTGCTCTTGTCAAAACCAACTTTGGTTTTGCCAGAGAGTCTTGGGAATTTTCTTCCAGTTATTTTGTAGAACTTCTGAGATCTGATATTTATCAAGGCCATTTGGCTCAAAATATCCATCTCTTCTAAGTCATCATCAGCAATCCCCTTGAGATCATCCATAATGAAGCATAAATGTCATTATTACACCCAGTAAACTGACCATCAACACTCACAAATGCAGAATCAGAAGTGTTCGAAGAGAAATTAATATGCTCATCATACTGGCATTCAGATGAAGCATATTCTGACTCATGACCCACCAAGGCAGTGTTGCCTGGTACAAAGTCTTCAGTGAGCTTTCCAGATGATGACAGTTTTTGTTTCTGTTCTATCTCTCTCTCAAATGTGAGCAATTCCCATGAAGTTGGGTGAGAGATAGTTTGTCCAAATTTGCACTGGAGCGTAGGACAATAGTATATGTGTCCCATCTCTCAGGCAGTGATCTGAGAAATCTGTTAATTCATCTGGCTATTGGTGTACTCATGTTTTACCATTTTTAATTCAGAGATCAAACAAAAGAGAACCGCTCAAACTGTTGAGTCAGTGTCTCACCTTCCTATGAGAGAATGTCTCATATTGTTGGGCAAGGATTTCTCTATTATTTGCCAAGACCTCATCTGTTCTCCAAATTGTTCTTTCAAGGCATTCAGAGGTCATGGGCAGTTTCATGATGCATTAGCCCAGAATAGATTTCATTGGGCAGTGCCATGGCCAGAATTCCATGGGCTTTTGCATCAATTTCAAGCAACTTCTTATCCTCATCTGAGTATTGCTCCCTCCTCTTCGAAACCATTTGATTGGTTTCCGGGTTATTCACCATAGGCTTGTGTGGACCATGTTCCACTGATGTCCAACAACCTGCGCTGTTAATAGACAGGTGATGGAGCATTCGTCATTGCCATATGTTATACTCATTCTAACCAGCATTGGTGGCTTGGTTGAGGAACCAGTATTGTGAGGATCATTGGAGGGAGTAGTCATTTTCAGTTCAAAAACAATTTAATTCAAGCTTTTAAAAGTTTTACACAGACCACAACAAACTCAATGAAAACCAAGAAAAGATCTCAGGATGAGTGACCAGAAATACAGAAAATTCAATCTCTATAACCGTTTCTTGCAAAAACAAAAAGCTAATTCAATCAAACTTAGATCTTGAATAGCAGTTTCAATGATCAATTATTAGATCGATCAATGATTAACCTGCTCTGATACCATTTGACAGGATCAGCGATCACATGTTTGATGTATTAGAGTTCAAAGCAGCGGAATAAGAACAGGAATTAGACAAATTGTAGCAAGAGATCGATGTTTGTATGCATTAATAGCACATACGGTTATAGCGAGAGAATATGTTTCTGATTCATGGAATGTTTATAGATATGGAATAATTCTAATCAAATCATTCAAATCATTCATTCGATTATTACAATAGGTTGACACTCCTTATATAGAGTGCAATCGTTGCTGTTATCACGGGAAAGTGACAACTGGCAGATCTAATACAAAAATAACTAACTCTTAACAAACTACTGAAATGTTCACAACTACTGAGAACATGTCAGAGTGTTAAGTACAGAATAAAAAACTACTGATTAGAAACTACTGAAACTACAACGACTGAAGAACAAGCTCTTCAGTCGTTTTACAAAACTACTGAAACTAGAAATATAAAACTACTGATATCATAACTACTAAAGAAGTACTCTTCAGCAGTTGTGACAAACTACTGAGGCTTCAGTACTTGATCTTCAGACTTTGACCTTCAGATGTTTCATCAGCTGATGACTTCAGTAGATATCATCAGCTGATGTCTTCAGTCTTTGTCTTCAGACTTTGTACATCAGTTGTTGATCTTCAGCACTTGTAAACTCTTCAGCTGTTGTTCTTTAGTACTTTGGTCTTTCAGCTTCAGTACTTGTGTTCTTCAGCTGTTCAGCTTCAGTACTTGCGTTCTTCAGCTGTTCAGCTTCAGTACTTGTGTTCTTCAGCTGTTGTACTTCAGCACTTAGTTCTTCAGCTGTTGAAGTCTTCAGCACTTGATCTTCAGCTGTTGAAGTATTCAGCACTTGTCAAACTGCTGATGAGGCTTTCAGCAGTTGTTGTGATACCATGTGGGACTTAGAGGTTTTCTGATCTTGGCTCATTGGTTCTTTTGGTCCAACATTGGTAATGTGATTGTAGAGGTAGCAAAGGAGCATATGGATCTTCTAGCAGTTTTTGTTCACTCCTATGACGGTCTAGTTACGGGGAAGATGGAAACTACCATCTGGCAAATGAAGACTATGAGCAAGTAGATGAGACTGAGCTGGAAAGAATGGATATCATGTGGGCATTGGCAAGTGTTGTCCGAAGGGCAAAGAAGTTTGTTAAAAAGACAGGACAAAACTTGATTGCCATAAAGGATACAACCTTTGGTTTTGACAAAACCAAAGTGACCTGTTTTAACTGTGGAGAGAAGGGGCATTTCAGCGTGAGTGTGTGAAGCCCAGAAGACAGGTAATGGTAATCCATTTTCATCCTTCAATCATCAAGATAAACCCACAAGTAGTCTTGCATCATAAAGCAAGGATCCTAAAGCCTTGACAGCTCAAGGTGACAAAGGGCAAGATTGGACCTTTCGGTTTGTATCTCAAGAGAATCCAACATTCTTGCGTTGAGGGTTTGGATGACAACTCTGCAAGCGAAGGTGATATAGCAGTGGAACTCGCGATGTCGAATATTGAAGAAACTGCAAATGTGGTTAATCACCTGAATGAAGAAGGTCAAAGTTTAAAATGTTCTGGAACACCTGCACCAGAAAAGTCAAACTCTGCTATGATGGCTGATTCAACAGAACCTTCTCAAGTAAGTTCTACGGACCAACTTTTCAATAATCATGCTTGTTTTGATTGTAATAAATTTAGGGAAAGTATAGATTTGAAATTTGCTAGGTTATTAGATCACAAAGATAGCTTAGTAAAGGGCTTGCAACTGTGCACTGAAGCAAATCCCATTTTAAAACTAAATGAGCACAGTTACAAAGAAAAATAAAACTGGTAAATAACAACTCAGGGAAACAAAAGTTGTGGATTATAACCAAGATAATGACATCAAGTTCTATTTAAACACCCTAGAAGAAGCTAAGAAACAAAAAGTAGTTTTGAAAGTCGAAGTAAATTCATTAAAACAAAAACTGCATAGTTGGACTAGTTCTTCTCACATAGTCCAACACTTAGTGAGAGAACACAACAACGGGGAGGGTTTGGGTTACAAAGTGGTTCCACCACCACATGAGACCTTGTTGAATACAAAATTCAAACCAATAAATAACAACCTAATCAAGGATCATATGGTGTACACTCCTCTTGTAAGTGATCCATATTCCACAAGTAAACTTATTGAATATGTCACTAAACAAAAGGAGACCACTTTAAAGTCAAAAGAGAAAATGCCTATTGTTAATTTGGATAAACAATTTGAGGAGGTTAAGGTAAAGTCAGGTTCAAACACGTCTAAGTTTGAATCTACAAAGACCAAACAAGTTAACCAACCACGTGCATCATGTCTAAGCCCAAACAAACAAAAGGGTAAAGAAGTTGAAAAGGTTCAAATAGTAAATTTTGTTAAACAAGCTAAAACATCTAAACAAAAAGTGTCAAAACCCAAACAGAATAAAATCACACGGGTGTCACACACTTCTCCACAGAAACAATTACACCAACATGTCGAAAGTAGATCATGCTACAATTGTGGAAAGTATGGACACATCACGTCTAATTGTCCTTACTATCAGACACCAAGGAAAAGAATTGAACTTTATGACACTAAAACGAGCCCTTCAAAAAGGAGCTCCGCAACTCTACCAAAAGGAGTAAGTGACCCTAAAGTTCAACCCATCAGCCAGTCGTTTGTTTTCCACAAACAAGCCTTACACAAACTGCTTATGGAAAGAAAAATCTAGTTCAATGTCTGATAATGAGAACAAGAAAACGAATGATCTTTCCTCATACTCAAAAGGACAATGGATGGAATTTATGATGTGTGATTCTTCTGGCTCACCCAAGCCAATTAAGGCTTGGGTCCGTAACCTCAACTAATGATTTCAATTGAATGTGCAGAGTGTTCGCTATAGTGCTGCCACAAATACTTGGATCGTAGATAGCTGAGCATCCAGACACATGAATGGAACCTGACACTCCTGTCAAACATAAAACAAATTAAAGGAGGTCACGTTTCATTTGCTGGAAACAAAGGAGGTTACATCACCGCTCAAGGGGAAGTGGGGAACTAGAAAGTGAAGTTTGATAAGGTATACTATGTTCAACAACTTTAATACAACTTACTTTTTGTCCCTCAAATAAGTGACAAAGGCTTTAAGGTAGCATTCAACAACAAGAAGTGCTATGTTCTGAAAAAGGACTAAAGCAGCTATGCATGACTCAAAACACAACTTGGCCTTAGCCTCAGAAGATACGTGGGGTACCTGTGATGATGAAGCATTTGAGCATGAACCATCAGTAGACTCCAGGGCCATAAGAGCAAGATTTCCAAAAGTATTTTCACCGCCATGTTGACTAGCTGGTGTACTGTTTGTTTGCGCTCGTCTTACTATAAAGTCTCTCAAATTTGAAAAGTATTAAATGACCTGTTTGAATTCCTTTAAATAGTCAAATAATACAATTTGAAAAATTTTACAAGTTTAAAAGCATATACAATCACCACTGTAGCAAATGCTGAAGGTTAATTTGTTTGACTTTTGGTCATCTGTGATCCCGGAGGACCAAGTCTTAATGTCAGCTTCAAGATATAACAATCTTTATGTCTTGGATTTATCAAAGGCCTCCACAACTGATCATCAAGTTCAATGCTTCTTGTCAAAGGCTACAAAGAAGGATTCGATCTCCTGGCATAGGAGAATGGGACACATCAATCCCTGGAAGATGAATCACTTGATCCAGAATGATCTAGTGCGAGGAGTAAATGTCAAAAACTTCCAATTACCGGATTTTTGTATCGCTTGCAAGAAAGACAAACAGACTAAGAAGTCTCATATGGAAAAGAAAGTTCATTCCATTGAACTGCCTCTTGAGCTTCTTCATATGGATTTGTTTGGCCCAGTCAGTACAAGGAGCGTCGCTGGCGATTTGTACTGTTATGTAGTTATGGATGACTACTCAAGATTCTTTAATGTTTCTAAAATCCAAATCAGAAACATTTGAGTCATTCAAAGAGCTAGTAACTACATTGGGGTCACTCTACAAGCTAAAGGTAAGACAAGTACGCTCAGATAACGGTACCGAGTTCAAGAACCAATGGATGGAGGCATTCTGCAAAGAAAAGGGAATTGTGCACCAGTTCACTTCTGCCTACACTCCTCAAATGAATGGAGTTGCTAAGAGAAAGAATCGCAGCTTAATAGAGACAGCACAGACAATGCTAGCAGACTTGAAACTGCCCATCCAATTTTGGAATGAGGCAGTTGCCAATGCATGTTACACTCAAAATCAGGTCCTGGTGGTATAACGTCATGGTAAGACGTGTTACGAGTTACTCCAACAACGTAAACCTAACCTAGAGTACCTCGAACCGTTTGGCGCACCATGCACCCTCTGAAGAAAACTCTGGAAGGCAAGTTCAGCGAGAAGGCTGAAGAAGGAATATTTCTAGGATACAACATACCGAATAAGAGAGTTTACAACAACTCAACGGGTCCAGTAGAAGTGTGGTGCAACGTCAACGGGTTCAGAGATACACCACCCCCTGCTGGCAAAGGACCCGCATTGTTTTCCGATTATAAGTCCTTCAACATTCCCCTCTCCACTCCTGAAGATGAAATAGCAACCAAAATGATGTATGAGGTCTTAAACACACAATCACGAGACTCAACAACATTTGGTCAACAAGGTGAGTCACCTAGTCACTCAGGGGGAGCACTTGAGGTAAGTGACTCCTCCTCTGATGATGAAGCCATGGAAAACAATCAAGTCAATCCAGAGGAATAGGTTCTTACTACTGCAAGTCCACAAGCATCTGATGTTGATGCCTCTGCTTCTTCGGAACCTCAAACTCCTACTGCCTCAGATCCGGAACCAAGAGTTCATAATCTTGATAATGAGGTAGTAGTTTCCACCACTCCTGAATCACACTTGAATGTTTATCATCCTCTAGAAAATGTCATTAGGGATGTAAGATTAGGAGTTCAGACAAGAAATCAACTATAACTTAGCTGAGTATGCCTCAGTAATGGAAAAGGGATATCTTCATGATGGTGCGTATCGTTGTTTTGTCTCTCAGTTTGAGCCAAAATATGTCGGTGAAGCCCTAAACGACGAGGCATGGGTGAGTGCCATGCAAGAAGAACTTCTTCAATTCAAGAAGTTAGGTGTATGGACACTGGTGGATAGACCTAAAGGTGCTAAGGTCATTGGCACAAAACGGGTCTTGAAATGTATGAAAGATGACCAAGGGGTCATAATCAGAAACAAGGCTAGACTTGTAGTTCAAGGATTTCAACAAGTCGAGGGAACTAATTACAATGAAGTATTTGAACCTGTGGCAAGAATGGAAGCTATCCGTATCTTCCTAGCCTATACCTCTTACATGAAGATTAAAGTTTATCAACTGGATGTAAAGAGTGCATTTCTTCATGGTGAAATTCGGGAAACAGTGTATGTCAGTCAACCCAAAGGATTTGAGGATCCATATCATCGGGACAGAGTTTACAAACTGGATAAGGCTCTCTATGGGTTCCACCAAGCCCAGAGAGCATGGTATGAAAAACTCTCAACTCATCTTGTGAAACACAGATTTCGCAGAAGAGTGATTGACTGTACACTGTTCATCAAAGAAAAGGATGGTGATTTACTGCTTGTTCAAATTTATGTTGACATAATCTTCAGTTCCAAGAACAAAGACTTATGTAAAGAATTTGAAGGAGTAATGAAGGCTGAATTTGAGATGAGTGCCATGGGAGAGATGAAATTCTTTCTCGGCTTACAGGTAGATCACACCACAGGGGATATTTCTACATCAAACCAAATATGTAGGCGATACTCTCAGTCGGTTTGATATGGAGAATGCTTCCGCAATTGGGACTTCACTTGCTACAAACCATGATGTAGCACCTGACGAGAATGCTGATCTGGTGGATGCTACCATGTACCGAGGAATGATTGGATCTCTCATGTACCTCAGAGCCTGACGACCGGATATCATGTACGCGACGTGTCTATGCTCCAGATATCAGGCGAAACCGAAGGTCAACTAATCGGCATTAAAAGGATATTTCATTATCTGAAAGGTACTCCAACACTTGAATTGTGGTATCCTCATGATTATGATTTCGAGCTTACAACGTATAGTGACTCGGATTACGGCGGTTGCAAAATGAACTACAAGTCAACATCAGCGGGATGTCAATTTTTTGGGAGAAGATTAGTCACCTGGCAGTGTAAGATGCAGACCTCGGTTGCTCTGTCAACCTGTGAAGCTGAGTATGTTGCTGCTGCAAGTTGCTATTCACAGATCATATGGATTCAACAGCAAATCGGGATTACGGTTTGTAGTTCACTAACACTCCTATTTATGTTGATAATTCTGTTTCTATAGCCGTAACTAAAAATCCGGTCCAACATCCTAAAACCAAACACATCGGAATTAAATATCACTTTATATGTGATTGTCTTGAAAAGCATTTAATCGATGTTGTTAAAATTAATACATATTTTCAACACGCCGAACTCTATACAAAAGCTTTTGATAAACCACGTTTTCTATATTTGTTAGAGGTCAACAGCGTTAAAAAGAAAAATGAAGTGATTTTAGACGATGAAAGTGCATAGTCTGACGAGTCGAGTCAATTTTAGTTTTATTTTCATGTATTTTATTTTAGTTCATTTCTTCGCCTATTAAAATTCTAAACGCAAAACAATTTTCAGTTTTAGAATTTTAGGGGGGAGAATAGGTTAGACTAGTATTAAGTAATTACAAAAAAGAAAAAAAACTAGGGAAATGGACAGTCTAGCTAAGAGAAATGAGATTGTATCTGTGATACCGATTCAATGACTATGGAATATGATAGTATACGAGAACAAATAGTCTGGGACTTTAAAAGAATGAATTGTTCAAAATGCAGAATTCGAAGTATAAGTCTGAGATGTCTAAGCAACATAAAAGGAAAAATGATAGTTAAGCTAGCTGCTACTAAGATACATGGAGAAAGTAGACCTAGAGGTTGCTAGACCATCTGATGATATGTCGGTAGATTCAACACAATAGATTAATAGACCTTGTTGGTGATGTCAAGTTCAAACTAAGTTGTTCAACAAGCTGTGGGTTATCATCTTATCCCTGGTTAACACAATCAATAAAGTTCTAATAAGGGGTGACGAGCAAAATAAACGCCACAAATGTGTGCGGATGACCATAAAAATGAGCAAAGCACATGAAAATTGCAAAATGCAATCAAGCTAATAACCCATGTTGCTGGTGTGATTTGTGCAAAAAGAAAATAATTGCTCAAACAAGAAGATAGGTTGTGTGCCTCTCTGTTGTGCGGTGGCACTGACCTGAGGGTAATCATAACCTAAATATTCTAGAATTCATTGTTGTTTGCGCCTCTCTGCTGTGCGGTGGCACTGACCTGAGGCTTAGCATCTCTTTGAAAGCTCTAGAATAGTTTCTTCTTGAATACTACCCGTAGACCGCTCAAAAATCTCCTGAGGAACGTTGATTACCATATAAGCGTGGGATCCACAAATGCTTGGTGAAATAATTAACCCTAAACTATCACCAATGTGTGTAAAAACTCTGTGTATGGATTTAAGAGGACTAGTATACTGACAAGCATCGTGGCTGCAACTCTTGAAAGTCAAAACCACTGTGTGCATTGTGTGGTACTAGTATGATTTCCTAAATGTGCAAATGACTCTCGATGAAAACAATAATCTAGCATAGAAAGGTTTGGTAAAATGTTCCAAATGATTTGATATACCTGTAAGATTCCTTTATTGAATCGTTCCAGTTATGATCAAAGTTACTTGATGCTATACTGTCTAGGAAGAAAATCTGGTAGATACATATCTTAGGATTTCAACCTCACACAAAAATACAAAATTATCTTTTTGCTTTGTTTTATTTATAGTTGAAAATTTTAGTTAAATTTCAGTTATTTTATTATTTAAATGTCGGACTATGCATCAGAAGTCAATCTTGGAATTACCCAATTAAAGGTCACGTCTGAGGTGACAAATTGTTAAAAAGGATCACGTCTGAGGTGATCAACTGTGTTCTAAGTTAAAAATTGTCATGTCTGAGATGATCAAATGCATGAAATTCTTTATCAATAGTTAAAAGGGTTAAGTGTCAAATGGTCATAAAGTCAAAATCATAAGGACGAGCCATTCGCACGATTGGACCATGAGTATGGACCAGCTGTACGATTGAACCATACTATGAGCCCAATCGCACGAATAACCCACACGTATGGGCCTGACATGCGATTGGACCATAAGCATGAGTAAAATCAGATGATTGGATCACAAAATGAACCAATCGTATGAATGGAGGTGACCGAATTAGACAGCCGCACAACAGACACCTAGTCGTATGACTGAAAGTGACCGACTGTGCCAGTCGCACGATTGACCCACAGTCGCACGAATCAAGAGTGCGAATAGGTACAGTCGCACGACTGAATGAAACCCTAGTATAAATAGAGGGGGAGTCGGTTGCAAACACTCACCACTCCCAAATCGCCCCCAAATCGCACGACTATACCGTTACTCTGCCTGATTTTCATTTGAGTGCTCTAGACTACTGATTATTGTGTTCTGATGATTTATAGTGACTATACAGGTAATGTGCAATGTAATCCATTCAAATGTCCGATACATCATGGCCTAAATCGACTAAATTGAGCCCTAAACTTAACTGAGACTTAGTTTGTCTAAGAAACTAATTAAACTAAGTATATTGTTCAATGAAAGGACATTAGGTGTTATGTCGGTCATTTGCGAGACTAATGAGCCAAACCACGACATCTAACATTAAATTTTGCTCAAAATTTGAATTTGAATTGAACAGTCAGTCTGTCATGCGAATGGACACCCAGATGAACTTCAGTCGCACGACTGAGCTGGGCGAATGGCTAAACCGCATGACTGAACCATGCGTATGAGTTCAGTCGCACGACTGGTGTAAACGCATGAGATAGCATACGACTAAGCCCAGTCGTATGCTCAGTCGTACATTTGAGCTCATTCGCATGACTAGATCTCAGTCGCACAGCTCTATCGCACGGCTAGATCTCAGTCGCTCAGTTCATCCCACGACAGAACAGAAGACTTCAGGTTAAATGAATCAAATTGTTACTCCTTGACACACACTAATGTTTATTTGCATTTGTAACAGATGGCTAGTCGTTAGACTATGAGCATGAAGCACAACATCTGTGCTCATCTGGATTTGACCTCCCGAAACGCAGCTGACTTCTTGGGCATTATTACTTTCCTATGGAGATCGAGGATCTCCCGTGCCATGTCAACTCCATGCACACCATACCACTCAGTTCAGCAGGCCTTTTGGGAAGGCGCGGTTGTCGACAGGACCTTAGAGCCCCACCGGATCAGGAGCTTTATCTTTGGTTAGGCTATAGAGATCACTGAGGATGATCTCAGGACAGTATTAGAGTTTGGGGATGATGCTGACTGCCCTACCCGACTAATCCCACTGACAGTATGAGGTTGTTTTCTGTGGGCCAAGTACTTGGGGGATATCAACTCAGGTGTGCTCAACAAGAGCAATATGTTCCCCCAACTTAAGTACTTGGCCCATGTACTACTCAAGTGCATTGCCTCACGGAAGGGAGGATTCGACGAGCTGTCCAACCAGATACAGATCGCCTATGTGGCGTTGGTGCTGAACCATCCATTCAGCTTGTCTAGGATGATCTTCACCTACCTGGTGGAGAACATCGAGGCGAAGGGCAAGGAGGGCTTTTGCGTGTACCCTCGATTTATGCAGATGATTATTGACCAAAATCTCCTCTTCCACCACTGCCACCACATCTACGACCACCACTCACTCACCCACCACCACAACTACCACCCCCACTACTACCACTTCATCCACCATCACTACTACAGTCACTCCACCACCCATCTACACTACTTCCACCACCACTATATCCTACCCATCTCCACCCACTCATATACCACGACCCATATTCACCACTGCCACCACCACCACCACTAGCCACCACCTTGACTAGCATCGCACCCGATATTCACTACAGGATCATCCTTAACTTCCGTTGGGGTAGAGGATCAGCTGTCAGCACTAACAGAATGGTGCTGAAGCTGTGGGCTGCTGATGAAGAGAGATCTGCCCAAATACATCAGCTTGTGGAGCAAAACGCTGCCCAAGCACAACAGATCTCACAACAGGTCCAGCTGATTGAGTACCAAGCTCAGCAGATGACTGCACAGGGTGAGGAGATTGCCCAACTCCAGGAGCATAAAGTCCTATCAGCAAAGAAGATAGAGGAGTTAGAGGCTGCCAAAAAGACTATCATGCTCAAGCTCAAAGGAACAAAGGATGAGCCTCTGAAGATAAGACAAAGGGATGGTGATGACAATGGTGATGACGATGATGATGTGGATGATCATGAGGTGGATGATGATGAGGAAGAAACAGAAGAAGGAGTTGATGATGGTGCAGGAGATGGAGGAGATGATGAGGAAGGAGATGATGCAGCGGCATCAGGGGCCACACAAGCTAGAGAGAGACGCACCAAGAAGACTCATGATTAGGGTGCCTTGACCTCAGCCCTGCCTGCAGAAGAGCACATGATTCAGGATAAAAGTAATGCTTAGATGTTATGTAATTTTAAATCTTGTAATTGAATCATGTATTAAATTTATGTAATTAATGTTTATATATTGTTATCAAATGTTTGATTGTCTTGATTAATTACTAATAAATTGATGTGTTACATGTTTAAATCAAGCAGATCAATCATCTCAGCAAGATGAGTACGATGTTGCTCCCCTTCAGCAAATCAAGTCTCAAATCACAATGATTCTTGATTTGCAAGCGATCGTCCGAAGGTCAGTAAGCTATACTCCTGAAGAAGGAGAAATCATTCATGACCTTACAGATGAGCAACTTGCTGAGATGTTCTGGCTCAATCTGGACGAGATTGTGAAGGACGCTCTGACTTTTGAAGTTTCCAGTGACGATGAGATGAATGACGTAGACGACATCGAGATCGAGGACATCACGGTGTTATCCTGAGTATAATAATAGAGAGGGAAATGTAGTCCCCAATCTGGGTGATACTCTCGTCAGTGATACTTTCGATAAACTGGATAAGATGAAAGCGAATCTGAAAGGAAAGAAGGTCAAGCCCAAGCCACAGACACTCAAGTTGACATCAAGAAGGCTGAATGGGCGGCAGGTTTTGCAGAGATCTGAGCCCAACGCACTGCTACAAATCCGAGTGCCTACACCAAGGTCTACAAAGTGAAGAAGCATCACAAGCTGTCAGGAAAGATTATCGCGTGGACCTATTTTGAGGATCTTAATGTGTATGCTGTGAAGAGAGAGAAGGGTATTGAGTACTTTAGATTCTCACATGTTCTAAAGACTCTATTTTGAGCTCAACCAGCTGGCCAAACTAAAGCTGTTATATGCTAACCCAAGAAAGATGTCAGGCTAGTTTGAGGCTGCTTTGAAGAAAGAGTACCACACCAGGTGGGTCAACTTCAAACCTCAACAATCGACAAGGTACATCAGACGGTCTGAAGTTGATTCCATTACTAGCAAGCCAAAGATAGGGCTGAAGTGGAGTCCGCCCCGCATGATGTCAAGAATCCCTCTAAGGGAAATGCCACAAGATTTCACTCCACACTTCAAGTGGTGGTACTATGAATGGAGAACAGGTGAGGTGGTCATAGTTCTGAACAGAGATGGAAATATGGAAACTATCAGGGTATTTGACCCAATGTGGCTAACTAACTTGTCTTCTAATGATGTCTACACTTTATACAAGTGGCCACTGTTCTATGACGCGCAAGACATTGTACAAGCTCTCCTGTTCCAAAACATGATAAGACTCTGCTTTGCATTCGAAATGCATGCAGGAGTTACAAGGGAGGAGAAGTACAAGAAATTTGAAGAGCTGATGAAAAATGTTAGACAATGATGTAAACTTGGTCCACGGGGGAGTTTGTTGATACATATGTACCTAGTTTACGAGCTCAATGTAAAATTTATTTCATGTCTTACATATATGTAATTGAATGGGTATGAATGAAATACAATGTGTGGTTGATGCTTATAATGTTTAATATTTCATTGTTTATTGTGTATTGAACTAACTATATAGGTTTGTGGTTGTTTATATAGTTCTTAGTCAATAATGGTTGAGAAACATGTTTAAACTTGATCATGTGAAGTTCTCATGCGAATGGACCTTGCTAATGGACCATACGCATGAATACTTCATGCTAATGGACCAGTCGCATGACTAAACCAGGAGACTGGATCAGTCGCACGATTGTGACATGAGATTGACTCAGTCGCACGACTGGACCTTCAGTCGTGCAGATGGATCAACCGCCTGTTTCAGTCGCACAACTAAACCATGCTAATGGTTCAGTCGTACAAATGAAAAACCGTAACCTATAAATACCACTTAATTTATGGAAAAACATAACAATTCAAATACCTACGCACATAATCATACCCTAGCCATCCAAAGACTCAAGAACACCTGTTCCAAGTTCATAGATCATAGTTAATCATCTTATAATCGTTCTTAACGTTTTGATTCATTATTAGATCGATTATACTTGCGTTCTCACTGAACACCTGTTCCAAGTTCATACCCTAGGATTCCGCACTATTTGGTTTGGTATACGCGTAAATCAGTTAGTACTCCATACCAAAATGGTCCTAACAACATAATTCTTCGTTTTTGGAACCGAAGATTATGTCATCAACATAAATCTATACCAACAGTAAATCTCCATCCTTTTATTTGATGAATAACATACAGTCAATAACCCCTTTGCGAAAGCCATGTTTCACCAGATGAGTTGAGAGTTTCTCATACCAGGCTCTAGGGGCTTGATGGAGCCTGTAGAGAGCCTTGTCCAGTTTGTAAACTTTATCCCCATGATAAGGATCCTCAAATCCTTCGGGTTGACTGACGTAGACTGTCTCACGGATTTCACCATTAAGGAATGCACTTTTTACATCTAGTTCATAGACTTTAATCATCACGTAGGATGCATAGGCTAGAAAGATGCGGATTGCTTTCATCCGAGCCACAGGTGCAAACACGTCAATGCCTTCGACTTGTCTAACACCTTGAACCACAAGTCGAGCCTTGTTTCTGATTATGACCTCTTGGTCATCTTTCTTACACTTTAAGACCCATTTAGTGCTAATCACCTTAGCACCTTTTGGTCAGTCCACAAGGGTCCATACTCCTAACTTCTTGAACTGTTAGAGTTCTTCTTGCATAACACTGACCCATGCCTCATTGTTTAAGGCTTTTTTTACATATTTTGGCTCAAATTGAGACACAAAACATCGATATGCACCATTGTGAAGATATCCCTTTTCCATTACCGAGGCATAATCAGCTGTGTATAGCTGATTTATGGTCTGTACTCCCGATCTAACATTCCCAGTGACATTGTCCAAGGGATGATAAACATTTATTCATGAACCAGGAGTTGTTGGAACAGCCACCGCATTATCTAGATTGTTAAACTCAGGTTTAGGATCTGTAGCTGTTGGAGTATGAGGTTCCGAAATGTCAAAGGCATCAGTATTGATGCTTGTGTACTTTCATTGGTAGGAACCTATTCCTCCTGGTCCTCATTAGCAGTTTCAACTGCCTCATCATCAGATGAAGACTCACTCACTTCAAGGTCTCCCCTGAAGAGTTAGAGGAATCATCTAATGGACCTGTTGATGTCGAGTTTGGCAGAGGAGTGTTAAGAGCATCGTACATCATTCTAGCAGATAGCTTGTCATCAGTATGAGAATTCGGCAGATTAACCATCATAGTCAAAGGAGAATGAGGGTCCTTCCCCAGTTGGGGGGGGGGTGGTGTATCTTTGAACGTTAACATTGCACCACACTTCTACCTGACCTGTTGAGTTGTTGTAAACTCTCTTGTCTGGTATGCTGTATCTGAGAAATATCCCATCTTCTGCCTTCTCGCGGAACTTCCCATTTTGAGTCTTCTTCAACAATGTACAAGGTGCGCCAAACGATTCTAAATACTCCAAATTAGGTTTACGTCACTGCAGTAGTTCATAACACATTTTTCCATGTCGCTTGACCACTAAGACTCGATTAAGCGTCTAACACGCATTTGCCACTGCCTCATTCCAAAATTGAATAGGCAGTTTTGAGTTAGTAAGCATTGTTCTAGCAGTCTCGATCAAAATTCGATTCTTTCTTTCAGCTACGCCATTCATCTGTGGAGTGTAGGCAGAGGTGAATTGATGAACAATTCCTCTTTCTCTACAGTATGCCTCCATCCACTGATTCTTGAATTCAATTTTGTTGTCAGATCGAATCTGCCTAACTTTCAACTTGTAGAGTGATTCCAATGTAGTTACCAGATGTTTGAATGATTCAAAGATTTCTGATTTCACTTTTAGAAACATCATCCAAGAGAATCTTGAGTAATCATCTATTACTACAAAGCAATACAGAATTCCTGCAATGCTCTTTGTGCTAACAGGGCCAAACAGATCCATGTGTAGAAGCTCAAGAGGCATATCTGCAGAGTTAACTTTCTTTGCCTTATGAGCCTTCTTGGTCTGTTTCCTTTTCTTGCAAGCTATGCAGAAGTTAGGAAGCTGGAAGTTCTTAACATTTACACCATTCACTAAATCATTCTAAATCAAGTGATTCATCTTTCTAGGATTGATGTGTCCCATTCTCCTATGCCACGAGACCGAGTCTCTCTCAGTTGCCTTTGACAAGAAGCATTGAACTATGTGACAGTTCTGGATGCTTTTGATAGATCCAAGACATACAAGTCGTTATATCTTGAAGCTGACATAAGAACCTTATCCTCCTCTATCACATAGTCCTTCTTCAACACATATTACTTCTTGTTGTCAAAAACAACTTTGAATCCTTTATCACAGATCTGGGAAACAGAGAGCAAGTTGTTCTGTAGTTGTTGAACATAGTTGACCTTGTCAAACTTGACTTTCTTATTTCCCACTTCACCTTGTGCTATGATGTAACCTCTTTTGTTCCCAGCAAATGAAACATGTCCCCTTTGATTTGTTTGGCATTGAAAAGAAGGGACGAATTTCCTGTCATGTGCCTGGACGCCCCACTATCAATAATCCAGGTGTTAGTAATAGCATTAAAGCAGACACCCTGCACAGTCAAAGAAACCTGTTAGTTCATATTTGGGACCCAAGCCTTAATCGGCTTGGGTGACCCAGAGGAATCACGCATCATAAACTCAACCCATTGTCCTTTAGAGGATGAGGGCATATCTTTCTTCTTAATATTCTCACTATCAGACCCTATACTTGATTTTCCTTGTACAGATGTTGAAGAGAGTGAAAGAGGGGGAACCATGGGGTATATTTATATGATCTGGATTTGAGACAAAGTTAATGAAAGAGGATAAATTGTAAAATCCGGATGTCAATACCACCTCTGAAAAAGTGCCCAAAAAGGTAGTTTTCTTGGAAGTCAAAAATCTTCCAAAGGTATTTTGTCTTCGGAAGTTTTGTTAAAAAGCTTCCAAAGATAAAATGGCTTCGGAAGAAATATCAAAAATTATAGAGAATTTTGTTTCGGAAGATATTTAGACTTGGAGAATTTTATTCTAAGAGGAACAAAAGCTTCTGAGACTTAATTTGCTTTCGGGTGAAAATTATTCTTCAAAAACATATAAGTACTTATACTCATTTATGATTCGGAAGATATTTGAAAACTTTCTTTCGAAGGTAAGTTGAAATAAGTAGTTATTTGTTTTGGATGACATGATTTTCTTTCAAAGGTTAAGATATCTTCCAAAGAAATAGGCAACATAGGACATACAGATTTTAGAAACAATATGAATTAAGTTAAAAGAAAATCTACTCAAAGTTAATCATCCCAATAGCCAATATAAGATATTTAAATATCTATTCATCAAAAGCTTTGGTGAACAAATCAACATATTGTTCATTTGTGTTAACTTTGACCAGTTTGATTAATCCATTTTCAAATTTATCTCTAATTAGATGATACCTGATGTTGATGCGTTTTGTCCTTGAATATTGCACAGGATTCTCTGTAATTAAGATAACACTATTGTTGTTTATGTGGATAGGAGTCTCTTTAAAGTTGAATTCATAATCTAGCATTTGATTCTGAATCCAAAGCACTTGAGCACAATTGCTAGCAGCAACAACGTATTTAACTTCAGAAGTTGATGTAGGCACACATGATTTTCTTTGCATTGACATGAGACAATCCTTCCACCAAGGAATTGACAACCCCTGGCTGTAGACTTTGCAGCCACCATAGTCACTATATGTATATGCATACAAGTTGAAATCAGATTTCTTTAGTTACCAAAGGCCTAATGTAGCAACACCTTTGAGATATCTTAGAATCCTCTTGACAGTAACTGGGTGTGACATCTTGGGGTTGGCTTGATATCTTGCACAAATAAATGTGGCAAACACGATATTGGGCCTGCTAGCTATGAGGTGCATAAGAGACCCAATCATAGCCCGGTAAGGATGTTCATCTACACACTCCCCCTCAAGATCAGGTCCAAAGGAGTGGTTTCTAGCTATGGGTGTCTTAGAAACCTTACAGTTAATCATGTTGTAAGGTTCTGTATAAGGCTGATGCATCCAAAACATCCAATTACATTAAAAAGTCTATCATGCATGCATGCATGCATAGAAGTGCTAAGTAGAATGCTTTGAAAGTTTCACACTTTTCCTTAAAAAATATTCTAAGTGTAAAATCTTCCGAAGCCAAGACCAACATCTTCTGAAGCTTAATTGACTAATTGGGATTAATTGAGTTTAAACCGATAAAGAAATACTCAACGATTTTGCAAGATTTATAAAAAAACAAGCTGGCCAGGCAGCTTGACCCCAATTGCTAAGATTGTCTAGTGTAACATTTAAAAATAATATTTTTCCCAGGGGAGAATTATTTTACAATTTTTGGGAAAAATATTTTTGGCAATAATCTAAACAAAAAATGGCTTTTGCAGAACTGTTTAAATCCTTCGAATTTGATAATCTCACAATTGCACAATGTCGGTTCGATAATTTTGCAGCTTTAAAGAATGAAAGGATGTCCGATTTTCTTGATCGTTTTCTGTTGGTGGCAAACAGTCTGAGGAAGTTTGATGCCCAATTGGGAAATCATGAACAAGTTCTAAGATTGATTGATTCTCTACCATCAGAATGGAGCTCACATGGCAAGTCGATTAAACGAGATAGAGGCTTTCGGGATTACAAACTAATGGAGGTGATCAACAAACTAAAGGAAATTGAGTTGGATATCAAACATCATGAGTACTATGAAGCGACATATCTAACTCCAAAGATCAATTCAAACTCCACAGAGAAACCAAAAGAGAGATCAGATTATGGCACCAATTCTAACGGTTTACCGAAACCTAGAATTGAAGAGGTATAAGAGGAGCTTAAGCATACATCAATGGGTAAAGGTGGAGCTGAGTTGAATGATGCAGTTTATGATGCTAACAAGGAAGAGGAATGGAAGCGAAATACTAGAGATTGCAACTACGAGAAGGCTCTTACTGCTGAAAGAGTCATCCTGGATCTTCCATACGAGATAGTTCAGGATATGTGTTCTTTTGCTTGAAAAATTCATTTATTTGGTGTGTATAAAGCTAATAGGTTACTTTTAGATAACAAAAAGGAATTAACGACCATAAACGCAGAACTTAAAAAGAATGAAGCCAAGTATTTTATAAAATTAAATGAAGCTTTAAAAGAAAATGATCATTTAAAACGAACTCTTCTTGAAAGAAATGTTGAAATTAATCTTTTAAACGAAAGAGTCACCTTGGTTGAATTTGAAACAAGCAAGATTAAAACAAAGCTTGATAGATGGACAACATCCGGAATGAAACAGGAAGAGCTACTGTGTAAACAGATAGGATCTAGGACTAAAACGGAAGTGGGTTGTAGTGAAAATCCATATGTATATACTCCTCCTAGCACTCATTGTTACTATCCTATGCCTTAACCTCATCCATCTAATGATTTGATTGAAGCTGCTGAAACTAATAGTTTAAATGCAGGTTTAAGCAATGTTAATCTTAAAGAGGTTAGAGATGTGCATGATTCTCTTGTAGGTTTGGGATTCCTCAGGCAAGGGTCTGATAAGAAGATTAATGATTATTCCACTTCTGATGCTCCAACACCAATATCAGTTGCTTCTCCAACTTTCTTCAACAAATTCAAATCAGGTAACACTCCTTCATTTTTTCCCGTCAGGTTTGTCAAAGAAGGAACAATTGTTGAATCATTAGGCAATGAGAATCCTATAAGCAAAGCCGACATAATAGGATATGTCAATCAAGATCCGTTGGAGAAAGATTTGTGTATACGAGACTGGACAAGCTCAGATGATGAATCAATCACAGAGGTGCGTGTTGGTTCCTCACAGATCAAGATGTCTCCTAACATTGTCAAGTCACAAAAGCTTCGAAAAGTTGAATCCAGACCAATACAGATCTCTTCTCCAATTGCAAAGCAACCCAGTCAATCAGTGAAGATCTCATTCCCTGTTCAGCATAGCAAATGCCAAAACAAGCAAGAATCTGCTACAAGCACAAAGCAATCCTCATCCCCACCTGCATCACACGGTTCAGTCAAGCATCAAAATCCATTCAAGGCTTGTTTAGAGTGTGGAAAAGAAGGTCATGTGGTAGAGAAGTGCCCTCAATGACTTGCTTCGAATGGTAAAGGCAAAACGAATTGCTTCTCCAAATGTAAGTCTACAAAGAATGTTCCAGATGGTAAAGGCAACACGGGTTGCTTTTCTGGTTCAAGAGGTAAAAAGCACATATCTTTTAATGGTTGGATGAAAAACTCTTTATCCAAATCTTTTCATATGATGCCGGTTTCATATGATTCAAAGATGAAAAAACCAAAGGTTCAAAACCAAATTCTTTCCTTCCGGTCTTAAACAGAAAATGATTTCGAAATTTAATTCATTCGAATCCAAATTAATTAAACCGAAACAAATTTGGAAAATTAAAAAGAAGGATACAGATATCCCATACTGTTTAAATGGTTGTGTGCAAAAGCAGGTTTCTTGTATTGATGAAAAAGGAAATTCCAAGACTACGATGGCTTGGGTTCCCCTTTCTAACTAATCTGTTTATGAGTGCAGGAACAATTCAGGAGGACTGTTAGTAATCTAGTTTACTGGTAGAGATTGTTCTTAATTCAAATTTGAGGTGGAACAAACAGGTTAAGGTCATGTTATTATATCCACAATCTAGATTTTTATCTGCATTATTACAGTTCTCACTTCACAATCACTGCATATTTCTTAATATTAATTTCTTATCTTGATAATCAGTGTAGTTTGGAAGACCTTCTTTGATAAAATTTTATTTTTGTACAGTTTTATGAAAAAAATAAAAAAATATATAAATAATGATAAATAAAAAAATAAAAAAAAAGTTTGAAAAAATAAAAATTTAGGGGGAGAGTATAAGTAAATAAAAATGAAAATAGAACTAGGAACTTGATTTAGATGATTGAGAAATGATTGTATATCTTCTTGAAATGCTTGTTTTTGCATGACTTGCATTTTTAAAATGAGAAATGATAGTAACTGCTGTTGTTATCTGTTTCACATCTTATTTTTAAGTGCAAATAATAGAAAAACAAACAGATTCTTTAATGATATGCTTGGTAGACTCAGCCTGAAGAATAAAGTAGACAACATCATCATGATTTAAATTATAATATATGCTTAAGGACATCTGGATTAATGCAATCTTTTTTGGCCTACACAAAAACTGAGTCCCGACAAAAATTGGATTGAGAATTGATCTTTCACCCGCCATGATACAAATCATATAAGCCATATCTTTGAGCCATGATTGGTGTATTTATGTGTCTTGTGTTTGTGCTAATCTCCTCTGTTGTATGGTAGTACTGACCTAGAGTGATGATCTCCTTTGCTGTACGATAGTACTGACCTGGAGCTCTCATCGGCACATGATTAAATGGTCATCTCCTTTGTTATACGTGAGTATAGACCCAGAGCTCTCACCATTTTGGTCTAAATAGTGTCAAATCATCTCAACGATGAATTCATCATAGAATGCAATATTTTGTTGTTAATCACTTGCACACTAATACACAAGCCTTGTTGTATAAAGATCGCCAAATTCAAGAAATCCTAAGGTTGGGTGAGGGTTTTTGCCAAATGATTGTGGGGTCCTAGTATTCTAAAGCATTAATCGAACCTTAACGAATCATCTTCTACTTGTTGAAAAAGATAGGGCATGGATTAAGTGGACAAACATATCAGCAATCGTTATTGATCTGTTTTAGAATTTCAAAATCATTCAAAGACTGTGATTAGATTCAGTTATCAGTGTGATCTTATTGCTTGTTGATGTTTAAATTCATCTTTGTGCTAAAGTATATCTTGAGGATATGATCTCATGATCGATTCAGTTCTCGGTTATAAAAAATAGATATATAAAATAAAAAAAATTATAATAAATTTTCATTCATAATTCTTTTAGGTCTTCCGTATTATGCTGTTACAATTTTATCATTTTGCATGCATTTCACAGAAATTGTGCACAAACAAACACGGGTTGGCTTGTTATTCAATCACAAATAAACACGGGTTTATTTTGTTAAAATGAAATGATCTAATTAGAAATGTTGAGATTGTGTTTGTGAATGTGTTTAAGATATTTGCTTTAAGTGATGGTCGATCATCAGTTGAGCAGTGTACCTAATCAGAGAACCCGTTCCTTAAGTTTGCAAAAGATACCAAGCTAGGAATCCTCCTCCTACATCTTCTGAAGCACTCAAGATTAGAGATTTGGAAAAATGTTCCAATATCATTACAAAGGATGCACTCGAAAAGGGGAAGCATATAAATAGGGGGAGCTTATGAGATGAATAATCTTTCTCATCAGATTTAGAAAGTTATAATTTAAAGATCTTTCTACTATTGACTTGTCGATGCTGATTTCGTTTAAAGACGTTGATAATGATAAACTACGGGGGAGTATTGCTGGAGCTGACAAGATAGTCTATATTATCAACACAGTGAAAGTCAACAAAAGTCAAGGTCACGGTCAAAGTCAACAAAAGTCAAACCCGACACGTTCGAGACGAGGAACCGAGATGAGATGTTGAAGATATAAATGACTAGGATTTTTATTATAATAAATATATTTTGTGTGAACAAAATATATTTTATCTTCTTTTAGTCATTTTTATGATTTATATGTATTTTTCATTAATTAGCAAAGTATACGGGTTAAATGCAATTAGTGAATATTAGTCTAGACTATAAATAGGTTAATTGTCATTAGGTTTTGGTTAATGGTTGAATGACCAATTGATTGGGTTTCCACTTTGTACAAATTATATGCAATCAGTATAGATCAAAGGGGTTTTATTGTGATTATCATTATTTTGATCTATAATCTTCATGATTTGATTCAAGTGTGATTATCCTAGAGTTACATGAGCATATCCTGCTCAGAGCCCCAAGGAAAGGGAATATGTACAAGATGGACTTGCAAGAAACATCTCCCTCAGGAGAAGTTTCATGCTTTCTGTCTAAATCAAATAGTGATGAGTCTTTCCTCTAGCATAAAAGAATGTGCATGTAAACTTTAAGAAGATGAATAAACTGATTAAGAATGATTTGGTAACTAGAATACCAAAGAAAGAGTTTACAAGTGATGACCACTGTGTTGCATCCCTGAAATGGAAGCAACACAAGGTATCTCACAAGCCAAAGGAAAGAAACTCCATCATTACTCCCCTACACTTGTTACATATGGATCTCTTTGGCCCCACCAGTGTAATGAGTCTAGGAAGGACCTCTTACTATTTGGTGATCAGAGATGACTTTACAAGATTCACTTGGGTCTTCTTTCTTTGAACTAAGGATGAGATCCCTGAGATTCTCAAGAATTTCATCTTGAAGATTGAGAATCAATCTGATCATAAGATCAAAACCATAAGATGTGATCAAGGAACTGAATTCAAGAACCAAATCATTGATATGTTTTGTGATGGAAAGGGTATTACAAGACAATATAGTGCTCCCAGGACTCCTCAGCAAAATGGTGTTGTTCAGAGGAGAAACATGACACTTATTGAAGCTGCAAAAACTATGTTTTCTAGACTCTAAACTGCCTATCACCTTCTGGGCAGAGGCAGTCAATGCTACCTGCTATATGCAAAATAGAGTTTTAGTGGTTAAGACTCATGGTAAGACTTCTTATGAACTTTGGCACAAAAGGAAACCTTTCATTGGTTTCCTCAGGTCATTTGGATGTCCTTGCACCATCTTGAATATGAAAGATCAAATTGCCAAGTTTTCTGAGAAATCAGACGATGGACACTTTATTGGATACTCTTCTCAAGCCAAGGCTTATAGAGTATACAATCTCAGAACCAAAGTAGTTGAGGAGTCAGCCAATGTGACCTTCAATGAACACACACCCAATGTAAATGGTTCTGGTCATGATTGGCTATTTGATCTTGACTTACTTACCAACTGTTTTAACAAATCTTGTGAGAATTTTTCAGGATCCACAGATATTTTACCAACAGGTGATCCTGATTCAAGATTTGAGTTGAGAAGACCTTCAAGCAACACTACTTAACAATGCAAATGGAGAACCGATCAGCATAACAATGACAAATTCAGCTGATACATTTGAAATGCCTTCAAATTCCAGCATAGAGGCACAAAATTCAGATGTAGGACCTTCCAATTTAGGAGAGAATGGTGATGTTGACAGTGATCAGGAATTTCAAAATGCTGATAACCATACTATTGAAGATAACATCAAAATGTTACACACTCATTGGATCAAGTTTCACTTGATAAGTGTGCTGATGTGATGGGAGAAACCTCAATGCCAATTCTAAATTTCTCTAATTTGGATTTGTCTCCATAACTTGTTGTGATCCCTCAGCTAAGGTTCCACAAGTCTCATCCCACCTCGAACATCATTGGAGATATTAATACAGGGGTAAAAACAAGATGTCAAACCCATGATGCAAATGTTTGTCTTCACTCTTGTTTCTTATCTCAGATAGAGCCTAAGAATATTGATAAGGCTCTTAAGGATGGAAGTTGGGTTAAAGCTATGCAGAACGAGCTGCTTCAATTTAAAAGGCAAAAGGTTTGGAACCTATGTCCTCTTCCTCATGAGAAGACTAATAAGGAACTAAATCGGATTTTAGGAATAAAAAGGATGATAGAGGACTTGTCATAAAAAACAAGGCAAGACTGGTTGTTCAAGAGTACACACAAGAAGAAGGATTTGACTACACTGATGTCTTTGCTCCCGTTGCAAGAATGGAAGCTGTGAGGATATTCTTAGCTTTTGCTACATCCAAGAACTTTAAGGTCTACCAACTTGATATCAAGTGTGCTTTTCTTTATGTAGTGATTGATGAAGAGGTATATGTCAAACAACCACCTAGGTTTGCAAATCTTGATCATTCTGATTATGTCTACATGCTTGATAAAGCTCTTTATGTGTTGCACCAGGCACCAAGGAAGTGCTACGAGACTCTATCTCAGTTTCTCTATCAGCATGGATACAGAATAGGTACTATAGATGGAATTCTCTTCATCAAAAGAACATGGAATGACTTAATGTTAGTTCAAGTATATGTAGATGACATGATCTTTGGTTTAACTAATCCAAACCTGTACAAAGACTTTGAGAAGCTAATAAAGGACATATTTGAAATGAGTGCCAGGAGGGAATTCAATTTCTTTCAAGGAATTCAAGTGAAGCAAGTTGAAGATGACATCTTCATAAGTCAGTCAAAGTATGTTCAAGACATACTCAAAAGATTCAACAAGACTAGCTATAAGGTTGCTAAGACACCATAGTAAGAAACCACTCCCTTGGGTCTGACCTTGAGGGGGAGTGTGCGGATGAACACCTTTACAGGGCTATGGTTGGGTTTCTTATGTACCTTACTGCTAGCAATCCTGATATCATGTTTGTCACATGCATTTGTGCAAGATATCAAGCCGACCCCAAGATGTCACACCTTATCACTATCAAGAGAATTTTAAGATATCTCAAAGGTGCCTCAACACTGGCCTTTGGTATCCAAAGAAGTCTGACTTTAATCGGTATGCATATACAGATAGTGACAATGGTGGATACAATATGACTGCAAAGTCTACATCAAGGGGATGTCAATTCCTTGGAGGAAGGGTTGTCTCTTGGCAATGCAAGAAGCAATCTTATGTATCTGTATCAACTGCTAAAGCTGAATACATTGCTGCTGCAAGCTGCTGTGCTTAAGTGCTTTGGATTCAGAATCAGATGCTAAATTATAGATTCAACTTCAAAGAGACTTCCATTCACGTAGACAACAACAGTGCCATCTCTATTATAGAGAACATGTGCAACACTCAAAGACAAAACATATCAATATAAGGTATCATTTGATTAGAGATAATTTTGAGAAGGGACTAATCAAACTAGTCAAAGTTAACTCAAATGAACAATATGTTGATCTGTTCACAAAGGCTTTTGATGAACAAAGATTTAAGTATTTAGTTTAAGCTATTGGGATGATTAACTTTGAGTAGCTTTTGTTAAAACTAAATCATATTGTTTCTAAACCATCTATGTGTCCTAAGTTGTCTATTCTATCACTCACATAACCCCTTGTTTAATTTTGAAGAGCAAAAAAATCTCTTTAGAAGACATTCCTTAGAACTTTGGAAAATTTTTTATCCTTCGGAAGATATCCATTTACCTTTGGAAGGAATTTAAGTCTTCAAAACAAACAACTACTTGGGAGAATTTACCTTCGGAAGAAATTTTCCCAATATCTGCCGAAGCTTACCTTCTTTTCAATATACTTGTGTGTTTTAGTGAACATTTCTTCCGAAAGCAATTAACTCTTGGAAGTTTTCATTAAAACTTTCAAGTGATGATTTCTTCCGAAGCAAAATTTTCAAAACTCTTTGGAATATCTTTTGAAGCCAATTTAGCTTCGGAAGCTTTTCATCAAAACTTCTGAAGAAGAATTACCTTCAGAAGATTTTCGACTTCTAAGAAAACTAACTTTTGGGTAAAAGAAAACATTTTTCGGAGGTGGGACCGACATTCGGATTTTAGAGTTTATCCTTTTTCATTAACGTTGTCTGGGATCCATTTAATTAACTTTTTCTGGGATCCATTTCATATATATACCCAACGGTTCCCCCTCTTTTCACTTTCTTCTTCCTCTGAACTTTTCCTAAACCTAAATTCACCCAGAAACCACCCTTGTTCTTCACTTCCTTCACTCCTAAGCTTTCTATAATAGCCAACCTCAACCACATAAATGACCCAAATTTCTCTCTGCAACTTCACAGGTAACACAATCAGGTTGCTCAATTTGCACTCTGAGAAAGATCTTAGTTTCTCAGAGGTTTGTCTATTTTTGGCTCTTTCCAACTATTCCACCTCCCTTACCATTGATCCTAACCTGTATGAGGATCATTTTTTGAATTTTGGAAGACCAACCAAGAGGTCATAATGGATGTGGAGAAGGCACTATCTACTATAGTGTAAAGGAGGACAATCTTCATCACTCCGGCCATCATCAACACCCACCTTCAGCTGGATGATGTGGAGGTGACTTGTTCTTCCCTAAAGAAGCTGTTAACCACTCTTTTGATGTGGTTGATTCATACGCACAACTGAAGGTTCAGGCGTGCGACTGAGTCAATCTTATGTCTCAATTATATGACTGTTTAGTCTCCTGGTTCAGTCATGCGACTGGTCCATAAGCATGATATATTCATGCGTATGGTCCATAAGTATGGTCCATTAGCATGAATAATCACCCGACTAGGTTGAACACATTTCTCAATAATTATTGACTAAGAACTATGTACAACAACCTCAAACCTATAAAGTTTATACATATGAATTATACTTAACACAATAATAATATGAAATAATTAAACATAAATAATCATCAAACACATATTATATTTCATTGAGTCATTACATTACACATGTGTAAGAAATGAAAGACTTTTATATTTAAGCACATAAACTAGGAACATCATGTATCTACAAACTCCCCCTTGGACCTAGTTTACCCTATTGTCTAACATTCTTCACATGTTCTTGAAACTTCTTGTACTTCTCTTCTCTTGTGACTCCCGCATTTATCTCAAATGCGAAGCAGAGCCGTATAACATTTTGGAATTGAAGAGCTTGTACAATGTCTTGCATGTCATAGAATAGTGGCCACTTGTATAAAGTGTAGACATCTTCTGTAGACAAGTTGGTAAGCCACAATGGGTTGAATACCTTGATAGTCTCTATCTTTCCATCTTTGTCTAACACTATGACCACTTCTCCCATCCTCCAATCATAATACCACCATTTGAAGTATGGAGTGAAGTCCTGAGGCATTTCCCGTAAGGGAATCTTTGACATTGTGCATGGGGGACTCCACCTCAGCACCACCTTTGGTCTTCCAGATATAGGATCAACTTCAATCTTATGAATAAACCATGTAGGTTGTTGAGGCTTAAAGTTGATCCACTTGGTGTGGTATTCTTTCTTCAGTGCTATCTCAAACCATCCTGACATCTTCCTCAGGTTGGCATACAAAAGATCCAAATTTTCCAATCTATTGAGCTCAAAACCAGGAAGAGTCTTCAGATCATGTGGATATCTAAAGTACTCAATCCCCTTCTCCCTCTTTATAGAATACATATTTAAGTCTTCAAAATAAGCCCACGTGATGATTTTTCCAGACACCTTTTAATGTTTCTTGACTTTGTACAGTTTGGTGTAGGCATTCTGCTTTGGAGGTGTCCATTAAGCTTTCATTTCAGCAAAACAAGCGGTCCATTCAGCTTTCTTTAAAACAACATTAGCATCAGAAGCTTGGGCTTGACTTTCATCTTTCTCTTTTTCTTTCTCCATCTTGTTCAGCTTATCAAAAGTAGCACTTCCAAAAGTTTCACCCATGTTAGGGATAACATTGCCCTTAGGGTTAGTGTACTCAGGATAGTGTTCAACTGTGACATCTTCAATTTCTATTTCATCCACATCCTGTAGCTCCTCATCACTTAGGACATCGACTTCCGGAGCATCTTTGACAATTTCATCAGGATTTAGTCAGAACATCTTAGCTAGTGCTCGTCGTCATGTATGATTTCTACTTCTTCAGGAGTGTAGCTCACTGACCTTCTGATGATCCCTTGCAAATCAAGAATCATAGTGATTTGAGTCTTGATTTGCCGAAGGGGGACGACATCATATTCATCTTGCTGTTGAGCTTCATCTGTTTGATTAAACATTCAACACATCACACGTAAATCATTAATCAAGACATTGAAACAAAAACAACCATAAATAATCATTAATTACATTAATGTAATACAAAATTCAAGTACAAAAGTTTCAAATACATAAACATCTAATCATTACTTTTGTCTTGATCGGTTGTCTCTTCAGTTGGAGGAGCTGAGGACGAGTCTCTTTGATCCTGATTTCTCTTGGTGCGCCTCTCTTGAGCTGATAGATTTGAGGTTGATGCAGCAGCATCACCTTCTTGCTCATCATCATCATCTTTATCATCCTATTTGTCCTTCCCACTCGGTCCCGCTTCCTTATCCTCATCTTCTTCTTCTTCAGATTCATCTTCAGTGAGCTCATTTTCATCATCCACATCATCACCATCTTTAATCTTTAAAGGCTCACTCTTAGATCCCTTTAGCTTTAGCAAGATCTTTTTGTTCTTCTTCTCTAGACCCTTAATCCTTTTCACCGATGCCATCACCAACTCATTTTGACCCTTGAGCGCATGGTGAGCTTGGCCTAAAGCTCTCTCATACTATGCATTCTTCTCACTGAGTTGAGCGATTTGCTTGGCTTGAGCTGCATTTACCTCCATTAGCTGGTTTATCTGAGTAGCTCTCAGATCATCAGTAGCAATCAACTTTAGCATGATGCGGTTTAGGTTATGTTGGACCAAAAGAACCAATGAGCCTGATCAGAAAAACATCTAAGTCCCACAGACATCACAACAACTGCTGAAGACTTGATCAGCTGTTTGACAAAGTAGGAAGAACAACAGCTGAAGAACTAAAGTACTGAAGAACAACAACTGAAGAACTAAAGTACTGAAGAACAACGTCACATCTCTTATATAAGAGGTGTTGACCTAATTGTAAGTGTGACATTCCGTTACCACGAAAGCGAATATTGGATGAAATATTATTTCCAGAATTCTCTGTCTATAACCGTTTTTGTTCTTACATTGAATATCTCTTGGTTCTTGTGAATTGGCTAATTCATTGTTAGAATTCCGTTACTATACTCTCTAATCAATCAAACGTAGATCACTGATCCTAACAAGTGGTATCAGAGCAGGTTAATCATTGATCGATCTAACAATTGATCATTGAAACTGCTAATTGATATCTATGTTTGATTGAATTAGCATATTTGCAAGAACTGGTTATAGATTATTGAATTTCTGACGCTTTCGTTCATTTATTTTGAGATCTCTCTTGGTTCAATTGGTTGTTGTGTTTTTGTTCTAAATCTGTTATAGCTTAATTGAATTTGATTGAATCTGAGATGACTACTCCTTCTAATGACCCTCACAATACCGGTTCCTCAACCAAGCCCCCGATGCTGGTTAGGACCGAGTATAACATATGGCAGCGAAGAATGCTTCATCACCTGTCTGTTAATAGTTCAGGTTGTTGGACATCTGTGGTACATGGATCACATAAGCCTATGGTGAACAATCCGGAACCAATCAAATGGTTCCGAAGAAGAAGGAACAATACTCTGATGAAGATCGGAAACTGTTTGAGATTGATGCTAAAGCCCATGGAATTCTGGCCATGGCACTGCCTAATGAAATCTATTCAGGGCTTATGCATCATGAAACTGCTCATGATCTCTGGAATGCCCTGAAGGAACAATTCGATGGCACTGACTCAACAGTTTGAGCGTTTTTCCTGCTTGATCTCTGAGCTGAAAATGGTGAAACAGGAATACACCAACAGCCAGATGAATAACAGGTTCCTCAGATCACTGCCTGAGAGATGGGACACATACACTATTGTCCTATGCTCCAGTGCAAATCTGGATAGCCTATCTCTCACCCAACTTCATGGGAAACTGCTTACATTCGAAAGAGAGATAGAGCAGAAAAGGAAACTGTCCTCATCAGGAAAGCTCACTGATGACTTTGTACCAGGGAATACTGCCTTGGTTGGTCATGAGTCAGAATATGTTGCATCTGAAAGCAATTATGATAAGCATATTGATTTCTCTTCAAATAGTTCTGATCATGCATTTGTTGGTATTGATAGTCATTCTGGTAGTAATAGTGACAATCTATGCTTCATCATGGATGATTTGAAAGGAATAGCTGATGATGATCTAGAAGAGATGGATATTCTAAGCCAAATGGCATTGATTAATATCAGATCTCAGAAGTTCTACAAGAGAACTGGCAGGAAATTTCCTGGACTCTCTGGCAAAACCAAAGTTGGTTTTGACAAGAGTAAGTTGAGGTGTCACAAATGCCAAAGGCTGGGACACTTTGCAAGAGAGTGTAGATCAACTGGATCTAACTCTTCTGCACCCTTTGTGACTTTTCCTAGTACTAGTCCACAAAACAGAGGGCAACATCCTGCTGGTTCTGGTCATCGTTCACACCCTAGATCTCCTGCATACTTTGTCCCCCAGGGACCAATGTCATATCCTTTTCCCTGCTATTACTTGCCTCAGTCTAATCCGGTTCAAGCTCCCATTTCACAACAATCACATGCATTGCCTGAACCTCAACCTTCCCAATCTTATCAACAAACTCAACCTCAATAACACAGCTTCTTCACCCCAGAGGTTGTTGACTGGAGCAGTTTACCAGATGATTTGTCTGGTCATGAACAATTGTTCACTGGTACTGGTCAACATGGTGGTGATAGTCCCTTTGGAAATCTAGCTCTTATGGCTTTGGATTCTGCTGATACTTCATCCTCTAATGCCTCTATACCAAAGGTATCACAGGTATCCTCTGAGGCAAAAGCCAAACTATGTTCTGAATCATGCATAGCCGTATTTGCATCTATTAGAGAAGCAAATGTAGCTTTAATAAGAACATTGAGCTAGAACAAACAATTTCCAAAAGCAAAGCTGAATTTGAGTCTGTGCTTAATGATAAGAATGATGAGATTTACAAACTTAAATGCCAAATCACTGATGATAAGGCTAGGGAAGAGATACTTCTAGAGAAGTATAGAGATCTCAAGGAAACACTTGCAACTACCCAGGTAGAGTGTGATCGATGGGTAAATTCTTGCAAGGGTTTTGAAATGCTTCTTAGTAAGCAATCTGCTTCCAATGTGAAGTTTGGCATTGGTTATAATCACACTGCTCCACCTACAGATTTTACTCCCAGAGCAGAGGTAGAATCTAATGGTGAGAGCAATAACCAATCCATTTCATCATGTGATCTACTTTCTGATACAGCACCATCAGAAGTAGAAGTCAGCACTAAGCCCTCTCGGAACCTATCAGCTGATGTTAATGGTTCCACTGCTGACACTCACATGATCAAAGAGTTGATCAACTCAGGAGTTAATTCTGAAAGTCCTGAAAGGACTGGAGAGCAAGATTTAACACCTGAAGTTCAAACTCCAACTACTGTCAGTACTGAAGAGAAGAAAACTGTTAGTAGAAAGAGTTTGAAGACTACTAAAGAGGAAGTCAAGAAAGCAAACAATGCTTCCAAAGTACTGAAGAGCAAGTCTTCAGTAGTTTCATCCTCTTTAGTTGATGATCAACATAAGATGAAGAAGAAACCATGTGAAGTATGTGGCTTGTTCAATCATCTTACAGATGATTGTTGGTACAAAAGAGGATCCAAACTCCAACATAAAGAGGAAATTAAAGAGAAAATGGATAAAATGAAAACTGAGTTTGAAGCCACATTTGTATCAGCAACATCAAATCCTGTAACCCTTAAGTCCATAAAGAAATCTAAAAAGGAAGGGGTTAAACAGGTAACAGCTGAGATTGCTCAAAAAAAGAAGGTGCAACATAGGAACTTATCAAACTCCAATGCCAATGTGTCTGAAGAGCTGAAAGCTTTATCACAAAATCAGACACAACTGGTTATGATGGTTCAACATCTATTGGGAAGAGTTAACCAATTAGATGTTCCTATGTTGAAACCACAGAAAAGGAGGTCCAAGCCAAAGAATTCCTCTTCTTCACCATCTTCTTCCTCTCAGGCTGTTGTTTCCGTCAAACCTATTAGTTTATCATCTGTTGATGAGAACAGGCCCAAAACCAAAAAGGTTTGGGTCTCCAAAACTAACTGATTGTTTATAATTGCAGGGTTCTTCAACATGCCAAAGTAGCATCTGGTATGTAGACAGTGGGGGATCTATGCACATGACTGGGAACAACTCTCGTCTTCATGACTACTCTCAAGGAAAGAAGGGGTTTGTTTCTTTTGGCAATGATGCTAGGGGTTACATCATTGGTAAAGGCTTTGTCTCCAATGGAGAAATAAAGTTTGATGATGTTAATCATGTGGAAAATCTCAAGTACAATCTCTTGAGTGTCAGTCAATGTGTGATAAAGGCCATGTTGCTCTTTTCACCAGTCAGAACTGTAGGATTCTGGCATCCAAAGTTCTGCATTTGATTAATAAGGTGTTGGATGATCACACTCTCCTGAGAACCAACAGGACAGGAAGAGTGTATGCCTTAGATCTTTCCAAGAAAATAGATCTCAGAGGCAATCCTTGCCTATTTTCCAAAGCCTCTTCTCAAGAATCTAAACTGTGGCACAGAAGGCTGGGTCATGTTAATTTCAAAAACATGAATCAGCTGATCCATAATAGTTTAGTCAGAGGCTTACCAATAAAGGAGTTCCACTGTGATGAAACCTACACTGCTTGTTTAAAAGGAAAACAGCACAAAGTCTCATTCCCTCCTATTGAAGAGCCTAAGTCCACTGCCTACTTGCAATTACTGCATATGGATCTATTGGTCCTGTGAGAGTGATGAGCATGGCAAAGAAGAAATACTGTCTGGTAATTGTGGATGATTACTCCAGATTTGTATGGACTTTCATTCTACATTCAAAGGATGAGGTTGCTCAGAAGATTATTCACTTTGTGTTGTATGTTGAGAAGCAGTATTCCCTTTCAGTCAAGTGTATAAGGTGTGACAATGGAACTGAATTCAGAAACCATACACTTGATGACTTCTATCTTTCAAAGGGAATCAAAAGGTAGTTTAGCATCCCACGGACTCCAGAACAAAATGGAGTAGTGGAGAGGAAGAACAGGACCCTAATTGAAGCTGCAAGGTCCATGTTGGCTGACTCTGGTTTGCCACTGACCTTTTGGGCTGAAGCTGTTAACACAGCTTGCTATGTGCAGAATAGAGCCTTAGTAAATCAGAGGTTGATGAAGACTCCATATGAAGTTCTCCATCACTTGGCTCCTCTAATTTCATTTTTCAAAGCATTTGGGTGTCCCTGTTTTATTCTCAACACAAAGGATCAACTCCAAAAATTTGATCCTAAGGTGGATGCAGGGTATTTTGTTGGTTATTCATCTACTTGCAAGGCATACAGAGTCTTCAACTGAAGAACAAAGATAGTTGAAGAGACTTTGCATGTGAAGTTTAATGAATCTCCTATGTACAAGATTCCACAAAACCCTGTGGAGTTGTTTGATTTGGACATACTACAATATGTTCCTTATCAACCTCCAGCTGTTGCAGATCATGTGGATAAATCATCTTCTGCAGCATGTCTTCCACCTGGTGGTATTGATGATGATGATGATGATAATATCAATACTCACCTATTCAAGTTTAGTGACCAACTGCCTGTGTCTGCTAAATTTGATGTTCCTGTAGCTTCAGCAGTTCCATCCACAACAAATGCTGATGAGATCTCTGATTCCTCTACATCTTTTGAGTTACCATCCAATTCTTGGTTTCAAGAGTCTGCATCAACATCTGCTGCTGCTGAAGGTCCTACAAACACTTGCACAGATCTCATTGTTTATCAAGAACTGAAGAATCACCCAATGTCTCAAATTATTGGTGATATCAATGCTGGAGTTTCAACAAGAAGCCAATTGTCTAACTTCTTCTTCTATGCTCTCTTCATCAGCCAGCTAGAGCCAAAGAACTATCATGTTGCTTTGAGAGACAATGGATGGGTTGAAGCCATGCAGCTTGAGCTACTTCAGTTCAAGAAACATCAAGTGTGGGAACTGGTTCCTCTTCCCCCAGGTAAGTGTGCAATAGGCACTAAATGGGTGTTTAGGAATAAAACTGATGAAAATGGGCTTATTGTTAAGAACAAGGCTAGACTGGTTGTACAGGGGTTTTCACAAGAAGAAGGTATTGATTATGATGAAACCTTTGCCCCTGTAGCCAGACTAGAGGCAATTAGATTGTTTTTAGCCTATGCTGCATTCCACAATCTTAAAGTTTTTCAAATAGATGTCAAAAGTGCATTTTTACATGGTAAAATAAAGGAAGAAGTTTATGTGTGTCAACCACCAGGTTTTTAGGATAATAAACATCCTGAATAGGTGTATAAACTTGATAAGGCTCTTTATGGGTTGAAACAAGCTCCTAGAGCCTGGTATGAGACACTTTCCACTTTTCTTCTTAAGAATAATTTCACTAGAGGCTCCATTGAAAAAACTTTGTTTATTAAGAAGGTGGATCAGCATAAGCTACTTGTTCAGATTTATGTTGATGATATCATTTTTGCATCCTCTGATCCCCAGTTGTGTGATGATTTTACAACATTAATGAAAAAGAGGTTTGAAATGAGTGCAATGGGAGAATTATAGTTCTTTCTAGGCTTGCAAATTAAACAAAAGGCTGATGGAATCTTTATTCATCAGTCAAAATATACAAAAGATCTTTTGAATAAGGTTGAATTACAAAACTGTAAGCCCTGTTCTACTCCCATATGCAACACCATACAACTGGATGCAGATCAAAAAGGTAAAGCTGTTGATGAACACTTTACAGATGTAAACAGCTGATGAGTAACTTCTCTTAAGTTGTTTCTACAACTGCTGTTTCTAAAACAACTGATGACAAAAACATGTCTTCAGTAGTTTCACAACTACTGATGCCTAAAACCAAGTCATCAGCTGTTTACAAACAACTGATGACAAAAACATGTCTTTAGTAGTTTCACAACTACTGATGACTAATACCAAGTCATCAGATGTTTACAACAACTGATGACAAAACCATGTGTTCAGTAGTTTCACAACTACTGATGACTAATACCAAGTTATCAGTTGTTTTCAAACATCTGAAGTCAAAACTATGGTCTTCAGTAGTTTTATAACTACTGATGCCTAAAACCACGACTTCAGCTATTTCACGTCTGAAAGGGTAATACCATGTCAACAGTCGTTTTAAAACTACTGATGACTAACACCAAACCCTATAAATATCCCCGACCTAATCCTTCAGAGCCTCATCTTCGTCAAACCTAACGTTCATATCTCCAAAAGTTCTCTCTCATTAATGGCGACCATGCAGCTCAAACCGCGACACAACTGTGTAGCTTACCTCACCAAATCGCCATTCTGGGCTAAGTTCGATAATGCTATTGATCTTATGGTCCAGTCACCCTATAAAACGACATTTCTTCTCAATCCAATCCTTCATGCCGAATCCCTTAACCAGTTTTGGATGAACGTCACCCTCACCACTAGGGAGAACAACACAGAGTCTCTCCGGTCGGTTGTCAACAAACACCAAGTGGTCATCACTCCCGATATACTTCGTCAAACCCTACACCTGGATGATGCCACTTTTCCTGCTGGATATCCAAAGGGCACAACTGATTTATCCTTTGCCCACCATGGATATCAAGGAAACCTTAGTGCCTCCACCATACTGAAGAAACATTTCCATGATGTTGAACGTCTCATATTTCACATGGTAAATGTCTGTTTGGCTCCTAAGACTTCCTCTTGGGATCAAATGTCTACAATGTGGCAGTAGGTACTATTATCTATCCTTGAGCAACAGAACCTAAACTTCTCTGAAATCATTTTTCTGGAACTTAAGGACATGGCCTCAAAATCTATTTCTAACCGCTGGATATTATATCCTCGGTTCATAATGGCCATAATAGAGAATCAGCTAAAAGCTGAGGGACTTGTTGGTCTCGGAGTCCCTACAACGGCTGTATTGCCGGAAGTATACTCCAGGCACAACTCTGACCAAACGTTGAAACAGGCTGCCAGGCTGCGAAAACCCACGCAGTTGGAACCCACAGCCACCACCTCCAGAACCAAAGTCCCCACTACACCCAAATCCAAAAAGCCAAAAAAGGCTACTCAGGAGATGAGTCCCCTGAGGATGCCCCTGTACCACAAACACAGGAACCACACACTGGTCTTAACCCCCTAGTTGTGACACTGACTCAACCAGCCACAGCCACACAGGTATCCTCTCAACAGGATCCTGTTGCAACCACCATTGGGGAACCTACACTGCTGGAACCTATCTCCCTTGAGAGGGTTACCATTGAAGCGCACCATTCTCCCCGGGTGCAATCTGCTTCTACCCAATCACCACATGCAACCGCCCCCCAAAGTCCTACATTACTTGTTGCACAAGTGCTGACTCAGTTGCACTCCTCACCCCCTCCCTAGATACCAATTACAACTGGGATACTTCTACCATTGAGGGAGAGGACCAAAGTGCAGCTGAGAACCCACAACATAGGGGTTACAATGTTCCTTCTCCAAGTGTAGCAATGGAGATTGGAACTTCTGGTGAGGCTGCCACTTCTCCTGTTTCAGCATATGATCAGGTTGTAGTTGGTACCATTAGTAAGACCTTACCAGAGGCAACTGCTGATGAAGGACAAAGTCCTGAGGCAAGAAGTCCCCAGTTCCAAGACAAAGGGGCACATGCTACAACTGAGCTACACTCAGTGCATGTTCATCCTGATCCTATCAGGAGGTCAGGTGATTCAGTCACTACTGATGATGACCTGGGCTTCTTTTACGATGTAATCACCCAAAACACCATCCTGGAAGAGGAGGTGAGCAGACTCAAAGAGCTGCTTGCCAAAACTTCTAAGGAACAAAGACCATCTGCCTCTACCACCTCACAGATGGCACCTTCAACTGAAGGTCTCACAAACACTAAGCCACTCCCAACAACTCAGCCACCTGCCTCTGCTTCTGGCACTATTTCTCAGGAACAGAACCCTCCTGAGCAAATAGTTGCTATCCTTCAAAATTCCCTCCCTCTCATCACACCCATAATCACTGAAATAGTGATCAAAGCCATTGATGAGAGGCTTTCCTCAGTAATACAACCATTGATAGAGGAGGTTGTGGGCAAATAGCTTTCTGGCAATCAACCCCTTGCAACCAATGCAACCAAACAGGGGGAGATTAAGTCAGTGAAAGCAAAAAGAAAGAGGAGTACAGAGGAGAAAGAAAAGGAGAAAGAAACAGAAGGGGTAGTAGTGGAAAAGGAGTTGGAGTGGAATGTGGAGACCGATAAGGAGAAGGAAAAAAGAGAAAGCCTTGGAGCTACTGATAAAAGAGGCTGATGCCGAACACAGCAGATCAATGGACAACATCATTGATCAGCTGTTTAGGCAAGGCCATGACACCGATAAACTTGACTCTGAGATTCGACGATTAGAGATTGAAGAAATCCATAATAGATGGGCAAGTTATGAAGTGTTAGAAAGAGAAAGGCTTGAGATCATGATTAGATTTATTGCAAAATATCTTGGAAGATCAATGATCGAAATCAAAGCTTGGTCCAGGGACAGTATCTTGGCAATCACCACCAAGATCTGTTTGTCTGAAGCATATACTAAAGGACTTGTTATTGAAGCTTTGAATGAAGCGGGTGCTGGGAGCAGGACTGAGCTAGCCAAGCAATCAAAAGCCACACTCACCTCAAAAATGCTAGAACAGCCTATCAACATTCCCACACCAAAACCACCCAAAACACAACCCACCAAACCAACTCCCTTACCCTCAAAACCCATAGCCGATGATATAACCTTGAAGAAGAAGAGAAGGGTATTGAGGCTAGAAGATGATGAAGAAGATGATGAAGATAGGCTGCCACTCTCAGCTGTGATTCAGTTGCCTAAGGCCATAAGTCACTCCTCAGCAATTACTCCTGAATTCCAAAGACAAATGGTTAAAGTGAAGCTAGAAGAAGAAGAGCTTCATAAACAGCATGATGAGGAATTGTTGAAGAGAGTTGACAAAGCTTATGCAGCTACATCTTCTATCATCAATATGAAGAAACAAGCCCTCAGACTTTACACTCTCAAGCATACCTTTCAATATCAAAAGGAAAGAGTGAGGATTTGGCCTGATCCCAGGGTGTCTCGTAGAATTCATAAGAAAAACATACCTCAGAGATACATTGGCCAGGTGAAAAAGATCGTAGATGAAGTGATCTCTCTGGTCTTTGTAGTTTCACCCTGGGAAATCCTAGAGGACTTCAAGAAAGCCTATAAAGCTAATCTAACCTCTCAGAAGATGCTGGAAAACAAAATAGTGAAAAAGGGGTTAGTTTACAAGAGGCTTGAGGAAGTCAGGAAAAATGAGCTCCAGTTGTTCCTAGAGGGTAATCACCTGGATGAGTTTGCTTACAGAATAATAACAACTGTGGAGCTAAAGAATGGGAAATAGGCCAAATACTTGTCTGAGTATTATGGGCCTGAATCATTGTTTGAAGGAGGTGCTGAAGAGCTAACCATGGAGGAACAAATCACCTTCCTTGAGGCCTACACAACAGAGTCGTACAGACTCATCATGGGGAAATAGATCTCATGAATGGGGTAATAACTCTGTGTCCAATTCCCCAAAACAGAGTTCCCATTCATACTTTGCCAAACAAATCTTTGAGACTTCTTCCCTGGCCGGTGCTTAAAAAGGGGTCGCTTCTGAGCTGATCTAGAAGACAAAAAGACCAACATTTCTGCCATAATAAGTGGGATAACTCTAATAAGTTTAGAGGTTTTGGCTGCATTGGTTCAGGGGGAGTTTGTTGGACCAAAAGAACCAATGAGCCTGATCAGAAAAACCTCTAAGTCCCACAGACATCACAACAACTGCTGAAGACTTGATCAGCTGTTTGACAAAGTATGAAGAAAAACAGCTGAAGAACTAAAGTACTGAAGAACAACAGCTGAAGAACTAAAGTACTAAAGAACAACAACTGAAGAACTAAAGTACTGAAGAACAACAGCTGAAGAACTAAAGTACTGAAGAACAACAGCTGAAGATCTAAAGTGCTGAAGACTTCAACAGCTGAAGACTAAAGTACTGAAGAACAACAGCTGAAGAACTAAAGTACTGAAGAACAACAACTGAAGATCTAAAGTGCTGAAGACTTCAACAGTTGAAGACTAAAGTACTGAAGTTCAACAGCTGAAGTATAAAGACTGAAGACATCAGCTGATGACAACAGCTGAAGCTCAAGTACAAGTACTGAAGCCTTCAGAGTTTGTTACAACAGCTGAAGAAGCATTCTTCAGTTGTTGTGATGGTTTACCTTTCAGTAGTTTTCTTTGTTTCAGTATTTGTAAAACAACTAAAGAGTATGTTCTTCAGTTGTTATTGTTTCAGTAGTTTCTTTTCAGTAGTTGTAATAATAGTTAACACTTAGCATTTTTGTAAGAAGATGTCAGCTGTTTGACATCTTCAGTAGTTGTGTTAACTATCAGTAGTTTGTAATAAATTCTGTTAGATGTCACTATCAAGTGACATCAGCAGACGTCACATCTCTTTTATAAGAGGTGTTGACCTAATTGTAAGTGTGACATTCCGTTACCACAAAAGCGAATATTGGATGAAATATTATTTCCAGAATTCTCTGTCTATAACCGTTTTTGTTCTTACATTGAATATCTCTTGGTTCTTGTGAATTGGCTAATTCATTGTTAGAATTCCGCTGCTATACTCTCTAATCAATCAAACGTAGATCACTGATCCTAACAGGTTAGCCAACTATTCCTCTAACCCGATATTGGGTAAGTGGAGCCATGTGTCATTAGGGATTGGGTGGATGTACAGGCTTGTTGAGTGGTGGTTGTGATGGTAGATGTGGTGAAGATGGGAGTAGGAATGGGAGTGGATTGTGGTGGAGTGGCTGTGTTAGTGGTGATGGGAGATGTGGTAGTGGTGGTGGTAGCTATGGTAGTGGTGGTGGTAGTTGTGGTAGTGGTGGTAGGAGTTGTGGTGATGGTGGTAGGAGCTGTGGTAGTGGTGGTGGCTGTAGTGATTAGGGTGATCCTTTGTCTCTTTCTCTTTTTGCTGTAGGGTTGGGCCATCCTTTTCTTCCTTGAGCCCTTGGAGACAGAGGCTCCCCCTGAGCTGAGTGTCTGGTCTAGTGTGTAATTAGGATCAATGAAATCTATAGCACCACCTTTCGACTCAGCTTGGCATCCACCAACCACCTCTAACCCTTTCTTGGTGGCCATAACCCGGCTACCGACTGTCCTAACGAAGGGCTTATCATCAGATTCTTCCTCTTCATCAAGCAGAAAGTCTTGGTGGAAGGCAACCTTCTCCGTTCCACCAGGTGCATGGAGATGGTGGAGATATAGTAACAGTGTCAGTGGCCCTAGATTAAGTAGGACCAGTATCTCCACCACCTTGATTGTCATCCTGATCATCATCATCATCGTCGTCTTCATCGGTGGACAACACAATTGGCTCAACATCAGAATCGCTATCATTGTGATGCCACTTCTTGCGAGAGGGCGCCAAATAATCTTCACTGGCCAGATGCCCAACAATCTTTTGGCAGCATAGGAAGCTTCTCATCAATGATCATCTGTAAGAAACGAGGATATATACAGAAGCCTTCCTTGCCTTTGGCTTCCAGGTTCTCGATCAGATATGCGAAGAGCATGCGAGAAAAACTGGACGAGGGGTGGTTCAGTACCAGTGCAACGAATGCGTTCTGGATTTGGTCCGATAACTCATAAAAACCTCCTCGCCTTGAACTTATGCACTTTAGGATAACATGGGCCACATACTTGAACTGGGGCACATGTTGCTCTTGTTGAGCACACCTGCATTGATATCCCTAGCATACTTTATCCTTAGAAAGCATCCCCGAACAGTCAAGGGATGCAGCTTGGTTGGGTAGGCACCATCCTCACCCAGATCCAAAACCCTCCTCAGATCTTCTTCTGTGATCTCAATCTCCTGCCCGAACATAGAGCTCCTAATACAATGAGGCTCAGCCGATCGGTCAACTGATGCACCTTCCCAAAAGGCCTGTTGTAAAGACTTGTATGGTGTGCATGAAGCAGAGATAGCCTTTTATATCCTCAATCTGCGTAGGAAGGCAATAATCCTAGTGAACTCAGAGGCGTTCCTGGAAGTAGCATCGAGATGAGCACATATGTTGTGCTTGGTGCTCATCGTCCATCTATCAGCCATGTTGCTGCAACACAAGAAACATATACATTAGATATGTGCCTAAGAGATGATAGTTATAACTAAAACTGTTTTGATCAAACTGGTTCAGTCGTGCGATTGAACCATATGATTGAGTTTAGTCGTGCGATTGAGCCTACAGCTGACTTCAATTGTGCGATTGAGCCTTTGACTGAACTTATTCGTATTCTAAGCCATGTGGTTGAGTCAGTTGGGCGACTAAGTCACCGATTGATTCACTCGTGCGATTGAATGGTGTGCCTGGCTCTATCGTGCGACTGAGGTTCATATGGATATTCGCATCATTGCTCTGTTTGAAACTCTAACTCCTAATCTTTATCAAAACTTTATATTATACTTCATGTTTAGACTCATTAGATTCACAGGGACTCGAAATAGCACTTAATGTCCTTTAAATCAACTTTTAAGTCCATTTAAGTGGTCTATTATTAAGAGTTAGTCTCAGTTCTTGATTTTAACATAATCGGTCCTTAGGGTTCGATTAAACCATTCATTAGGGTCGATTTCAGTTTCCAAGTACTTGTAGATGAATAGGAAATCAATTAGGATGACAATTAGAGAGTAATCACAATAATAGGAATTTTGGGCAAAGTGTTTGTGTATGGGCGGTTTTTGAGAGCTTTGAAGGGTGGTAAGTAATACGACCGATTAACCCCTCTATTTATACTATTTTAAAGTTCAGTCGTACGATTGGTTCATTCTTGTGATCCAATCGCATGGTTGCCCCATACTCATGGTCCAATCGTGTGACTGGCTCATACTTATGGTTCAATCGTACGATTGGCTCATCCTTGTGATTCAATCATGCAATTGGCTCATACTTATGATTCAATCATGCAGTTGGCTCATACTTATGAGTTTGATCTCATACACTTTCAAACACTTAAAATTTTACCTTTTGATATATAACATTATGACCTATGATCATCTCAGACATGATCCTTTTAATTTAACATCATTAATCACCTCAGGTGTGATCCTTTTAGTTTAGAAACGATTGGTCACCGTAGACGTGACCACTTTTAGTGAGTAATTCATAGATTTCATCTAGTTGTATAGTCCGACATCTACGCAACAAAAGACTAGAGAACAAAAAAACTTGAAATTAGAACAAAACAAGACATATTTTTGTGTTTTTAATTTGAGATGGATTGAAACCTTTTAGAAAACGTCTAACAGATTTTTCTTCCTGAGCACAACAACTACAAGTTAATTTGATCATTTCTGGAAAGATTCATTATGGAATCATACATGTATATCGTAATCATTTGGGACCTTTTAATAAGCACTTTGATGCTAGATTCTTGTTTTGTCCAAGAGTCAATAGCACTTTCAGGAAATCATACTAGAGCTATAAGATGCAAACAATGATTTTGACTTCAAGAGTTGCAGCCACGATGATTGTCAGTATATTTGTCCTCTTAAATCCGTACACAGATTTTTGACTCACGTTGGTGATGAGTTAGATTTAATTATTTCAACAAGCATTTGTCGATCCCACACATATGGTAATCAACATTCCTTAGGAGATTTTTGAGCGGTCTACGGGTATTTGACAAGAAGAAACTATTCTAAGACCTTTAAAAGAGATTCCAAGCCTCAAGTTAGTGCCATCGCATAGCAGAGAGGCGCAAACAGCAATGAATTCTAGAATATTTAGGTTATGCTTATCCTCATGTTAGTGCCACCGCGTAGTAGAGAGGCACACAACCTATATTATTGTTAGAGCATATATTTTTCTTTTGCACATAGCACACCAACAACATAAGTCATTAGCTTGATTGCACTTAGTAGTTTTTCATGTGCTTTGCTCATTTTCGTTGTCATCCGCACACATTTGTGGCATTTATTTTGCTCGTCATCCCTTATTGGAAATGCGTTGATTGTGTTAACCAAGGATAAGATGAGAGCCCACAGCAAGTTTAACAAATTAGTTTGAATTTAATTCACCAATGAAGTCTACTCGTCTATTGTGTTGAATCTACCGACACATCATATAATGAACTAGCAACCTCTAGGTCTAGTTTCTCTAAGTTACCTCAGTAGCAGACTAGTTTTACTATCATTTTTCTTTTATTGTGCTTAGACTGCTTGGACTTGTACTTTGAATTTTGCATGTTGAACATTTAAATCATTTTAAAGTCCCAAACAATTTTTTCCCTGTGTACATCATTTTTCATAAACTTTGAATTAAAATCACAGATTTGATTTTATTTCTTTTAGCTAATCTGCATCTTCCCTCATTTTTTTAAGTAAATAAGCACTACACTAATTAAATACTAAACTAAACTATTCTCCCCCTAAAATTCTAAAACCAAAAATCTTTTTGTGTTTTTGAATTTTAATAGACAGGAAAAGAAGATGAAAGAAAATAAATAATAACTAAGAAAATACATGTCAGACTAAGAACTTTCTTCTTCCTGAATCACATCACTTTTCTTTTTCACGCCATTAACCTCTAAATATAAAACCCGAGATTTGTCAAATTCTTTTGTGTAAGGGCGGCGCGTTGAAAATCGGTATTAATTTTAACAACATCGATTAATTGCTTTTCAAAACAGTCACGTATAAAGTGATATTTAATACCAATGTGTTTTGTTTTTGGGTGTTGGATCAGATTTTTGGTGGCAACAATTGCAGCAGAATTATCAAAAAAGATAGGGGTGTTAGAAAATTGCAAACCGTAGTCGCGCATTTGCTGTTGAATCCAAATGATTTGTGAACAACAACTTGCAGCAGCAACATATTCAGCTTCACATGTTGATAGAGCAACTGTTTTCTGCTTCTTACACTGCCAGGTGACTAAATGTCTACCAAAGAACTGACATCCCGCTGATGTTGACTTGTAATTCATCTTGCAACCACCGTAGTCCGAGTCATTATATGCTGTAAGCTCAAAGTCATCATCATGAGGATACCATAACCCGAGTGTTGGAGTACTCTTCAGATAATGAAAAATCCGTTTAACTCTTATGAGATTATTTACTTTTGGTTTTGCAAGATATCTGGAACAAAGACACGTGGCGTACATAATATCTAGACGAGAGGCCGTGAGGTACATTAGAGATCCGATCATTCCTCTATACATGGTGGCATCAACCAGATCACCATTTTTGTCAGATGCCACATCATGGTTCATGGCAAGTGGACTACCAGCAGCCATAGCATTCTCCATGTCGAATCGACTGAGAATATCTCCTACATATTTGGACTAATGCAGGAAGATTCCTTTTGGTGTCTGATCCACCTGTAATCCAAGAAAGAACTTCATCTCCCCCATGGCACTCGTCTCAAACTCCGCTTTCATTACAGATTCGAATTCTTTACATGATTCTTCATTTTTGGAACCGAAGATTATGTCATCCACATATATCTATACCAGTAGTAAATCACCATCCTTTTCTTTGATGAATAACGTGCAGTCAATAACCCCTCTGCGAAAGCCATGTTTCACCAGATGAGTTAAGAGTTTCTCATACCAGGCTCTAGGTGCTTGATGGAGCCCGTAAAGAGCCTTGTCTAGTTATAAACTCTATCCTGATGATAAGGATCCTCAAATCCTTTGGGTTGACTGACGTAGACTGTATCACGGATTTCACCCTGAAGGAATGAACTTTTTACATCTAATTGATAAACTTTAATCTTCATATAGGATGCATAGGCTAGAAAGATATGAATTGCTTCCATCCATGCCATAGGTGCAAACACTTCATTGTAGTCAATGCCTTCGACTTATCTAAAACCTTGAACCACAAGTCGTGCCTTATATCTAATTATAATCTCTTGATCATATTTCTTACACTTCAGCACCCATTTAGTACCAATTACCTTAACACCTTTTGGTCTGTCCACAAGGGTCCATACTCCTAACTTCTTGAACTGTAGGAGTTCTACTTACATAGCACTAACCCATGCCTCATCGTTTAAGGCTTAACTTACATATTTTGGCTCAAATTGAGACACAAAACATCGATAAGCACCATCGTGAAGATATCTTCTTTCCATGATGAGGCATAATCAGCTGAGTATAGCTGATTTCGTGTCTGCACTCCCGATAGAACATCCCCAATGATGTTGTCCAGGGGATGATACACATTAATTCAAGATCCGGGAGTGGTGGGAAGAACTACTTCAGGATCCAAATTTTGAATCCCAGGTTCAGTATCTGTAGCTGTTGGGGTATGAGGTTCAAAAATGTTAGAGGTATCAAGATCTGATGCTTGTGTACATTCATTAGTGGGAACCTGGTCCTCCTGGTCCACATTTGTAGTCTCAACTGCTTTGTCATCAGAGGAGGAGTCGCTTACTTCAAGCTCTCCCCCTGAGGGACTAGAAGACTCATCTAATGGAACCGATGGTGTCAAGTCTTGTGGAGGGGTGTTTAGAACATCATACATCATTGTGGCAGATAACTCATCATCATGATGAGAGGGAGGTAGGTTAAAGGACTTAAAAAATCCATCATAATCAAAGAAGAAGGAAGGTTCTTTTCCAACATGGGGTGGTGTATCTTTGAACATCAATATTGCACCACACTTCTACCTGACCCGTTAAGTTATTATAAACTCTCTTGTCTGATATACTGTATCCGAAAAAGATACCTTCTCCAGCCTTTTCATTAAACTTCCCGGTATGAGTTTTCTTTAACAACATGCACGGTGCACCAAATGGTTCGAGATACTCCAAGTTTGGCTTACGTCATTGGAGCAGTTCACAACATTTTTTACCATGACGTTTGACCACCAAGACTCGATTAAGAGTGTAGCATGCATTTGCCACTACCTCGTTCTAAAATTGAATAGGCAGTTTAGAGTCAGCTAACATTGTTCTTGCTGTCTCTATTAAGCTAAGATTCTTTCTTTCAGCAACTCCATTCATCTGTGGACTGTAGGCAGACGTAAATTGATGTACAATTCCTTTCTCTCTACAGAATGCCTCCATCCACTAATTCTTGAACTCTGTTCTGTTGTCTGATCAAATCTACCTTACTTTCAGCTTGTAAAGTGATTCCAAAGTAGTTAGTAGATGTTTGAATGATTCAAAAGTCTCTAGTTTGGATTTTAGAAACATCACCCAAGAAAATCTCGAGTATTCATCAGTTACTACAAGGTAGTATAGATCTCCAGCAATACTCTTTGTGCTTACTAGGCCAAACAGATCCATGTGTAGAAGCTCGAGAGGAATATCTATAGAATTTACTTTCTTTTCCTTGTGAGACTTCTTGGTCTGTTTCCCTTTCTTATATGCTACACAAAAATCCAGAAGCTAGAAATTCTTGATAGTTACTCCATTCACTAAATCATTCTGTATCAGATGATTCATCTTCCTAGGATTAATGTGTCCCATTCTCCAATGCTAGGAAACCAAATCCCTCTCTGCTTCCTTTGACAAGAAGCATTGCGCAGTGGTCTCAGTTGTGGAGGCTTTTGATAGATCCAAGACATATAGATCATTATATCTTTAAGCTGACATTAGAACTTTATCCTCCTTGATAACATAATCCTTCTTCAACATGTAGCACTTCTTGTTGTCAAACAAAACTTTGAATCATTTATCATAGATCTGGGAGACTGAAAGCAAGTTGTTTAGTAGTTATTGAACATAGTTGACCTTATCAAACTTCACTTTCTCGTTTCCCACTTCACCTTGAGCTGTGATGTAACCTCCTTTATTTCCAGCAAATGATACATGTCCCCATTTAACTTGTTTGATGTTAAAAAGGAGAGATGAGTTCCCGGTCATGTGCCTGGACACCCCACTATCAATAATCCAGGTATTAGTAATAGCGTTGTAGCGGACACCCTGCACATTCAAAGGAATTTATTAGTTCAGGTTTGGGACCCAAGCCTTAACTGCCTTGGGTGAACCAGAGGAATCACACATCATAAACTCAACCCACTATCCTTCAAAGGATAACGACACATTGTTCTTCTTCTTGTTCTCATTATCAGACAACTCACTTGATTTTATCTTCCATAAGCCAGTTTTGTGTAAGGTCTGTTTGTGATAAACAGACGACTGGCTTATAGTTTGAACTTTAGATTCAATGATACTCTTTGGTGGAGTATTAGATCTCATTTTAGAAAAAAACCGTCCCCTGAACTTGACTGCTTATGTAACTACAACGCTATAAAAAATAAAATGGCAGGAGACCACATACCAAGAAAGAAAAAGCTAGGGACTTGGTTTTGCATCATAAAGTTCAATTTTCTTTTGGGCGTCTGAGAATAAGGACAATTAGGAGAAATATGTCCTTGTTTTCCACAACTATAGCATGATCTTCCTTCTACAGATTGAAGAAAATTTTTATGTGAGTTTGAGTTTGATAAGGGTGTGAGATGTGTCTAGTTGGGTTTTGTCACTTCTCTTTTAGATGTTTCGGCTTCTTTAACAAAATTAATTATTTTAACATTTTTAACATATTTAACGTTTAGTTTATTTGGACTTTGATGAGTAACACGTTTTTGGTTAACTGGATTAGTCATTTTGGGTTCAGATGTAGACGTGTGTGAACCTGACCTTAAATTAACCTTGTCAATTTCATCATCCAAAATCCCAATAGGCATCTTTTCTTTTGATTTCAAAGTAGACTCCTTTTGTTTAGTGCTATTCTTCGTAGGTTTGCCCGTAGAATCGGGATCACTAACCAGAGGAGTGGACACCACATGATCCTTAACTAGGTTATTATTGATTGGTCTATATTTGGTGTTCAAAAGGATTGCATGTCATGGCGGAACTACTTTATACCCTAGACCTTCCCCATTATTTCGTTCTTTCACTAAGTTTTGAACTATGTGTGAAGAACTAGCCAAGCTATGTAGTTTTTGTTTTATGGAATCAACTTCGACTTCTAAAACAGTTTATTCTTTTTCAGTCTCTTCCAAAGAATTTCAATAAAACTTTATGTCATTTTCTTGATTTAAAGCAACAACCTTGGTTTCCCTTAGTTTGTTTCCCAAAAGTTCTATTTTTTCTTTGAGACTGCACTCATTTTGTTTTAAAATACGATTGGCCTCAGTGTAGAGTTGTAAGTCATTTACTAAATTATCATTGTGTTCTAATAACCTTAAAAATTTTAGATCAATGCTATCCCTAAATTTGTCACATTCAGTACAAGCATGTTTTTCAAATAATTGGTCATTAGAACTTACCTGTGAGGAATCAGACGAGTCAGCCATCAAAGTCGTATCAGACTATACGATGACTAGAGATTCTGAGTTTGTTGCTCTGAGTTCTTCCTCAACCAAGTGATTTACCACATTCACAGCTTCTTTGGTATCTGACATCGCTTGTTTAGCTTTGATCTCACCTTCACTAGCAAATCCATCATCCAGTGCATTGACAAAGGCAATATTTGATTCACCCGGAGAAACAAAGCGGAAGGACCATTCTTGCCTTTCATCACCTTGAGCAGTCAGAGCCTTTGTCTCTTTACTTGAAGAAGTAGTTCCAATCATGTCTTTGTCTTGAAGGTTGAATGTAGGAAATGGGTTTCCATTACCAGTTTTCTTGGGGTTTACACATTCACGTTTAAAATGCCACTTTTCACCACAATTGAAACATGTGACTTTGTTTTTGTCAAAACCAAAATTCATATCTTTAGTGGCTACTAGATTCTGCCCCATCTTTTTGAAAAACTTCTTTGCCCTTCTGATAGCACTAGCCAAGGCCCACATTATGTACATTCTTTCTAGCTCATTTTCATCAATTTGCTCATAATCCTCATCTACAAGATGACAATTTCCAATCTTACCGGCAACTAAACCATAAAAAGATTGTACAACCGTTGTTAGAAGATCCATGTGCTCTTTGAAAACTTCCACTGTGACATTACCGAGATTCTTGGTCTTCAACTTTGTTGTATTTGCTTCAGGAACTATGTATTGGGTTTCAGATGACCCTGACATTTCTGTTCCTGATGCATTGTTTTGGGAAGGAGCAGAAGAACTAGACACGAAAGTTGTTTGTAACGGTGCTCCTGAAACAGCTGGAGTTGGAACTGAGTTGTAAAGTGAAGGATTCTGAACATAGGATCCTTTCTTTGACTTGTATTTCATTCGCAATTCTTCCTCCCTTAACTTCAAGATGAAGTCATTTATGTATACTGTCACAAGTATGTCATTTTGTCTCAGATTAGACACAAATGAATCCCATTTATCTGGCAAACCATCAGCAAAAGCTTGAAACTTTATCTTCTATAGACGTTGTCACACCATGAGTGTGCAACTCACTCATCAGATGATAGAATCTATCAATAATATCATCCAAGCTCTCATTCCCTATAGTGGAGAAGTTATCAAATTCCTTTTTGAGAGCTTTAGCCTTTAGTGCTTTGAGAGTTGTGTTTCCATCATATCTCTTCTCCAATGCCTCCTATAATTTTTTAGCCTGCTTGTTCTCAGAGAACTGATGAAAGATGTCCTTTGATATCGACTGAGTCAACAAGGCATATACTTTCTTTTCAGCATTGAATAGAATCTTCTGTGCTTCACTCATTCCTCCCAAGGATAACTTGACTCCATTATCACTGACTAGTATCGTGTAACCAGTCTCAATGGATGTCCAAAGATTAGGATCAACTCCATTTAAATAAATTTCAAACTGCTATTTCCACTGTGGGTATTCATCTAATGTTAATAGCTTTGGCGGTTTATTATGACTACCAATCTCATTCTCCAGAAGTAGAAGGTTCTGCATGCGAGAGTCCTTTCCGGCAGTAAATGCAACAAATTAATCTTCCATTGCTTTAAACTTTGTACTTTTAGAATAGGACAGTTTAACTCGTGCGAATGGACTATGAGTATGGGTCACTCGTGCGAATGAAGGGTGCGAATGAATTCAATCATGCGATTGGATTCAGTCATGCGAAGGAGTGATACGACTGAGTTCAGTCGTGCGGATGGAGTATACAATTGAGTTCAATCATACGAATGGACCAATCGTGCGATTAAAGGCTGTTGTGTTTGTAAAATCGAATATTTTGACACTTTGACACAAAATACGAGTATCCCAGGAACCGTAATTTTCCGTATGATGAAAAAATATAACTTTAATGCATGCAAACATCCAAAACACCTTTAGAAGATAAGTGGTGACTCTTTTGAATTAAGACGTAGGTTTTAACAACAAAACTAATCAAATCCACACAAAACCAAGAGCCAAGGCTCTGATACCACTTGTCAGGACCGTGTACGTACGGAGTACTAACGGATTCTACGTGAAACCAGATCAAATAGTGCGGAATCCTATTTGATTGGTGATCCGATTAGTGAGAACAATAACCCGATCGATGTAACAATGAACTAAACGTTAAGAATGAGTAGGGATCGATCAAGATCGAACTTTGAAGTTGGATTGCCTGTTTTGGACGCTCTGGACGGCTAGGGTTTATGAATATATGAAATTTCTCAAAGTGGTTTTCAAAGTGTTATGTTTTTCCATGAATTAAGTGGTATTTATAGGTTTGTAGTTTCTATTCATGCGACTGAACCATTAGCATGGTTCAGTCGTGCGGCTGAATCATGCGGTTGATTCATACGCACGACTGAAGGTTCAGTCATGCGACTGAGTCAATCTTATGTCTCAATCATACGACTGATTCAGTCTCCTGGTTCAGTCGTGCACTGGTCCATAAGCATGATATATTCATGTGTATGGTCGATAAGTATGTCCATTAGCATGAATAATCACCCGACTAGGTTGAACACATTTCTCAATCATTATTGACTAAGAACTATGTACAACAACCTCGAACCAATATATGAAGTTCATACATATGAATTATACTAACAAAATAAAAATATGAAATAATTAAACATAAATAAACATCAAACAGATATTATATTTCATTGAGTCATTACATTAGCCATGTGTAAGAAATGAAAGACTTTTACATTTAAGCACATAAACTAGGAACATCATGTATCTACAAAAAGCCACAAATTACACTCACCTACCAAAGAAGATCCAAACGCCCTGCACAAGCAATTCAGTCTGTGTAGGCCCACATATCACTACCCATATAGGAGGAAGTGGACATTAGAGCTCCCACTTCTCCTAAGAAGCAAACCACTCCCATTTCTAAAGAATCAGTGCTGAGGTTCATCATGCTTAGCTTGATGAGCTCATTAACCCAATAGCCTTAAGCCTTTACTTTGAGTCTTAACATTCAAGTGAACAACCTTCAGGGGAAAACGACTATCCACAGCCTTTAGATTTAAACCAACCAATTCCCAGGCTTGACTTCTATGATGATGAAGACTTGTAATTTAGTGAGTACCATGAATCTCTATTCTCTTCCCCTACTTAAAGAGAGATGAGTGCTCCTAAATCTCTCCTTTCTAGCCTACATCATCCACCTTGTAAGGCCCTGTTTCCGGGATGCTTACAGTTGGTCGTTCATTGCACATAAAACATATATTTACATTTATCTTAAATAACCATTGCAACGGAAATATTTAAAACAACATTTCATTTCATTATAAAGGCTTTTGAAAAATAATACATCATCAGGTTACAAAATACTTATTGCATTACATCACAAAAGTATTATAAAAATGGATGCCATCCAAAAGGAGCCAAGTAGCTACCCCGTGCCATCCTCAACAATGCTCACCTGCCAACCGGAAAATACATAAAAAGTCAGCGTTGCTGAGTGAGTTCTAGTTTTTAAATAAAACATACTTTATCTTTTGTTCAAAACCATTCTTTCAAAACGTAACAGGTTAAAAATGTAATCACACATCGTATGTACACATAGATAATATTTATTATCTTCATCATCGTTCATTTCATACTTTTATTATCTTTCATTTTCATCCGGGTCTTGTCATGTGCTTAACCCCCTCTACAGCACCTAGCAATTCATCTAGGGTTAAGCGACAAGGACCCCATACATATGGTCAATCACAAAGATTGAACCCCTGTGTGCATCCTCATAGGGTATATAACCCGCATACAGTTGAGCTGACAACCCCTCACTGGGTGTGAACCTTCATACATTTGCTTAACGGATTAAGCCGCAGTTTGCATCCTCATAGGGTATCTAACCCGCACACAGTTGAGCTAACACTCTGCATTGAGTGTGAACCTCATTTGCTTGCAAGACTTTCTTACATTTGTTCGTTCATTAATACATGCATTCTTCATTTTGTTCATCTTCTCATTATCTTCAACTTTACATTACCTAATACTTTTCATTTCATTCCTTAACATTCAACGTAAAGCCATGGGAAAATAAACAGACATAATATGAACATAAACATACACACACCACAACATCATACAGGGCATCATACATACATAACATACATGACCTCAAACAGTCAACTTACATCACCCCGAGAACCTCCCAAGTCAAAGCCTAAACTACACTTTTTCTCCAAAAAGTCTAAGTGTTCATCCGCATTGGTGTTTGTTCATCCACATTTCCCATACTCCATCCGCATTTGTTATCCTCATTTGGTATTACTCATCCGCATTTGGTATTACTCATCCACATTTGGTATTACTAATCCGCATTTGGTATAGTTCATCCGCATTTGGTATAGTTCATCAGCATTTGCTATAGTTCATCTGCATTTGTCATCTGCATTTCCCATACTTCTGCTCATCCGCTTTTCCATCTATATTTCATATACTTAGTCATTGTTCATCCGCATTTCATCCATTGCTCATCCGCATTGACTTACTTAGTGGTTAATAGTCATCCGCATTAACTGTCATCCGCATTGAGTTTCCATACTCGTCCGCATTGACTTACTTAGTGGTTAATGCTCATCCGCATTAACTGTCATCCGCATTGACTTTCCATACTCATCCGCATTGACTTACTTAGTGGTTAATGCTCATTCGCATTAATTGTCATCCGCATTGACTTACTTAGTGGTTAATGCTCATTCGCATTAACTGTCATCCACATTGACTTTCCATACTCATCCGCATTGACTTACTTAGTGGTTAATGCTCATCCGCATTAGCTATCATCCGCATTGACTTTCCATACTCATCTGCATTGACTTTCCATACTTAGGCAGATTTTAAAACTTAACCTATGAGCCTAAAACATCAGATTTCAGTTCCCAATCACCATCCATCATGTTCTAAGCTTAAATCTTACCTTCTAAGTCTTAGAAACACAACTGTAGCATCAACAAGTATGAACATAAACCAACATCACATTGCAATCACATCATACATACATTCATACATATGGGTCTAAAACCCAGTTTTATAAAAACATACGTTCATGTATTTCCAGCCCCAAAATCAGTTTAAACATATAAAATGAGGGGTTCTAGAACTCACCTTTGCAGCTCTTGAGTATGGCTTCTTCCAAACTCGTTTGCAAGTTGAATTCAACCACCTAGAAACCCACTAAAACATACCGAACACATACAAACACATATAAGCACCAACCCAAGGACATAACCGGTTAAGAACACCATAAAACCATGATTTTTTTACCTTGAATTCACACTTTTCTTCTTGTTTCTCTTCAAAACAGAGAGTCTCTGCTTCCTGCTACTCTCTCTAAACATCCAAGAATTTTGTGTGTAGAAAGGGTGATGGGCGGCCATGCCACTTTTATCAACAACTTTTTTAACATTTGTCTTTTTTGACACTTTTTACCCCTCAACTTGGGTAAAATATCTTTTCTTTCTGTTTCTTCACTTTATTCTTTCTTTCTTCCTTTAATTTAAAAATAACCTAGTGTTACACACCTACCACTGATGTGGATCCTCCTGACCATGTTCAGGAGGTCTATATGGAAGAGTCTCTTATTTCTACAAGTGATTACATTACTAAGACCTCAACCATGGCAACTTAGCCCATTAAAACTTCTATTGAAGTTGTTAGTGAGCAGAGGAAAACCAATAGCCAAGAACCTAATGTTGGTGGTGAGACTGAGGACTTTGGTCCAATAATCTCATCCTCCAATGATTCTTCTAGTGAAGAGGAGGGGAATCTGAGACTAAAGGTGCAAAAACTATCAAAAACGTGCACCCATTTGGTCTCTACGGTTAGTCACTTGGAATCTCAGGTAACTACCTTACAAAATAGGGTCAATGATTAGCAACTTGAGATATCCTATATCAAGGAGAAACTAGTTGGGAGACCTTTAAGAAGAGCTCAACCAGGAACACAAGAACCTGTGAATGTGATTGACCTAACTCCTAGCTCACCTATGCAAGTGGGTGATGCTACCAAAAAGAGGGAGAAAGTCATCACTATCACAAAACCTGGGAGTTCTTTAGAGAGTATGGACATTGAGGGTTCACCATCCTCACTTGCAATTGTGCCTACTCAGCAACTTCCTCAAGATGATGAGTTAAGGGCAGTCCGGATTACTTATTTACAGAACAAGAACTATGATGTTGATAACATCATCTCCCTCCCCTTAGAAGAGTTGAATGAACTGGCTGATATGGAAATATAAAGAGAGAAGAAGGAAGTAGAGGATGCAAGGTTGCTCCTTCACATCAAGGAAGAAAAAAGAATGAAAAGGCTCTACAAACATGTTCCTACTCTCTCTCTCTCTCCAGTTCAGGAAAGTCTTGTGAAGGAGACTGTGGCTCCACAAAAACCTCGGGTAGATAAACAAATAGATAGATAGAATATGATCAACTACCTAAGTGCCATAGGTCTTACCAGGCATCTGCACTTCTTCCCTTATCCTTTGAGTACATTGAGTTTGAGTATCTCAAGCACCTTGAACTTCAAGTTCTCAAAGAACAAAAGGCAACTAAGAGAAAGATAAGGGAAGAAGCTGCAAAGTCAAAAGCCATCATCCAAAGAAGTATGAAGAAGTTTGTTGATAGACAAAGGATGATGAGCTTTATGAAGCTGTATAGATTCTCCGAGAGGAGAATTGGTCCTATGTCTCTACCTATAATGGATGAACATATAAGGGCGATCAAGCAAAAGATCAACAAAGGAGAGCTTGTTGACTTACACTCCCCACCAAGTCAAGCTCCTCCTAAAGTTGAGGTTAAGGTTGAACAATTTTAGACAACACAACCTGGACCTCAAGCTGAATCTCAGCAAGCTTCAGTTTCTGATCCACAATAACAGGGTAAACCTTCTTCTCCTTCTGAACCTGTGAGGGAGGTAGACGCAAATGAGGATAAAGATGATCAACAAGGTCTTGTAGGCTAGTCTTTTTAGTTAAAAGGTTCAATGAGGAAGAAAAGGATGGCTTCTAGACCACAGTCCAAAAAAGAAGAAGTCAGAGTCATCCACTTCCAAGCCTCATGATGAATCAAATCATCCTGAGAAGGTGCATGAAGAGACTGCTCCAGCAACTCCAGTTCAAGTAGCTCATTTAGCATCAGGAAGACCCATCTTATCCTGGACCTACACTATAATCTGGAGAGATGGCATGTTTTCAGAGATCAAGGTGTTGAAATTGTCTATAAATGGCAAAACATGTTCAATCTACCTTTGCATGATCTCTTTGAGATGAGAAGACACTATGAGAGTCTGAGTGATCTTGACCATCTTATGAAGAAAGGCTTAGTCATCTTCATGATGACGACTGTTTATATCTAAAGTCTTCAAATGTTTTGGTAGCATCAACATAGGGGGGAGTTTGTAAGGTTCTGTATAAGGTTGATGCATGTTTTGGTAGCATCAGCCTAGGAGGAGTTTGTAAGGTTCTATACATGGCTGATGCATCCAAAACATCCAATTACATCCAAAATTCTATCCTGCATGCATGCAAGTGTTGAGTAGAATGCTTTGGAAGTTTCACACTCTGCCTTAAAAAAATATTCTAAGTGTGAAATCTTCCAAAGCCAAGACCAACATCTTCTAAAGCTTAAAGTGAAGTCTTCCAAAGCTTCAAGGACAAAGTCTTCCGAAGACAATAAGTGAAGACAGATTATCTTCCGAAGACTTTTGAAGACATGCTTATATCTGATGTACTTTACCATAAAGCTGGACCACCTTTCTGTTGCAACTCTGTTGACTCACCAATATTCACAAGTTGGTGAAAAGGTCCATGCTTTTGGTAACTGTACATTAAGGTCTTAAGTACTTTACTTTCTACTTTATATACTTTTATCCTTTTTGTAATATAGTAGGATGTGAGCTATGGCATGTCATAGTCACTAATCAAAAGGCAATCTGCCTTTTGACTCTACATTGATTTTGTTGTTGTCTAGATTATGTATCCAGCTGGCCTTCAAAGTATGGCTGACTGTAGGATATATTATAAGTATATTAGGTCTTTATAACTTATTTCAATGCTTGTACACTTGTAAGTGAACTTGATAGAAATATACATCCTTGAAAACCAAAACACTTGTGTTGTTTCTATTCTTGTTTTGTCTCATATTTGCTAGTGTTCTAAGTGTCAATCTTGTGTTATCAGTTTGCTATTTGATTTGTTAAGTGTTCTAAACTATCTCTTCTCATTATGTGTTGTGTTGTAAGTGCCCAAAACTCCTTTTAAATGGTCCTGCCATGTTGAATCTTGTAAGTATGTCATGTACATACTTTGGCTGACTTATGACGGTACCACTATCAACTTGATTTACTTGAATTCCTAGAAAGAAATTGAGTTCTCCTATTGCACTCATTTCAAATCTATTCTTCATCAGCTTCTCAAAGTCTTTGCAGAGTTTTGGATTGGTTGACCCAAAGATAATGTCATCTACATATACATGAACTAGCATTAAGTTATTCCCTGTTCCTTTGATAAGAGAGTTCCATCTGTAATACCCCTTTTGTAACTATGTTGATAGAGATACTAAGATAGAGTCACATACCACTTCCTTGGAGCTTGGTGTAGCCTATAAAGAGCTTTATCAAGTTTGCAGACATAATCAGGATGATAAGGATCTGCAAAACCAGGTGGTTAGTTTTACACACACCTCTTCATCAATCACCCCATATAGAAAAGCACACTTGACATCAAGCTGGTAGACCTTGAAATCCTTAGATGCAGCTAAATCTAGGAATATTCTAACAGCTTCAAGTTTTTGCTACAAGAGCAAAGACATCCGTGTAGTCAATCCTTTCTTGTGTGTACCCTTGGACAAGTAGTATTGCCTTGTTTTTGATGACAAGTCCTCTATCATCCTTCTTGTTCCTTAAAACTCATTTGGTTCCTATGGTAGTCTTCCCTTGAGGGAGAGGACATAGGTTCCAAACCTTTTGCCGTTTAAATTGAAGCAACTCCTCCTGTATAGCTTTAAACCAACTTCCATCCTTTAAAGCCTCATCAACTATCTTTGGCTCTATCTGGGACAAGAAATAAGAGTGAAGGCAAACATTTGCATAATGGGCTTGTCCTCTTGTTCTTACCCCTATGTCAACATCTCCAATTATCTTTGTGGTAGGGTGAGACTTATGAATCCTGAGTTGAGGGATTACAGCAAGTTGCTTGGAGAGATCTAAATTAGAGAAATTTAAATCAGACATTGAAGTTTCTCCCACCACATCAGCACACTTATCAATAGAAACTTGATCCAATGAGTGTATGACATCATTTATGTTGTATTCAATGGAGTGGTTGTTAGTGTCAAGAAACTCTTGATAACTGCTTTCCATATTTGGAGTTCCTTCATTTGAGTGTTGTGCCTTTGAGCTGGAATTTGGTTGCACCTCAAATGTATCAGCTGAATTTGACATGGTTGTGCTGATAGGAACATTTGTTGGATTAGTTACCACTAGAGCTGAAGTAGTATGATTTGATAGTCTTAGCTTAAATCTTTGATTAGGATCACCTGCTGATAAGATATTTGTGGACCCTGAAACATTCTCATAAGATTTTTTAAAACAATTGGTAACTAAATCAAGATCAAATAGCCAATCAGGACTAGAACCTTTCACACTAGGAGTGTGCTCATTGAAAGTCACATTGGTAGACTCTTCAACTACTCTAGTTCTAGGATTGTATACTCTATAAGCCTTAGCTTGAGAAGAGTATCCAATAAAGTGTCCATCATCCAATTTCTTAGCAAATTTGGCTATTTGGTCTTTGGTAATAAAGATGGTGCAAGGACATCCAAATGACCTGATAAAACCAATGAAAGGTTTGCTCTTGTGTCAAAGTTCATAAGGACTCTTATTGTGAGTCTTGACTACTAAAAATCAGTTTGCATATAGCAAGTAGTGTTTACTGCTTCTGCCCAGAAGGTGATGGGCAGTTTAGAGTCGGACAACATAGTTTTTGCAGCTTCAATTAGTGTTTTATTTCTCCTCTTAGCAGTACCATATGGTTATGAGTCCTTGGAGTACTATGTTGTCTTGTAATACCATTTTCATCACAAAATATATCAAGGATTTGGTTCTTGAATTTAGTTCCCTGGTCACATTTTATGGTTTTGACCTTGTGATCAAATTGATTCTCAATCTTTAACATGAAACTCTTCAAGATCTTAGGACTCTCATCCTTAGTTCTGAAAAAGAAGACCCAAGTGAATCTTGTAAAGTCATCTGTGATCACTAAACAATATGAGGTCTTCCTAAACTCATTACACTAGCAGGGCCAAAGAGATCCATATGTAATAAGTGTAGGGAAGTAGTGTTAGAGTTTCTTTGGATTGTGAAACACTTTGTGTTGCTTCCCTTTGAGGCATGCAACACAGTGGTCATTACTCGTAAACTCTTTCATTGGCATTCCAATTACCTAATCATTATTAATCCATTTCTTCATGTTTTTAAAGTTTACATGACATATTCTATTATGCCAGAGGAAACACTCATCACTATTTGGTTTTGATAGAAAGCATGAAACTTCTCTTGAGGGAGATGTTTCTTGCAATTCCAGCTTGTACAAGTTCCCTCTCCTGGGGGCTTTGAGCAGGATATGCTCTTACCATCCCTGGCTTGAGAACAATGCACTCATGCTTAGTAAAAAGCATGTTGTGTCTCTGATCACAAAATCAAGATACACTCAAAAGATTGTATCCAACTCCTGACAAACATTACCTTCTCAATGCTGAGCTTACTATTTGTGACCCTGCCCTTCTAGTAATGTAACCTCTAGCATTCCCTCCAAAAGCAACTGGCCCTGCATCAATTTTCTCAAAATTTTAGAGTAGTGACCCATTGCTATCATGTTCCTGGAATAGCCACTATCAATGATCCATACATTCTTGTTTGTCTTGAGTTGTTCCTGCACAAAAAAGATGTTTAGCTACACTTATAAACCTAAGCCTTTTTGGTCTTCAGCTTATCAAAAGAAGTTAAAGACAATGCAACAATAATTGATCCTATAGTTAGATTTGGAGGATTATTTGCTGATGTTGATGAAGAACTTTCATTCACATGGTATTTCTTTTTCTTCTACACCACCTTTGGAAGCTTAGACTTGACCTTCAATGATTTGAAAGTTTCAACAACTTTGGAAGTTTTGGAGACCGGACCTTTGGAAGATCCTGCTATCACTACAACAGGCTTCAGTACTTTGAAAGTATTCCTTTCTTCTAAGACCAAATTTTCTTCCGAAGGCAAATTTTCACTTGTCTTCTTCTTTATTTTGGAGCTTCCGAAAGGAAAAGCGTTTCCTTCTGAAGCTTGCTTCTTTTTCAACTTCTCAGAAGTTTCTTTCTTGACCATGTGGACAATACTTTTAGGATTGTAGAGGCAATCATTTGCAAAATGATACGTACAACCACACATAACACAGTCCATTTTCTTCCTTTAAAGAGTCTTCCTTTGGAAACAAAGCTGAACTTGATCACTTTCCTTCTCCATCGTAATCTTTGTAGATGTTGTGGCAATTCTTTTAGGGTGAGAACTACCTTTGGAGTTGGATGGTTCAGATTATGTAGCAGTGGTACAAAACTGATCAACCTTCTTCATCATGTTGGGATGATTTGGACATAAACTAGAACTCCTGATACTAGAGTTCAAGTTTGAGTCTTCAGCCTTAACTACTTCAAAACCTACAAAGATAAAAACTTGTTTTACATAGAGTTAACAGTGGCCTTGATCTCTTGAGCCTTCTTGGACCTTCTTTTGGCCTTCTTGATCAAGTTCTTCCTTCTAGACTTGGTCATCCCAACTTCCTTTTGCTCCTTTGGTGAATAGTGACCCTTCTTAGGATTATCTTCTTCACTCTTCTCAGAGACATCCTTCACTATCTCCTTATCATCCTCTTCTGCAAGACCGATGAAGGGGTCAATTACAACACAACAACACAAAGAGGAGATTAACCAAACTTAATCAAACAGTAATACTGGATTAACCATAATAAGACACTAAGAACACAAGTAATATGAGAGACAGAACACAAGAGCAAAATACACAGTGAGATGGTTTTCAAGATTGCAGTATATTGCTTTCTCAAGTTCTATTACAAGTGTTACAAAGCATAATAGAAAGATACAAGAACATGAGATACTTATACTACATCCTACAGCCGGCTATACTTTGAAAGCCCGTTGGATACAATTGACTAGACACAAACAAAATCAATTGTAGAGTCAAAAGGCAGATTGCCTTTTGACTAGTGACTATGACATACCATAGTTCACATCCTTATCTGTTACAAAAAGGATAAAGTGCTGCTTCAAGAGGTTCTTTTTGTCCTCTTTTGCTTTAGTGGACCCCTCATATATGAGCTTCAGTGCATCCCATAGTTGCTTAGCAGTTTTGCACTTCTCAAAGCCCTTGTATATGGAGTTTGGAAGTTTAGTTTGAAGGGCAGTCATGGCTTTCTAATCTATATCTATTCTTTTTCTATCTTCTTTAGAATAGTCAGTCACCTCCTTTGGAGTCATTCCATCTCCAACAGCTAAATAGGTGCTTAGTATGTAAGGTCTAGAGACAACGGATTCCACATCCTGGAATCTTGAGACTTAATAACGCCTTCCATTCTTTGACACCAAGTATCAAAGTCTTCAGGAGTGATCATAAGGACTTTGTCATGGTTTTGGTTTCCAAAACAACCTTTGTGAGAGCTACCATATGAATTGTTAAGTGTTTTGTGAGATTGAGGGATATAAGATGGTGAGATCTTACAATCAAGAGCCTAGAATGCTTTGATACCAATTGCATGACCGTTCAAAGGATGCTTAATACACTTAGTCTCATAATGAGGAGAGTGTTTAGAAAACTTAACAGATCAAATAGGGAACCGGGACTTTGGTTATGATACTATGAACACAAGTAAGCAAGATATAGAAACTTAAGAATAACAACAAGGATGTTTGGTTTTCAAGATTGCAGTATGTTGCTTCTCAAGTTCTATTACAAGTGTTATAAAGCATAAGAAATAAGTTACAAGGACTTGAGATACTTTATACTACATCACAACCGGCCATAATTAGTAGGCTAGCCGGATACATTTGATCTAGACAACAAAATCAATGTAGAGTCAGAAAGGCAGATTTGCCTTTTTGACTGGTGACTATGACATGTCATAACTCATATCCTAATATATTACAAAAAGAATAAAAGTACATAAAATAGAAAGTTACAAACTCAAGACCTCAATATACAGTTACCAAAAGCATGGACTATTCACCAACTTGTATAAGTTAGTGAGTCTTCAGAGTTGCAATGGAAAGTTGGTTAGCTTTATGAAAAATACATCAGAGAAAGCGTGTTTCTTCAAAGTCTTCAGAAGATATTTTTCTCTCACTTCATAGGCTTCGAAAGACTTTGTCTTTGAAGCTTCAAAAGACTTTACTTTTGGCTTCGAAAGATACTGGTCTTGGCTTCGAAAGACTTTAAACTTAGAATATTTCTGATGCATGCATGTAGGAAAGACTTGGTCTGTTTTGGGTGTAAAACTTTCGAAGCAACTTCTACTTTGAACTGAGTGCATGCATGTAGGAAAGACTTGGTCTGTTTTGGGTGCATAAGTGACAGGATCAGTGATCACAAGTTTGATGTTTATCAGAATGTAAAGCAGCGGAATACACAAACGAATTAGACAAATTGTAGCAAGCAAACAATATATGTAAGCGTTAAGATCGCATACGGTTATAGGGAGAGAATATGAATTTCTGATTTCTAGGAATGTTTATAGATGGAGAATATTTCTAATCAAATCAATCAAACATTCCATTCAATTGCTCATATCGCTCTATGATTACAATGGGTTGTCACACCTTATATAGAGTGCAACAGTCACTGCTGTTATCACGGAAAGTGACAACTGGCAGATCCAATACAGAAATAACTAAATCTTAACAACTACTGAAATGTTCACAACTACTGAGAACATATCATCAGGTTAAGTACAAATTATAAAACTACTGAAACTACAACGACTGAAGAACAAGCTCTTCAGTCGTTTTAAAAAACTACTGAAAAATAAAACATAAAACTACTGATATCACAACTACTGAAGAAGTACTCTTCAGCAGTTGTGACAAACTACTGAGGCTTCAGTACTTGGTCTTCAGACTTTGACCTTCAGGCGTTTCATCAGCTGATGACTTCAGTAGATATCATCAGCTGATGTCTTCAGTCTTGTCTTCAGACTTTGTACATCAGTTGTTGATCTTCAGTACTTGTGAACTCTTCAGATGTTGTACTTCAGTACTTTGGTCTTTCAGCTTCAGCACTTGTGTTCTTCAGCTGTTGTACTTCAGCACTTTGGTTCTTCAGCTGTTAAGGTCTTCAGCACTTGATCTTCAGCTGTTGAAGTCTTCAGTACTTGTCAAACTACTGATGAGGCTTTCAGCAGTTGTTGTGATACCGTGTGGGACTTAGAGGTTTTCTGATCTTGGCTCATGGTTCTTTTGGTCCAACAAACTCCCCCTGAACCAATGCAGCCAAAACCTCTAACTTATTTAAACTCCCACTTATTGATGGCAAAAATGTTGGTCTTTTTCCTTCTTGATCAGTAGAGAAGATGACCCATGTACGCTCCGGCCTGGGAAGAACCTCAAATATTTGTTTGGCAGAGTATGAATGGGAACTCTGTTTTGGGGAACTGGACACAGAGTTGTTATCCCATTCATGAGATTCACTTCCCCATTATGAGTCTGTAAGACTCACGGACATAGGCCTCAAGGAGAACAATTTGTTCCTCTTGAGAGAGTTCTTCAGCTCCTCCTTCGAAGAAGAACTCTGGACCATAGTACTCTGATAAGTACTCATGGTCCTGCCATTTTTCAGCTCCACCGTAGTTACCTCCCTGTATACAAATTCATCCGGATGGTTGCCTTCAAGGAGTAACTGGAGCTCATTCTTTTGGATGTCTTCAAGCTTTTTGTATAACAACCCCTTCTTATCATCTTGTTTTCTAGTAAGGCTTGAGGTGTCTTCTTTGCTTGGTGAGCTTTCTTGAATTCATCAATGATTTCCCAGGGTGAGACTACAACGGCCAACATGATGGTAGATTCTATTGTTTTTCGTACTTGGCCGTTGTATCTGTGTGGGATAGTTCTTTTATGGATTCTAGAACTCACCCTGGGGTCTGGCCATACTCTCACTCTCTCCCTCTGATACTGAAAGGTGTGTCTGAGAGTGTACAGCCTTTGAGCATGCCCTTTCATGGCTTGAATAGATGATGACTGAGGAAATTCCTTGTCAACCATCTTCAACAGTTGCTCATCGTGCTGTTTCTGCTGTTCTTCTTCTTCTATCTTTACTCTGACCATTTCCCTTTGAGAGTCGGGTGTGATCATGGATTGACTCTGGGGCTTTGGTAGCTTCAGAACAGCAGAGAGTGGCAGACTATCATCTTCATCCTCTTCTTCTACTTCTTCTAGCCTCAACACCCTTCTCTTCTTCTTCTTGGGTGCATCATCGGCTGTTGGTTTAGAGGGTGAGGGAATTGGTTTTGTGGGTTGTGGTTTTGGTAGTTTTGATGTGGGAATGTTGACAGGCTGTTCTAGCATTTTGGATGTGAGTTTGGCTTTTGACTGTTTGGCTAGTTCAGTCCTGCTCCCAGCACCAGCTTCATTTAAAACTTCAACAATTAAACCTTTTGTATATTCTTCAGACGAACAGATCTTGGTGGTTATTGCCAAGACTGTCCCTGGACCAAGCTTTGATCTCGATCAATGATCTTCCAAGATGTTTTGCTATAAGATCATGATCTCCAGCCTTTCTCTTTCTGACACATCATAACTTGACCATCTTGATTGGATTTCTTCAATCTCTAGTCTTCTGATCTCAGAATCAAGTTTTTCAGTGTCATGGCCTTGCCTAAACAACTGATCAATGATGTTATCCATTGATCTGCTGTGTTCGGCATCAGCCTCTTTCACCATCAGCTCCAAGGCTTTCTCTTTTTCATCCTTCTTCTTTTTCTTGTATGTGACATGAAAGTCTTTGAACTTTCAGTCACTTTCTCCATGGTAGCCTCCTCCTTCTCTTTTTCCTTCTCTTTCTCAGTCTCCTCAACCAACTCCACAGTTTCCACTACTGTCTCTTCTGTTTTCTTCTCCTTCTCTTTCCTCTTTCTTTTACCTTTCACTGCTGAACTCTCCCCCTTTTTGGGTGCATTGGTTGCAGGGAATTGAGTAGCAGAAAGTTGTTTGCTCAGAACATTCTCCACCATGGTTGTAATACAGAAGAAAGTCTCTCATCAACAGTTTTGATCACCAATTCAGTTAGCTGTGGGGTGATGAGAGATAGGGGATTTTGAGGATAGCAGCCAGTTGCTCAGGGGGGTTCTGTCCCTGAGGAATGGTGCCAGAAACAGAGGCAGGTGGCTGAGATTTTGTGAGTGGTTTGTGTTTTAGGAGACCTTCAGAGGAAGGTGCCATCTGTTGGGTTGATGTGGTGGCAGATGGTCTTACTCCTTGAGAGAGTTGGTCAAGTAGATTTTGCAGTCTACTGACTTCCTCCTCTAGGATCGTGTTCTGGGCAAGAACATCATAGAAGAAGCCCAGGTCATCATCAGCATATGCTGAATCACCTGACCTCCTGCTTGTAGCAGGATATACATGCTCTGGGTGTAGACCAGATGTAGCATGTGCCCCTTTGTCTTGGAACTGGGGACTTCCAGCCTCAGGACGTTGTCCTTCATCGGCTGTTGCCTCTGGTGAGGTCTTAGTTATGTTACCAACCTCAGTCTGATCATTTGCTGATTCAGAAGAGTTGGCAGCCTCACCAGAAGTTCTTATCTCCATATCAACACCAGGAGATAGAACAGTTAAACCCCTGTGCTGTGGGTTCTCAGGTGCACTGTATTCCTCCCCCTCAATTGTAGAGGTATTCCCATGGTAAGTGGTTTCTGGGAGGGGGTGAGGAGTGCAATTGAGTCAGCACCTGTGCAACTATTAAAGTTGGGCTGTGAGGGGCGGTTGGTTGGGGTACAGGGGAAGAAGCAGTGTGCACCTGGGGTGGATGGTGCTCTTCAATGGCAATCTCCTCAAGTGAGGAAGATCCCAGATAAGTAGGTGCCCCTTGGGTTGCTGCAGGTTCCTGTTGAGAGGAAGCCTGAGCGGCTGTGGCTGGAGGAGTCATTGTATCCACTAGGGGGTTTGGACTAGTGGATATATCCTGCGTTTGTTGTGCAGGAGCATCCTCAGGGGACTCAATTCCCTGAGTAGCCATTTTGGGTTTCTTTTTGGTGAGTTTGGTGGGGACATTGGATTTGGAGGTGTGGCTGTGGGTTCCAGCTGCGTGGTTTTTCGCAGCTTGGCAGCCATTTTTAGTGTCCGTCAGAGTTGTGCCGGGAGTATACTTCTGGCAAAACGGCCGTAGCAGGGACTCCCACGCCAACAAGTCCCTCAGCATTAAGCTGGTCTATTATAATGGCCATGATGAACCGTGGATAGAGTATCCAACGGTTGGCAGTTAATTTTTGAGCCATATCTTTGAGCTCTGAAAATATTAATTCTGAAAAGTTCAGTGGTAGTTGCTCAAGGATAGAATACAATACCTGCTGCCATTTGGTGGACATTTGATCCCAAGACGATGTCTTAGGGGCCAAACATACATTGACCATGTGAAAGATCAGGCGCTCAGCGTCATTGAAGTGTTTCTTCATAATGGTTGTGGCACTGAGATCACCTTGATATCCATGCTGAGCAAATGAGAGATCTATAGTGCCCTTCGGATATCCAGCAGGAGAGGTAGCATCACTCAGTTGAAGAATTTTGCGGATTGTTGCAGGAGTAATTACTACTTCTTTGTTGTTGACGACAGACCGGAGGGATTGTGTGTTGCTCTCCTCAGTTGTAACCGTAATGTTCATCCAAAATTGGTTCAAGGATTCGACATGTAAAACGGGGTTCAGAAGGAATGCCTTGTTGTATGGGGACTGAACCATAAGATCGATAGCAGCATCGAACTTAGTCCAGATCGGCGATTTCGTGAGGTAGGCAACACAGTTGTGTCGCGGTTTAATTTGCAAAGACGCCATGGAAATTTGTTGGAGAGGAACGTTAGGTTTGAAGAAGATGAAGTATGGAGAGCTCAGGTTAAGGGTATTTATAGTACGGGTGAGGATACGACTGAAGGATGTGGTGTTAGTCATCAGTAGTTTTAAACGACCGTTGACATGGTATTATCCTTTCAGACGTTGAAACAGCTGAAGTCGCGGTGTTAGGCATCAGTAGTTTAGAAAACTACTGAAGACCGTGGTTTTGACTTCAGGTGATTGAAACAACTGAGGACATGGTGTTTGTCATCAGTAGTTATGAAACTACTGAAGACAGTGGTTTTAGTCATCAGCTGTTGTAAACAACTGAAGATTTGGTATTGGTCATCAGTAGTTATAAAACTACTGAAGACGTGGTTTTGCTTCAGTTGTTTAAAATGAAACAGCAGTGGTACAAACGACTGAAGGGAAATTTCTCTTCAGCTGTTTTCGTCAATTCTTAGCTTTTCAGCTTTTCAAACTATCCTCAACACATTCATCAGTCTTTATGGCTGATTTCAGTTGTTTCATAGGACATCAGTACTTATCTGTTATTACTGATTTCAGTAGTTATGACTACATCAGTAGTTGTAACTACTTCAGTAGTTTAGAGCAGATGAAGTACTTGAGTACTTGTGAGAACTTTTAGCCATCAGTAGTTAGAAAAACTACTGAGGTTAAAAGAGCTCATCAGTACTTATATGTGACAGGCACTCATGATCATCAATATGAATTACTGAGATCATCAGTAGTTGTCACCTATTCTAGCTGCAGCATACCAAGCCTTAACACCAGGTTTTGGAAAGTTGAACTATCCAAAGGCTTAGTAAAAATGTCTGCAAGCTCATCAGCACTGGGCACAAACTTAGGATCAATCAGACCTTTTTCAAAACAGTCTCTTATAAAATGGGTCTGATCTCTATATGTTTGGTCCTAGAGTGCTGGACTGGATTTTTGACAATGCAAAGAGCTGAAGCACTATCCATTAACAATGGAGTCTTAGTCTCTGTAATGCCATAATCCAAAAGTTGGTTTTGAAGCCAGAGTACCTGAGATGTACAGCTTGCAGCAGCAATGTACTCTGCTTCCGCAGTGGATGTAGCAACTGAGGTCTGTTTCTTGCTCTGCCAAGAAATTAAGCAGTTGCCTAGGAATTGGCATCCACCAGAAGTTGATTTCCTGGTCAACTTACACCCTGCATAGTCACTATCAGAAAAAGCAACTAATTTACCAGAATGGTTGGTAGAATACCATAAACCTAGAGATGGAGTGCCTTGCAGATATCTAAAGATCCTCTTGACTGCAATCAGATGAGACTCTTTAGGTGCGCACCTGAAATCTAGCACAAACACATGTAGCAAACATAATATCTGGTCTAGAAGCTGTTAAATACATCAAGGACCCAATCATACATCTGTAAAGTGTTTCATCAACCACTTTACCTTTCTGATCTGAGTCCAGTTGTGTGGTGCTGCTCATGGGAGTAGAACAGGGCTTACAGTTTTGTAAATCAAACTTTTGCAAAAGATCTTTTGTATATTTGGATTGATGAATAAAAATTCCATCAGCCTTTTGTTTGATTTGCAACCCCAGAAAGAACTGTAATTCTCCCATGGCACTCATTTCAAACTTCTGTTGCATCAACTTTGTAAAGGCATCACACAACTTTGGATCAGAGGATGCAAAAATGATATCATCTACATAAATTTGAACAAGTAGATTATGCTGCCCAGCTTTCTTAATAAATAAAGTCTTGTCTATGGAGCCTCTAGTGAAATTGTTTTCCAGAAGAAAGTTTGATAATGTCTCATACCAGGCTCTGGGAGCTTGTTTTAACCCATAAAGAGCTTTATCAAGCTTATACACCCAATTAGGATGTTTGTTGTCCTCAAAGCCTGGAGGTTGACATACATAAACCTCTTCTTTAACTTTTCCATACAAAAATGCACTTTTGACATCCATTTGAAAAACTTTAAGTTTTTGATAAGCAGCATAAGCTAAAAACAATCGAATTGCTTCCAGTCTGGCTACAGGGGCAAAGGTTTCATCATAATCAATACCTTCTTCTTGTGCAAACCCCTGAACAACCAGTCTGGCCTTGTTCTTAACAATAAGCCCATTTTCATCAGTTTTGTTCCTAAACACCCATTTAGTGCCTATTGCACACTTACCTGGAGGTAGAGGAACCAGTTCCCACACTTGCTGTTTCTTGAACTGAAGAAGCTCAAGCTGCATGGCATCACCCATCCATTGTCCTTTAAAGCAATGTGATAATTCTTTGGCTCTTGCTGACTGATGAAGAGAGCATAGAAGCAGAAATTGGACAATTGACTTCTTGTTGATACTCCAGCAGTGATATCACCAATGATTTGAGACATGGGGGATTCTTTCAGATCTTGATACACAATGAGATCTGTGCAAGTGTTTGTAGCCGGTTCAGCAGCAACAGATGGTGATGGTGAATCATTTCCTTGAAACCAATCAGTGGATGGTAATTCAAAGGAAGTTGAATTCGAAGAAATCTCATCAGCATTTGTGTGGATGGTGCTACTGGTGCTACAGGAACATCAGGTCTAGTTGAATCTGGCAGCTGATCACTAAACCTGAAGAGGTGAGTACTGCAATCATCATCATCATCAGCAGTACCACCAGTGGTGAACTGTGACAGGAGCAACAGCAGGAGTTTGATAAGGAACATATTGCAGTATGTCCAGATCAAATAACTCCACAGGACTTTGTGGAATCTTGTCCTTTGGAGATTCATTAAACTTAACATGTAGAGTTTCTTCAACCATCTTTGTTCTGCAGTTGAAGACTCTGTATGCTTTGCAAGTAGATGAATAACCAACAAAGTATCCTGCATCCACCTTAGGATCAAATTTGTGGAGTTGATCCTTTGTGTTGAGAATAAAACAGGGACACCCAAATGCTCTGAAAAATGAAATCAGTGGAGCCAAATGATGGAGAACTTCATATGGAGTCTTCATCAACCTCTGATTTACTAACACTCTATTTTGCACATAACAAGCTGTGTTGACAGCTTCAGCCCAAAAGGTCAATGGTAAACCTGAGTCAGCCAGCATGGACCTTGCAGCTTCAATGAGGGTCCTGTTCTTTCTCTCCACTACTCCATTTTGTTCCGGAGTCCTTGGAATGCTGAACTGCCTTTTGATTCCCTTTGAGAGATAGAAATCATCAAGTGTATGATTTCTGAACTCAGTTCCATTATCACTCCTGATACACTTGACAGGAAGGGAATACTGCTTCTCAATATAGCACAAAGTGGATAATCTTCTGAGCAGCCTCATCCTTTGAATGTAGAAAGAAAGTCCATACAAATCTGGAGTAATCATCCACAATTACCAGACAGTATCTCTTCTTTGCCATGCTCATTACTCTCACAGGACCAAATAGATCCATATGCAGTAATTGCAAGCAGGCAGTGGACTTGGACACTTCAATAGGAGGAAATGAGACCTTGTGCTGTTTTCCTTTTAAACAAGCAGTGCAAGTTTCATCACAGTGGAACTCCTTTATTGGTAAGCCTCTGACTAAACTCTTGTGGCTAAGCTGATTCATGTTTTTAAGATTAACATGACCAAGCCTCCTGTGCCACAGTTTAGATTCTTGAGAAGAGGCTTTGGAAAATAGGCAAGGATGGCCTTTGAGATCAATTTTCTTGGAAAGATCTAAGGCATACACTCTTCCTGTCCTGTTGGCTTTCAGGAGAGTGTGATCATCCAACACCTTGTCAACCAATGGCAAAACTTTGGATGACAGAATCCTACAGTTTTGACTTGTGAAAAGGGCAACATGGCCTTTATCACACATTTGACTGACACTCAAGAGGTTGTACTTGAGATTTTCCACATGATTAACATCATCAAATTTGATTTCTCCATTGGAGACAAAGCCCTTACCGATGATGTAACCCCTAGCATCATTGCCAAAAGAGACAAATCCCTTCTTTCCTTGAGAGTAGTCATGAAGAAGAGATGTTCCCAGTCATGTGCATGGATCCCCCACTGTCTACATACCAGATGCTATTTTGGCATGTTGAAGAACCCTGCAAAAATAAACAATCAGTTAGTTTTAGAGACCCAAACCTTTTTGGTTTTGGGCCTGGTCTCATCAATAGATGGTAAACTAGCATGTTTATTTGTAACAACAGCCTGAGAGGAAGAAGATGGTGCAGAGAGAGGAGTCCTTTGGCTTAGACCTCCTTTTCTGTGGTTTCAACATAGGAGAATCTAGTTGGTTAACTCTACCCAACAGATGTTGTACCATCATCACCAGCTGTGTCTGATTTTGTGATAAAGCTTTCAGCTCATCAGACACATTGCTAGTGGAGTTAGATAAGGTCCTATGTTGCACCTTCTTCTTTTGAGCACCCTCAGCTGTCACCTGTTTAACTCCTTCCTTTTTGGATTGCTTTAAGGACTTAAGGGTTACAGGATTTGATGTTGCGGATACAAATGTGGTCTCAAACTCAGTTTTCATTTTTACCATTTTCTCATTAATTTCTTCCTTTTGTTTGAGTTTGGAACCTCTTTTGTACCAACAATCATCTGTAAGATGATTGAACAAACCACATACTTCACATGGTTTCTTCTTCATCTTAGGTTGATCATCAACTAAAGATGGTGAAGCAACTGAAGACTTGTTCTTCAATGCTTTGGAAGCATTGGTTGCTTTCTTGACAACATCTTTAGTAGTCTTCAAACTCTTTCTACTGCCAGTTTTCTTCTCTTCAGTACTGACAGCAGTTGAAGTTTGAACTTCAGGAGTTGAATCCTGCTCTCCAGTCCTTTCAGGACCTTCAGGATTGACTCCTGAGTTGATCAACTTACTGATCATGTGAATGTCAGCATTTGGACCATCAACATCAGCTGATAGGTTCAAAGAGGACTTGATACTGACTGCTACTTCTGATTGTGCTGTATCAGAAGGTAGATCACATGACTTGATGGATTGGTTATCACTCTCACCATCAGATTCTACCTCTGCTCTTGGGGTAAAATCTGTAGGTGGAGCAGTGTGATTGTAACCAATTCCAAACTTCACATTTGAAGCAGATTGCTTACTAAGAAGCATTTCAAAACCTTTGCATGATTGTACCCATCTATCACACTCGACCTGGGTAACTGCAAGGGTTTCTTTGAGATCTTTGTACTTCTCTAGAAGTACATCTTCTCTAGCCTTATCATCAATTATTTTGCAATTCAGTTTATAATCTCATCATTTTTATCTTTGAGCACAAACTCAAACTCAGCTTTGTTTTTGGAAATTTCTTGTTCTAGCTCATGTTCTTATTAATTAAAGCTACATTTGCTTCTCTAATGGAAGCAAATGCTGCTATGCATTGTTCAGAACATATTTGGCTTTTGCCTCAGAGGATACCTGTGATACCTGAGGTGTAGAGGCATTGGAAGATGAAGTATCAGCAGACTCCAAAGCCATAAGAGCTAGATTCCCAAAGGGACTGTCACCACCATGTTGACCAGCACCTGAGAACAGTTGATCATGACCAGACATCATCTGGTAAACTGCTCCAGTCAACAACTCCTGGGGTGAAGAAGCTGTGTTGTTGAGATGAAGGTTGTTGATGAGATGGGGAAGGCTGAGGTTCTGGTAATGCATGAGGTTGTGGTGTCATAGGAACTTGAACTTGACTTGACTGTGGCATGTAATAACAAGGGTACTGATAAGGCATTTGACCCTGAGGAACAAAATATGCCGGAGATTGTTGTTGAGGATGATGACTAGATGTGACAGGATGTTGCCCTCTGTTTTGTTGACTGTTGCCAGGAAAAGTCACAAAGGGTGCAGTAGAGTTTGATCCAGTTGATCTACACTCTCTTGCAAAGTGTCCAAGCCGTTGGCATTTGTGACACCTCAACTTGCTCTTGTCAAAACCAACTTTGGTTTTGCCAGAGAGTCCTGGGAATTTTCTTCCAGTTCTTTTGTAGAACTTTGAGATCTGATATTTATCAAGGCCATTTGGCTCAAAATATCCATCTCTTCTAAGTCATCATCTGCAATCCCCTTGAGATCATCCATGATGAAACATAAATTGTCATTATTACCCAGTAACTGACCATCAACACTTACAAATGCAGAATTAGAAGTGCTCGAAGAGAAATTAATATGCTCATCATACTGGCATTCAGATGCAGCATATTCTGACTCATGACCCACCAAGGCAGTGTTGCCTTGAATAAAGTCTTCAGTGAGCTTTCCAGATGAAGACAGTTTTCTCTTCTGTTCTATCTCTCTCTCAAAAGTGAGCAGTTTCCCATGGAGTTGGGTGAGAGATAGTTTGTCCAACTTGCACTGGAGCGTAGGACAATAGTATATGTGTCCCATCTCTCAGGCAGTGATCTGAGAAATCTGTTATTCATCTGAATATTGGTGTATTCAAGTTTGACCATTTTTAGTTCAGAGATCAAACAAGAAAACCGCTCATATTGTTGAGTCAGTGTCTCACCCTTTCTATGAGAGAATGTCTCATATTGTTGGCAAGAATTTCTCTATTATTTGCCAAGACCTCATCTGTTCCTCCAAATTGTTCTTTCAAAGCAATCCAGAGGTCATGGGCAGTTTCATGATGCATTAGCCCAGAATAGATTTCATTGGGCAAAGCCATGGCCAGAATTCCATGGGCTTTTGCATCAATCTCAAGCAACTTTTTATCCTCATCTGAATATTGCTCCCTCCTCTTCGGAACCATTTGATTGGTTTCCGGGTTATTCACCATAGGCTTGTGGACCATGTACCACTGATGTCCAACCCTGCGCTTTAACAGACAGGTGATGGAGCATACGTCTTTGCCATATGTTATACTCATTCCTAACCAGCATAGGAGGCTTGGTTGAGGAACCAGTATTGTGAGGATCATTGGAGGAGTGGTCATTTTCAGTTCAAAAACAGTTTAGTTCAAGTTTAAAAAGTTTTAGACAAACCACAACAAACTCAATGAGAACCAAGAATAAGATCTCAGGATGAATGAGCAGAAATATAGAAAATTCAATCTCTATAACCGTTTCTTGCAAAAACAAAAGCTAATTCAATCAAACTTGGATCTAGAATAGCAGTTTCAATGATCAATTATTAGATCGATCAATGATTAACCTGCTCTGATACCATTTGACAGGATCAGTGATCACAAGTTTGATGTTTATCAGAATGTAAAGCAGCGGAATACACAAACGAATTAGACAAATTGTAGCAAGCAAACATATATGTAAGCGTTAAGATCGCATACGGTTATAGGGAGAGAATATGAATTTCTGATTTCTAGGAATGTTTATAGATGGAGAATATTTCTAATCAATCAATCAAACATTCCATTCAATTGCTCATATCGCTCTATGATTACAATGGGTTGTCACACCTTATATAGAGTGCAACAGTCACTGCTGTTATCACGGAAAGTGACAACTGGCAGATCCAATACAGAAATAACTAAATCTTAACAAACTACTGAAATGTTCACACTACTGAGAACATATCAGCAGGTTAAGTACAATTATAAAACTACTGAAACTACAACGACTGAAGAACAAGCTCTTCAGTCGTTTTACAAAACTACTGAAAAATAAAACATAAAACTACTGATATCACAACTACTGAGAAGTACTCTTCAGCAGTTGTGACAAACTACTGAGGCTTCAGTACTTGGTCTTCAGACTTTGACCTTCAGGCGTTTCATCAGCTGATGACTTCAGTAGATATCATCAGCTGATGTCTTCAGTCTTTGTCTTCAGACTTTGTACATCAGTTGTTGATCTTCAGTACTTGTGAACTCTTCAGATGTTGTACTTCAGTACTTTGGTCTTTCAGCTTCAGCACTTGTGTTCTTCAGCTTTGTACTTCAGCACTTTGGTTCTTCAGCTGTTAAGGTCTTCAGCACTTGATCTTCAGCTGTTGAAGTCTTCAGTACTTGTCAAACTACTGATGAGGCTTTCAGCAGTTGTTGTGATACCGTGTGGGACTTAGAGGTTTTCTGATCTTGGCTCATTGGTTCTTTTGGTCCAACAATAAGCCTTTCAATAAGCCTTACACCCATGTTCGATTTGATTAATACCATCGATTGGTGGCTCAATTGGATAGATTTCAAACTAGGGTTCATAGATGATTTAGTTATTCATTTAATTAATGAATTTAAAAGTTATTAATTAGACTCAAACCAGGATTGGGCTTTAGCCCCCGGTTAAAACTCACACCTCTACACAGGGGACTCGAGTTTGATCTAGTCACTTCCTTATCATTTTTAAGCATTTATTTTATAAAATTTAAGTTCCTGAAAACTTACTAGTATGTTATTATCTTAATATAAAAATTTCTTATTAAATACTAATGACTAATAAATTATTAATTAATTTCTGAAAATTCTATAAGTTTTAAGTTTCATATTCATATTATTTTTAAGAAATTAAATGTTATAAAGTGTTCTAAAATGTTATAAAAATTATTTACAATTTTTTAAACTTTATATAATTATTCTAAATCAAGACTAAATATTTTAAAGCTATGTTTTGCAAATCTTTTACCTAATTATTTATTGAATTAATTAATTTGATCAAGTAATTAATTATTAGATTATGTATTTTTTCACATTTGAAATTTATTCAAATATTATAATTGAATATTCTAATTATTGTATTTCACTTATTATTAGTTATTATTTTCACACTTATTTCATTTATTATGTTATTATTTTCACACTTATTTCATTTATTCTATTCTATTTGATCAAGTTATTTAAGCTAATTATATTTTTTATCTAAACTATTTGTTAAACTAAATCCTATCATTCTAACTTAGGACACCCTTTTTATGTTAACCACAAGAAAAACCATTGGTGTCTAATCTAAAATAAAAAATTTTAAACCAAATTCTAATAAACAAAGTGAGTATTTATATCCCATTTTTATTTGTTTTATATTTTGGAAAATTCATAAGATTCATATTCAATCATTATTATTCATTCTTATTTTTTTCAAAATTCAATTTAAAACATACTATGTTATTACTTGTAATTATGTCTTCATAGTTGCAATTATGTTTTCATAGTTAGATAACTAAATGGTAAAAAATCATTAATTCATGTAACCACAATAATAATGATAGATCTATTGGTTTGACAAATCCACCTCGTATAATTATTTAAGTGGTGATTGGAACCGGATTCACATATTCTATCACAAGGCTTCGTCTATGGATCGAGTTTATTCAATCATTAAGTTTGATTGTGTTTCGCTTGTCTTTTATATTACACTATTGCATTATAAGTCTTGTCATTGTCATGTAAATTGGATTGTTACAAATATTTTACTCAATCTATATATGTATACAAAACCTGTGTTTACTCACCAGCAAATTCTTTAGCTGACACTTTATTTTTTCCCATGATTTTTAGACTAGACTACATGCAAACATCTAGGATATTGGACCTAAATAATAAATAAGACTTTTATCTTGTGTTATTTGATTTATGATTGGATGAATGAATCATATGATTAGTTTTATCAATAATAATAACATTTAATATTAATTCAACTTATTTGTTACCATGTGCAATGAACAATCTATTCATATTTATCCGCCTCGATAATTCACCGATTTATTATGGTGTGACATTGCATTTGAGCTGTGTAATATGATCTCATGAAATGGTTTTAAAAGTGTATGGAAAAGTAAAACAATCTGGAGACCCAGGTAGCCATGGTCTTAGGTATGTCCGGACCAATGGTGAGCGCCAGGCATGACAAAGCATTATGGTAAGGAAAGGGTTGTTGGTATGTAATGCCTAGCTCAAACCTTAGGGAATCTGTGTGTTTATTTGGGTCCATATAGGTAGGAAAGCCACACTCTATAGTGAATACTCAATCTGATGCCACAATGGAAACTACGGATAGGATTGGATTGGTTCGAGGCTACAATCGAATGGATAGGACTAGAGGATAATGATAGTCTGATGCTTGTTGCTGCGACTTTGATATGTAGTTGATTTGTTGATATTACTTGCATACTTGTCATGATTTTCTATTTGTTCTAGAGTTATTTACTCACCAACAAAGTTATTGACATGTTTTAGCTCGTGATGCAGGAGCATGGAATGGCCAAAAGGTAATTCAATCCTGGGAAGGGTTATAAAATGTATCCACCGGAAAAAAGCCCTTCGCAATCGAAGGTGAAAGCGGGAAAAAGACGACGAAAGCCTAAGTTAGGTCGAGGAGACATAGTGAAGATGCATAAAATCTTCATGTAGAAGATACTGATTGGATTAAACCTACCTAGGGCAGTGTAATGGAATTATATTTTGTGAATGTAAACATTATGGATGCATGGATACATATAACATTGTTAAAGTTTTAATTAAGTCTAGCTTTGTTGGTTTTGATTTTTAAGTCTTCCGTCATGTTATGTTGTGATGCGACACAATGGTCACACCTAGGAATTGGGGTGTGACAGTAAGATCTCAATGTGAGTTTCAAAAGTTATATTAAGCAAATAATACTTGTAACTCAAAAGGTTTTGGAATATCTACTATGAAAAATCACAAATATAAGGATAATCTTGTAAATTGTTTTTCTAGTAAGTCAAATCTTACATTTAGTACATAAAAAAGGAGGAATCAAGTGATAGTAAATTTTATTTACAATCTTCTCAATTTGATTAAAAATTTAAGAATAATAACTAAATGTTGATTATTGATGGGTTTCCTTTCAAATTTGTATAAAAAAGGTTTTAAAAGGCTCATGAGAATTTTTCACCCAAAACTTGTCATTCCATATCGAAGCAGAATTAGTATGGATTGCAATCAAATATATCTTGATGAATATATTAAACTTAAAAAAAATCACATCATAGAGTGTGTTTGACTACATACATGGACATATTTAAAGTGAATCAACTATACATGTCTCATTACACATTACGTTGATATAAACTAGAACTTGCAAAAAATGATACGTTTTGTCCTATTTTATGTCATCAAGGAATTATATTAAACGAGTCATGGAGAACTGCTTGATTGATTAAGAATCGTAATATGTTATGACTATTACAATCTGCAGGACCGTTAGAAGGGTGCAAAGAACTTTTACAACACAACAACACAAGTGCGGAGAGTTCTTTAGAACACTTAACAGATCAAATAGGGAACTAGAAAATGAGTTTATATGAGAACTAAGAAACACAAGTAATAAAGAGACAAAACAAGAATAGAAACAACACAAGTAACTAGAAAACTAGTTTATATGAGAAGTAAGAAACACAAGTAATAAAGAGACAAAACAAGAATAGAAACAACACAAGTAATTTGGCTTTCAAGGATGATGTATATTTCTCTCTAGATCCTTACAAGTGTTTACAAAGCAATGATAATAAGATACGAGAACCAAAGATACTTATACTACATCCTACAGCTGGCCATACTTTGAAGGCCAGTTGGATACATGATCTAGACAACAAAAAATCAATGTAGAGTCAAAAGGTAGATTGCCTTTTGACTAGTGACTATGACATGCCATAACTCACATCCTAATATATTACAAAAAGGATAAAAGTACATAAAGTAGAAAGTACAGACTCAAGACCTCAATGTACATTTACCAAAAGCATGGACCTTTCACCAACTCATGTAAAGTTGGTGTCTAATCAGAGTTGCAGTGGAAAGGTGGTACAGCTTTATGATAAAGGTACATCGATAATAGCATGTTATCAAAAGTCTTCGGAAGAAATCTGCCTTCAAGTGTTGGCTTCAGGAGACTTTGTCTTTGAAGCTTCGAAAGACTTCATGTTTGGCTTCGGAAGATATTGGTCTTCACTTCAAAAGATTTCACACTTAGAATGTTTTCTAAGGAAAAGTGTGAAACTTCCGAAGCATTTTACTTCATTACACTTGTGCATGCATGCAGGAGAGACTTTAGATGTTTTGGTTGTATCAGCCTTATATGAAGCCTTACAAACTCCCCCTAGGCTGATGCTACCAAAACACTTGAAGTCTTTAGATATTAACAGTCCTCATCATGATAATGACCATCTCTTTCTTCATAAGATGATCCGGATCACTTAGACTCTCATAGTGTCTTCTCATATCAAAGAGATCATGCACAGGTAGATTGAACATGTCTTGCCATGTGTAGACATCTTCAATACCTTGATCTCTGATGACATGCCATCTTTCAGGATTTGTAATGTATGTCCAAGACAAGATGAGTCTTCCTGATGCTAGAGGAGCTACTTGAATTGGAGTTGGTGTAGCCTTCTCTTGTTGCACATCCTTAGGATGTTCTGACTCATCCTGAGGTTTGGAGGTGGATCCCTATTTCTTCTTCTTCTTTGACTTTGGTTTAGAAGCATCTTTTTTCTCCTTTTTGAAACTTCTAACTGAGAAGAATGGCCTGCAACACCTTGTTGATCTTCTTTGTCTTTTTCAGTTGGGTCTTCCTCTCTCACAGGTTCAGATTGAGAGGGGACAGAACCCTGCTATGGATCAGAAGTAAAAGCTTGCTGATGCTTAGTAGGAGGTTCAGGTTGTGTTGTCTCAAATGGTTCAACCTTAACCTCCACTTCTTGAAGGACCTGACTTGGTAGGGAGTGTAAGTCAACTAGTTCTCCTCTTCGAATCTTCTGCTTGATCACCTTTATATGCTCATCCATAGTGGATAGAGACATGGGTCCAAGTCTCCTTCCGGAGAATCCATACAGCTTCAAGAAGCTTATCATCTTCTGCCTATGAGCATACTTCTTCATACTCTTCTGGATGATGGCTCTTGACTTTCCAGCCTCTTCCCTTAACCTCTTCTTTGTGATATTTGTTTCATTGGTTACTTCAAGTTCAAGCGGTTTGAGATACTCAAACTCAATGTATTAATAGGATAAGGCAAGAAGTGCATTTGCCTGATAGAAGCCTGTGGCACTCAGGTAATTGATCATTTTGATCCTGTCAATTTCTTTGTCTACCTAAGGTTCTTGTGGAGCCACATCCTTTTGTACATGACTTTCTTGAACTAGGGAGAGGGTAGGCACATGCTTGTAGAGTCTTTTCTATCTTCTTTCTTCTTTTATTTAAAGAAGTAATCTTACATCCTCTACCTCCTTTCTTTCCTTTGACACTTCCATGTCAGCTAGTTCATTTAATTCATCTAAGAGGAGGGAGATGATATTATCAATATCATAGTTCCTAGTCTATAAGTAGCTAATCCTGACTGCCCTCAACTTATCATCCTGAGTGTTTGGCCTGGGGGCAACCCTGATGCCAGCTTCCATGAATCTTGTAGACCTAGTAGAGGAACTTTCTCCCCTTAGCTTCCTCTTCCTTTCTTTCTCTCCTCCTCCTCAATCTCCTTAGAAGTCATTTTTCTTTTCCATTTGTCACTTACAGACCTTTGTGACTCAGGTGGAGAGAGCTTTGGTCTTCATTGCTTGGTGTAGCTTCCACACTCTAGCCAGAGAGAGGTTGTGATGCACCTTCACCAACAGGTGCTTCAATGAGGGATTGAATTACTGAAGTAGTTGTAGATGTGACAGGGCTCTCAGGCTCTACCCCTGGGCCTTCAGTCATGATTTCCCCTTTGAAGCTAATCTTAGGGTCTGCCTCGACATCCAGTTGACCAATAGTATTACCTAATTGCCTTTGTCTCCTTCTAAGTTTGAACTCTTCAGTAATTACATCTTGTATCCTTTGAGCCAGCCTATCAGCTTCTCTAGATTGGCTTTAGTTGACAAGTGACATGTTGATAAGGTCAAGACCTTTATAGTAGTTCAAGGTTTGAAATTTTAAGACCACTTGATCCCCTTGAACTCTTTGACGAATAAGGGCTCTTCTGTTTGCATCATACATCCACCCTATGATGTAATTGGAAGTTCCTTGGGATGGAAATGATACAGCCCTTTATATGCCATCCTCAAAAAGACTATAAATGTAGGAGTCTATTGAGTCCACATCAATGTGAACTTGAGGAAGTTGCTGAGTATGGACAGTTGCACGTGAAGATGGTGAATCCTCAATGTCCATGCTCTGTGAAGAACTCCCAGGTTCTGTGTTTGTCGTGACTTTCTACCCCTTTTTGGTAGCTGTTGGACCAAAAGAACCAGTGAGCCAGATCAGAAAAACCTTTAAGTCCCACAGACATCATAACAACTGAAGTGGTCTACAACAGCTGAAGACAAAGTATGAAGACAAAGTCTGAAGACAACAGCTGAAGAAAAAGTCTGAAGACAACAGCTGAAGATAAAGTCTTAAGACAAAGTCTGAAGACACCAGCTGAAGACAAAGTCTGAAGACAACTGCTGAAGACAAAGTCTGAAGACAACAGTTGAAGATAAAGTCTGAAGACAACAGCTGAAGACAAAGTCTGAAGACAACTACTGAAGAAAAAGTTTGAAGTCCAAGTTCTCAGAAGTTGTCACAACAGCTGAAGTAGTTCTTTTCAGTAGTTGTGATGGTTTACTTTTCAGTAGTTTGTAATCAGTAGTTTTATTTTATGTAAAACATCTGAAGTTCTTACACTTCAGATGTTATAACTTCAGTAGTTATAATTTTAGCTTGTACTTAGCTTTTTGTGAAGGTGTCCTCAGTTGTTGTGGACATCTTTAGTAGTTTAGTCTACTTTCAGTTATTTGTATAAATCAGTTAGTTGTCACTATCAAGTGACATCAGCTGATGTCACATTCCTTTATAAAAGGAATGTTGACCTAATTTCTTTGGAGCCGAAGCTTGTGCGTGAATGAAAATATTCTCTTTGCAGAAAACTGTCTCTCTCTATAACCGTCACTGTTTGATTGAATATTCATATTATTCTTGCTTAAATTTCGTCTAATTCATGTTCTATTCCGCTGCAAATCTTAATCTAATTGATCAAACTAGATCCAGATCCTTTCAAATGGTATCAGAGCAAGATTAATCATTGATCGATTTAACAATTGATCATTGAAACTGCTCTTTTGATATCTAAGTTTGATCGAATTAGCAAATTTGCAAGAATTGGTTATAGAGTTTGATTTTCTGTTGCTTCCGGTGAATTAATTTGAGATTCGTCTTGTTTCAAACTGAGTTGTTGAGTTTTTGAGCTAGATCTGTTAAATTTCATTGAACCTGTTTGAATCAGTGAAAATGGCTACATCAATCAATGATCCTCACAATACTGGCTCTTCAACAAAGCCTCCGATGCTTGTTAGGAGTGAGTATAACATATGGCAACGCCGAATGCTCCATCACCTGTCTATCAACAGTTCAGGTTGTTGGAAATCTGTGGTTCATGGACCATATAAGCCTATGGTGAGTAATCCGGAAACCAATGAGATGGTTCCAAAGAAGAAAGAGCAATACTCAGATGAAGATCTGAAACTGTTTGAAATTGATGCTAAAGCCTATGGAATTCTGGCCATGGCACTACCTAATGAAATCTATTCTGGACTTATGCATCATGAAACTACTCATTAACTCTGGGTTGCTCTGAAAGAACAATTTGGAGGAACTGATGGGGTCTTGGCAACAATAGAGAGATCCTTGCCCAGCAATATGAGACATTCTCTCATAGAAAGGGTGAGTCACTGACTCAACAGTTTGAGCGATTTTCCTGTTTGATATCTGAGCTGAAAATGGTTAAGCATGAATATACAAATAGTCAGATGAACAACAGATTCCTCAGATCCCTGCCTGAGAGACGGGACACATATACTATTGTCCTACGCTCCAGTGCAAATCTGGACAATCTATCTCTCACCCAACTTCATGGGAAATTGTTAACATTTTAAAGAGAGATAGAATAGAAAAGGAAACTGGCTTCATCTGGGAAGCTCACTGATGATTTTGTACCAGGGATACTGCACTAGTCGGTCATAAGTTAGAATATGCTGCATCAGAAAGTTCTTATGATGAGCATATAGATTTCTCTTCAAACAGTGGAGATCCTACTTTTGTTGGTGTTGATAGTAATTCAGGGTGAGTAGTAATAATTTGTGCTTTTTGATGGATGATTTGAAAGGAATTACTGATGATAATCTGGAAGGGATGGATATTTTGAGCCAAATGACATTAATCAATATCAGATCTCAAAAATTTTACAAAAGGACAGGTAGAAAATTTCCTGGTCTCTCTGGAAAAACCAAAGTTGGTTTTGACAAGAGCAAGTTGAGGTGTCACAAGTGCCATAGACTTGGACATTTTGCAAGAGAGTGTAGATCATCTGGATCTAACTCTTATGCATCCTTTGTGAACTTTCCATGCAATAGCTCACAAAACAAAGGGCAACATTCTACCAGTTCTGGTCATCATTCACAAATTCAATCATCTCCTGCATATTTTGTCCCTCAAGGTCCAATGCCATATCCTTATCCCTGTTTTTACATTCCTCAGTCCAGTCAGGTTCCAGTACCCTTAGCTCAACAACCACATGTTCTACTTGAGCCTCAACCATCTCAATCAAATCAACAATCTCAATCTCAATCACATCAAAGCTTTTTCACACCTGGAGTTGTTGACTGGAGTAGCTTACCAGATGATCTTTCTGGTTATCCTGAACAATTGTTTTCTGGTGCTAGTCAACATGGTGGTGAAAATCCTTTTGGAAATCTTGCTCTTATGGCCCTGGAGTCTACTGATGGTTCATGCTCAAATGCTTCATCATCACAGGTACCACAGGTATCTTCTGAGGCTAAGGCCAAGTTGTGTTCTGAGTCATGCATAGCTGCTTTTGTCTCAATTAGAGAAGCAAATGTAGCTTTAGTTAATCAAAATCTTGACCTAGAGAAAGTGATTTCCAAAAGAAAAGCTGAGTTTGAGTCTGTCTTAAATGAACAAGATGATGAGATTTATAAATTAAAATGCCAAATCACTGATGAAAAGGCAAAGGTAGAGGTCATTTTAGAGAATCATAAGAATCTTAAAGAAACACTTGCAGCTACTCAAGTAGAGTGTGAACGCTGGGTAACATCCTGCAAGGGGTTTGAAATGCTTCTCAACAAGCAAACAGCTTCAAATGTGAAGTTTGGGATTGGGTATAATCACACTGTACCTCCTACAGATTTTACTCCCAAGATAGAAGTAAAATCTGAAGGTGAAAGCAGTTCCCAAACCACATCATCATGTGTCTCATCCTCAAGTGATAATCCAAAATCAGAGGATGAAGTCAGTATTAGTACCTCGGCTAATCAATCTGCTGATGGTCTCACTGCTGATAAACACATGATCAAAGAAAAACTGAGCAGTTCAGGTGTTGTCTCACAAAGTATTCAAAGTACTGAAGGGCAAGTAACAACACCTGAAGAGCATTTCAAACTAAATGAAAACAAACATGGTTTGACAACTGCTGAAGAGTCTATCAGGAAATCCAAAAGTACTGATAGAAAACTTCTGAAGAACAAATCTTCAATTGTTACAAATCCTTTAGTACTTAACATAAGTACTAAGAGGAAGAAAGTACTGAAGAACACACCTTCAGTAGTTTCATCTTCTTCAGCAGTTGAACAACAGATGATAAAGGAAAAGCCATGTGAAATATGTGGTCTATTCAATCATCTCACTGATGAATGTTGGTACAAAAAGGGTTCCAAATTCAACAAAGATAAAATCATTAAAAAGAAAATTAATAAAATGAAAGATGAATTTGAAACCAAGTTTGTACCACAAACATCTCAAACTGATAACCCAAAGTTCTTACAAAATTCTAAAAAGAAGGAAGGGGTTTATCATAAAACAGCTTAAAGTATTCCTCATGGAATATCAAAACACCAGACTAAGTCTGTGTCTTTCAAAAAGGAGGACATGGTGAGTCACAGGAACCATCAAAAACAAGTACTGATGTGTCTGCTGAACTGAAGGCTTTAACAACCAATCAGACACAACTTGTTATGATGGTTCAACATCTGTTGGGGAGAGTTAACCAAATAGATGTACCTGTGATTAAACCACTGAAAAGGAAAACTAAGCCAAAATCAAAGGAATCCTTTTCAGCACCATCTCCATCTCCACCTTCAAAGGCTGTTAATCATGACAAATCATTTAGTATAAAATCTGTTAATGAGAACAGACCCAAAACCAAAATGGTTTGGGTCTCAAAAGCTAACAGTTTCTTGTGACAAATGCAGGGTTCTTCAGCATGCCATAGAAGCATCTGGTATGTGGACAGTGGAGGATCTATGCATATGACAGGGAGCATTCTCTTCTTCATGACTACTCTCAAGGAAAGAAGGGATTTGTATCTTTTGGTAATGATCCTAAGGGTTACATCATCGGCAAAGGCTTTGTGTCAAATGGTGAGATAAGATTTGATGATGTTAACCATGTGGAGAATCTCAATTACAACTTGTTGAGTGTCAGTCAAATGTGTGATAAAGGGCATGTTGCACTTTTCACCAGCCAGAACTATCGGATTCTGTCTTCCAATGTTTTGAGAATGATTGACAAGATATTGGATGAATATACTCTCCTGAAGGACAACAGGATTGGAAGAGTATATGCCTTAGACTTATCAAAGAAAATTGATCTAAAAGGCCATCCATGTCTGTTCTCCAAGGCCTCTCCTCAGGAATCTGAACTATGGCACAGAAGGCTTGGTCATGTGAATCTTAAAAACATGAACCAGCTTATCCATCATGGTTTAGTGAGAGGTCTGCCAAAGGAGTTCAAATGTGATGACAACTGTTCTGGTTGTTTAAAAGGAAAGCAATACAAAGTATCATTCCCTCCAATAGAAGAACCAAAGTCCACTGCATGCTTGCAATTACTGGATATGGATCTTTTTGGTCCAGTAAGAGTGATGAGCATGGCAAAGAAAAAATACTGTCTGGTAATTATGGATGATTATTCCAGATTTGTATGGACCTTCTTCTTACATTCAAAAGATGAGGTTGTTCAAATCATCATCTACTTTGTGTTGTATGTGGAAAGGCAGTACTCCCTTCCAGTCAAGTGTGTGAGGAGTGATAATGGCATAGAATTTAGAAGCCACACACTTGATGAATTCTATTTATCTAAGGGAATCAAGAGGCAGCATAGCATTCCAAGAACTCCTGAACAAAATGGAGTGGTGGAGAGAAAGAACAGGACCCTTATTGAAGCCGCAAGGTCAATGTTGGCTAATTCTGGTTTGCCACTAACCTTTTGGGCTGAAGCTGTCAACACAGCTTGCTATGTGCAAAATAGAGTGTTAGTAAATCAGAGGTTGATGAAGACTCCTTATGAAATGTTACATCATTTGGCCCCTCTGATTTCCTTTTTTAGAGCATTCGGGTGTCCCTGTTACATTCTTAACACAAAGAATCCACTTCAGAAGTTTGAATCAACGATGGATGCAGGGTACTTTGTTAGGTATTCATCTACTTGCAAGGCATACAGAGTTTTTAATTGCAGAACAAAGATAGTTGAAAAACCTTGCATGTAAAGTTTAATGAATCTCCAAAGGACAAAATCCCACAAAACCCTGTGGAGTTATTTGATTTGGACATACTACAATATGTTCCTTATTAGTCTCCAGCTGTTGCAGATTTTGTGAATCCATCATCTCCTGCAACTAGTCATCCATCTCGTGGTACAGATGCAAGGTTTAGTGATCACCTGCCTGAGTCTACTAAACTTGATGTTCCTGTAGCTTCAGCATTCCATCCACCAGATGCTGATCAGAAAGGTAAAGCAGTTGATGAAACTCTTTACAGATGTATGATTGGTTCCTTGATGTACCTTACAGCTTCTAGACCAGACATTATGTTTGCAACTTGTGTATGTGCTAGATTTCAGGCTGCACCTAAAGTATCTCATATGATTGCAGTCAAAAGGATCTTTAGATACTTGCAAGGAACTCAATCTCTAGGACTTTGGTATTCCACTGGGCACTCTTGCAAATTAGTTGTTTTTTCTGATAGTGACTATGCAGGGTGTAAATTAACCAGAAAATCAACCTCTAGTGGATGCCAATTTCTAGGCAATTGTTAGTTTCTTGACAGAGTAAGAAACAAACTTCAGTTGCTACATCCACTGCTGAAGCAGAGTACATTGCTGCTGCAAGTTGTACATCTCAGGTACTCTAGGTTCAGAATCAATTACTGGGTTATGACATTACAGAGACTAAGACCCCTTTACGATGGATAGTGCTTTAGCTCTTTGTATTATTAAGAATCCTGTCCAGCATTCTAGGACCAAACATATTCAGATCAGACATCATTTTATCAGGGATTGTTATGAAAAAGGTCTGATTGATCCAAAGTTTGTTCCTAGTGCTGATGAGCTTGCAGATATATTTACTAAGCCTTTGGACAGTGCAACTTTCCAAAATATAGTGCTAAGGCTTGGTATGCTGCAGCTAGAATGATTTGACAACTACTGATGATCTCAGTTCACAAGTACTGATGAGCATTAGTATACAGCTGTCAAAAATAAGTACTGATAAGTTATTTTATCTTTAGCAGTTTTTGTAACTACTAAAGACTAAATTACTTAAAAGTACTGAAGTACTTTATTTGTTGAAAAGTACTGATGTAGTTACAACTACGGATGTGGTTACAACTACTAATGTCTGTTCTAACAGATAAGTACTGATGACCAATGAAACATCTGAAAATCAGATAGTCTGCTGAGTAAGTGTTAAGGTCAATGAAACAATTGAGATCTGTGAATTGACGACAACAACTGATGAGAAATTTTACTCTTCAATTGTTTCATACAACTGTTGTTTCATTTCAAAACAACTGAAGCCAAAACCAAGTCTTCAGTAGTTTTAAACTACTGATGACTAACACCAAGTCTTCAGTTGTTTACAACATCTGAAAGTTAAAACCATGTCTTTAGTCATTTTCTAACAACTGATGACTAATACCAAAACTTTCAGTTGTTTTCTTTCAGCCGTTTCATAACCTATAAATACCTAAACCTAACTTCAAACTCTTCATAAGTCGTTTTCAGAACTTTCATCTTCCATTAATGGCGACCATGCAAATCAACCACGACACAACTGTGTTGCCTACTTCACAAAATTGGCCTTTTGGACTAAGTTTGATGCTGCCATTGATCTGATGGTTGATTCCCCGTATCAAACTGCTTTTCTTCTGAATCCAACCATCTATCCCGATACCCTTCGCCAATTCTGGACAAATGTCACTGTCCATACTGGTGAGAATGATGTCACGATCACTCTCCAGTCATTTGTAAACCAGAAGAAGGTGGTCATCACTCCTGCTATCATTCGCCAAACCCTAGATCTGAATGATGCCACCTTTGTCACCAAATACCCGAAGAGCACCACTGATCTATCATTCATCAACCATGGGTATGAGGGCGACCTAAGTGCTACCACCATTCTGAAGAAGCACTTCCATGATACTGAACGCCTAATCTTTCATATGATCAATGTTTGCCTTGCCCCCATATCCTCTTCATGGGATCAAATGTCATCCAGGTGGCAGCAGGTATTGTATTCTATCCTTGAACGCCAAAGCTTAAATTTTTCTGAAGTTATATTTTTGGAATTAAAAGATCTGGCAATGAAACCTGTGGCTAACAGATGGATATTATCTAAGGTTTCTTATGGCCATAATCATCAATTAGTTAAAATCTGATGGCCCTGTTGGCCTTGGAGTCCCTACTGTGGTAGTTTTGCCTGAGGTATACTCCAGGCACAACTCTAACCCACAACTCAAAGAGGCTGCCAAACTGCTAAAACCCAAGCAGAGGGAACCCACAGCCTCATCCTCCAGATCCAAAGTCCCTTCCAAACCACAATCCAAACAAACCAAAAAGGCTACTCAGGGAGTTGAGTCCCCTGATGATGCCCCTGCAACACAAAGGCAGGATGAAACTACTGGTAGTAATCCCCCTGTAGTTTCCAAGACTCTACCAGCTGAAACCGCTCAGGTATCCTCTCAACAGGATCCTGATGCAGCCAAAAATAGGGAAACCACATTACTGGAATCTCTCTCACTTGAGAAGATTTCCATCGAAGAGCACCATTCACCCCAGGTACAATCTTCTTCACACTTATCTCCCACTGAAGCCACCCCTACAAGCCCAACTGTGGTTATTGCACAAGTGCTGACTCACCTACATTCCTCTACCCCTCCCCAGAAACCTATTACCACTGGGAAAACCTCAATAGTTGAGTGAGAGGATTATAATGTGGCTGATAACCCACAGCACAGGGATTACAGAGTTCAATCTCCCTGTGTAGAGGAGGAGATTCAAACATCTGGCGAGGCTGCCTCTTCTCCTGTTCAGCACATGAACAGGATGAAGGTGGTATCATCTCTAAGACCTCACCAGAGGCAACTACCAATGAAGGACATAATCCTGAAGCAGGAAGTCCCCAGTTCCAAAAAATAGGGGCACATGTGAATACTGATCTACACTCAACACATGTTCATCCTGATTTAATCAGGAGGTTAGATGATTCAGCAAAGACTGATGATGACTTGGGCTTTTTCTTTGATGTTCTAGCCCACAAAACCATTCTTGAGGCTGAGGTATGCAGACTACAAGAACTGGTTGCCAATTGTCACAAGAATCAAGTCCATCTGCCAAATTCACCCACAGATGGCAGCTTCTTCTGAAGGTCTCCCAAACACTGAGCCACTCCTAACAACTGTGCCACCAGCCTCTGATTCAGGCACCATTTCTCAGGGACAGAACCCTCTGAGCAAATGGTTGCTGTTTGTCAATCCTCCTACCTCTCATCACTTCCATCATCACTAACATTGTGCATCAAGCCATTGATGAGAGGCTTTCCTCAAATTTTCAAACCTTAGTTGATGATGCTGTTTTTAAGAGACTTTCTAACATTCAAACCCCTGAACCCTATGCAACCAAAAAGGGGGAGTCTAAGTCAGCGAAAGCAAACAAAAGAAAGAGAGTTGAAGAGGAAAAAGAAAAAGAGAAGAAAGAAAAGGAGATGATCATATAAAAGAGAAAGAAGAGTGCTGAACAGACTGAAGATGAGAAAAAGTTAGAAGAACTGATCAAAGAAGCTGATGAGCACATAGTTGATCTATGGATAAGATCATTGATCAACTCTTCAGACAAGGTTTTGACACAGCCAAACTTGACTCTGAAATTAGAAGGCTAGAGATTCAAGAGACTGAGCATAGATGGGCAAGTTATAGTGAGAAAGAAAGGGAAAGGCTGGAAGCTATGATAAGATTCATATCAAAGCATTTGGGAAGATCAATCATTGAAGTGAAGTCATGGTCCAGAGACAGTATTTTGGAGATAACCACCAGAATCTGTTCTTCTAAAGTATTCAACAAAGGATTGATCATAAAAGCTCTTGATGAAGCTGGTGCTGGGAAAAGGTCTGATATGGCAAAGTTATCCAAAGCCTCACTCACAACCAAGATGCTAGAGCATCCTGTACAATCTCCCACACCAAAACAACCAACTTCACAACCCTCAAAACCAACTCCTTTACCCAAGAAACCTACTCAAACCACTACCAATGATGCACCCAAGAGGAAGAGAAGGGTGTTGAGGATGGAAGAAGGAGAAGAAGATGATGAGGATGATAGTCTGCCAATCTCTATTGTTCTTAAAACAAAGATGCCTGAGCCTAGGAGTCAACCAACAACAATCACACCTGACATCCAAAGGCAAATGGTAAAAGTCAAACTTAAAGAAGAAGAACAACACAAATAACATGATGAGAAGCTGTAAAGGATGGTTGATAAAGAGTTTCCTAAGTCTTCATCCATACAAGCTATGAAGAAACATGCTCAGAGGTTGTATGCTCTCAGATTCACATTTCAATATCAGAAAGAGAGAGTGAGAATTTGGCCTGACCCCAGAGTAAGTGACAGAATTCATAAAAAGAATATTCCAAGTCGATACAATGGCCAAGTAAAGAAGACTGTAGATGTTGTGATAATGTTGGCCATTGTAGTGTCACCCTGGGAAATCCTTGAAGACTTCAAGAGAGCTTACAAGTCTAAGATGACTCCACAAACTTTACTAGAAAACAAAATGGTGAAGAAGGGGTTGATCTACAAGAAGCTTAAGAAATAAGAAGAAATGAGCTCTAGTACTTGAAGGTACTCATCCTGATGAGTTTGCATACAGAGAAATAACTACTGTGGAGCTAAAGAATGGAAAGAATGTTAAATACTTATTAGAGTACTATGGGCATGAGTTCTTCTTTGAAAGTGAAGCTAAAGAACTCACAATGGAAGAACAAGTTGTATTCCTTGAGGCTTATGTTAGAGAGTCTTACAACTCATCATTGGGAAGTAGGTCTCATGGATGGGGTAACAGCTCTATGTCCAATTCCCCAAGACAGAGTTCCCATTCATCCTTTGCTAATCAAACTTTCTAAAACCTCTTCCCTGGCCTGAGCTTAATTTAGTGATTTATGAGCTGATCCAGAAAATGTTTCTGCCAATAAGTGGAACTTCAATAATCTTAAAGGTTTTGGCTGCATTGTTCAGGGGGAGTTTGTTGGACCAAAAGAACCAATGAGCCAGATCAGAAAAACCTTTAAGTCCCACAGACATCATAACAACTGAAGTGGTCTACAACAGCTGAAGACAAAGTCTAAAGACAAAGTCTGAAGACAACAGCTGAAGACAAAGTCTGAAGACAACAGCTGAAGACAAAGTCTGAAGACAACAGCTGAAGACAAGTCTGAAGACAATAGCTGAAGACAAAGTCTGAAGACAACTGCTGAAGACAAAGTCTGAAGACAAAAGCTGAAGACAAAGTCTGAAGACAACAGCTGAAGACAAAGTCTGAAGACAACTGCTAAAGACAAAGTCTGAAGTCCAAGTTCTCAGAAGTTGTCACAACAGCTGAAGTAGTTCTTTTCAGTAGTTGTGATGGTTTACTTTTCAGTAGTTTGTAATCAGTAGTTTTATTTTATGTAAAACATCTGAAGTTCTTACACTTCAGATGTTATAACTTCAGTAGTTGTAATTTTAGCTTGTACTTAGCTTTTTGTGAAGGTGTCCTCAGTTGTTGTGGACATCTTCAGTAGTTTAGTCTACTTTCAGTTGTTTGTATAAATCAGTTAGCTATCACTATCAAGTGACAACAGCTGATGCCATATTCCTTTATAAAAGGAATGTTGACCTAATTTCTTTGGAGCCAAAGCTTGTGCGTGAATGAAAATATTCTCTTTGCAGAAAATTGTCTCTCTCTATAACCGTCACTGTTTGATTGAATATTCATATTATTTTTGCTTAAATTTCATCTGATCTTATTCTATTCTGCTGCAAATCTTAATCTAATTGATCAAACTAGATCCCGATCCTTTCAGTAGCATCACCCACTTGCATAGGTGAGCTAGAGGTTAGATCAACCACTTTCAAAGGTTCTTGCGTTCCTGGTTGAGCTCTTCTTAAAGGTCTCACAGCTAGTTTTTCCTTAAGATAAGATATCTCAAGTTGCTAATCATTGACCCTGTTTTGCAGGGTAATCACCTGAGATTCAAGGTGACTAACCTTGGATACTAGACAGGTGCATGTTTTTGATAGTTTTTGCACCTTTAGTCTCAAATTCCCCTCATCTTCATCAGAAGAGTCATTGGGGGATGAGAGAATTGGACCAAAGTCTTCTCTCTCACCACTAGCATGGAGTTCTAGACTGCTTGTTTTCCTCTGCTCATTGACAACCTTAAGTTAAGTGTCAATAGGCTAAGTTGCCATGGTTGAGGTGTAAATGATGTAATCACTTACTGAAGTGAGAGCCTCTTCCATATGGATATCCTGAACAGGTTTAGAAGTATCTACCTTAGTGATAGGTGACTGATGTGGGCTAGACATATGTCACACCCCGACCGACGGCGGAATCATCAGGGCGGACGAATGTGAAACGATTGTTCATAGCACATGGAACTAATTAAGTTGAAATAATATTAAATATTATTAATCATTGAACATTACAAGACAATTAAATAATTACAATACAAACAAGATACAACTAGTAACATAAGACTTTCAATTAATCTAGGTCCAAGTCCTATATGAGCACACGAAGATCTTCAAGTAGGAACCTGAAACATGTTAAAAATAAAGGGTCAGCTATAAAGTTGGTGAGTTCCCATGGTTTAAACACACGCATATATGTATATATATAAAAGGGTTACAAGTAGCAATTCATGTCCATGGTTACGAGTTAGCAAGCTTATAGAACACATACAGTTACAACCAAACATCAACTTGATTACAAGTATATATGATTGGCTAAGTGTACTTGGTTCCCATGATGAACAAGCATACGTCATCAAGAGCCAGCAATACATCGGCTTTAGCACCAAATAGGCTTGTCAGGCCCAAAGATCTAAGACGTCGCCAGGCTAGCAATAGTTAATGATTGTAAACAAAATATGTATCTCATATAAGACTTACAATAACAAATAACCATGACAAAAGTAAATATGAATTGCTTGTGCATTTACAACTATCAAGATGTTTACAAGTGTAAGTTTATAAGGTGAATATGTTTCACCCCAAAAGGTGTGAAATAAAGTAAAAAGGGGCATGGAGAACTCACATGGGAAACTCACAATAGTAGTGATGGTTGTAGAGTACATAAGAAAGCTTGGATGACAAGTGTCAAAGGTGATGTACTAAATGATAAAAAACAATAATTTGAGGTTGGAATTCATTACAAGAAGTTAGGACGCTTAGGAATGCCAATAAGCGAAAGGTAGATTGAGAAACGATTATTGTACCAACTTTAGATTTTGGACAGAATGTTTGGTATGTGTTTAAACAAGTTTTTAAAATAGTAAACGATTTCATAAAATTATAAAATTTTATATTTGACAATTTCAAAGTTGTGAAGTCGCTGGATCGGTAAACATCCGAGCATGTTCTTGACGTAAGGATAAACAATCAAAACCAAAAGTCAAACCAATAACACGAACTATCAAAATTGGTTTCATTGATAAAACCTAACGATTACAAGCTCGTTACAACATAAGAATCAAGACTCTTGGCAAGGGGAAATCGAGCATGATCTCCCCTCTCATCTGGCAGCCCTAGGCTCCGGGCAGACTTCCTCTCAATCCTTATCTCTCTACATATCAAAACTGGTATATATAGGCCTCGGCCCATATTAGATGCGACTTGGCCCATTCGTGCGATTAGACTATGCGTATGGTTCAATCGTGCGATTAGACCATGCGTATGGTTCAATCGTACGACTGGACCATGCGTATGGTTCAATCGTACGACTGGACCATTCTTATGATTCAGTCTTATGAATGCCCCAATCGCATCTCTCAGTCACACGGCTCATCCATTAGCATGGCTCAGTCGTACGACTGAGTCTCATTCGCATATGCTCCTGCGAATGACCTAGTTTCATGTGTTTACAACATATTAGGTGTATTACATTAAGCCTAGACTATTCGACAAGTGACGAACACACTATATATGACTATATATTGCTCCAACAAATTCCCCCTTGGACGTTGGTTGCGAATAGTAGATAACACCTCTTACAATCTTCAGTCAATCTTTGCTCTGGTTTCCAATAGAATCAAACAAAAAACCATATTAGCCAACGTTGCCGATCCGTCAGGTTGCTACAATATCCCTGAAAATGAATTTAGGCACAACAGCTTTCATTTACTTTGCAGAACACCATCACAGCAGCAAGATTCCCCATATGACTGATTTTTCTAGATAATGACATGAACAGTTTTCCATTGCTTCAATCTTCACACAAGCTAACCTGATTAACATCAACACCTACAGAAATTCCCCCTCACATTTAGCATATCCCAATATATAGACATTGTGCTCTCCTGGCATCTTCACACGGTGTATTGGGCAAAATGTTGAAGGTTCCAATCCACAACTGACAATATCAACAAATCAGCATGCACGTAGATTCATCATCAGAAACCTGTTCACATCATCACTTTCTGATTGCGTCTTCAATTTCTCTATACATGGATTCCCCCTAAGAATGAGAATCCTCTCTTGCGGATAAATATAACTTGATTGGCCCATAAGTAGTCAGATGCTCCTGACTACCCCACAAAATCAGCACCGGCTGCTCACGTCTTCTTTTCTCTCTTTCGTGTTCCAAATACATTCACCTATTTTGGAAGTCCGATGAATAATGGGGTATACATCGAACTTATTTGACAAAAGAACCTCAGGGTGAATATGCTTTGCTCATCCTCAAATTTGTGCAAGAAGCAGTTCCAGACTCTTTTTTTGGTCTGGAACAAATGTGGATGAGTCAATGCGGATGGCTGATTTGTGCGATTGAACATACGACTGGACCAGTCGCACGTTTGAACATACGACTGGTCCAGTCACACGAATGGTCTATTAGCATGGTCCAGTCGTACGAATGGTCCATTCGCATGGACCAGTCGCATGAACGAGTCTGCACGCAGATTTTCAGATCTGCAACCGCCAGGGCTGCCCAAAACCTAATCTGATGAATTTTACATGAACCGAAACAAAGTAGGAATCATCAGATTAGTAGGGGAGATCAGAATGTGGTTTCAAGTTCAATTTTAACATAGTAACACCACACGTAACAAGATCTGAGCAAAACACGAAGAACACGAAGTGGGTTTAACGTCAACATCTGAAATTTGATCCAGAAATCAAGAGCTCGGGTTGCTAGAATGATTGTTAGATCATTCCAGCAGTAACCGGCTCTGATACCACTTGTGAAGTCGGCTGGATCGGTAGACATCCGAGCATGTTCTTGACGGAAGGATAAACAACCAAAACCAAAAGTCAAATCCCTAACACGAACTATCAAAAATGGTTTCATTGATAAAACCTAACGATTACAAGCTCGTTACAATATAAGAATCAAGACTCTTGGCAAGGGGAGATCAAGCATGATCTCCCCTCTCATCTAGCAGCCCTAGGCTCCAGGCAGACTTCCTCTCAATCCTTATCTCTCTACACATTGAAACTTGTATATATAGGCCTCGGCCCATATTAGATGCGACTTGGCCCATTCGTGCGATTGGACCATGCATATGGTTCAATCGTACAAGTGGACCATGCGTATGGTTCAATCGTACGACTGGACCATTCTTATGGTTCAGTCTTACGAATGCCCCAATCGCATCTCTCAGTCGCATGGCTGGTCCGTTAGCATGGCTCAGTCGTACGACTGAGTCTCATTCGCATATGCTCCAGCGAATGACCCAGCTTCATGTGTTTACAACATATCAGGTGTATTACATTAAGCCTAGACTATTAGACAAGTGACAAAAACACTATATATGAATATATATGCTCCAACAAAAGTCTCCAGAACAACTTTCATTCAGAAACATTTTTATGAAAAGATTCGTAAATAGGTCGAACAAGCAGCACAAGACAGAAGGTGCTGAAATGCGCACTTATCTTGTGAAGGATATTGTTGAGTCGTCCGATTGAGTTTGAAGATGTATAAACTGTCATTGAAAAGGTGATTCAATGAACTTAAAATTGGAGTCTGAGTTTACTCAAATTTAGTTTGTTAGGATCAAGTTATGGTCGGTTGAAGTAAGATTATATTCTCCCAGAATTGTAGTAAGGCACTTATGTGCACTTTTAAAATCATTAAAGCATGAAACGGGTTAGAATATTTTATTATGTCAATATATGGTATATTAGTCTTTATTTGAGTTATAAAAATATTATAAGACTTTGGCATAGTCATCATTTAGAACAATAACCTTGTGGAATAACCGAATGTGGCGGCATAGCCGTCCATATGCAAACGAGATTCTTTGTTTATGTTAGTGTGTTGTTAGCTTAATTTAGGAATGTTAGTGATTGTTATAAAGTTAGTGATTATAAAAATGTTAGTGATCATATGATAATGATTAAAATAAAAAGAGATTTGGTAGAAGAAAGAACAATAGTAAGAACATAAAGTCATGAGAACAATTGGATGTTAGGATGATTGAAATGTATAATGTAAAAGCAATAAACGATTACCTTAGTATTAAGAATTCTTGAAATTTCTTGTAAAATAAAAATCTTCAAATTGATCATAACCAATGGATGAAAGAAAGATATGACAGTGAGATTTTTAGAGAATGAGCAAATGAAAAGTAAGGCCTAAGCCTTGCTTTTATACTTGAGGTTAGGAGGAGGTTATGAATGGTGTTAATGGTAATTTATAAGTCTTTTAAAAGGGGGTTATGATTGGAATTTAAAATAAATATAAATTTAAATAGTTTAAATAAATAAAAGAATACTTACAATTTAAACTTTAAATTTATTAAAACTTTAATTTTAATTTAACAACTTCTTTTCTATTAAATCTTTGTAGACTTTATAATCTAATAAGAACTTTTAATTTGATTATTTATTTTAATTGAATATTTAAAATCTTATAAATATTAATAACATTTTATAGACCTTACATATTTGTAAAAATAATGATCTGTATTTTAATCCTTTATTTTAGTTTTATAACTAAAACTCATAAATGACAAATAAACTTCATGAATTTATAAAATTTTATTCTATAAATCATAAAATTACCATGAATTAATTTAATAAATGGAAGTTGAATAAATAGTATTATTATTTTTTTTGAAGGATTAAAATAAATTAAATTTCTAACTAATGTATTTGATTTTTTCAAAAATTAACCCAAACGGATTTGGGTTTGGGTTTCTATTTTCCAAAAATGGGCAGATGTTACAACATAGGTTATTCAAGAGCACTCATCTCTCTTGAGTAGGGGAGGAGAAGAGAGACTCATGGTACTCATTGAAGCCTAAATCTTCATCAGTATAGAAATCAAGGTTAGGAATTGGTTGGTTTAGATCTAAAGGTTGGGGATGGTAACTGTCCCCTGAAGGTTGATCATCTGAGTGTAGAGACTCAGAGTGAAGACTTAAGGTTGTTGGGCTTGTGAGCTCATCAGTCTAAGCATGAGGAACCTCAAGACTGATAGTTGAAATGATGGGAGTGGTTTGCTCCTCAAGAGAAGTGGGAGCTCTAGTTTTCACTTCTTCCTATGTGGGTAGTGATATGGGGGTCTACATAGACTGAATAGCTTGTGATGGGGTTCGTTTGGATCTTCTTTGGTAAATGAGGGTGATTTGTGGTTGTTTTGGTGGTTGAGATGTAGAAGATGTGGGTTCAACACTGGCTTGTGTTGCCAAGTTGTCACCTTGAGCAATGAGCTCCAACATCGTTGGGACCAGGGTTGTTTCTACCCCAGAGAAGCCAACAGTTGGCTTCTTCAATATTTTAAAGATGCCGAGCTTCATCTGTCCCAATTTAAGAATATTATCTATTTCCCTCAATTATGAGCTCAGTGGCTTCTTCAATATTTTAAAGATGCTGAGCTTCATTGTCCCAATTTAAGAATATATCTATTTCCCTCAACTATGAGCCCAGTTCGCAATTGAGAATGTGTTGAACATATATAGGAAACATGTAATATTCTAAGGAATCTAAGTTAGCAAGCAGATTTGTATAGAAAAACTTAAAAATACCTAAACTTGACCCCGTGAACCATCCAATGCACTATGAAGGAGATATCTTCAGGGTCCTAACCCCCATACTTGTTGGATAAGATATGGATGACCAAATGTAGTAGGTACTTCCAGTGGGATGAGACCTTCCCTTTCCTGAAAGTCTTTACAGAGAAATCCCCTTCATAGCCCATCTGCTAGAAGGACTGGTTAACAACTTCTTTAGGAAAGGACAACTCACCTTCCTCATCATCCAGCTAAAGATGAGTGTTTATGATGGTTGGAGTGATGAAGATTGTCTTCTCCTACACTGTAGCAGACATTGCTTTCTCCCCATCTATAATAACCTCTTGACAGGTTTTCCATAAATCAAGCAAATGATCCTCATAAAGAACAAGATCGATGGTAAGGGAGGTGGAATAATTAGACAAAGCCAAGAATTGGCAAACCCCTGAGAAGAGTGGATCTTTCTCAGAGTTTAACAGGGCAACCTGATTGCGTTGCCTGTGTAACTGCATGGAGAAATCAGGGTCATTTTTGCTATCAAGGTTGGCCATTTAGGAAAGCTTAATGGCAAAGGAAAGAAAGAATGAAGGCAGTTGTTGAGAGAATTTTGGGAATTTAGGTTTGGAGGAAAAATGAAGATGATAGAAAGAGGGGGAAACCGTTGGTTTATATGTGAAAAGGATTTAAGACAGTTAATAAAAGAGTATAAACTTTGAAATCCGGATGTCGGCCCCACCTCTGAAAAAGAAGTTTGCTTTTTGCTCAAAAAATAGTTTTCTCAGAAGTCAAAAAAGCTTCCAAAGGTAAATTGTCTTCGGAAGATTTAATGAGAAAGCTTCCGAAGCCAAAATGACTTCAGAAGAATCACCTGAGAGTTTTGAAAATTTTGCATTGTAAGAGAATTAAGACTTAAAATTTTTATTCAGTTAAGAATAAGGCTTCCGAGAGTTAATTTGCTTCAGAAGAAAAATTGTCCTTGAAAACATGTAAGTAACTAAGAGAAACTTTTAAGCTTCGGAAGAGATTTCAGACATTTCTTCCAAAGGCAATTCACTTAGGCAGTTATTTGTTTTAAAGGCATAAGTTTCTTCCGAAGATAAAATTTATAACTTCCGAAGGATTGAAAACATCAAGATTTTCAAAAATCTAAGGAAAGTTCTTTTAACAAGATTTTCATCCAGAGAAAACATGAGCTTTATGAAGGTGATAAAATAGACAACTTAGGACACACATGTTTTAGAAATAATATTGTTATGTTTTAAGAAAAGCTAATCAAAGTTAATCATCCCAATAGTTGATATAAAATACTTGAATCTTTGTTCATCAAAATCTTTGGTGAATAGATCAACATATTGTTCATTTGTGTTAACCTTGAGTAGTTTGATTAATCCCTTTTCAAAGTTATCTCTAATTATATGATACCTGATATTAATGTGTTTTATCCTGAAGTGTTGCAGTGGATTTTCAGTGATAGAGATAGCACTATTGTTGTCTATGTGAATGGGAGTATCCTTGAAGTTAATCCATAGTCAAGCATCTGATTTTGAATCCAAAGCACTTGAGCACAGTAGCTTGTAGCAGCAATGTATTCAACTTTAGCAGTTGATGCAGGACACAAGACTATTTCTTGCATTGCCATGAGACAACCCTTCCACCAAGAAACTAACATCCCCAGATGTAGACTTTGTAGTCATATTGCAGCCACCATAAACACTATCTATATATGCATACAGATTGAAGTCAGAGTTCTTGGGATACCAAAGGCCAATTGTTGAGGCACCTTGAGGTATCTTAGAATTTTCTTAACAGTGATAAGATGTGACATCTTGGGGTTGGCTTGATATCTTGTACAAATACATATGGCAAACATGATATCAGGCCTGCTAGTTGTAAGATACATAAGATACCCAAGCATAGCCCTATAAAGGTGTTTATCCACACACTCCCCCTCAAGATCAGGCCAAGGGAGTGGTTTCTTGCTATGGGTGTCTTAGCAATCTTACAATCAGTCATGTTGAACCTTTTGAGTATGTCCTAAGCATACTTTGATTGAGTTATGAAGATGCCATCTTCAACTTGCTTCACTTGAATTCCCAGAAAGAATTTGAGTTCCCCTATGGTGCTCATATTAAATCTGTCCTTCATCAGTTTCTCAAAGTCCTTGCATAGCCTTGGATTAGTTGAACCAAGATGATGTCATCTACATATACTTGAACTATCATTAAGTCAAATTTTTGTCCTTTGATGAAGAGAGCTCCATCTATAATACCCCTTCTGTATCCATGCTTGTAGAGATACTAAGATGAGTCTCATACAACTTCCTTGGTGTTTGGTGCAACACATAAAGAGCTTTATCAAGCTTGCAAACATAATCAGGATGATCAGGATCTTCAAAGCCAGGTGGTTGTTTGACATACACCTCTTCATCAATTACCCCATAGAGTAAAGCACACTTGACATCAAGTTGATAGACCTTGAAGTTCTTGGATGCAGCAAAGCCAAGAATATCCTAACAGCTTCTAGTCTTGCTACATGAGCAAAGACATCAGTATAGTCAGTTTCTTCTTCTTGTGTGTACCCTTGAACAACTAGTCTAGTTTATTTTTTATGACAAGTCTTCTATCATCCTTCTTATTCCTAATACCCATTTGTTTCCTATAGTAGTGTTCCCATGAGGAAGAGGACATAGGTTCCAAACTTTTGCCTTTTGAATTAAAGCAACTCCTCTTGCATAGCTTCAACCCAACTTTTCAGAGCCTCATCAATCTTCTTGGGCTCTATCTAAGATAAGAAACCAGAGTGAAGACAAACATTTGCTTCATGGGTTTGGCCTTTTGTTCATTGCCAATGATGTTTGTGGTGGGATTAGACTTGTGGATCCTTAGCTGAGTAATCACAACAAGTTGCTGAGAGAGATCTAAATTAAAGAACTTTAGATCTGGCATTGATGTTTCTCCCACCAAATCATCACACTTATCAAGAAAGACTTGATCCAAAGAGTGTATGACATCATTGATGTTGTCTTCTATGGAGTGGTTGTTAGAATCAAGAAATTCTTGATCACTATCACCACCACCATTTTCTTCTACATTTGAAGTTTCTTTATCTAGTTGGAGCCTTCGAGCTGGAATTTGAAGGCACCTCAGATGTATCAGCTGAATTTGTCATTGTTGTGCTGATAAAGACTCATTTGCAGAGTTAGTTACAACTAGAGTTGAAGATGTATAGCTTGAAGGTCTTCTTAACTCAAATCTTGGATCAGGATCACCTGTAGGTAAAATTTTTGTAGACCCTAAAACATGCTCATAAGATTTGTTAAAACAGTTGATAACTAAATCAAGATCAAACAACAATTAGGACTAGAACGTTTCATACTGGGAGTGTGCTCATTGAAAGTCACATAGGTTGACTTCTCAATTACTCTAGTTCTAAGATTGTATACTATATAAGCCTTAGCTTGGGAAGAGTATCCAATGAAGTGTCTATGATTTGATTTCTCAACAAACTTGGCAATTTGATCTTCGGTATTCGAGATGGTGCAAGGACATCCAAATGACCTGAGAAAAACAATGAAAGGTTTCTCTTGTGCCAAAGTTCATAAGGAGTCTTACCATGAGTCTTATCCACTAAAACTCTATTTTGCACATAGCAGGCAGTGTTGACTGCCTTAGCCTAGAAGGTGATAGGCAGTTTAGAGTCAAATAACATAGTTCTTGCAGGTTCAATAAGTGTCATGTTTTTCCTCTTAGCAACACCAATTTGCTGAGGAGTCCTGGGAGAACTATATTGTCTTGTAATACCCTTTTCATCATAACATGTATCAAGGATTTGGTTCTTGAATTCAGTCCTTGATCACATCTTATGGTTTTGACCTTGTGATCACATTGATTCTCAATCTTTAAGATGAAATTATTCAGAATCTCAGGAGTCTCATCCTTAGTTCTAAGGAAGACCGCCCAAGTGAATCTTGTAAAGTCATCTGTGATCACTAAACAGTAAGAGGTCCTTCCTAGACTCATTACACTGCTTTCCTTTGGTTTGTAAGATACCTTGTGTTGCTTCACACAGACAAGATTATGTGTGAAGGAGCTATCTCACAAGATCCTAGTCCCTGCTTATTCTGATAACAAACTTTTGCATGCAAGGATGAGGATATGATGTTCTTGAAGGTCTCTTCTTTAAGAACACATTTTTTTGCCCTGGCTTTGCCGATCACAAGCTCAGCCTGACATTCAGTCAACTTGGTTATAAGATCTTTGTTCTAAGTCCTATAATTGGTGTGCTTATGTTTAAGAACTGAAATGGTTTTCTCTAAGTCCTATATCTTTAACTTATAATCATTTTCAGCCTTTTCGAAATCAGATTTTAACTATTCAAGGACTTAAGATCAGATCTCATCTCTATGTTATAGGACCTGTATCTATTAACTTTAGCAATACAATCAGGAGTGAAAAGATGTTAAAATACCTTGGCTTCATTGTGGTCAGCCATGAGTGCTTGATTTGGAGATGCATCTTCCACCTGAAAGCTCCAGTCAAAGCCTCCTTCTTCAATAGCAACTGTAGCTTGCTGCTTTGGCTTCTATTCTAGGGAGCTTTCTCAATGTAGTTTGGTTTGGATTCAATCTAGCCACCACTTGCTATTAGTGCTTTGCACTCTCTAGCAAAGTGTCCCATCTGGTTATAGTTGTAATACTTTACCTTGCTTTTATCCAGCCCAAACTCTCCAATGGCTGCATTGCTATAAAACTTCCTCCCTATCCTCTTGTAGAACTTCTCGACTCTGTGAGTAAGAAGAGCCATCAAGTTAACTATCTCCATATACTCCAGATCATGGATGGATGCAGTCTAAGTCTTCAAGGGTGAAGAGAAAGTTGCTTGAGGATTCATCAGCAGAGACAAAAGCATGAGAAGAACTTGTCTCTTGGAAGGGACTTCCTTGAGTGTAGCTTTCTCTTGGAGTCTCTGGGTGATGAAAGGACTTTGTGTGAGTTGTCAGGGTAGCATATGGATAATGTTAAGGTTCTATGTTATCCCTTTCAGTCACATGAAGGGCTGAACCCATTTGATTGCTAGAGTTACCAGATGAATTTTGCATGTTCATCTCCATCTGGTATCCACTGAGAATACCATAGAACTCTGTTAGAGTAAGAGTCTTAAGGTTCTCAGTCCTCTTGATAACAACATAATAATGTGTCCATTGTCTAGGAAGAGAGGACATAAACTTCCTTACAATGTCCCTGTTCTCAAGAGTTACTCCAACATCCATTAGAGTATCCATAATTTCAACATACCTGAACTATTATTGAGTCATGGTCTCACTACTTTAAAGGTGAAGTTTTCAAACTGCTGCTTGAGGATATCCTTCTTGTTCTTCTTGGCTTCAGTTGAGCCCTCATAAATAAGCTTCAGTTCCCATAGTTGCTTTGTAGTCTTTCACTTCTTGGAGCCTTTATAGATGGAGTTTGGAAGAGCAGTTTGAGGGTTGTCATGGCCTTTTGATCAATCTCTATTCTTTTTGTCTTCATCAAAGAAATCAACCACAGCCTTTGGAATCATACCACCACCAATAGTAGATAAGGTGCTTGGTATGTAAGGTCCTTCAACAACAGAGTCCAACATCCTGGAGTCTTGAGACCTGATAAAGCCTTCATTCTTTGACACAAGTATCAAAGTCTTCAGGAGTGATCAGTGGAGACTTTGTCATCGTTCCAATTTCCATGTTAGCTTTTGAGTTGGCTGCCATTTGAGATGGTAAGTATTTTGTGTGTGTGAGGGATCTTAAGATGGTGAGATCTTATATCAAGATCCTGGAATGCTCTGATACCAAATGCAGGACCGTTAGAAGGGTGCAATGCACTTTTACAACACAAAACACTAGTGAGGAGAGTTTTTAGTACACTTAACAGATCAAATAGGGAACTAGAAACCAGTTTATATGACAACTAAGAAACACAATTAATAAAGAGACAGAACAAGAATAGAAACAACACAAGTAATTTGGTTTTCAAGGATGATGTATATTTCTCTCTAGTCCCTATAAGTGTTTACAAAGCAATGATAATAAGATACAAGGACCAAAGATACTTATACTACATCCTATAGCCGATCATACTTTGAAGGCCAGCTAGATACATGATCTAGACTACAACAAAATTAATGTAGAGTTAAAAAGCGATTGCCTTTTGACTAGTGACTATGACATGCCATAGCTCACATCCTAATATATTACAAAAAGGATAAAAATACATAAAGTAGAAAGTACAGACTCAAAACCTCAATGTACAATTACCAAAAGCATGGACTTTCACCAACTCAGGTAAAGTTGGTATCTCATCAGAGTTGCAATGGAAGGTGGTCCAACTTTATGATAAAGGTACATCGGATAATAGTATGTGATCAAATGTCTTCGAAAGAAATCTGTCTTCAAGTGTTGGCTTCCTAAGCCTTTATCTTTGAAGCTTCGGAAGACTTCATATTTGGCTTCAGAAGATATTGGTCTTGGCTTCTAAATATTTCACACTTAGAATGTTTTCTAAGGAAGAGTGTGAAACTTCCAAAGCATTCTACTTCAGTACACTTATGCATGCATGCATGAGAGACTTTGGATGTTTGGGTTGCATCAGCCTTATATGAAACCTTACACAATCGATAATGCATCTAGCAATAATATTATGGTTGGGTATTTGGTAGGAAAAATGATGAATTATAGTGATATGTGCTTCTGTAAAGGGAAATGTCAACATGTTAGGTGTATAGCACATATAATGAATTAGTTGTGCAAGATGGGTAGGGGTGTTCAGAAAATTCAAAGTCCAAAAAAGTAGAAATGCAATCCATATCTAAGTTGAAAAAACCGATCTAAATCTTTATTCAGACCAGATCTCATCCGGATTTCTTATTCAAAATTTGAATATCATAGTTTTTCTATTCAGGTTATTTAGATTATTCAGATTTTCGGATATTCGATTAAACCAAATAAGAATCCCACAATGTTTCTAGGCCAATATTTATTACCCAACTACTTATTATGTTCTCGGTCTAATACTCAAGAGTCGTGACACCTTCTAGTTCCCCGTTTCTAAATAATCACATAATAATCGATTGTTTTTCTAAACTACTTTTATTACCCAACTACTTTATCTGTTCTAAACTACTGATGTAGTTCCAACTACTGATGTGTTACAACTACTGAAATCAGTACAAACAGATAAGTATTGACGTCCTATGAAACACCTGAAAAGCAGATGCAAAGTCTGATGAGTAAGTGTTGAGGACAGTATGAAACAGCTGAAGGCTATGAATTGACGAAAACTACTGAAGAGAACTTTCTCTTCAGTTGTTTCTACAACTGTTGTTTCATTCTAAACAATTGAAGCAAAACCATGTCTTCAGTAGTTTTAAACTACTAATGACTAATACCAAGTCTTCAGTGTTTACAACAACTGATGACAAAACCACTGTCTTCAGTAGTTTCACAACTACTGATGACAAACACCAAGTCCTCAGTTGTTTCATCATCTGAAGTCAAAACCATGGTCTTCAGTAGTTTTCTAACTGCTGATGCCTAAAACCACGACTTCAGCTGTTTCAATGTCTGAAAGGTAATACCATGTCAACAGTCGGTTTAAAACTACTGATGACTAACACCAAACCCTTCAGTCATTTCTCACCCCTACCCTATAATACTTGTCCTCTTCTCTAATGTTTCATTACCCGTTATTCTCTGAACTTCTCTCTCTCAAACATGGCGACCATGAGTCTGAAACCACGACATAACTGCGTTGCTTACCTTACAAAGTCGGCTTTCAGGAAAACAATATGATAATGCCATTGACTTAATGGTGGATCCCCATATCGCACAACCACTTTCTCTTGAATCCAACCATCTACCCTGATCCCTCATTCAATTCTGGTCAAATGCTTTTGTTCATACTGATGAGTCCACCGGTCAGATCTCTGTTCGGTCCCTTGTCAACCAGAAACCAGTGGTCGTTTACAGCAGCCGACATCATTCGTCAGGCATACACTTACACGACTCCACCGCTATGACTGCATACCCAAAGGGATAAAGATATGTCATTTATCAATCATGGGTATGAAGGTGATCTTCGGCTACAACCGTTCTAAAGAAACATTTCCATGACGCTGAGAAAGTCATTTTTCACATGGTAAATGTCTGCTTAGCCTCCAAGACATCTTCTTGGGATCAAATGTCATCCCAATGGCAACAGGTATTGTATTCTATTCTAGAATACCAACCGCTAAATTTTTCTGAAATCGTGTTTCTAGAAATAAAGAACTTGGCTCAGAAACCTGTGGCAAACCGATGGCCATTATATCCCAGGTTTCTGATGGCCATTATTTTAGATGAATTAAAATCTGATGGCCTTGTTGGCCTTGGAGTCCCTGCACCAGCTGTTTTGGCTGAGGTATACTCCCGGCACAACTCAGACCTTACACTCAAAGAAGCTGCCCGAATGCTAAAGCCCAAGCACAGGGAACCCACAGCTTCCTCCACCAGAACCAAAGTCCCCACTAAACCCAAACCAAAACACCCTAAAACAACTATTCAGGGAGATGAGTCCCCTGAAGATGCTCCTGTACCACCAACGCAGGATATACTTGCTGGCTTAAACCCCCCAGCAGTATCAGAGACTCTACCAGCCATAGCAGCTCAGGATTCCTCTCAAAAGGAGCCTGCAGCCACCACACAAGAGGTACCCACACATCTGGGATCTTCCTCACTTGAGGAGATTGCCATTGAAGAGCACCATCCTCCCCAGGTGCACACTGCTTTTACCCCATCTCCCCATGCAACCACCCCCCAAAGTCCAACCATAATTATTGCAAATGTGCTGACTCAGTTGCATGCCTCTCCTCCTCCCCAACAACCACTAACAAAGGGGAGAACCATAGACATTGAGGAAGAGGATCATCATGCTTCTGACAACCCACAGCACCGGGGTTTACAAATTCTATCTCCTGGTGTAGATAGGGAGATTAGAATATCTAGTGAGGCTGCCACCTCTTCTGAATCAGCACATGATCAGAATGAGGCTGGTAACATAGCTAAGACCTCACTAGAGGCAACAGCTAATGAAGGACATAGTCCTGAGGCTGGAAGTCCCCAGTTCCAAGAAAAAGGGGCACATGCTAAAACTGGTCTACACCCAGTGCATGTAAATCCTGCTACACGCAGGAGGTCAGGTGATTCAGCATCTGCTGATGATGACCTGGGCTTTTTCTATGACGTTCTAGCCCACAACACACCATCCTGGAGGCTGAGGTAAGCAGACTACAAGAACTGCTTGCCAAGAAGTCTCAGGATGTAAGTCCATCTGCCCCCATCAACCCACAGATGGCACCTTCATTTGAAGGTCCCCCAAACACTTTACCCTCTCACTTCTCTGAGCCTCCAACCTCTGCTTTTGGCACTATCTCTCAGGGACAGAACCCCCCTGAGCAGATGGTTGCTGCATTCCAACAATCCTTACCTCTTATCACTCCCATCATCAATGACATTGTTTATAAAGTCATTGATGAGAGGATCTCCTCAAGTCTACAACCACTCATTGATGATGTTGTGCACAAGAAACTTTCTGCGGTACAAACCCCTGCCACCAATGCATCCAAAAAGGGAGAGTACTGCAGTGAAAGAAAAAAGAGAAAAAGAACTGAGGATGAGAAGGCACAAGAGAAAACCCAGGAGTTGGAAAAGGAAAAGGAACAACAACTAATCACTTACAAAAGAAAGAAAAGTGATGGTGATCAAACGAATGCTGAAGAAAAATCCTTGGAAGAGCTGGTAAAAGATGCAAATGAAACACACAACCGATCCATGGACAAAATCATTGAGCAACTCTTCAAGCAAGGCTTTGACACAGCCACACTAGACAGTGAGATCAGAGGTTGGAAGTAGAGGAAATTCAAACAGATGGGCTGGGTATGATGTGTTGGAGAAAGAGAGATTGGAGATCATGATTCGATTCATCGCCAAATACTTAGGAAGATCACTGATGGAGATTCGTTCATGGACCAGAGACAGCATTCTGGCTATAGCCACCAGAATCTGTTTGTCTGAGCAATTTCATAAGGGGATAATCATTGAAGCACTTGATGAGGCTGGGGCTGGAAAAAGGTTTGAAATGGCAAGACTAACAAAAGCCAAACTCACAACCAAAATGCTTGAACAACCTTCCCAATCACCCACTCAAAAACAGCCTACCCCTCAAATCTCCAAACCAATCTCAAAACCCAAATCCAAACATCCTCAACCTTCAAAACCAATTCCTTTACCACAAAAACCAACCCAACCATCATCCAGTGATGCACCTAGAAGGAGGAGAAGGTGCTGAGGATAGAAGAAGATGAAGAAGAAGAGGATGAAGATGATAGTCTGCCACTCTCTGCTGTTCTAAAGCTACCAGAACCCAGGAGTCAACTCATGATCACACCTGACTCACAAAGGGAAATGGTTAGAGTCAAAATAGAAGATGAAGAACAGCTGAAGCAGCACGATGAGCAACTACTGAAGATGGTTGACAAGAATTCCCTCAGTCATCATCTATACAAGCCATGAAGGGCATGCTCAGAGGCTCTGTACACTCTCAACACACATTTCAGTATCAGAAGGAGAGAGTGAGAGTATGGCCAGACCCCAAGGTGAGTTCTAGAATCCATAAAAGATCCATTCCTCATAGATACAATGGCCAGGTTAGAAAAACAATAGACTCTACAATCATGTTGGCCATTGTAGTCTCACCATGGGAAATAATCAATGAATTCAAGAAGGCTCATTAATCAAAATGACCCCTCAAGCTTTACTGGAAAACAAGATGATCAAAAAGGGTTTATTATATAAGAAGCTTGAAGACATTAAGAAGAATGAGCTCCATTTACTCCTTGAGGGCACTCATCCTGATGAATTGTCTATAGGGAGTAACTACTGTGGAGTTGAAAAATGGCAGGACTGTAAAGTACTTATCTGAGTACTATGGTCCAGAGTTCTTCTTTGAAGGAGGAGAAAAAGAACTCTCCAAGGAGGAAAGTTGTTCTCCTTGAGCCTATGTTCGAGAGTCATACAGACTCAAATGGGGAAGTAATCTCATGAATGGGATAACAACTCTGTGTCCAGTTCCCCAAAACAGAGTTCCATTCATACCTTGCCAAACGATCTCTGAGATTTCTTCCCAGGCAGTGCTTAATGGGTCATCTTCTCTACTGATCAAGAGAAAAGACCAACCTTTTTGCCAACAATAAGTGGGAAAATAATCATTAGATGTTTTGTTGCATTGGTTCAGGGGGATTTGTTGGACCAAAAGAACCAATGAGCCAAGATCAGAAAACCTCTAAGTCCCACATGATATCACAACAACTGCTGAAGGCTTCATCAGCAGTTCGACAAGTGCTGAAGACTTCACAGCTGAAGATCAAGTACTGAAGACTTCAACAGCTGAAGACTAAAGTGCTGAAGCTCAACAGCTGAAGAACACAAGTGCTGAAGCTGAACAGCTGAAGAACACAGTGCTGAAGCTGAGAGCTGAAGAACAGTGCTGAAGCTGAACACTGAAGAACACAAGTGCTGAAGCTGAAGACCAAAGTACTGAAGTACAACAGCTGAAGAGTCTACAGTGCTGAAGATCACAACTGGTGTACAAAGTCTGAAGACAAAGACTGAAGACATCAGCTGATGATATCTACTGAAGTCATCAGCTGATGAAACGTCTGAAGTTCAAGTCTGAAGACCAAGTACTGAAGTTTCAGTAGTTTGTCACAACGCTGAAGTAGTTTCTTCAGTAGTTGTGATATCAGTAGTTTTATGTTTTTCAGTAGTTGTAGTAACGATAACACTTAGTTTTTGTAAGAAGATGTCATGTTTTTGACATCTTCAGTAGTTTTGTTCAGTTGAATAATTCTGTTTATGTCACTATCATGACATCAGCAGACGTCACAGTCTCTCTCTTATATAAGAGGTGTCGACCTAATTGTAATGTGACATTCCGTTACCACGAAAGCGAATATTGAATGAAATATATTTGCAGAATTCTCTCTATCTATAACCGTTTTTGTTCTTCATTGAATATCTTTTCGTTCTTGTGAATTGGCTAATTCATTGTTAGAATTCCGCTGCTATACTCTCTAATCAATCAAACGTAGATCACTGATCCTAACAAGTGGTATCAGAGCAGGTTAATCATTGATCGATCTAACAATTGATCATTGAAACTGCTAATTGATATCTATGTTTGATTGAATTAGCATATTCGCAAGAACTGGTTATAGATTATTGAATTTCTGACGCTTTCGTTCGTCATTTATTCTGAGATCTCTCTTGGTTCAATTGGTTGTTGTGTTTTGTTCTAAATCTGTTTTAGCTTAATTGAATTTGATTGAATCTGAGATGACTACTCCTTCTAATGATCCTCACAATACCGGTTCCTCAACCAAGCCCCCGATGCTGGTTAGGACCGAGTATAACATATGGCAGCGAAGAATGCTTCATCACCTGTCTGTTAACAGTTCAGGTTGTTGGACATCTGTGGTACATGGACCACATAAGCCTATGGTGAACAATCCGGAAACCAATCAAATGGTTCCGAAGAAGAAGGAACAATACTCTGATGAAGATCGAAACTGTTTGAGATTGATGCTAAAGCCCATGGAATTCTGGCCATGGCACTGCCTAATGAAATCTATTCAGGGCTTATGCATCATGAAACTGCTCATGATCTCTGGAATGCCCTGAAGGAACAATTCGGTGGCACAGATGAGGTCTTAGCAAACAACAGAGAAATCCTTGCCCAACAATATGAGACATTCTCTCATAGAAAGGGTGAGACACTGACTCAACAGTTTGAGCGTTTTTCTTGCTTGATCTCTGAGCTGAAAATGGTGAAACAGGAATACACCAATAGCCAGATGAATAACAGGTTCCTCAGATCACTGCCTGAGAGATGGGACACATACACTATTGTCCTACGCTCCAGTGCAAATCTGGATAGCCTATCTCTCACCCAACTTCATGGGAAACTGCTTACATTCGAAAGAGAGATAGAGCAGAAGAGGAAACTGTCCTCATCAGGAAAGCTCACTGACTTTGTACCAGGGAATACTGCCTTGGTTGGTCATGAGTCAGAATATGCTGCATCTGAAAGCAATTATGATGAGCATATTGATTTCTCTTCAAATAGTTCTGATCATGCATTTGTTGGTATTGAGAGTCATTCTGGCAGTAATAGTGACAATCTATGCTTCATCATGGATGATTTGAAAGGAATAGCTGATGATGATCTAGAAGAGATGGATATTCTGAGCCAAATGGCATTGATTAATATCAGATCTCAGAAGTTCTATAAGAGAACTGGCAGGAAATTTCCTGGACTCTCTGGCAAAACCAAAGTTGGTTTTGACAAGAGTAAGTTGAGGTGTCACAAATGCCAAAGGCTGGGACACTTTGCAAGAGAGTGTAGATCAACTGGATCTAACTCTTCTGCACCCTTTGTGACTTTTCCTAGTACTAGTCCACAAAACAGAGGGCAACATCCTGCTGGTTCTGGTCATCATTCACATCCTAGGTCTCCTGCATACTTTGTTCCCCAGGGTCAAATGTCATATCCTTATCCCTGCTATTATATGCCTCAACCAAATCCTGTTCAAGCTCCAATTGCACAACAACCACAAGCATTGCCTGAACCACAACCTTCCCAATCTCATCAACAAACTCAACCTCAACAACACAGCTTCTTCACCCCAGGAGTTGTTGACTGGAGCAGTTTACCAGATGATTGTCTGGTCATGAACAACTGTTCTCAGGTGCTGGTCAACATGGTGGTGAAAGTCCCTTTGGAAATCTAGCTCTTATGGCTTTGGATTCTGCTGATACTTCATCCACTAATGCCTCTACACCAAAGGTATCACAGGTATCCTCTGAGGCAAAAGCCAAATTGTTCTGAAACATGTATAGCAGCATTTGCATCTATTAGAGAAGCAAATGTAGCTTTAATCAACAAGAACATTGAGCTAGAACAAATAATTTCCAAAAGCAAAGCTGAATTTGAGTCTGTGCTTAATGATAAGAATGATGAGATTTACAAACTTAAATGCCAAATAACTGATGATAAGGCTAGGGAAGAGATACTTCTAGAGAAGTATAAAGATCTCAAGGAAACCCTTGCAGTCACCCAGGTAGAGTGTGATCGATGGGTACAATCATGCAAAGGTTTTGAAATGCTTCTTAGTAAGCAATCTGCTTCCAATGTGAAGTTTGGCATTGGTTACAATCACACTGCTCCACCTACAGATTTTACTCCCAGAGCAGAGGTAGAATCTGATGGTGAGAGTAATAACCAATCCATTTCATCATGTGATCTACTTTCTGATTCAGCACTATCAGAAGTAGAAGTCAGCACCAAGCCCTCTCAGAACCTATCAGCTGATGTTGATGGTTCCACTGCTGACACTCACATGATCAATGAGTTGATCAACTCAGGAGTTAATTCTAAAAGTCCTGAAAGGACTAGAGAGCAAGATTTAACACCTGAAGTTCAAACTCCAACTACTGCCAGTACTGAAAAGAAGAAAACTGTCAGTAGAAAGAGTTTGAAGACTACTAAAGAGGAAGTCAAGAAAGCAAACAATGCTTCCAAAGCACTGAAGAGCAAGTCTTCAGTTGTTTCATCCTCTTTAGTTGATGATCAACATAAGATGAAGAAGAAACCATGTGAAGTATGTGGTTTGTTCAATCATCTTACAGATGATTGCTGGTACAAAAGGATCCAAACTCAAACATAAAGAGAAATTAAAGAGAAAATGGTTAAAATGAAAACTGAGTTTGAGACCACATTTGTATCAGCAACATCAAATCCTGTAACCCTTAAGTCCACAAAGAAATCCAAAAAGGAAGGGGTTAAACAGGTAACAGCTGAGATTGCTCAGAAGAAGAAGGTGCAACATAGGAACTTATCAAACTCCACTGGCAATGTGTCTGATGAGCTGAAAGCTTTATCACAAAATCAGACACAGCTGGTTATGATGGTTCAACATCTATTGGGAAGAGTTAACCAATTAGATGCTCCTATGTTGAAACCACAGAAAAGGAGGTCCAAGCCAAAGGATTCCTCTTCTTCACCATCTTCTTCCTCTCAGGCTGTTGTTTCCAATAAACCTGTTAGTTTACCATCTGTTGATGAGACCAGGCCCAAAACAAAAAGGTTGGGTCTCCAAAACTAACTGATTGTTTATTATTGCAGGGTTCTTCAACATGCCAAAGTAGCATCTGGTATGTAGACAGTGGGGGATCTATGCACATGACTGGGAACAGCTCTCTTCTTCATGACTACTCTCAAGGAAAGAAGGGGTTTGTTTCTTTTGGCAATGATGCTAGGGTTACATCATTGGCAACGGCTTTGTCTCCAATGGAGAAATAAAGTTTGATGATGTTAATCATGTGGAAAATCTCAAGTACAATCTCTTGAGTGTCAGTCAAATGTGTGATAAAGGCCATGTTGCTCTTTTCACCAGTCAGAACTGTAGGATTCTGTCATCCAAAGTTCTGCATTTGATTGATAAGGTGTTGGATGATCACACTCTCCTGAGAGCCAACAGGACAGGAAGAGTGTATGCCTTAGATCTTTCCAAGAAAATAGATCTCAGAGGCAATCCTTGCCTATTTTCCAAAGCCTCTTCTCAAGAATCTAAACTGTGGCACAGAAGGCTGGGTCATGTTAATTTCAAAAACATGAATCAGCTAATCCACAATAGTTTAGTTAGAGGCTTACCAATAAAGGAGTTCCACTGTGATGAAACCTGCACTGCTTGTTTAAAAGGAAAACAACACAAAGTCTCATTCCCTCCTATTGAAGAGCCTAAGTCCACTGCCTGCTTGCAATTACTGCATATGGATCTATTTGGTCCTGTGAGAGTAATGAGCATGGCAAAGAAGAAATACTGTCTGGTAATTGTGGATGATTACTCCAGATTTGTATGGACTTTCTTTCTACATTCAAAGGATGAGGTTGCTCAGAAGATTATTCACTTTGTGTTGTATGTTGAAGCAGTATTCCCTTCCAGTCAAGTGTATTAGGAGTGACAATGGAACTGAATTCAGAAACCATACACTTGATGACTTCTATCTTTCAAAGGGAATCAAAAGGCAGTTTAGCATACCAAGGACTCCAGAACAAAATGGAGTAGTGGAGAGAAAGAACAGGACCCTAATTGAAGCTGCAAGGTCCATGCTGGCTGACTCTGGTTTGCCACTGACCTTTTGGGCTGAAGCTGTAACACAGCTTGCTATGTGCAGAATAGAGTCTTAGTAAATCAGAGGTTGATGAAGACTCCATATGAAGTTCTCCATCACTTGGCTCCTCTAATTTCATTTTTCAAAGCATTTGGGTGTCCCTGTTTTATTCTCAACACAAAGGATCAACTCCAAAATTTGATCCTAAGGTGGATGCAGGGTATTTTGTTGGTTATTCATCTACTTGCAAGGCATACAGAGTCTTCAACTGCAGAACAAAGATAGTTGAAGAGACTTTGCATGTGAAGTTTAATGAATCTCCTATGGACAAGATTCCACAAAACCCTGTGGAGTTGTTTGATTTGGACATACTGCAATATGTTCCTTATCAACCTCCAGCTGTTGCAGATCCTGTGGATAAATCATCTTCTGCAGCATGTCTTCCACCTGGTGGTATTGATGATGATGATGATAATATCAATACTCACCTATTCAAGTTTAGTGACCAACTGCCTGTGTCTGCTAAATTTGATGTTCCTGTAGCTTCAGCAGTTCCATCCACAACAAATGCTGATGAGATCTCTGATTCCTCTACATCTTTTGAGTTACCATCTAATTCTTGGTTTCAAGAGTCTGCATCAACATCTGCTGCTGCTGAAGGTCCTACAAACACTTGCACAGATCTCATTGTTTATCAAGAACTGAAGAATCACCCAATGTCTCAGATTATTGGTGATATCAATGCTGGTGTTTCAACAAGAAGTCAATTGTCTAACTTCTGCTTCTATGCTCTCTTCATCAGTCAGCTAGAGCCAAAGAACTACCATGTTGCTTTGAGAGACAATGGATGGGTTGAAGCCATGCAGCTTGAGCTACTTCAGTTCAAGAAACAGCAAGTGTGGGAACTGGTTCCTCTTCCCCAGGTAAGTGTGCAATAGGCACTAAATGGTGTTTAGGAATAAAACTGATGAAAATGGGCTTATTGTTAAGAACAAGGCTAGACTGGTTGTACAGGGTTTTCACAAGAAGAAGGTATTGACTATGATGAAACCTTTGCCCCTGTAGCCAGACTAGAGGCAATCAGATTGTTTTTAGCCTATGCTGCATTCCACAATCTTAAAGTTTTTCAAATGGATGTCAAAAGTGCATTTCTATATGGTAAAATAAAAGAAGAAGTTTATGTGTGTCAACCACCAGGTTTTGAGGATAATAAACATCCTGAATGGGTGTATAAAATTGATAAGGCTCTTTATGGTTGAAACAAGCTCCTAGAGCCTGGTATGAGACACTTTCCACTTTTCTTCTTAAGAATAATTTCACTAGAGGCTCCATTGATAAAACTTTGTTTATTAAGAAGGTGGATCAGCATAAGCTACTTGTTCAGATTTATGTTGATGATATCATTTTTGCATCCTCTGATCCCCAGTTGTGTGATGATTTTACAACATTAATGAAAAAATGGTTTGAAATGAGTGCAATGGGAGAATTACAGTTCTTTCTAGGCTTGCAAATTAAACAAAAGGCTGATGGAACCTTTATTCATCAGTCAAAATATACAAAAGATCTTTTGAATAAGTTTGATTTACAACACTGTAAGCCCTGTTCTACTCCCATGTGCAGCACCACACAACTGGATGCTGATCAGAAAGGTAAAGCTGTTGATGAAACACTTTACAGATGTATGATTGGGTCCTTGATGTATTTAACAGCTTCTAGACCAGATATTATGTTTGCTACATGTGTTTGTGCTAGATTTCAGGCTGCTCCTAAAGAGTCTCATTTGATTGCAGTCAAGAGAATCTTTAGATATTTGCAAGGTACACAATCTCTGGGTTTATGGTATTCCACTGGACACTCTTGCAAATTAGTTGCTTTTTCAGATAGTGACTATGCAGGGTGCAAGTTAACTAGAAAGTCAACTTCTGGTGGTTGTCAATTCCTAGGCAACTGTTTGATTTCTTGGCAGAGTAAGAAACAAACATCTGTTGCTACATCAACTGCTGAGGCCGAGTACATTGCTGCTGCAAGTTGCACTTCTCAGGTACTCTGGCTTCAGAACCAACTTCTGGATTATGGCATTACAGAGACTAAGACTCCATTATTAATGGATAGTGCTTCAGCTCTGTGTATTGTCAAAAATCCAGTCCAGCACTCTAGGACCAAACATATAGAGATCAGACATCACTTTATTCGGGATTGTTTTGAAAAAGGTCTGATTGATCCTAAGTTTGTGCCTAGTGCTGATGAGCTTGCAGATATTTTTACTAAGCCTTTGGATAGTTCTACTTTCCAAAACCTTGTGTTAAGGCTTGGTATGCTGCAGCTAGAATAAGTGACAACTACTGATGATTTCAGTAATAATTACTGGTGATCATTGGTACCATGTCACATATAAGTACTGATGAGTCCTTTCACCTTCAGTAGTTTTTATAACTACTGACGGCTAAATGCCTCACAAGTACTGAAGTACTTTATCTGTTCTAAACTACTGATGTAGTTACAACTACTGATGTAGTTACAACTACTGAAATCAGTACAAACAGATAAGTACTGACGTCCTATGAAACACCTGAAAAGCAGATGCAAAGTCTGATGAGTAAGTGTTGAGGACAGTATGAAACAGCTGAAAGGCTATGAATTGACGAAAACTACTGAAGAGAACTTTCTCTTCAGTTGTTTCTACAACTGCTGTTTCATTCTAAACAACTGAAGCAAAACCATGTCTTCAGTAGTTTTTATAACTACTGATGACTAACACCAAGTCTTCAGCTGTTTACAACAACTGATGACAAAACCACTGTCTTCAGTAGTTTCACAACTACTGATGACAAACACCAAGTCCTCAGTTGTTTCATCATCTGAAGTCAAAACCATGGTCTTCAGTAGTTTTCTAACTGCTGATGCCTAAAACCACGACTTCAGCTGTTTCAACGTCTGAAGGGTAATACCATGTCAACAGTCGGTTTAAAACTACTGATGACTAACACCAAACCCTTCAGTCATTTTCTCACCCCTACCCTATAAATACCTGTCCTCTTCTCTAATGTTTCATTAGCCGTTATTTTCTGAACTTCTCTCTCTCAAACATGGCGACCATGAGTCTGAAACCACGACATAACTGCGTTGCTTACCTTACAAAGTGGCTTTCTGGAACAAATATGATAATGCCATTGACTTAATGGTGGATTCCCCATATCGCACAGCCTTTCTCTTGAATCCACCATCTACCCTGAATCCCTCAGTCAATTCTGGTCAAATGCTTTTGTTCATACTGATGAGTCTACCGGCAGATCTCTGTTCGGTCCCTTGTCAACCAGAAACCAGTGGTCGTTACAGCCGACATCATTCGTCAGGCATTACACTTACACGACTCCACCGCTGTGACTGCATACCCAAAGGGCATAACAGATATGTCATTTATCAATCATGGGTATGAAGGTGATCTTCGGGCTACAACCGTTCTAAAGAAACATTTCCATGACGCTGAGAAAGTCATTTTTCACATGGTAAATGTCTGCTTAGCCTCCAAGACATCTTCTTGGGATCAAATGTCATCCCAATGGCAACAGGTATTGTATTCTATTCTAGAACACCAACCGCTAAATTTTTCTGAAATCGTGTTTCTAGAAATAAAGAACTTGGCTCAGAAACCTGTGGCAAACCGATGGCCATTATATCCAGGTTTCTGATGGCCATTATTTTAGATGAATTAAAATCTGATGGCCTTGTTGGCCTTGGAGTCCCTGCACCAGCTGTTTTGGCTGAGGTATACTCCAGGCACAACTCAGACCTTACACTCAAAGAAGCTGCCCGAATGCTAAAGCCCAAGCACAGGGAACCCACAGCTTCCTCCATCAGAACCAAAGTCCCCACTAAACCAAAACCAAAACACCCAAAACAGCTATTCAGGGAGATGAGTCCCCTGAAGATGCTCCTGTACCACCACGCAGGATATACTTGCTGGCTTAAACCCCCCAGCAGTATCAGAGACTCTACCAGCCATAGCCGCTCAGGATTCCTCTCAAAAGGAGCCTGCAGCCACCACACAAGGGGTACCCACACATCTGGGATCTTCCTCACTTGAGGAGATTGCCATTGAAGAGCACCATCCTCCCCAGGTGCACACTGCTTCTACCCCATCTCCCCATGCAACCGCCCCCCAAAGTCCAACCATAATTATTGCAAACGTGCTGACTCAGTTGCATGCCTCTCCTCCTCCCCAACAACCACCAACAAAGGGGAGAACCACAGACATTGAGGAAGAGGATCATCATGCTTCTGACAACCCACAGCACCGGGGTTTACAAATTCTATCTCCTGGTGTAGATAGGGAGATTAGAATATCTAGTGAGGCTGCCACCTCTTCTGAATCAGCACATGATCAGAATGAGGCTGGTAACATTGCTAAGACCTCACTAGAGGCAACAGCTGATGAAGGACATAGTCCTGAGGCTGGAAGTCCCCAGTTCCAAGAAAAAGGGGCACATGCTAAAACTGGTCTACACCCAGTGCATGTACATCCTGCTACAAGCAGGAGTCAGGTGATTCAGCTTCTGCTGATGATGACCTGGGCTTTTTCTATGACGTTCTAGCCCACAACACCATCCTGGAGGCTGAGGTAAGCAGACTACAAGAAATGCTTGCCAAGAAGTCTCAGGATGTAAGTCCATCTGCCCCCACCAACCCACAGATGGCACCTTCATTTGAAGGTCCCCCAAACACTTTACCCTCTCACTTCACTGAGCCTCCAACCTCTGCTTTTAGCACTATCTCTCCGGGACAGAACCCCCTGAGCAGATGGTTGCTGTATTCCAACAATCCCTACCTCTCATCACTCCCATCATCAATGACATTGTTTATAAAGCCATTGATGAGAGGATCCCCTCAAGTCTACAACCACTCATTGATGATGATGTGCACAAGAAACTTTCTGCGGTACGAACCCCTGCCACCAATGCATCCAAAAAGGGGGAGAGTACTGCAGTGAAAGAAAAGAGAGAAAAGAACTGAGGATGAGAAGGCACAAGAGAAAACCCAGGAGTTGGAAAAGGAAAAGGAACAACAACTGATCACTTACAAAAGAAAGAAAAGTGCTGGTGATCAAACGAATGCTGAAGAAAAATCCTTGGAAGAGCTGGTAAAAGATGCAGATGAAACACACAGCCGATCCATGGACAAAATCATTGAGCAACTCTTCAAGCAAGGCTTTGATACAGCCACACTAGACAGTGAGATCAGGAGGTTGGAAGTAGAGGAAATTCAAAACAGATGGCTGGGTATGATGTGCTGGAGAAAGAGAGATTGGAGATCATGATTCGATTCATTGCCAAATACTTAGGAAGATCACTGATGGAGATTCGTTCATGGACCAGAGACAGCATTCTGGCTATAGCCACCAGAATCTGTTTGTCTGAGCAATTTCATAAGGGGATATCATTGAAGCACTTGATGAGGCTGGGGCTGGAAAAAGGTTTGAAATGGCAAGACTTACAAAAGCCAAACTCACAACCAAAATGCTTGAACAACCTTCCCAATCACCCACTCAAAAACAGCCTACCCCTCAAATCTCCAAACCAATCTCAAAACCCAAATCCAAACATCCTCAACTTCAAAACCAATTCCTTTACCACAAAAACCACCCACCCATCATCCAGTGATGCACCTAGAAGGAGGAAGGGTGCTGAGGATAGAAGAAGATGAAGAAGAGGATGAAGATGATAGTCTGCCACTCTCTGCTGTTCTAAAGCTACCAGAACCCAGGAGTCAACTTATGATCACACCTGACTCTCAAAGGGAAACGGTTAGAGTCAAAATAGAAGATGAAGAACAGCAGAAGCAGCACGATGAGCAACTACTGAAGATGGTTGACAAGGAATTTCCTCAGTCATCATCTATACAAGCCATGAAAGGGCATGCTCAGAGGCTGTACACTCTCAGACACACATTTCAGTATCAGAAGGAGAGAGTGAGAGTATGGCCAGACCCCAAGGTGAGTTCTAGAATCCACAAAAGATCCATTCCACATAGATACAATGGCCAGGTTAGAAAAACAATAGACTCTACAATCATGTTGGCCATTGTAGTCTCACCATGGGAATAATCGATGAATTCAAGAAGGCTCATCAATCAAAAATGACCCCTCAAGCTTTACTGGAAAACAAGATGATCAAAAAGGGGTTATTATATAAGAAGCTTGAAGACATTAAGAAGAATGAGCTCCAGTTACTCCTTGAGGGCACTCATCCTGATGAATTTGTCTATAGGGAGGTAACTACTGTGGAGTTGAAAAATGGCAGGACTGTAAAGTACTTATCTGAGTACTATGGTCCAGAGTTCTTCTTTGAAGGAGGAGTAGAAGAACTCTCCAAGGAGGAACAAGTTGTTCTCCTTGAGGCCTATGTTCGAGAGTCATACAGACTCATAATGGGGAAGTATCTCATGAATGGGATAACAACTCTGTGTCCAGTTCCCCAAAACAGAGTTCCCATTCATACCTTGCCAAACAGATCTCTGAGATTTCTTCCCAGGCCAGTGCTTATATGGGTCATCTTCTCTACTGATCAAGAAGGAAAAAGACCAACCATTTTGCCAACAATAAGTGGGAAAATAAATCAATTAGAGGTTTTGGCTGCATTGGTTCAGGGGGAGTTTGTTGGACCAAAAGAACCAATGAGCCAAGATCAGAAAACCTCTAAGTCCCACATGATATCACAACAACTGCTGAAGGCTTCATCAGCAGTTCGACAAGTGCTGAAGACTTCAACAGCTGAAGATCAAGTACTGAAGACTTCAACAGCTGAAGACTAAAGTGCTGAAGCTCAACAGCTGAAGAACACAAGTGCTGAAGCTGAACAGCTGAAGAACACAAGTGCTGAAGCTGAGGAGCTGAAGAACACAAGTGCTGAAGCTGAACAGCTGAAGAACACAAGTGCTGAAGCTGAAGACCAAAGTACTGAAGACAACAGCTGAAGAGTCTACAGTGCTGAAGATCAACAACTGGTGTACAAAGTCTGAAGACAAGACTGAAGACATCACTGAAGTTTCACTGAAGTCATCAGTTAATGAACTCTAGTTCAAGTCTGAAGACCAGTACGAAGTTTCAGTAGTTTGTCAAACGACTGAAGAGTTTTCTTCAGTAGTTTGTATTTATGTTTTTCAGTAGTTGTAGTAACTGATAACACTTAGTATTTTTGTAAGAAGATGTCAGCTGTTTTGACATCTTCAGTAGTTGTGTTTCAGTTGGAATAATTCTGTTAGATGTCACTATCAAGTGACATCAGCAGACGTCACATCTCTTATATAAGAGGTGTCGACCTAATTGTAGTGTGACATTCCGTTACCACGAAAGCAATATTGAATGAAATATTATGCAGAATTCTCTCTATCTATAACCGTTTTTGTTCTTCATTGAATATCTTTTCGTTCTTGTAATTGGCTAATTCATTGTTAGAATTCCGCTGCAATACTCTTTAATCAATCAAACGTAGATCACTGATCCTAACATTCTCATCACCAATGTGATGAACACCCCTAAAGATAGCCTCAAGGAGTGAGATTTTTGGGTGATCGGTCAGGACCTTATTTATGGCTAACAATCACCGATAAGATTAAAAGATTAAATATTTGTTTTTGTTGGAGGCAACTAAAGGTGAAAATTGTTTAATTGGATGTATCCATTTGTTGGAACCTACTTACTTGACGTTATGTTGCCAGTGAGTATGAAAGAGCATTTGAAAATTTATAGATGATGACTTGGTATTTTTTCATGATCTTCAGAGAGGCATTGCACGATTCAATGATTGGGAAATGTAAAAAGACTAAGAGTTTTTTAAATATTTTTATGAGCTCACCCCTAGAGTTTCAAGTTAATTTAATTTTATTTAACTTTTCTACTATCTTTTTATTCAAGGCATAAATTATTTGATTATGAAATTTATTTAACATTTTATGTACAAAGTATTACCTCAAACATATTTTGGACTCGATTAGTTGTATGGATATAGTTTTAAAACAATGTTGTTTGAGTGATGAATGAGGAGTTGAACAATATGTCGAATCATTGACATTAAACTTATTAAGTACTAGGTGATATTAACAAATTCAACTTGTTACTGCTTATTGTTTTTGGAGGAGATACCTTAACGTCAATCTTTTTTGTATGTATGATATTGAGCTTGGAAATAAGTTTGTTAAATATGTGAGGTAATGTTTCTTATTACACTCAACGATTTTCACTCGGATAGTCACATTACCAAAGCTTCGTCGTCATCATCTAAGTCCGTGAACATGGGTAATTCAAGTAGCAAAAAGTTTAATTTGTTTGGAAGTTTGATAATATATTTAGAGCACTAAGAGAAAGAAGCATGGCTCATGTAAAAAACAAAAGATACAACTGGGTGTGGTGGAAAATACTAAGACTGAATTGGACATGTACTTGAAAAAGGATATTGAATAAGATAATGTGGTTTGCAAGTGAGAATTTCACTAATTTAGGTTGGCAAAAAAAAGTCTCACCTTTCTTGTTATGTGATTGGCTACTCGTGATATTTTTGTCATTCATATTTTAATAGTGGGTTTTGAATCCACATTTAGCATGGGAGGTAGAAAGCTCAGACTTATCTAGGAGTTCTTTAACTCCTCAGATTGTTAAAGCTTTGATTGTTAAGATTGGATGCGTTCTAGTTGTGTTGCTTACAATGTGGAAGAAAACATTAAAAACATTGATAAATTTAAAGAGGATTATTACTCTTATTTGTGTATTTAATGTTATAAACTTATTGTTTTTTACCATTCATTTATTATATCTATAGGTGTAACTTCTAATTATCTGTTTATTTGTTCTTGTAGATATGAGAAAGGTATCGATCGAGTGAACGAGTTGGTTGCACGTTTGATGGTGTGTTTGGTGGTGTGTTTGGTGTACTTGTTGGAACACGAAGACTTAGCTTTTTTTTAATTTTTATGCATGATGGATTTTAGACTACTTTTGAAGTTTGAACTTTGAATTTATGCTTAAGATTATTTGTGTTTTCTAAGTTATAATGTATTATTTGTGATTTAAACTAGTAAAATATTAGGATTTTTAAATTAAACAATAACTAAAAATTGGCAAATTTTGTTATTTGAATTATTTGATTATATGGATTTATCTGAATTTGATGTGCATTGAATTCACATATATATATAGATCGAATAGCAATACCCCTGATTCAGGTTGGATATGCTTTTGGATAGTCCATAAAACATTTGAATCCGAGTAAATCGAATAATTTGGTATCCGACCCAAAAACACTCCTATTTAAAGCTAAATGTAGAAGACAAATAAATTAGGTCACAATCAAAGTTGAAATTACCTTTCATTACACATCAAAGGGGGAATAATATAGGATCAACGTCAAACTCAATAAGGAGGAGTAGAATAACCAAAACAAGAAGATGTAGCAAGAACAAAAGCATCCGGTGAAAGAATCATAACCCAACATATTCAAATCCCCGGTTGTCACTGATTCAAAATCTATTTGTAACCCTAAAAGATGATCAAAATATCGATTAAAGGTGATTGCCAATGAGGTGACCGATTAAAGGAGATGAAAATGTTAATAATGATGATATCAATTGTCGTTGTTCTATATCTCTTTATGAGAACGCTTTCATAGGTAATTGAGAAAAAGTAGATAAAGAAATGGATGGAGGTATGTGGCTATTGAGAGAGATAAATCGAACGATGTGTAAAACACATGACATGAAGGATAAAAGGCAAGTGGACGTCATCATTTGTGACTCCATGTTACTACGCGTTCAAATGATGCAGTTATCACATATACAACCTGCTTTAAAACTTACATATGCATAAAGTAGTTATGACCCATTTAAACATTCGTACTTCACTATACATCTTGATAGCAATTGTTATAATATATAATTACAAAAGCTTATTGTTTTTTTGAAAATATTGTAAACTCATTTGTTAAGCTTAATAGTAGCAGCAAAATAAGAAGTATGACACCCCATTGATGGTAGAGGTGTTTGCGAATCGTTAAAATCATATTTCTTATCATGAGTATATTATTCATTATTGACTAATTTTAGATTTATACGGTTTGATTCATGATTTAAAAAACTAATTTTGATGGGATAGTTCACAGTTTAAAGTTTGAAAACGCTTGCATAAGCCGAATTATCTTTCTTTCTTATTTATGACCCATATCTATCATTCTTAAAATATAAATACAAACTAGCATTTTTAGTTTAAAAAATCTATTTCGATTGGAGAAACAAACTGATTTAATTAATCCAACAGTCCAGTTGGTTTTTTGTTTTCAAAATGATAGTTAACAGCCCAACCTAACAAAACTAATTACCAAAGAGGTTTTGATCAAATGGTATCCATATATATTACATGATGCCCTCTTCTTATGAGCTTGTGGGTTTTAATTGCATAATGGACAATTCATGTAAATATAGGAGTAAATTCAAAGTATGTGAGTTCACATATAAGAAAATACTAAGCCAGTCAAATTAAACCTTAACTTTAACTTCTTTAAGTTCTTTTAATTACAAGCGTAACATGTATTCTTAGTATTTTTATAAAATTATTTTCAAGGTTAAAAAAATGATCTTTTTATCAATCACTTATTAAAATTACTTTTTTTACAACAATAAACATTTTTTTTTATTTTTTTTATTTTTTTTAATCAAACTTGAACCCTAACACTTTCAAATCAAGGTCTGTAAGAATTATTACCTCAAGCCACCACGGCATATTACCTATTGAAATTATTTTCCTTCAGGAAAGATGGGCCGAATTGGGCCCAACAAAATGAAACATGGGCCGTGAACAAATGTCTGGAGAGTGGGCGCATCTTCAGGTATGTCCACCTTTTCTCTCTGACACACTTCCAATCATCATTCTGCTTTTCAACACTTTTTCTCACACTAAAACACGCACACACACATTTCAGCTTAGGGTTCCTTTTTCTCTTTCAAACAATCCACAAAAATGGTGTCTGATTTCTTCTTCTGCTACTAGTACACATCATCCCCACAAAAACCATAAAAAAAGTTTGTAAATAAATGACAGAGAAGGATCTAGATTGCTATCGTCACTCGGACCATTCAATTTGCACCAAACATCTTCAGATCACACTTCATCCGATTAACAACTCTATGTATGATTCTAATTTTGTTTAATTTGTGATATTTTTTGGGGTTTCGTTCTGCTTGCTGCTATATATTACCTGATTGGACGTTGATTTCATCTTTGGAATACTTATCGATATCTGGTAGTTTAGCTCTGGAAGATGTAGAATTTTAGCTGAGAAGATTGTACTAGATCGAAAAGTTAATAGAGAAAATGCTATGTATTATTTGTATATGTTTAAGAGGCTTTTTAACTGAAGAACTTGGCTTATAGGTCATTCTGTTGTTGTTTATGCTTTGAAGTTCGATCCGTATAAGATTTTGATGTTTATTAGAAAAGCTACCCAGAGTAACTTATCTCTTAGATGATGAGAAGCCCTAGCTCAACAATGATCATATATAAATTGTTTAAGCATTTGTAATCTGCATCTATATAGTCAAGCAATGGTTTGTTTAAGTTCATTGTATATGAGTCTATGGATGGAAATGCCATGATGGAACACTACTTGAAAATAATTAGGTTTTGGGATGTCATATATATGTGTTGTGTTTGGTTCAAGGATTCAACCCGCAAACCTGACCCAATTGGTCCCTGTTTAGGCTTCCTTAAGCAACTAGTGAGGTGTCAACTGTCAAGTATCTCTTTGCCTCTTTGTTTAGTTTATCCAACCTAAGATAAATCTTAATTCATAAATTAAAAAGATTTTTATAAGCATAATGATAAGAAAAAGGAATGATTATTTTGATTTCTAGACCAGAAAAGGCACTATTTATATATACATATCAGAATTTGAAATCACTTTGTCAACGATTATATGAACTACTATGTGCAATGCTTGATGAGATCATTTGGATTTTCATTGACAGTTCTAAAACATTTATGCGGTATTCATGTTCCCGGAAGGGTAGCTAATCTATGGATTCTGCAAAGTCCGCCACATTTCTTGAGGGTATCTTATTTAACATACAAGTCTTTTAGTTCATGATTTTCCATTAATTCTATGTATTTGGGAATTGAGGAACTATTAATTAATTCCTAACAGTACTTATTTCTAATTGCAGGTTCATTGTGTCTTCACATCTTTCTTTTTACTGTTTTAGTATCTAATGCTGAAAATGTAATCGCGAAGAAGCTCCCCCCTGCTTCTCAACTAGTTAGCCTTCCTAGTTCTGGAATGTTCCAGCCTATAGATATATCACCTTCAGTTTTACCAAATTACCCTGATCTCGGGAAGATATTACCACCAATGTACCCTTTCTTTCCAAAAACATTCAAACCAGTATTAACGGGTAGATGCCCATTTAATTTCTCTTCTATTTCCAACATCATGGAGAAAACAGCATCAGATTGTTCTGTACTTTTAGCATCATTTGTAGGAAATGTAATATGTTGCCCGCAGTTTGCTAGTTCACTTCACATATTTCAGGGGCATTTTAGTAAAAACTCCAATAGTTTAGTTGTGCAAAATTCCACCACTGCTGATGATTGTTTCACAGATATTGTGGAAGTTTTAGCCAGCAAAGGTGCGAACAGCTCGGTCCCATTAATGTGCTCTATTAAATCATCAAATTTAACCGGTGGCTCATGTCCTGTGAAGGATACAAATACTTTTGAGAAAATGGTGAACACAAGTAAATTATTGGATGCTTGTAGTGTAATTGATCCTCTTAAAGAGTGCTGCAGATCAGTTTGCCAACCAGCGATTATGGAAGCTGCATTTCAAATTTCTTCATCACAAACAATAGTTGATGCTAGTGCAAACACAGGTTTATCTACTCATGTTGATGTGTTAAATGACTGCAAAGGGGTTGTGTATTCATGGCTCTCAAGAAAACTTCCATCAGATGCTGCAGATACTTCTTTCAGAATATTATCTGCTTGTAAAGTTAACAAAGGTACAGTTAAGCATTGATGTATGGTTCCTTTAATTGATATAATATTAGTTGTGACCATATATTAATCAATATGTTGGATCCAGTTTGCCCACTGGAAATGAAGGAGCCTGTTGAAGTGATAAAAGCTTGTAGGAATGTGGCTGCTTCAAGTCCTTCATGCTGTAGCTCACTGAATTCATACATTGCGGGAGTACAAAGGCAAATGCTGATTACAAATAAACAAGCAATAATTTGTGCATCGTATTTGGGGTCGATGCTAAGGAAAGGTGGAGTACAAGCAGACATTTATGAGCTTTGTGATGTTGATTTGAAAGATTTTAGTCTCCAAGGTAAAATACTTTGTAGAAACGGGTTGAACAGTGGTTCAAAACGGGATTTGATTAATATGGTAACTGTCCATGCAGGTCAGCACAAGTTGAGTCCACCAGCAAACAGTCTTTTACCTGTATATTAAATTTTCCAAGTAATTGCTACATATGATTAGAAACACCAAGTAATACAAAACTAATGTAATTTTCTACAATAAAACAGTTTAGGAGGTTCTATGAATTTGATTATTTGATCGGCTTCTTTTTTATTACTATTCTCTAATTTGACCATCTGACCTGTTGAGATAAAACTTAATCAAAGACAAATTTATAGCTAAATAGGTCGAAAATCTTTATTAGTTTATTATTCCACATTGATGATATCTTGTTATCTGGACCTCATCTGATGTATTTTTTTCTATGTATGCAACTATGATCTTCGGGGCTGAAATAGCTTATGGAGAAGAAGGTGAACTTACTTGCTTTTCATTATTTTCTTTGTAATGTAATGCAGTTTTTTTTTCCTTTTCACAATGAACATGCCAACATGGATATCTGTTGCTTTGGCTATTCTGAATACTGTGTGAACAAGGGACATATGCTTCTGATTAAGGGTGTTCATTGTCCGGGTTGATCAGGTTTGATGAAAATTCAGCTGTCAACTACGGTTTCAAAATATGCCAGACCAAATAGGCGGGTTGGTTGTGTCTGTGAACCGGCCAAAACAATTCAAATATGAATAAAAATCAAAGTAACGGCCAGTTCCAAGTAATGATCAGCTCTAGCTACACCCCTAGTTCTGATATGTTTGATATTCATTTGTTAAATCTGATGACTATGCAAGAACTAAAACAGCTTTGTTGGGTACTCGTATTACCCTAACTCAAAATCTGGGAGGATTTATGTGAAATATATTATAATTTGATGAAGAGAGACAATATTCCATGTCACATTTGTTAATCTATTATTTGGATATGCATGCAGGGTGTCTGCTTAGAAGTTTGCCTGCAGATGTGGGGTATGATAATTCAAGTGGGTTCAGTTTTACATGTGATTTAAGTGACAATATTGCTGCTCCATGGCCAACATCATCATCTGTGGCAACCTTCTCTCTTTGTGCTCCTGGTAATCCACTGCACTTACGTCACTCGGCTAACTTCTAGATCTTGCAAAACAGCTTACGTAAAAACATGTAATCTTTTGCACGGACTGAGATGAGCCTTGACCAGTTGGATCGACCTGAAACACTTTGTTTTAAGTATTTCTATGCACTTACATGGATTGGAACCCACATCACCATTTATGAGAGGCAATAACTAATGCCACTAGACTACAAGGATATGGGCCTTTGTTTTAAGTAATCACTGCCTAATTCAATAATTTTTAATTAAAATGATTTAGACCGTTTTGTGCATTTGAAGATAAAAATTCACTTTGGGTGGCTTTTCACCTGTTTGACTTGAGTAAAATTTTCATGCAAGCCGTTTTTATTTGTTTCATATTTTAATTTTGCAGAGATGTCATTGCCTGCATTACCAACATCCGATACGGTATCCCTGGTGCGTGGTTTTCCCTTGAAGAGTATAAAGAATATTTCTTTAAATAATTTTTTTAAATTTTTTTTACAAAACATGCATATTATTTTTAAAATTAAATTAAGTATTAATGTGGACTTGCAGGCTGTAATGGGCTTGTTTTGGATCTCCTGATAATCGTCTTTGTGGTTTTATTACTTCCTTTACACGATTGATTTTAATGGAGGTACGAGTGTTTGAATCAGAGAGGTAGAAGAGTACATGTATATTTTTTCAGAGTGATTTTCAATGTATAGTGTTTCCATTTATTTTTTATTATTACCATTATATAATATTATTATTTGGTGTGATTGTTATTATTATTATTTTGACTAATTTATGCTTTTAAATCACGTGAAACGAAATTAAAACCAACTAGTGTTGTACGTTGACGGGCTTTGAACATCGAAAGCATAAAAGGCTTGGATAACCATGTATTTGGTGATGTTTTCATCATCACAGCTATAAAGGTCAAAAAAACATTCAGTAATATAACAAGCATTCATGTTCAAGTAAACTAAACAGTGTGGATGAGTACTAAGCCAACCCATGATGATATTTCACAATAGCTATTGAAAATTGAACATATCCTAATGAACAGTCGTGTTTGTGAACTAGATTCAAAGTCAAAGATGATAAGTATTTCCTAATAAAACAAAATGAATGATGATTTCCTATTCTTTATGCATATGATATAATCCATGATGCATATTTCTTATACTTTAAGCCATATGATATAATGCGTGATGCATATTTCTTTTACTTTAAGCCGTGGTGCTTGCATTCATCTCATAAAACCCAATTGTAGAAAAAACAGGCCTAATGTAGACAAAATAGGCCTTAGATGAACGTGTAAAGCGGTCTAAGACGAACATGTGTTCATCATAATTAATCAAAGCAAGATATTGTCCTAAAGGTAGTAACTTCCTACAAAGCCAAGCAACTAACATAACTGGCCTTCGATTGACCAAATCTTCATAATGTCTCAAATGAATTTGTAAGGTTTCATATAATGCTAATGCAACCCAAAACATCTAAAATGTCTCCTGCATGCATGCATAAGAGTGCTGAAGTAGAATGCTTAGGAAGTTTCACACTTTGCATTAGAAAACATTCTAAGTCTGAAATCTTTCAAAGCCAAGATCAATATCTTCCGAAGCCAATATGAAGTCTTTCAAAGCTTCAGAGATAGTCTTTCGAAGCCAGTTTATGAAGACAGATTTTTTCCGAAGACTTTTGGGTACATGCTATTATCTGATGTACTTTTACCAAAAGTTTGGACCACCTTTCCGCTGCAACTCTGTTTGACTCACCAAATTTCACAAGTTGGTGAAAAAATCCATGCTTTTGGTAAGTTGTACAATGAGGTCTTTAGTTTGTAACTTTTACTTTATGCACTTTTATCCTTGTAATATATCAGGATGTGAGCTATGTGTCACGACCCGCCTAAAAACAAGTCGGGTGTCAAGAATTCCAAAAATTTCCGGAAACATACAAAGGCATGTAGGGCTGCCCGGAAGTCTCCAGAACAGCCTAAAACGTTCTGGATCTGGAAGGGACACAAGGAAGCATCTAGATCAGCCTTGAACCATCAAGAGTGATGAAGATATCACCCTAAAATGTTTAGGAGATAGGCTGCCAAGAAGGCTCTAGAAAGGCCTTCAAAGATCCATGATAATATCTTGTAAATATTATAGAGTTAGAATACTCTAGATCAAAGAATGATCTAGATACTTGAACTACTATAAATAGGTGATGGTGGGATCATTTGTACTCACCCAAAAAAAAACAGCCAAAACCCATACAAGTCTTGTGTATACTTGTAACCCTCTCTTGTAAACAACCTTGTAAGCAATACAAAGTTAGTTGTATTACTCGCTTGCAAACGCTTCCGCGTCGTTACTTGATTCGATACATCTTTTGGGTCACAAAGGCTGAACTTAGAGCAAGTCTAAGTGCCGCACGAGAGTTGAAGAAATAACTCCGTGACATGACATAGTCATAAGTTGTACAATGAGGTCTTTAGTTTGTAACTTTCTACTTTATGCACTTTTATCCTTTTTGTAATATATTAGGATGTGAGCTATGGCATGACATAGTAATAAGTCAAAAGACAATCTGCCTTTTGACTCTACATTGATTTTGTTGTTGTCTAGATTATGTATCCAGTTGGCTTTCAAAGTATGGCCGGTTGTAGTATGTAGTATAAAGTATCTATGGTCCCTTGTATCTTATGTATGCTTTGTAACACTTGTAAGGAACTAGAGAGCAATGTACAACATTCTTGAAAACCAAATACTTGTGTTATTTGTTCTTGTTTAGTCTTTTAGTTACTTGTGTTTCTTAGCTTCATTACAGCTGGTTTTCTAGTTCCCTTTTTGATCTGTTAAGTGTTCTAAATCTATCTCTCCTCATTGTGTGTTGTGTTGTAAGTGACTGAACCCCTCAAACGGTCCTACAATTGGTATCAGAGCATTCCAGGCTCTTGATAGTAAGATCTCACCATCTTAAGATCCCTCACACACAAAATACTTAACATCTCAAATGACAGCTATCACTAAAGCTGATATGGAAACTGGAACAATGACAAAGTCCCCACTGATCATTCCTAAAGACTTTGATACTTGGTGCCAAAGAATTGAAGGTTTCATCAAGTCTCAGACTCTAGGATATGGGAATCTGTTGTCTCAGGACCTTACATACCAAGCACCTCTTCAGCTGCTGCTGGAGGTGGTATGATTCCAAAGGATGTGGCTAACTACTTAGATGAAGATATAAAGAGAGTAGAGATTGATCAAAAAGCCATGAAAGCCCTTCAGACTGCCCTTCCAAACTCTGTGTATAAAGGTTTCAAGAAATGCAAAACAGCTAAGTAGCTGTAGGATGCATTGAAACTAATGTATGAGCATTCTAAAGAAGCCAAGGAGAACAAACAGGATCTCCTGAAGCAACGTTTTGAACACTTCACCTTTAAACCAGGTGAAACCATAACTCAATAATACTTGAGATATGTTGAGATTGTATGTTAGGATGGCATCTAGTTTGATCAATTAGATTGGATTTGCAGCGGAATGAGCTCACGAATTAACAAATTTAAGCAAGAACACACGAAATTTATCAATAAAACAGTGTTTTTTAGAGAGAGAGAATTTCTGCCAAAAGGAATATATTCATTCAATACACGCTTCGGCTCGGCTTTTCGCAACAGTTACAATTAGGTCATCTTTCCTTTTATAAGGTAAGCTGACGTCAGCTGATGTCACTTGACAGTGACATCTAACTGTTATTTAACTACTGAAAGTTAACACAACTACTGAAGATGTCAAACAGCTGACATCTTCTTACAAAATACCAAGTGTTAACTATCACACTACAACTATTGAAACAACAACGACTGAAGAACATGTTCTTCAGTCGTTTTACAAGTACTGAAATAGAAAATAGAACTACTGAAAGGAACCATCACAACAACTGAAGAATGCTTCTTCAGCTGTTGTGACAAACTCTGAAGGCTTCAGTACTTGGACTTCTTGAACTTCAGTTGTTGTCATCCGCTGATGTCTTCAGTCTTTGTACTTCAGCTGTTGATCTTTAGACTTTGGTCTTCAGCTGTTGAAGTCTTTAGTACTTTAGTCTTTAGCTGTTGATCTTCAACTTTGGTCTTCAGCTGTTGAAGTCTTCAGTACTTTAGTCTTCAGCTGTTGATCTTCAGACTTTGGTCTTCAGTACTTTAGTCTTCAGCTGTTGATCTTCAGACTTTGGTCTTCAGCTGTTGAAGTCTTCAGTACTTTAGTCTTCAGCTGTTGATCTTCAGACTTTGTCAAACAGCTGATCAAGTCTTCAGCAGTTGTTGTGATGTCTTGTGGGACTTAAAGGTTTTTCTGATCTGGCTCATTGGTTCTTTTGGTCCAACAAACTCCCCCTGAACCAATGCATCCAAACCCTTTAAACTTATTGAAGATGTCCCACTTATTATGGCAGAAAGATTGGTCTTTATGTCTTCTAGATCAGCTCAGAAGTGACCCTTGTAAGCACATGCCTGGGAAGAAGTCTCAATGATCTGTTTGACAAAGGATGGATGGGAACTCTGTCTTGGGGAACTGGACACAGAGCTGTTACCCCATCCATGAGATCTACTTCCCAAATATGAGTCTGTAAGACTCCCTTGTATAGGCCTCAAGGAAGGTTACTTTTTCCTCCATGGTAATCTCTTCTGCTTCTCCTTCAAAGAGTGACTCTGGCCCATAATACTCAGAGAGGTATTTGACCTGCTTCCCATTTTTTAGTTCCACAGTTGTTATGACTCTATATGCAAATTCATCTGGGTGAATACCCTCTAAGAACAACTGGAGCTCATTCTTTCTAACTTCCTCAAGCCTCCTATACACTAACCCCTTTTTCACCACTTTATTCTCCAGCATCTTTGTGGGGTCAGTTTAGCTTTATAGGCTTTCTTAAGTCATCTAGGATCTCCCAAGGTGATACTACAAAGGCCAGTGAGATCAATTCATCTACAATCTTCTTTACTTGGCCAATGTATCTCTGTGGAATATTTTTCTTTTGAATCCTATGACACCCTGGGATCAAGCCAAATCCTCACTCTCTCTTTTTGATATTGAAAGGTATGTATGAGAGTGTATAATCTCTGAGCATGTTTCTTCATATTGATGATTGAGATGCAGCGTATGCTTTGTCGACTCTTCTCAACAGTTCCTCATCATGTTGTTTGTGAAGCTCTTCTTCTTCTAACTTCACTTTCACAATTTGCCTTTGAGATTCAGGAGTAATTGTTGGAGGGTGACTTATGGCCTTAGGCAACTGTATAACAACTGAGATTGGCAGCCTATCTTCATCTTCATCATTATCTTCTTCTTCTCCTCTTCTAGCCTCAGTACCCTTCTTTCCTCTTCTGGGGTACATCATCGGCTATTGGTTTTGTGGGTAAGGGAATTGGTTTAGTGGGTTGTGGTTGTGGTGGTTTTGGTGTGGGAATTTTGACAGGCTGTTCTAGCATTTTGGATGTAAGTGAGGCTTTAGAGTGTTTGACCAGTTCAGTCCTGCTCCCAGCACCAGCTTCATTCAAGGCTTCAATGACCAGCCCTTTGGTATATACTTCAGACGAACAGATCTTGGTGGTTATTGCCAAGATGCTGTCCCTGACCATGACTTGATTTCAATCAATGATCTTCCAAGATACTTAGCTATGAACCTGATCATGATTTCCAATCTTTCCCTTTCCAACACACTATAACCGGCCCATCTTGATTGTATCTCTCTATTTCCAGTTTAGTTCTGATCTTAGAGTCTAATGTGGCTATGTCATGACCATGTCTAAATAGCTGATCTATTTTATCCATTGATCTGCTATGAGCTTCATCAAAATCTTTAACAAGGTCTTCTAATGATTTTTCTTCATCAGCTCTTGACTCACACTTTTCTTCTTTTATATGTAATCAACTGTTCTGAGATCAGTTCTTTCTCAACTTCCTTCTCTTTCTCAGGCTCTTTCTCTTTTTCAGGCTCTTTCTCAGCATCAACTCTCTTCTTTTCTTGTCTTTCACTGCCTTAGACTTTGCAGTCTCCCCTTTTTGGTTGCATTGGAATCAGGGGTTGGAAGGCAGAAAGAGATTTATGAACAACATCATCAATGAGGGTTGTAGATTGGAGGGAATCCTCTCATCAATGGCTTTATGCACTATGTCAGTGATGATGGGAGTGATGAGAGGTAAGGTTTTTGAAAGATAGCAACAATCTGCTCAGAGGGATTCTGTCCCTGAGAGGTGGTGCCAAAAGCAGAGGCTGGTGGCTCAGTTATGTGTGTAGGCTCAGTGTTTGGTGAACCTTCAATTGAAGGTGCCATATGTGGGTTATTGGGTAGATGGTCTTTGATCCTGAGACAAAGCTCTTTGAGTCTGCTCACCTTTCTCTAGGATGGTATTGTGGGCTAGAACATCATAGAAAAAGCCCAGGTCATCATCAGTCTGTGCTGAATCACTTGACCTCCTGATTGAATCAGGATGTACATGCTCTGAGTGTAGATCAGTAATAGCATGTGCCCCTTGTTCTTGGTACTGGGGACTTCCTGCCTCAGGACTATGTCCTTCATTGGAAGTTGCCTCTGGTGAGGTCTTATGGATGGTACCAACTTCATCCTGATCATTTGCTGAATCAGTAGAAGTGGCAGCTTACCAGAAGTTCTAATCTCCTTTTCTACACTTGGAGATTGAACATTGTAACCCCTGTGCTGTGGGTTATCAGAAGCACTTTGGTCCTCCCCCTCAATGGTTGAGGTATTCCCAGTTGTAATTGGTTTCTGGGGAGGGGGTGAGGAGTGCAACTGACTCAGCACTTTTGCAACTATCAGTGTAGGACTTTGAGGGGCGGTTGCATGTGGGGATTGGGTAGAAGCAGATTGCACCCGAGGTGAGAAGTGCTCTTCAATAGTAACCCTCTCAATTGAGATAGGTTCCAGCAATGTGGTTTCCCCACTTGTGGTTGCAACAGGATCCTATTGAGAGGATACCTGTGCGGCTTTAGCAGGATGAGTCTTTGACATAACTGGGGGGTTAGAACCAGTATGTTCTTCCTGTATTGGTGGTACAGGGGCGTCATCATGGGACTCATCTCCTTGAGTAGCCTTTTTGGGTTTTTGTGTTTTGGGTTTGGTGGGGATTTGGATCTGGAAGTGGAGGCTGTGGGTTCCCTCTGCTTGGGTTTTAGCATCCGGCCAGCCCCTTTGAGAGTAGGATCTGTGTTATGTCGGGAGTATACCTCAGCTAAAACAGCTGGAGTAGGGACTCCAAGACCAACAAGTCCATCAGATTTTAGCTGATTTAAAATAATGGCCATCAGAAACCTGGGATAAAGTAGCCATCTATTTGCCACAGGTTTCTGAGCCATATCCTTTAGTTCCATAAAAACTATCTCAGAAAAATTTAGATTTTGTTGCTCAAGGATAGAATACAATACCTGTTGCCATCGGAAGACATCTGATCCCAAGAAGATGTCTTCGAAGCTAGGCAGACATCACCATGTGAAAGATAAGTCGTTCTGCATCATGGAAGTGCTTCTTCAGTATGGTTGTAGCACTTATGTCGCCTTCATACCCATTATTAATGAAAGACATATCAGTGGTGCCTTGCGGGTATTCTTTAGGATAGGTGCCATCATGCAAATTTAGGGTATTGCGAATGATGTCTGTAGTGATGAGCACCTGTTTCTGGTTTACCAACGACTGTAGAGTGATTTGGTTATCATTCTCACCAGTGATTACAAAAACGTTGGTCCAGAACTGGGATAAGGAGTCAGGAAATATGGTAGGATTCAGAAGAAAGGCTGTTCGGTACGGGGAATCCACCATAAGATCGATGGCAGTGTCAAACTTGTTCCAGAAGGCCGATTTTGTAAGGTAGGCAACACAGTTGTGTCGGGGTTTGAGTTTCATGGTCGCCATTGTTGAGAGAGAAAGGTTTGAAAACGGCTAATGAAACGTTTGGCTACAAGTACAGGTATTTATAGGTTTAGAAAAGGCAGAAAAGAAAACGACTGAAAGTATTGGTGTTGTCATCAGTTGTTATGAAACAACTGAAGATTTGGTTTTAACTATCAGACGTTTGAAAACAACTGAAGACTTGGTGTTAGTCATCAGTAGTTGTGAAACTACTGAAAACCTTGGTTTTGTCTTCAGATGTTGTAAACAACTGATAACTTGGTGTTAGTCATCAGTAGTTGTAAAACTACTGAAGACATGGTTTTGTCATCAGTTGTTTAAACACTGACTTGGTGTTAGTCATCAGTAGTGTGAAACTACTGAAGACATGGTTTTTCATCAGCTATTTAAGGTGAAACAGCAGTTTTAGAAACAACTGAAGAGAAATTCTCATCAGTAGTTTTCTTCTATTCTTAGCTTTTCAGCTGTTTCATACTGTCCTCAACACTTACTCATCAATCTTTTTGGCTGTTTTCAGTATTTCATAGGACATCAGTACTTATCTGTTTTTACTGACATCAGTAGTTATAACTACATTAGTAGTTGTAATTGTATCAGTTCTTTAACAGAATTAGTACTATTTGTGACATGGTTACTAATGATCATCAGTACTTATTTACTGAGATCATCAATAGTTGTCACTTATTCTAGCTGCAGCATACCAAGCCTTAACACAGGTTTTGGAAAGTTGAACTATCCAAAGGCTTAGTAAATATATCTGCAAGCTCATCAGCACTAGGCACAAACTTTGGATCAATCAGACCTTTTTCAAAACAATCCCTGATAAAATGGTGTCTGATCTCTATGTGTTTGGTCCTAGAGTGCTGGACAGGATTCTTGACAATGCAAAGAGCTGAAGCACTGTCCATTAATAATGGAGTCTTAGTCTCTGTAATGCCATAATCCAAAAGTTGGTTCTGAAGCCAGAGTACCTGAGATGTACAACTAGCAGCAGCAATGTACTCTGCTTCAGCAGTGGATGTAGCAACAGATGTTTGTTTCTTACTCTGCCAAGAAATCAAACAGTTGCCTAGGAATTGACATCCACCAGAAGTTGACTTTCTGGTTAACTTACACCTGCATAGTCACTATCAGAAAAAGCAACTAACTTGCAAGAGTGTCCAGTGGAATACCATAAACCTAGAGATTGTGTACCTTGCAGATATCTAAAGATCCTCTTGACTGCAATCAAATGAGACTCTTTAGGAGCAGCATGAATCTAGCACAAACACAAGTTGCAAACATGATATCTGGTCAAGAAGCTGTTAGTACATCAAGGACCCAATCATACATCTGTAAAGTGTTTCATCAACAGCTTTACCTTTCTGATCTGCATCCAGTTGTGTGGTGTTCACATGGGAGTAGAACAGTGATTACAATTTTGTAAATCAAACTTATTCAAAAGATCTTTTGTTATTTTTGACTGATGAATAATGTTCGATCAACCTTTGTTTGATTTGCAAGCCTAGAAAGAACTGTAATTCTCCCATTGCACTCATTTCAAACTTTTGTTTCATTAAACTTGTAAAATCATCACACAACTGGGGATCAGAGGATGCAAAAATAATATCATCAACATAAATTTGAACAAGTAGCTTATGCTGATCCACCTTCTTAATGAACAAAGTTTTATCTATGGAGCCTCTTGTGAATTATTTTGAAGAAGAAAATTTGATAATGTTTCATACCAGGCTCTAGGAGCTTGTTTCAACCCATAAAAAGCCTTATCAAGCTTGTATACCCAATCTGATGTTTATAATCCTCTCAAACCTTGGGTTGACACATAACCTCTTCTTTTATTTTACCATATAAAAATGCACTTTTGACATCCATTTGAAAAACTTTAAGATTGTGGAATGCAGCATAGGCTAAGAACATCTATTTCCTCTAGTCTGGCTATAGGGGCAAAGGTTTCATCATAATCAATACCTTCTTCTTGTGAAAACCTTGTACAACCAGTCTACCTTGTTCTTGACAATAAGCCCATTTTCATCAGTTTTATTCCGAAACACCCATTTAGTGCCTATTGCACACTTACCTAGGGGTAGAGGAACTAGTTCCCACACTTGCTGCTTTTTGAACTAAAGTAGCTCAAGCTGCATGGCTTCAACCCATCATTGTCTCTAAAGCAACATGATAGTTCTTTGGCTCTAGCTGACTGGTGAAGAGAGCATAGAACCAGAAGTTAGAAAATTGACTTCTGGTTGAGACACCAGCATTGATATCACCAATGATTTGAGACATGGGGTGATTCTTCAGCTCTTGGTACACATAAGATCAGTGCAAGTGTTTGTAGCCGGTTCAGCAGCAGCAGATGTTGATCAAGATTCTTGAAACCAAGTATGAGATGGCAAGTCAAATGATGTAGAGGAATCAGAATCTCATCAGCATTTGTTGTGGATGGAGCTGCTGAAGCTACAGGAACATCAAGTTTAGCACACTCAGGCAGTTGGTCACTAAACTTGAAAAGGTGAGTACTGATATCATCATCATCTTCAGTACCACCAGGTGGAAGACTATTGACTGGAGCAACAGCTGGAGCCTGATAAGGAACATTTTGCAGTATGTCCAAATCAAATACTCCACAGGGTTTTGTGGAATCTTGTCCTTTGGAGATTCATTAAACTTCACATGCAGAGTCTCTTCAACTATCTTTGTTCTGCAGTTGAAGACTCTGTATGCCTTGCAAGTAGATGAATAACCAACAAAATACCTTGCATCCACCTTAGGATCAATTTGTGGAGTTGATCCTTTGTGTTGAGAATGAAACAAGACACCCAAAGGCTCTGAAAAATGAATTAGAGGAGCCAAATGATGTAGAACTTCATATGGAGTCTTCATCAACCTCTGATTTACTAAGGCTCTATTCTGCACATAGCAAGCTGTGTTAACAGCTTTAGCCCAAAAGGTCAGTGGCAAACTAGAGTCAGCCAACATGACCTTGCAGCTTCAATTAGGGTCCTGTTCTTTCTCTTTACCACTCCATTTTGTTTGGAGTCCTTGGGATGCTAAACTGCCTCTTGATTCCCTTGAGAGATAAAAATCATCAAGTGTATGATTTCTGAATTCTGTTCCATTATCACTTCTGATACACTTGACAGATGGGAATACTGCTTCTCAACATACAACACAAAGTTTATAATCGTCTGAGCAGCCTCATCCTTTGAATGCAAGAAGAAAGTCCATACAAATCTGGAGTAATCATCCATAATTACCAGACAGTATTTCTTCTTTGCCATACTCATTACTCTCACAGGACCAAAGATATCCATGTGTAGTAATTGCAAGCAGGGAATGGACTTAGGCTCTTCAATAGGAGGGAATGAGACTTTGTGTTGTTTTCCTTTCAAACAACAGTGCAGTTGTCTTCACATCTGAATCCTTCATAGGCAATCCCCTTACTAAACCATGATGTATCAGCTGATTCAAGTTTTTAAGATTCACATGACCCAGCCTTCTATGCCATAGAATAGATTCTTGAGGAGAAGCCTTGGAAAATAGGCAAGGATGGCCTTTGAATCTATTTTCTTGGAAAGATCTAAGGCATACACTCTTCCTGTCCTGTTGGCCCTCAGGAGAGTGTGCTCATCCAACACCTTATCAATCAAACTCAGAACTTTGGATGACAGAATCCTACAGTTCTGACTGGTGAAAAAAGCAACATGGCCTTTATCACACATTTGACTGACACTCAAGAGATTGTACTTGAGATTTTCCACATGATTAACATCATCAAACTTATTTCTCCATTGGAGACAAAGCCTTTACCAATGATGTAACCCCTAGCATCATTGCCAAAAGAAACAAACCCCTTCTTTCCTTGAGAGTAGTCATGAAGAAGAGAGTTGTTCCCAGTCATGTGCATAGATCCCCCACTGTCTACATACCAGATGCTACTTTGGCATGCTGAAGAACCCTGCAATCATAATAAATTAGTTAGTTTTTGAGACCCAAACCTTTGGTTTGGTTTGTTGTCAATCAACAGATGGTAAACTAACAGATTTCCTATGAAGAAAGCCTGAGGGGATGGAGATGGTGAAGAAGAAGAATCCTTTGGCATGGATTTTGTTCTCTGTGGTTTCAGCACAGGAGCATCTAATTGGTTGACTCTCCCCAATAGATGTTGAACCATCATAACAGTTGTGTGTCTTCTGTGATAAAGCCTTCAGCTCATCAGACACATTAGTGCGTGAGATTGATGGATTCCTGTGTTGTACCATCTCCCTTTGAGCAACCTCAGCTGTTGCTGATTAACCCCTTTCTTTTTGGATTTCTTTTGAATTTTGGGGTTACAGGTTTTGATGTTGCTGGTACAAACTTGGTTTCAAACTCAGTTTCATTTTATCATTTTTCTTTTTAATGTTCTCATTGTGTTTGAGTTTGGAGCCCTTTTTATACCAGCAATCATCAGTATGATGATTGAATAACCACATATTTCACATGGCTTTTTCTTCATCTTAGTTGATCATCTGCTGAAGAAGATGAAACTACTGAAGACTTATTCTTCAGCAGTTTGCGACCAGTACTAGCAGTATCTTCCTTGCAATACATGCTTTCTTGATCTTCTTCAGTAGTTTTCCCACCCTTTCTACTGGCAGTTTTTCCTTTAGTACATGCAGTAGTTTGGGTTTGTTCTGCAGGTGTTATGACTGCTGCTCTTTAGTACTTTCAGTGTTTGTGAAATACGACTTGAGTGATCAACCTCTTGATCATGTGAGTGTCAGCATTTGAACCATCAACATCAGCTGATAGGTTTTGGGAGGAATTAGTGATGACTCCAACCTCTGATGGTGTTTTATGTATCAGATAGTAGATCACATGATGAAAAGGATTAGTTATTGCTTTCTCTATCAGATTCTACCTCTGCTCTGGGAGTAAGATCTGTGTAGGAGGAGCAGTGTGATTATAACCAATGCCAAACTTCACATTGGAAGCCGACTGCTTACTGAGAAGCATTTCAAAACCCTTGCAGGAATGTACCCATCGATCACACTCTACCTGGGTAGCTGCAAGTGTTTCTTTGAGGTCTCTGTACTTCTCTAGAAGTACCTCTTCCCTAGCCTTATCATTAGTGATTTGGCATTTAAGTTTGTAAATCTCATCATTCTTATCATTAAGCACAGACTCAAATTCAAAGTTTTCTTTTGGATATTATCTGTTCTAGCTCAATGTTCTTGTTATTAAAGCTACATTTGCTTCTCTAATAGATGCAAATACGGTTATGCATTTTCAGAACATAGCTTGGCTTTGGCTTCAGAGGATACCTGTGATACCTGTGGTGTGGAGGCATTAGAGGATGAGGTATCAGCAGACTCCAGGGCCACCATAGAGCAAGGTTTCCAAAAGGATTTTCACACCATGTTGACCAGCACCAGCAAAAGTTGTTCATGACCAGACATATCATTTGGTAAATGCTCCAGTCAACAACTCCTGGGGTGAAAAAGCTGTGTTGTTGAGGTTGAGATTGTTGATGAGATTGGGAAGGTTGAGGCTCAGGAAGAGCAGGTGGTTGTTGAGCAATGGGTACTTGAACTTGACTGGTTTATGGCATGTAATAGCAGGGATATTGATATGGCATTGGACCCTGAGAGACAAAATATGCAGGAGATAGAGGTTGTGATTGATGACCAGAACTAGCAGGATGTTGCCCTCTGTGTTGAATATTACTTGGAAAAGTCACAAAGGGTGCAGAGGAGTTAGATCCAGATGATCTACACACTCTCTTGCAAAGTGCCCAAGCCTGTGGCATTTGTGACACCTCAACTTACTTTTGTCAAAACCAACTTTGGTTTTGCCAGAGAGTCCAGGGAATTTCCTACCAGTTCTTTGTAGAACTTCTGAGATCTGATATTAATCAAGGCCATTAGGCTCAGAATATCCATCTCTTCTAAGTCATCATCAGCTATACCTTTCAAATCATCCATAATGAAGCACAAATTGTCACTATTACAGTCTGACTGACTATCAAAACTCACAAATGCATGATCAGAACTGTTTGAAGAGAAATCTATATGCACATCATAATTACTTTCTGATGCAGCATATTCTGACTCATGACCGACCAAGGCAGTGTTCCCTGGCACAAAGTCTTCAGTGAGCTTTCCTGATGATGCCAGTTTCCTTTTCTGCTCTATCTCTCTTTCAAATGTAAGCAGTTTCCCATGAAGTTGGGTGAGAGATAGGCTATCCAGATTTGCATTAGAGTGTAGGACAATTGTATATGTGTCCTATCTCTCAGGCAGTGATCTGAGGAATCTGTGGTCCATCTGCTATTAGTGTATTCATGTTTGACCATTTTCAGCTCAGAGATCAAACATGAAAAACGCTCAAACTGTTGAGTCAGAGTCTCACCCTTCCTATGAGCAAATGTCTCATTTGTTGGGCAAGTATTTCCCTATTGTTTGCTAAGACCTCATCAGTACCACCAATTGTTCTTTCAGTGCCTTCTAGAGGTCATGAGCAGTTTCATGATGCATAAGCCCAGAATAGATTTCATTAGGCAGTGCCATGGCTAGAATTCCATGAGCTTTAGCATCAATCTCAAACAGTTTACGATCCTCATCAGAGTATTGGTTCCTTCTTCTTCGGAACATTTGGTTGGTTTCCGGATTGTTCACCATAGGCTTATGTGGACCATGTACCACAGATGTCCAACAACCTAAACTGTTAACAGACAGGTGATGGAGCATTCTTTGTTGCCATATGTTATACTCAGTCCTAACCAGCATCGGAGGCTTGGTTGAAGAACCAGTATTGTGAGGGTCATTAGAAGGTGTAGTCATATTCAGAATTCAAACAAATTCAAGGTAAACAAAGTAAATCTAGCTCAAAACCACTTAGAACCTCAAACAAAATGGCAAGAAGCAACAGAAACTCAATCTCTATAACCGATTTTTGCAAATTTGCTAATTTGATCAAACGTAGATAGCAAAAGAACAGTTTCAATGATCAATTGTTAAATCGATCAATGATTAACCAGCTCTGATACCATTTGTTAGGATCTCGGCATCTAGTTTGATCAATTAGATTGGATTTGCAGCGGAATGAGCTCACGAATTAACAAATTTAAGCAAGAACACACGAAATTTATCAATGAAACAGTGTTTGTTATAAAGAGGGAATTTCTGCCAAAAGGAATATATTCATTCAATACACGCTTCGGCTTGGCTTTTCGCAACAGTTACAATTAGGTCATCTTTCCTTTTATAAGGTAAGCTGACGTCAGCTGATGTCACTTGACAGTGACATCTAACTGTTATTTAACTACTGAAAGTTAACACAACTACTGAAGATGTCAAACAGTTGACATCTTTTACAAAAATACCAAGTGTTAACTATCACTACAACTACTGAAAAGAAACTACTAAAACAACAACGACTGAAGAACTGCTCTTCAGTCGTTTTACAAGTACTGAAATAGAAAATAAAAATACTGAAAGGAAACCATCACAACAACTGAAGAATGCTTCTTCAGCTGTTGTGACAAACTCTGAAGGCTTCAGTACTTGGACTTCTTGAACTTCAGTTATTGTCATCAGCTGATGTCTTCAGTCTTTGTACTTCAGCTGTTGATCTTCAGTACTTTAGTCTTCAGCTATTGATCTTCAGACTTTGGTCTTCAGTGTTGAAGTCTTCAGTACTTTAGTCTTCAGCTGTTGATCTTCAGACTTTGGTCTTCAGTACTTTAGTCTTCAGCTGTTGATCTTCAGACTTTGGTCTTCAGCTGTTGATCTTCAGACTTTGTCTTCAGCTGTTGAAGTCTTTAGTACTTTAGTCTCAGCTGTTGATCTTCAGACTTTGGTCTTCAGCTGTTGAAGTCTTCAGTACTTTAGTCTTCAGCTGTTGATCTTCAGACTTTGTCAAACAGCTGATCAAGTCTTCAGTAGTTGTTGTGATGTCTTGTGGGACTTAAAGGTTTTCTGATCTGGCTCATTGGTTCTTTTGGTCCAACATTGTAGACACTCTAGTGGATGTTGGAGTCACTCTTGAGAATATGGACATTATAAGAAAGTTCATATCCTCTCTTCCTAGGCAATAGACACACTATTAGGTTATTATCAAGAGGACTGAGAACCTTAAGACTCTTACTCTGATAGAGTTTTATGGTATTCTCAGTGGATACAAGATGGAAATGAACATGCAAGGTTCGTTTGGTAACTCCAGCAATCAAATACGTTCAGCCCTGCATGTGACTGAAAGGGATAGCATGGAAACTCAACATCATCTTATATGCTACCCTGACAACTCACAAAAGGGTCCTTTTATCACCTTCCCAGAGACACCAAGAGAAAACTACATTTAAGGAAGTCCATTCCAAGAGACAAGTGCTTCACAAGCCTTTGTGTCTTCTGATGAAAGTTTTGACAACTTTCTTTTCACCCTTGAAGACCTGGATTGTATCTATCTGGATGATCTGGAGTACATTGAGATAGTCCAGCATATGGCTCTTCTCACTCATAGAGCCAAGAAGTTCTACAAGAGGACTGAAAGGAATTTCCCAAGCAGTACAACCAGTGGAAAGTTTAGGCTGGACAAAAGCAAAGTCAAATGTTACAACTGTAACAAGATGGGCCACTTTGCTAGAGAGTGCAAGGCACCAAGAACAAATGGTGGCCAAGCACAACCCAAACCAAACTACACTGATAAAGCCACCTAGAATGAGAAGCCAAAGCAGCAAGCTGCAATTGCTATTGAAGAAGGAGGCTTTGATTGGAGCTTTCAGGTGTTGATGCATCTCCAAACCAAACATTAATGGCTGACCATGACGAAGAAAAGGTAATGGAACATCTCTGTACACCTGAATGTATTGCTAAAGTTAACAAATACAGGTCCCACACCTTAGAGATGAGATCTGATCTTGAGTCCTTGAATATCTAAAAATCTGATTTCAACAAGGCTGAAAATGACTATAAATTAAAGATAGAGGACTTAGAGAAAACCATTTCAGTTCTTAAACATGAGCACACCAATTATAGGACTCAGATCAAAGATCTTATAACCAAGTTGACTGAATGCCAAGCTGAGCTTGTGATCGGCAAAGCCAAGGCAAAAAAATATGTTCTTGAAGAAGAGACCTTCAAGAACATCATATCCTCATCCTTGCATGCAAAATTTTGTTATCAGAATAAGCAGGGACCGAGATCTAGTGAGATATCTCCTCCACACACAATCTTGTTTGTAAGATCTCCTAGATGTGGAACTTGTGAAAATAAGCTTCCACTTATAGACCCCTTGACTGAAGAGGATGAAGAAGTGATAGTGAAGAATGCCTCTTAGAAGAATGAAGAAGAGGATTCTAAGAAGGGTCACTATCCTTCTAAGGAGAGTAAAAAGACTATGATGACCAAGTCTATGAGAAAGAACTTGATTAGAAAGAGTAAGTGAAAGGCAAAGAAGGCTCAAGAGATCAGGTCACTTTTAACTCTAAGCAGAAACAAGTTTTTATCTCTGCATGATTTGAAGTTGTTAAGACTAAAAACATCAACTTGCACTCTAGTACCAAGAGTTCTGGTTCTTGTTCAAATCATCCCAGCATCAAGAAGAAGGCTGACCAGTTGTGTACCATTACTACACAGCCTGAACCATCCAGCTCCAAGTGCAGTTCTCACCCTAAAAGAACTGTCCCAGCATCTGCAAAGATGAAGGTGGAGAGGGAAAGTGATCAAAGTCAGCTATGTTCTCAAAAGAAGGCTCTTAGGAAGAAGAAAATGAAGTGTGCTATGTGTGGTAGTACTTCTCATCTTGCTAAGGATTGTTTTTACAATCCAAGAGGTACTATTCATATGACCAAGAAGATACTTCAAAGAGTTTCAAGAAGAAACTAGCTTTGGAAGGAAAATCTATTTCATTTGGAAGCTCTAAAATGAATATGAAGGCAAGTGGAAAATTGCCTCCACAAGAAAATTTTGGTCTCGGAAGAACTAAAGCCTGCTGCAGTGATAACAAGATCTTCCAAAGGTCTAGTCATCAAAACTTCCAAAGTCATCAAATCTTTTGAAGTGTTGAAGGTCAAGTCTAAACTTCTAAAGGTGGTGTGGAAGACAAGGAAGGACCAAATGACCGAAGGTTCTCCGTCAACAACAACAAAAGATTCTCAAATCACAACTATAGGATCTATTACTGTTCCATACCTTCAACTTCTTTTGATAAGCCCATGACCAATAAGGCTTGGGTTTCCAAATCTAACTAATCATTTTCTTTATGCAGGAACAACTCAAGACAAACAAGAATGTTTGGATCATTGATAGTGGCTGTTCTAGGCACATGACAGACAATAGGTCACTACTCCAAAATTTTGAAAGAATTGATGGAGGGCCAGTTGCTTTTGGAGGAGATGAAGGGGGTTACATTTCTGGAAGGGGCAATGTCATAAATAGTAAGCTCAACATTGAGAAGGTAAACTTTATGAAGGAGCTTGGATACAATCTTCTGAGTGTATCTTAATTTTGTGATCAGAGTCATAACGTGCCTTTGCTGAGCATGAGTGCATTGTTCTTAAGCCCGGGGTGGTTATTCCTCATGAGCATATTCTGCTCAAAGCCCAAGGAGAAGGAACATGTACAAGATGGATTTGCAAGAAACATCTCCCTTAGGAGAAGTTTCATGCTTTATGTCTAAGGAAAATAGTGATGAGTCTTTTCTCTGGCATAAAAGAATGTGCCATGTAAACATTAAGAACATGAATAAGCTAATTAAGAATGATTTGGTAACTGGAATGCCAAAGAAAGAGTTTACAAGTGATGATCATCATGTTGCATTCCTGAAAGGGAAGCAACACAAGGCATCTCACAAGCTAAAGGAAAGAAACTCCATCACTACTCCCCTACACTTGTTACATATGGATCTCTTTGGCCCCACCAGTGTTATGAGTCTAGGAAGGACCTTTCACTGTTTAGTGATCAAAGATGACTTTACAAGATTCACTTGGGTCTTTTTCCTTAGATCTAAGGATGAGATTCCTGAGATTCTGAAGAATTTCATTTTAAAGATTGAGAATCGATCTGATCACAAGATCAAGACCATAAGATGTGATCAAGGAACTGAATTCAAGAACAAAATCATTGATACATTTTATGATGAAAGGGTATTACAAGACAATATAGTGCTCTCAGGACTCCTCAGCAAAATGGTGTTGCTGAGAGGAGAAACATGACACTTATTGAAGCTGCAAGAACTATGTTGTCTGACTCTAAACTGCCAATCACCTTCTGGGCAGACGCAGTCAACACTGCCTCCTATGTGCAAAATAGAGTTTTAGTGCTTAAGACTCATGGTAAGACTCATTATGAACTTTGGCATAAGAGAAAACCTTTCATTGGTTTTCTCAGGTCATTTGGTTGTCCTTGCATCATCTTAAATACCAAAGATCAAATTGCCAAGTTTGCTGAGAAATCAGATAAAGGACACTTTATTGGATAGTCTTTCCAAACTAACGCTTATAGTGTATATGTGAATCCAAGGATTGCAATCAGGAATTATCAGCGTTGGTTGAAATCAAGTCAACGTTTGCGGAATCAACGTTGGCTTGGTTTAATTGTTTGTATTGATTTTTCAATATCAATAAAGATTCAAGAACAAGATGAATGAAACACAATTAATGATCTGAAAAATATTCAATTTAAATGTATTTTATTAAAACATATTAATGATTACAAATAAACAATGAACGAATGACATGAATTTTGTGTTTGATGATGTGATGACTGCTAGGGTTTGGTTGTGTGATTTGATGTGTTGTTTTTTCGTCGTGGAACCGTCCCCTTGATTTGAAACCTAGGATCCATATTTATAAACAATAGTGTTTCTGTTAAGGAAACACCGGATCTCTTGGGATTTGAAATGATTCAGTTAAGGAATAACCGGATCTCTTAGGATTCGCATAACTATCTTGTCGACTTGTAACATTTGTATTATTTATATTCAAGTGTTTGGATTCCGCAGGAATATTGTCTTCCGTAGGTAATTGTTCTTCCGTAGGAATCTTGTTGTTCAACATGAACTTGTTCTTCCGCAGGAGTCTTCACTTGGAACTCTCACTTCACTCCAGTTGATTGTTCATCCGCAGATGATCTTCGAATGTTGATGCTTGTAAGAAACTTATCTACGGAAGAACAAAATGTTCATCCGTAGATGTTTACCAATTATAATGTTTTACCTGCAATCATTCATAAATCAACACACACACATATATATATATGGGTTAACCTATGCATTTAATGCATACACATAATGAAATACAACCATTCATTACAGATATTAATTCAAGTACTAATGCTATACAAAATGAACTAGATCTACTGATCTAGACCTAACAATACTCCCCCTTAGGCTTAGATACTTGTAATCATCTCTTCAAAACTGAAAGCTCCTTAATCTTGAAACCATTTTCTTGTTGAAATAAGATACTACATCCTTTTGATCATCGTATTTGTACTTGATCTCCATTCTGCATATCCTTTGAAGTGTCTCAAAATTTATACCCAATACATCTTCTGTTATGAGAGTTTCCATAACACATTGATTGTTGACAATTTCCAGCTCATCTTTTTCTGAAATTCTCAATTCTGATATATCTTCAATGTTGGCTCCCTTCAGCATCCTAGCATAATACCTTCTTCTCTTGTATGCTTTAGCATGCAGCTTATCCACCACTTGAATCAAATGAATGTATAAGCATAAATCATTCTGTGCTTTTTCATCAGACAGCTTTGGGAAGAATTTATCATGTAAGAATGATATGTAGCTTGGGTGGAGCAGTTTGATTTCTACTAGGTTGAAGATTCTTATCTTCTCATCTTTCTTTCCATTAGCATTCCTCAGTAGCACTATTTCTTTTCTTTTCTCAACATATCCCCATTCAGTTATGGGAATGGTGTATTGATTTCCTGTAATAATTATGATGGTTGCTGTTTTCCTCTTAGTATAACCAACTCTCCTTAAGAATTCATCTTCAACTAATGTGGAGGAGTTGGTGCTTGATATTTTCTTCCTTTCTAATCTTCTTTTGTGCTCATCATCCTCTCTTTTCGCTTCTTTAATCACATCATCTTTGAATTTTGTCTTTAACTTCCTAACCAACACAGAGAAATCTCTTCCCTTTGAGTGAATTGGATAGTTAGACATTATTAGACTTTGCAAATCCTTGATATCTCTCTCATGAAGGCTCATTAATGCTTCTGTATCATGGAAGTACTGGATTCTTCCAGATGTTTTTTTGATAATTGCACAATCCCAGTCTGGATCATATTTCCCGGCCATAATCCTGTTTTCTTCCACAGAACTGGGAGTTGTGATATGATCATACAGCTCTATCAGTGTTGATTTTTGTTCAGTAATTTCTCTAATAGTTGTGCCTAGAGGCCACACTTTACAAGGAATCACTGCCCTAAGCTCTTTTATTAGCTTATCTTTGCCTTTGTGCTGATATTTGGGTTCAACAGTTATAGGATCAGCAGAAAGTTTGCTTTTTTGCCCATAGGATGGATTTGGAGCTTTAGTTCTGAACCTTACACCTGTGTCAAGCTTAACTAACATAAAATGTTCCATCATTCTTCTCAGCTCACTAACATTTCTTTCTTCGAGCTCATGTGCCTTGTAATTGTGACCCTGTAGCCAACATACCATATTGTACTTGCTAAGTTTTGTAGTATCACAGTGGCCAAGATCTTTCTTGATATTCTGAATAGTTTGAAAAGTATTAAATGCTTCATAGTCACAATTTGAAATAATAAATCTAGCAAGCTCAAACTCTTTTAGTATGTTCTTCATCTCAGTCATATTCATCCTTTCAACCATGTCATATGGAAATCCATGGTTGATAAGGGTCATAAACATTGTTGACTCAGGCCTTCTTCCATTATGTCTTTTGTTGTCAAAAGATCATCATCCTTTAAGTCTTCTTATTCTTTGTTAGGCACCTCTTCAGTCAGTTCTTTCCATCAACATCACTCTCAGCTTCATCAATAGTAGCTTGCGTTGATATTGGGACATCCATAGAAGGAGTGTGCTCTGAAGATGTATGCCTTGAACTTTTAGGAGAATCTTCAACATTGATTACTTGATTCTTTGTGGATCCTAAATACTTCATCTTCCTTGAGTATAAAATCAGTGGCTTAGAAGATTCAGTAGGTTCTTTTATTGGTTTGATTCAAGAGCACATATTTTCATTTTCAGCTGATCAATCTCTTCTTCTTTTCTTCTAATAGAGCTGATTGATCATAGAGAGACTCATTCATTTGATCAATCTTCAACCTTAGCTTCTCATTTTCATTATTCTCTTTCTCTACTGATTCTTTAAGCTTAGAATCTTATTGAAGTAGGGCATCAATCACCTCATTATTACACTGGACATCTTCTTTTAAGCTTTTGATCCTCGCTTCTAGCTGCATTAGCATATCATCCTTTTCTGCTATTATCCCGTTCAGTTCTTTAATCCTTTTCTTTCTGCAGTTTGACTTCACCACAAGCTTGTTGTATTCAGCCACCAAATAGCTCTTACTTACTTGGATGTCGTTGTCACTTAGATCATTTTCATGGTAAGCAGTTACTTCCTCATATTTTTCTTCTTCACTCCTTTCTTCTTGTTTGTCAGCAATCTCATCTTTAAGATCTTTAGTATGAGCAGCCACACTTGCTAAGCTCGAGCATTCTTCTTTTGATTGATCATGCTTATCATGATGAGGTTGTGATTTAAGATTCATGCTGTGCACTAACGACTTTGTTTGATTGGAGGCAACTGGTTCTTCAAAGTTGGAGAGTGACAACAGGATGGTGCTTGTTTGAGAGATCAACTCAGTCTCACCAGAGTGAACTGAGTTTACAGACTGAGTAACAGAAATGGGTTCAGTATGTACACTTTTAGATAATTGATGAGAAAGTGGAGAGATGGGCTGAGTGTTTTGAGTTGATGTGGGAGATTGTTGAGAGTGAACAGACTGAGTAGGTGAAATAGGCTCAGTGTTTTGACTTGTAGGAGAAGGGGGTTGTGGAGATTGAAGTTGATAGTGAATGGGTGATAGATTTTGTTGGAGCATATATAGTCATATATAGTGCGTCCGTCGCTTGTCGAATAGTCTAGGCTTAATGTTATACACCTGATATGTTTTAAACACATGAAACTGGGTCATTCACAGGAGCATATGCGAATGAGACTCAGTCGTACGACTGAGCCATGCTAATGGACCAGTCGTGCGATTGAGAGGTGCGATTGGGGCATTCGTGAGACTGAACCATAAGAATGGTCCAGTCGTACGATTGAACATTCGCATGGTCCAGTCGTACGATTGAACAATATGCATGGTCTAATCGCACGAATGGGCCCAGTCGCATCTAATATGGGCCAAGGCCTATATATACCAATTTCAATGTGTAGAGAGATTAAGGGTTTTAGAGAGAGTGTGCCTGGGAGCCTAGGGCTGCCGGATGAGAGGGGAGATCATGCTCAATCTTCCCCTTGCCAAGAGTCTTGATTCTTATGTTGTAACGAGCTTGTAGTCGTTAGGTTTTATCAATGAAATCATTCAATTATAGTTCGTATTATTGTTTGACTTTTGGTTTGTGCTGTTATAATTCAATTATAGATTTGAAAATCTGCGTGTAGACCCGTTCATGCGACTGGGCCATGCGATTGGACCATTCGTACGAATGAGCCATGCGAATGGACCATTCGTGCGACTGGACCAGTCGTATGTTCAGTCGTGTGACTGGACCAGTCGTATGTTCAATTGCACGAATGTGCCATCCGCATTGACTCATCCGCATTTGTTCCAGACCAAAAAAAAGAGTCTAGAACAGCTTCTTGCACAGATTTGAGGATGAGCAAAACATATTCACCATGAGGTTCTTTTTCAAATAAGTTCGATGTATACCCATTATTCGTCGGACTTCCAAAATTGGTGAATGTTGTTGGAACACGAAAGACAGAAGAGAAGATGTCAGCAGTTGGTGCTGATTTTGTGGGGTAGTCAGGAGCATCTGACTACTTATGGGCCAATCAAGTTATATTTATCCGAACAGAGAGGATTCTCATTCTTAGGGGGAATCCATGTATAGAGAATTGAAGACGCAATCAGAAAGTGATGATGTGAGCAGGTTTCTGATGATGAATCTACATACATGCTGATTTGGTTGATATTGTCAGCTGTGGATTGGAACCTTCAACCTTTTGCCCAATACACTGTGTGAAGATGCCAAGAGAGCACAATGTCTATATATTGGTATATGCTGAATGTGAGGGGGAATTTATGCAGGTGGTGATGTTAATCAAGTTAGCCTATGTGAAGATTGAAGCAATGGAAAACTGTTCATAAAAATCAGTCATATGGGGAATCTTGCTGCTATGATGGTGTTCTACAAAGTAAACGAAAGTTGTTGTGCCTAAATTCATTTTCGGGGATGTGTGTAACCTGACGGATCGACAACGTTGGCTAATATGGTTTTCGGTTGATTCTATTAGCAACCAGAGCAAAGATTGACTGAATATTGTAAGAGGTGTTATTTACTATTCACAAGAAACGTCCAAGGGGGAAATTTGTTGGAGCATATATAGTCATATATAGTGTGTCCGTCGCTTGTCGAATAGTCTAGGCTTAATGTTATACACCTGATATGTTGTAAACACATGAAACTGGGCCATTCGCAGGAGCATATGCGAATGAGACTCAGCCGTACGACTGAGCCATGCTAATGGACCAGTCGTGCGACTGAGAGGTGCAATTGGGGCATTCGTGAGACTGAACCATAAGAATGGTCCAGTCGTACGATTGAACCATTCGCATGGTCCAGTCGTACGATTGAACCATTCGCATGGTCCAGTCGTACGATTGAACCATATGCATGGTCCAATCGCACGAATGGGCCCAGTCACATCTAATATGGGCCAAGGCCTATATATACCGGTTTCAATGTGTAGAGAGATTAAGGGTTTTAGAGAGAGTGTGCCCGGGAGCCTAGGGCTGCCGGATGAGAGGGGAGATCATGCTCGATCTTCCCCTTGCGAAGAGTCTTGATCCTTATGTTGTAACGAGCTTGTAATCGTTAGGTTTTATCAATGAAATCATTCAATTATAGTTCATATTATTGTTTGACTTTTGGTTTGTGCTGTTGTTTATCCTTCCGTCATGAACATGCTCGGATGTTTATCGATCCAAGCCGACTTCACAGATTTGGTGAGTGTGTGGCTTGTACAGAGTTGGTTGGAGAATCCTCCTATTGATCTTCCCACACAAGCTCTTGAGGAATGTTTGCAGTAGCATCAACCACATGAGCAAACACGAGCATGTATCCTCCTTCATACCTTCCACTGATCTTGTTCAAGACAGACCTACTTAAATGAGCTTGCACCAACACATCTCAATATCTTTCTAATCCAGGCAATTCACCATTGATTATCAGTTGTAGGAACCTTGGAAACATGAACATTTTTTCATCCTTTTGAACTTTGATGTGGTCACTCAGTCAGTTGAAGATGTACTTTGAGTAGTTGTATATTCTTCCTTCAAAGATGCCAATGATTCCTGATGATATGTGCCTTGAGAATCTGTCGAGCCTAGACTTATGCTTGGATATGCACTTAAGATAAGTGTGGAATAAGAATCTATAAGGCTTGCATAATCTTCCTTTCTTGATCTCCCCCTTGGCAAAATCACCATCATACCCCATCAGTAAGAACACTTTCTCTATGTACTCATTCTAGAACACATCAGGATGACCAACTTCGTGTTCTCCCAACTCTAGATTCGTCCTTATGGTCTGCTTAGTGATTCTCAATCTTTGGTTCTTGAATTCTGCCACGATAACTTCGCCATCTTCTTCTATGTGAGCAGAGTTCCAGAAATCAGTGATGTGCGATCGATGAATCACGGGTTCTGCTGATAAGGCATAAAACAGCCTGGATCTTCTTAGATATGAATGATATCTTGACACCCTTCTGAAGCAAGGTCATCCGAGTTTTAGAACGCACACACATTGTGTTCTTTAGCAAATCGATTGTCCATCTGTTCATAAGAGAAAAGAAGATTTCACTAGACTCAGATTGTTGAAATGAGAATGCGAACAGTTGTGAGTCCAGACAAAGATCAAACGGTCCATTATTGAACCTAACAACATGTTTTACCTTGAACATAAGGATCTGAGAGCAGAAATATACGTTTGTTTGATGTTTTGATTTGGTAATTTTTGAATGTTATAGAAAGGGGAAAAGTTTGTTGAGTGAGTTTTTCTAGGTTTGAAAAGTGTTCTGAAAAAGTGAGTAATAAATATTGAAGTCAAAGAACATCGTTTATACTCTCTCAAACACCTTAATTTTATTTATTTAATAACATGGGACCCTCAGCAATTTAACTTTTCCGCAGTTCTCAGTTCATCCGCACATTATCTACGGATACCATATATCATCTGCGGATGACTTACAAACTTCTGCTGATTAAGCATAACATAAATTTCATAGATTACCAAACTATGAAATTAGATTGTACTTTATGAACTTTGCTCATCTGTAGTTTACAATCTACGGATAGACAATTAATAAGATTTTCACTGTAGGATCTTCTGTTGATTGAAAAGCACACTGTGGCTTATGCTATTCTTAAAAAGGACACTGTACTTAGCCTCAACTGTGGATACAAATACATTGGTTTGTTTCTTGCACTGCCCTGATACTAGTCTTGGTCTGATGAATTGACATCCACCAGTTATGGAATATGTTGTTGTTGCATCCACCATAGTCACTGTCTGAATATGATTAGAGTGTGAAGTCACCATCTTTTGGATACCAAAGACCAAGTCCTAGTTTTCCTTTGAGATATCTAAAGATTCTTTTCACAGCATTAAGATGAGATTCTTTTGGATCAGATGGTACCTAGCACAAACACAAACATCAAACATTATGTCAGGTCTACTGGCAGTTAAATACATAAGAGATCCTATATCTATATAATCTTTGATCAATAGATTTCCCTAAAGGATCAGGTACAATCATTCAATTGTTGGGGATGGTGTTTTGCATGAAGATGTATAAGCAAGATTATACTTCTTCAAAATTGATGTGTATATTTTTCTTGATTGATGAATATCCCATTTGCCTTTCGATGAACTTGAAGACCAAGAAAGAAAGTTAATTCTCCAATTGAGCTCATTTGAAATTCTGATTTCATAAATTCTTCGAAACTTACACACAATCTCTTATTAGTTGATCCAAATATAATGTCATCAACATATACTTGAATAACCAAGAGATCTTGATGTTCTTGTTTGAGAAAGAGTGTCTGATCAATTGTTCCTCTTTTGTAGCCATGCTTGAGCAATAAAGATGATAGTGTTTCATACCACTTTCTTGGTCTTTGGTGAAGACCATACAAGGCTTTATCTAGCTTGTATACCCTATGTGGATAATGAGGATCTTCAAAACCAGGGGGTTGTGACACATAAACTCCTCATCAATTTTCCCATATAGGAATGCACACTAACATCCATTTGATACACAGTAAACTTCTTATATGATGCATAAGCTAGGAACACTCTTGTGGCTTCAATTCTTGCAACTGGTGCAAAAACATCATCATAGTCTATTCCCTCTTCTTGTGTGTATCCTTGAGCAATCAACCTTGCTTATTTCTTACAATAATCCCTCTGTCATCCAGTTTGTTTTCGTAGTGCCATCTTGTTCCAATAGGATGTTGGCCTTCAGGTAAATCAACTAGAGACCACACTTTTTGCTTTCTAAATTGTTGAAGCTCTTCTTGCATAGCTTCAATCCAGCTATTATCCTTTAAAGTAGTAGTGATGTTTGGAGGAACCACTTGTGAAAGAAAACAACTAAAGAGACAAAGGTTGGCAGTACCACTTTGACTTCTTGTAGTTCTCTTTGTAAGATCTCCAATGATGTTGTTGACTAGATGAGTCTTGTGGATTCTTATTGATGGAGTTGATTCAACTAGAATAGATGATTCCAGGTTAGTCATATCCATTGTTGCAGACTGATCCAAATCAGGTTGAGAGTTTAGAAAGTAGTCAAAATGCTCAGCATGTGGTGTTGAATGATCTCCAGTAGCTTGATTATCAGTAGCATCATGATTCTCTTCAACAGGAGTTGTAGGGCTTCTCCATAATTAGGTTGCTCTTCCATAGGAGTTACAAGTTCTTCTCCGAAAGCATTTGGCTCTTCCGTAGGAGTTGCAGGAACTTCTCCAGATGATAAGTGAGGACTTGAACCATTTCCAATGTTGTTGTATTCACTTGAGAGCATGGGCTGGTTCCAAGGACAACATTCACATCTCTGGATGCACAGTCTACATCAGCAGATGTAGTGTCAGCAGTTCCTGAATTGTTTCTATATGATGATGTGTGAAATCTTGGAGGATCAGCAGATAACGTCACTTCATTCAGATTAGGTGGAACAGATGGATAACACACTTCATCAGATCCTGCATTGTTCAAATAATCATAGTTAAATGAGTAAGTTAGAGCATCTATGTCGAACAACCATGACGAACCTTTAACTGATTTAGTAATTACGGATTCATCAAAGGATATATTAGGAGTTTCTTCCATAATGTTATGTTGTGGAATATAGACCCTATAATATTTAGATGTTGAGGAATATGCAACAAAGAAACCATCGTATGCTTTTTCTGAAAATTTTCCCAAAGACTCTTTTATGTTTAAAGATGATACATGACATTGAAAACCTCTAAGATATCCTATGTTAGGACCTGATATTTGAACGAAATACTAGTGATTAGCGTGTAAACCAGATCAAATAGTGCGGAATCCTATTTGATTGGCGATCCAATCAGTGAGAACACACGAAGAATCAATAAAGAATTGAAACTAACGTTAGAAATCGATTGGAAATCGATCTAATGTGTTCTATGAAGTTGGAGAACGAATTGGGAGGCTTGTGGACGGCTAGGGTACGTCTGGAATCGTAGGGAATGAATCCTCTTGTTTTTCACGAATTAGATTGTATTTATAGGTTAGTATTGTTCATTCGGGCTACTTGACCATAAGCATGGTTCAGTCGTGCGATTGAACCATGCGGTTGATCCATTCGCACGACTGAGTCAATCTTATGTGTCAATCATACGACTGATCCAGTCTCCTGGTTCAGTTGTGCGACTGAGTCAATCGTATGAAGTTATTCATGCGTGTGGTCCATTCGTATGGGCCATCCGCATGAGAACTTCATTATGTTAAGTTTGAATGTATTAATTAATAAACATTATGTGTAACCATTCACACAACTACTATCCTAATTAACCAATTCAATATCTACTCATTAATGAAATATTAGTCATCACAAATCACAAACAATCAATATCATTTCATTAATCATATCAAATTACATCAAAATCAGATAAACAAGATCTATTACATTTCATATCATGATCTAGGGACATACATGTATCAACAAACTCCCCCTTGGACCTAGATCTCTCTAATGTCTTGTTTTCTGCATCACCTCCGCATATTTCTTGTACTTGTACTTGTTGGGCTCTAACTTCTTCAAAACATGCAGCCCACTCAGCCTTTCGAATATCGACATCCTCAATTGAGGCTTGGGCCGTTTTCTCTACTTTCTCCGACTCTTGCTCCATCTTGTCTAACACCTCAAAAGTATCGCTGACGAGGGATTCACCCAGATTGGGGACCACATTTCCCTCATTGTCAGCGTACTGAGGGTAGTGCTTGGCAGTTCATCTTCAATCTCGATTTCATCAACATCGTTGAGCTCATCGTCACTAGTCGAGTCGCATGTCGGAGCATTCTTTACTATCTCACCTGGATTGAGCTTGAAAATATCTGCGAGTTGCTCGTTTGATAGGTCGTCGTGAATTATTTCCCCTTCTTCAGGGGTATAACTCCCGACCTTCTTACGATCCCTTGCAGATCAAGAATCATTGTTAGCTGAGTCTTGACCTGCTGAAGGGAGCAACATCAAACTCATCCCTTTGGTAATTTGGATCTGTTTGATTTACACATTCACATATCAACCATTAGTAATTCAGCAAAACAGAAATGCATAAACTAAATTTAAACATTAAATACATAGATTTCAATACATGATTCAAATACAAAAGTAATTTAATACATAAACATCTAATCTTTACTTTTGTCATGTATCATCGTCTCATCACTTGGTGGAACCGAGGAAGAAGCTGGTTGATCTTGTATGTTCTTGGACCTCCTTTCTTGACCTGAAGCAGAGGCCGATGCAGCTGCATCTCCTCCTGATGTATCATCATCATCCTTATCCTCTGTCCTTTCTTCTTTTGTCCCCTCATCCTCTTCTGTCTCATCATCCTCATCATCCTCATCATCACTTTCATCATCATCATCATCTCTGTCTCCTTCTTTGATCTTCAAAGGATCTTCCTTAGATCCCTTTAACTTTAACATGATTGTCTTCTCTCCTTCTCCAACTCCTCTATCTTCCTGTTGATGTGACACTATGTGCTTGGAGTTGGGCTATCTCAAGGCTCTGAGCAGCCATCTGTTGGGCCTTCTCCTTTATCACTCGGCCTGCTCTTCGATCTAGTGAGACTGAGCAGCAGTAAGATCAGCAAGCTGACAAATCTGAGCCGCCTTCTCCTCATCTTCTGCTAATAGGCGCATCACCATCCAATTGAGCGCAGATAGCTCTTCCTCTACCCCAATTGGAGGTAGAGGTGATACATATGGATGAGAGGGATGGGCTGAGGATCCGCTTAGTGGGTACGTGGTGGTGGTTGCTGTAGTGAAGATGGGTCTGTGAAGTGGTGGACGTGATGTGGAGTGAAAGATATGGTGGTAGATGGTAACTATACAGTGGTGGGAGGTGTGGTGGTGGTAGTAGTAGCTGTGGCTGTGGTGGCTGTGGTTGTGGAAGTGGTTGTGGTGGTGGGCGATGTGGTGGCTATGGTGGTGGATGGTATGCTTGTGGAAGTGGTAGTGGTGGTGGCAGATGTGGTTGTGGAGGTCACAAAGGTGAGACGTCTTTTCTTCTTCTTCATGCCATGGGGTTGAGCCATCCTTTTTCTCCTCGTTCCCGTGAGGTGGATGCTCCCCCTACACCCCTACTAGCTGGCTCCGGTACATAACTCAGATCCGTGGCTGTCTCTCCTGAGTCTCGTGGGCGTTCACCAACCACCCTTAGCCCATGTTCCGTGGGAACAACCTTGCTTCCCACGGTCCGTGTTAAGGGCTCCTCGTCCGACTCCTCTTCCCTCTCATCAGGAACAAAATCCTGATGGAAACCAGCAGACTCAGTTCCAACGTGGGTGGATGGTGGAGATGGTTATCAGTGGTAGTGGCCCTAGATGGTATGGGGCCTGTATCTCCACCATCACCACTGTCATCATCATTGTCGTCGGCGGGTAGAGCAATCTGCTCAACATCAGAATCGCTGTTGTCGTGGCGCCACTTCCTCCTGTCTGGCACCACATAGTTCTCACGGGCCAGATGCCCAAACAATCTCCTGACTGGGGGTTTTACCTGCTTTCCCCTGTATACCTTCATCCGGCCCAAGGTAGTATCATCCATTACCTCAAGCACTACCGCATCATCCTTCTCCTTTGGCAGGGAGGGGAGCTTCTGGTCTATTATCATTTGCATAAATCGGGGTACATACAGAAGCCATCCTTCCTTTCCCCTCAATGTTCTCCACCAAGTAGTGAAGATAATCTTGGAGAAGTTGAACGGATGGTTCAGCACCAAGGCAACAAACGCGTTCTGGATCTGGTCAGACAACTCAAAACCTCCCTTTCTGGACGCTATGCATTTCACAATACGTGAGCAAGGTACTTCAGCTGTGGACAGAGGTTGCTCTTGTTGAGCACCCCCGCATTGATATCCCCAGCGTACTTGGCTTGAAGGAGACATCCTCTGACAGTAAGGGGATGTAATTTAGTAGGACAGTCAGCATCATCCCCCAACTATAACACAGTCCTCAGATCCTCCTCTGTGATAGCTATAGCCTCTCCAAAGATAGTACCTCTGATACAGTGAGGCTCAGATGATCGATCAAACATTGCACCTTCCCAGAAGCCTGCTGAATCAACCGATAAGGTGTACATGGAGCATATATAGTGTGTGCAATCCTCGATCTCCTGAGGAAGGTTATAATCCCTGAGAAGTCCGAAGCATTTCTGGATGTGAGATCCAGATGAGCACAAATATTGTGCTTCGTACTCATAGTCCAACGGCTGGCCATCTGTTACACAAGGAAAGTAAACATTAGTACCCATTGTTAAGAATGTCATGAAACACTTGGATTTGAACAAAATACTTTTCTGTCATCCGAATGAGGCTGTGCGATTGGGATTCAGTCGTGCAAATGACTCCATACGTACGACTGAGTGTGCGACTGGACTCATGCGCATGTAGCCTACTGCGTTTACACCAGTCGTGCGACTGAACTCAATACGCATAGTTCAGTGTCCATGCGCCCCAACAGTGGTCATGCGTCCGAATGGCCATGCGACTGAGTGTCCATGCTCCTAAATAGTCCATACACCTGAACAACTTCATGCGACTGACTCAGTCGCATGACTAAATATTCAGTCGTGCGAATGGATCAACCGCATGGCTCAATCGCATGAATGAACCATGCTAATGGTTCAGTCGCCCGAATGAGCAACCCTAACCTATAAATACCACCTAATTTGTGGAAAAACTAGAAAATTCAATTCACTTCGACTTTAGACATACCCTAGCCGTCCAGAAGCCTCTAAGTTCGTACTCCAAGTTCATAGAACGCTATAGATCGATTTCTAATCGATTCTTGACGCTAGTTTCAATACAATATTGTTGCTACGTGCGTTCTCACTGATTGGATCGCCAATCAAATAGGATTCCACACTATTTTTTTTGGTTTAAAACACGTTAATCAGTTGGTGTTTCGTTCAAATACCGGATCCCAACAAGTGGTATCAGAGCTTGGCTCTTGATTACGTGTTGATTCATTGTTTTTGTTACAAAAGTTGTGTTTTTCACTCAAAATGAAATCTTTGGTGTCAAACGGAGTTTTAGAAGTTTCTCGACCATAAACTTTAGTTTAACCTACGAATTATCAAACTTTAGCAAGTTCAGTCGCACGATTGGCTCAATTGCACGACTGAGATCATTCGCATTCTCCAACCGCACGTTTGGACTCATTCGTACCTTCATTCGTACGACTAAGACCTTCATTCGGACTGCTCAACCGTATTAGATCATTCGGACGACTGACTCATCCGCATTTGTTTAGTCGGACGATTGAACCATCCGCATCTGTTCAATTTCCCGAATAAGCCCAATTGCATACCTTCATTAGCATACATTAGCAGTTTGTTAAAACAGTAAAGTTAAGTGAAATGGAGGATCAGTTTCAGCATACACATCTAGTAGAGATACTCGCATTCAGAATCTACTGTTCTTGGAGAACGAAGTGGGAATACACAATAAACCCCCAAAGCTTATCACGTTAGACGACTACCCACAATGGAAGCAACGATTTGAAATCTACTTAAATGGAGTAGATACAAACTTATGGGAGGTAATAGAGTCGGGGTACAACATGCCAGTAAGAGCTGACAGAGTAAAACTTACTCTAAGTGGCATGTCGGATGCACAGAAAGTAAAACACAACGCTAAGAAGAAAGTCTACGCTTTGCTTACTCAGTCTATTCGAAGGATATCTTCCATCAGTATTTGGAGTACACTCAAGCAAAGAAACTATGGGATATGTTGTAGAAGAGGTATGACGGAAATGCCTCTCTCAAGGCCATTAACGCGAAAGCTTTGAAGAAGGAGTTCGACAACTTCTCTTCAATGGGAAGGAAGGTATGGATGATGTGATTGAGAGATTCTACACCACTTGATGAGTGAGATGCACCCACATGGAGTTGTTACCTCGATGGAGGATAAGGTTTCCAACTTTGCTGATCGATTACCAGAAAAATGGGCTTCGTTTATTTCTAATCTCAGACATAATGGAATGCTCTCGAAGTTAGATATAAATGACTTCATTCTGAAACTGAGAGAAGAGGAGCTTAGGAAGAAGTACAAAGTCCAAAAGGCCAACTATGATCAGAATCCTGCACTCTACAATGCAACCCCTCTAGTCAAGACATTTGGAGCTCCACTGCAACTGCCTTTGTCTCAAGCGCAACAATTCCAGCACAACCGTCATCTTCAGTATCCGAATTTCAGGGTCTTCTAGCACCCAATATATGATACCTGAAGCTAATGTAGCAAAACTAAAACCAAAAACTTCGGGAATATGAATGTGGAGGTGGCCAGAGAAAATATGGACCTCTTAGCTGCGGTGGTTCAATCCTATGATTGATTAGTTGCTGGAAAGATAGGAAATTGTCACCTGGCTGATGAAGATTATGAGCAGTACATAAGATGGATTTGGAACATATGGACATAATGTGGGCTCTGGCAAGTGCTATCTGACGAGCTAAAAAGTTTGCCAAAAGGACCGGACAAAACTTGGTTGCCACAAAAGACAACCTTTGGGTTCGACAAGTCAAAGGTTACTTGTTTCAACTGTGGTGAGAAGGGACACTTCAAGCAGGAGTGTGTAAAGCCAAAGAAAACTGGGAATGGTAATCCCTTCTCGTCATTTAATCGTCAAGACAAAGCCACACTAGCAGTTCTACTTTCATCAAATAAGGACCCTAAAGCCTTGACTGCTAATGAGGATGAAGGACAGGACTGGAGCTTTCGGTTCGTATCACCGGGAGAGTCCAAAAATTTGACAGCAGTAGAGCTTGTGATCTCAAATTGTGAAGACACTGCATCTGTGGTCAACCATTTGCTTGAAGAAGATAAATCTGCTTCAACGTCGGATCACCAGAACCAGATTGACAGATTCTGCTCTCATGGCTGATTCCTCTTCATCTCAGGTAAGTACTACTGACCAACTATTTAGTAATCAAGCTTTCTTAGAATGTAATAAATTCAAAGAAAGTATAGATTCAAAATTTTCTAGGTTATTAGATCATAATGATAGCTTAGTAAAGGATCTAGAACTATGCACTGAGGCAAATAGAGTGTTAGTACAAAACAGCATAGTTATAAGGAAAAGATAAACCTATTGAATAAACACTTAGGGAAACAAAAGTAGTGGCCTTTAACCAAGCAAATGACATTAGGTACTATCTGAACTCCCTAGAGGACACTAAGAAGCAAAAAGCAGTTTTAGAAGTAGAAGTCAACTTTTAAAACAAACTGCACAGTTGGACAAGCTCATCACACATTGTCCAACCTTAGTGAGAGAGAGAAATAATAGGGAGGGCTGTGATACAAAGTGGTTCCACCACCACCTGAGACCTTGATGAACACTAAAAGTAAACCAATCAACAGTAATCCCATCAAGGATCACGTGGTGTCCACTCCTCTTGTTAGTGATCCAATTTATGTAAGTAAATCAAATGAATCTGACTCTAAACAAAAGGAAGCCACTTCAAAGGCAAAAGGAAAGATGCCTTGGTCAAACAAAGACAAACAAGAACCTAAAACTCAAATCCCTTGGGATAGAGTTTACAAACTCGACAAGGCTCTATACGGACTTCATCAAGCTCCACGGGCTTGGTATGAGAAACTCTCGACTCATCTTGTGAAACACGGCTTTCGCAGGGGAGTCATTGACTGTACAAAGTTTATCAAAGAAAAAGATGGCAACTTACTGCTAGTACAGATCTATGTAGATGACATAATCTTCGGTTCAAAGAACGAAGAATTATGCAAAGAATTTGAAGCAGTAATGAAGGTGGAGTTTGAGATGAGTGCCATGGGGGAGATGAAGTTCTTTCTCGGGTTACAGGTGGATCAGAAACCAAATGGGATATTCTTACATCAACCAAGTATGTAGGGGATATACTCAGTCGGTTTGACATGGAGAATGCTTCCCCAGCTGGCACTCCACTGGCTACAAACCATGATGTAGCACCCGACGAGAATGGTGATATGGTAGATGCCATTATGTACCGAGGGATGATTGGATATCTCATGTATCTAATGGCTTCAGACCTGATATCATGTATGCTACATGTTTATGCTCACGATATCAGGCAAAGCCTAAGGTGAACCACCTAATTAGGGTCAAAAGGATCTTTTGTTATCTGAAGGGTACGCCCACTATTGGGTTGTGGTATCCTCATGGTGATGACTTTGAGCTTACCACATATAGCGACTCAGACTATGGCGGCTGCAAGATGAACTACAAGTCTACATCAGCAAGGTGTCAGTTCTTTGGGAGAAGATTAGTAACTTAGCAGTGTAAGAAGCAGACCTCGGTTGCATTATCAACCTATGAAGCCGAATACGTTGCTGCTTCAAGCTGCTGTTCTCAAATCATATGGATTCAACAGCAAATGCTAGATTACGGTTGAATTTCTCTTCTACTCCTATCTTTGTTGGTAACTCTGCTGCGATTGCAGTCAGTAAAAACCCGGTCCAACATCCTAAGACCAAACACATCAGAATTAAATATCACTTCATACGTGATTGCTTTGAAAAGAATTTAATCGATGTGGTAAAAATAAATACATATTTTCAACGCGCTGACCTCTATTCAAAGGCTTTTGACAAACCATGCTTTCTATATTTGTTAGAGGTCAATGGTGTTAAAAAGAAAAGTGAGGTAATTCCTGAAAATGACCATGTTTAGTCTGATGCGTCGTGTCTAGTTTCTTTTAAATTTTTTAAATTTTAATTTTATTTTATTCTCTTGTTTTTTTAATTTTAATTAATTAGAAATAGTTTCTTTCCTTGCACATTAAAATCCTAAAACGCAAATCCATAGTGGTTTTATAATTTTAGGGGGAGAATAGGTCTAGGAAAGAAATAAAAAATAGATCGTATGTGTGATACCAATTCAATGTTTGGAATATGATATTACAGAGGTACAAACCATTTGGGACTTTAAAAATCAAAATTGAAAAGGACGCAAAGTCCAAGTATAAGTCTGTGTAGTCTGAGCAATATAGAAGGAAATATGATAGATAAGCTAGCTACTACTAAGGTAACACAAGGAAAGTAGACCTAGAGGTTGCTAGACCATAGATGATATGTCGGTAGATTCAACACAGTAGATGACTAGACATTTTGGTGATCTCAAGATTAAACTAAAATGTTTGACTAGCTATGGTTAACACCTTATCCCTGGTTAACACAATCAACAAGATTCCAATAAGGGGTGACGAGCAAAATAAACTCTACAAAAGTGTGCGTAAGACCAAAGCATGAGCAAAAGCACATGAAATATGCAAATACAATCAAACTGATAACCTAGGTTGTTCGTGAGATCTGTGCTAAAAGAATGAAACTTGTTCATACAAGAAGATAGTTTATGTGCCTCTCTGCTGTGCGGTGGCACTGACCTGAGGATAAGCATAATCTATATACTCTAGAACTCATTGTTGTTTGCCGCCTCTCTGCTGTGCGGTGGCACTGACCTGAGGATTGGCTTCTCTTTGAAAGTTCTATGAATAGTCTCTTCTTGAATACTACCCTGATACCACTCAAAAATCTCTTGAGGAATGTTGATTACCATATAAGTGTGGGATCCACAAATGCTTGTTGAAATAAACAAACCTTAAAACGATCACCAAGTGTGTTGAAAGTCTGTCTATGGATTTAAGAGGATAAGTATACTGACAATCATTGTGGCTACAATACTTGAAAGTTCAAATCAGTGTGGGGACCTAATAGTACTAGTATGATTTCCTAATTTTGCAAAAGGACTCTAGATGAAAAACACGAATAGAGCAGCAAATGTTTTAGCTAACTTGTCTCAATTGATTTGAATATCCTGTATGATCCCGCTTGAATTGGTCCATGTATCGTTTAAAAGATTAAGGCTGCCCTCTCAGAAGAATTATTACTTAGAGTTACATCTTAGGAATTAACCCTCAAAAAAAACACAAAAACAATCTTAGGTGTAATTTTCAGTGTTATGTCTTTTATGTAAGTACCAAGTTAGTCTATTTCAGTTTTGTGTTATGTCGGACTATGTCATGGAAGTTGATAAGGGACCTAACCATCTCAAAGGTCACGTCTGAAGTGACCTCATGTGCTTCCAAGTAAAAATTGCATCACATCCGAGGTGACAAAATGTCGTTAAAAGGATCACGTCTAAGGTGATCAAAAGTTTTAAGTTAAAATGATCATGTCTGAGATGATCAAACGTTCATAATGTTAAATCAACAGTTTAAAAGGTCTAAATGTCAAATGGTCATAAAGTCAGAAAAATTTCAAGGGTATGACCCATTCGCACGACTGGACCATGAGTATGGACCAATCATGTGAATGGACCATACTCATGCATTAAATAGCCAAATGGACATGAGTATGAACCATTTACCTGAATGGCTTATCAGAATGAGCCATTCGACCGAATGGGAGTGTGCGAATGAGTCAGTCGACCGACTGAAGGTGATCAACTGAGTCAATCACCCAACTGAGTTTCATTCGCCCGAATGAACTGAGCGAATGAGTCCAGTCGGACGATTGAACTCAGATTCAGTATATAAAGGGCCATAGTCGATCGCATTCTTCTCACCAGTCCCAATCGCCTTTAAATCGCACATCATACCGTTACTCTGCCCAAATTTCCTTATTCCTTGATTATACATCTCTATTGATTATCTGACGTGTGCTTGCACTTATACAGGTATAATAAGATGATATCTCACAGAAATCAGGAGAAATGGTGCCCTAATTTGTGAGGTTCAATTGAAACAAGAACTGAATTTTTAAATGACCTAATAACATACTGGAACTAAGTAAAATGTTAAAACTAAGTTTAATAGGTCATTAGTTAAGAGATTGCAAGTCTAAAGAACCATTAAACCACGTTTAATTTCATGAATTGGTCAAGATTCGAACCTTAGTCGATCGAACAGTGGGTCATGCGATTGGTCGTCTTGATGAACTCCAATCGCACGATTGAGCCAGCCGAATGGGTCAATCGGCGAATCTATCATGCGAATGAGCTCAGCCGGCCGACTGAACCAATCGCAGGCTCAACCAACCGATTGAACTCAGTCGCATGTTCATTCACCCGAATGAGTCTAGTCGCATGATAGGATAACCGACTGATCACAGTCGCATGATTCATTCTCAAGGATGAATCAGAATGAATTCAAACAAGATACTTAGAACTGATTTGTGGTATGTGATTATCTAATGTTTGGGTGTCTTGTGTTTCAGATAGATGGCTGATAGATGGTCTATCAACCCCAAGCATAATATATGTGCTCATCTAGACCATACCACTGGAACGGTGCCGAGTTTGTAGAGATCATCGCTTTTCTCAGGCGATCAAGGATCTACAAGGCCATCTCTACTCCATGCATTCCCTATAGGTCTTTACACCAGGCCTTCTGGGAGAATGCTTCTGTTGATCGATCACGTGAGCCGTATAGCATACGGAGTTCTATCTGTGGTATGGATATTGAGATTACTGCTGCTGATATTCAGAGAGTACTTGAGCTGGGGGACGATATTGATCACTCCACCAGACTTCACCCACTTACGGTGAGAGGATGTTTTTGAGGATTAAGTACGCTGGGGACATCAACTCAGGTGTGCTCAAGAAGAGCAACCTGTGTCCCTAGTACAAGTATTTGGCACATGTCATTCTGAAGTGCATTGCTTCCAGAAGGGGTGGGTTTGATGATCTTTTAGACCAGATTCAAAATGCCTATGTGGCACTGGTGCTGAACTACCCCTTCAGCTTCTCGAGCATGATTTTTTCTTACCTTGGGGAATCTGGAGGCAAAGGGAAAGGAGGGATTTTGTATGTACCCCAGATTCTTGCAGCTGATTTTCGATGAGAAGGCCATCACTTCCAAAGGAGCGCCACGATGCTGTGGCTCTAGAGATCATGGACGATACGACCCTGGGTCGTATGAGAGTTTACCGGGGTAAGCAGGTAAAGCCCCAGGTAAAGAGACTGATAGGCCATCTGGCCAATGAGAGTTATGTGGCGCCAGGAAGACGTAAGTGGCGTCACACAGACAACAACTCAGATGATGAGCAGCTACAGCTCCCAGAGCATGACTCTGATGATGATGATAGCGGGGATGCTGGAGATACATTGCCCACTCGACCAAGGGGCCCCACTATTGACAGTGCATCTCCTGTATCTGCCCCCACTGGAGATATAGCAGAGTCCGCTGGCTTCCACCGGGAATTTATACCTGGTGAGGAGGAAGAGGAGTCAGATGAGGAGCCACTAACCCGGACTGTGGGAAGTAAAGTTGTTCCCATAGACCAGGGGCTCCGGGTGGTTGGTGGACGCCCCGGCAGATCGGGAGAGACTACTGCTAACCCTACATATACTCCTGATCTACCAGACCGTGTTCTAGGGGGAGCATCTTCCTTGACAGGATCGAGGAAGAAGAGGATGGCTCAGCCCCATGGCTTGAAAAAGAAGAAGCATAGAATCACCTTCATCACCACCACAGCCACCACTACAGCCACCACCACAGCCACCACCACAGCCACAACCACAACCACCACCACTACTCCACCTACTACCTCTACAGCCACACCATCTGTCACCACATCTTCCATACCCACACCACCATCACCTTCACCTATATTACCCCAATCTTCACCACTGCTACCACCCCACCACTAGCCATCCAGTTGCACCATCATCCTTCCCTACATATCCATCTGGATCACCTCTACCTCCCTCTGGGGTAGAGGAATAACTATTAGTGCTGAACCGTATGGTGATGTGTCTGTTAGCAGTCGATGACAAGAAGACTGCACAGATTCGTCAGTTAGTAGATCTGACTAATGCACAATCTCAGCAGCTTTCGCAGCAGGCTCAATTGATTGATCAGTAGGCTTAGCAGATGTCTCAGCTCTAGGAGCAGCATAACAAGAGGATTGAGGAGCTGGAGGCTGCAAACAAGTCCATCCTACTAAAGCTCAAAGGATCCAGAGATGAGCCATTAACAATCGGACAAGGGGATGGAGAAGATGATGCTGATGATGATGAGAGTGATGATGATGATGATGGTGACGGTCACTATGGTGATCCAGATGCTGATGATGATGATGAGAACTCTTCAGCTGCGGGTGCTACATCAGCAAGCGAAAGGAGGAACAAACGAACTCAAGATCCGAGTGCCTCCACATCCAACCCGGCAGCAGAAGAGCCGATGATCCAAGACAAGAGTAATGCTTAGATGTTTTATTGTTATTTAAAATCTCTTGTATTTGGATCATGTATAAAATTAATGACATGCATGTTTATATGTAATTTAAATAGTTATGACTTGATTATTATGGTTATGTCTTGATTGTTAACTAATGATTGATGTATTACATGTTTAAATCAAGCAGATTCAAATTATCAAAGGGATGAACACGATATTGCTCCCCTCCAACAGATCAATACTCAACTAACCATGATTCTTGATCTACAAGGGATTGTCAGAAGATCAGTGAGTTGCACCCCTGAAGAAGGGGAAAATATCATGATCTTACTGATGAGCAACTGGCAGAAATGTTCAAGCTCAATCCCGATGAGATTGTAAAAGACGCTCCAACTGTTGAAGGAGACAGTGATGACGACCTGAAAGACATCGATGAGATAGAGATCGAGGATGTCACAGCAGCTCACTATCCAGAGTATGCTGACAAAGAGGGAATATGGTCCCCAATCTGGGTGATTCCCTAGTCAGTGATACATTTGATATATTGGATCGATGGAGCAAGAGACTGAGAAGGTTGAAGAACAAGCCCAAGCCTCAAACGCCGATGTTGATATGAGAAAGGCTGAATGGGCTGCATGTTTTGAGGAGATCCGAGCACAACGCTCTGCTCCTAAACCGAATGTCTACACTAAGCTCTATAAAGTGAAGAAACATCACACGGTATCAGGCAAAATTATCACGTGGGCTCATTTTGATGATCTTAATGTATACACCGTAAAGAGAGAGATGGGTATCGAGTACTTTAGATTCCCGCATGATCTAAAGTCTCTACTTGGTTATGAGCTCAACCAGCTGGCTAAACTGAAGCTGTTATATGTTGATCCGAGGAAAATGTCAGGCTGGTTTGAGGCTGCCTTAAAGAAAGAGTACCACACCAGGTGGGTCAACTTCAAAACTCAACAACTTACAAGGTATATTAGATGTTTTGAAGTTAATCCTATAACTGGTAAGCCCAAGATAGTGTTGAAGTGGAGTCCCCCAAGAACAATTTCAAGAATCCCACATAGGGAAATGCCACAGGACTTCCCTCCACACTTTAAGTGGTGGTACTATGATTGGAGGACAGGGGAGGCGGTCATAGTTCTGAACAAAGCGGGCAAAATGGATACTATCAGGGTATTTGACCCAATGTGGCTTACAAACTTGTCAGCTACAGATGTCTACACACTATACAAGTGGCCACTGTTCTATGACATGCAGGATATTATACAAGCCTCCAATTCCAAATGTGATACGACTCTGCTTTGCATTTGAAATACATGCAGCAGTCAATAGAGAGGAGAAGTACAAGAAGTATGAGGAGGTTATGAAGAAGGTAACAATAGATGAATCTAGGTCCAAGGGGGAGTTTGTTGATACATGTGTACCTTGATTCTGATCTTAATGTAATATGTCTTTATTGTCTTACACTTATGTAATAGTTGGGTACATAATGAAATACAAATGTTTGGTTGTGTTTATAATATTTAATATTTAATTAATGAGTTGTTTAACGCACATTGACTTGATTATATAGGTTTGTGATTGTTTGAATTGATATGCATAATGTTATAATATTGAATACATTCAAACTTGGTGAAGTGAAGTTCTCATGTGTTCGACTGGACCATGCGCCCCAACAGTGGTCATGCGTCCAAATGGCCATGCGACTGAGTGTCCATGCGCCTAAATAGTCCATACGCCTGAACAACTTCATGCGATTGACTCAGTCACACGACTGAACATTCAGTCGTGCGAATGGATCAACCGCATGGCTCAATTGCACGAATGAACCATGCTAATGGTTCAGTCGCCTGAATAAGCAACCCTAACCTATAAATACCACCTAATTCATGGAAAAACTAGAAAATTCAATTCACTTCGACTCCAGACGTACCCTAGCTGTCCAGAAGCCTCTAAGTTCGTACTCCAAGTTCATAGAACGCTATAGATCGATTCCTAATCGATTCTTGATGCTAGTTTCAATACAATATTGTTGCTACGTGTGTTCTCACTGATTGGATCGCCAATCAAATAGGATTCCGCACTATTTGGTTTGGTTTAACACGTTAATCAGTTGGTGTTTCGTTCAAATACTAGATCCCAACACGAGTTTTGTTGCGTTCTTTGACAATTAATGTTCTGTTTTGAACATTGCATGCAGTATTCACTACCTCAGCCCAAAAGGTGATAGGCGATTATGAATGAGATAGCATTGTTCTGGCTACTTCATTAAGAGTTCTGTTTCTTCTTTTAGCAACTCCATTTTGTTATGGAGTTCTTGGTGCACTGAATTGCCTCTTAATACCTTTTGTTAGAACTCTAGAAAGATTAACATGTTGTCTTTATGTGTCTTTTTACTATTTGTAATAGTATAGGGACTAGTTTTGTAGTTTGTTAGTTCCTTGTGTTTTATTATAAATAGCTTAGACTTGTAGCAGTTAAAAGAGAAGAACAACAGTTTTAGAACAGATTTAGAACTGCTTATTTACTTTGTAATTGTCTTTGCTTGATATTAATGAAACTGTGAATTTTGTTGATATCTTGCTTGATTTGATTACTTTGTTTGTATTTCTTTGAATTGTGTTCATACATCATCACAGATTGGTACATTTGATCCTATCAAATGGTATCAGAGATCCCATGATCCTATCAAATGGTATTAGAGCTCCCATTGATCCTATCACCTTTGCTCCTACAAAAACTCCAGTTCAAAATTGACAAATTCAGTACCATTATCACTCCTAGAATTTTTAACTTTTGCATCAAGTTGATTCTTAATCTTGATAACAAAGTCCATTAATTTTTCTCATGTTTCACTCTTTTGTTTTAAGAAAAAGACCCATGTAAATCTTGTGAAATCATCAACTATCACCAAAAAATATTGCCATTTTCCAATGCTCAACACATTGGTAGGACCAAACAGATCCATGTGAAGCAATTTGAGTGGTGTAGTATTAGTATTGATAGTTTTGGATTTATGAGACACTCTGTGTTGTTTTCCTTTGTAACAAGAAGAACAATGAGTTGAGCAATGAAACTCTTTCTTTGGCAATCCAATGACTAAGTCATTTTTCACCAATTTGTTAATGTAGTTCTATTAGAATGAACAAGCCTTTTGTGCCACAACTGAGATTCATCTTCTAATAACTTAGATAAGAGGCATGTTTCATGTTTTGTGAGAGAGATGTTGTTCATGTCCAAAACATAAGTGTTTCCTTTTCTTGATGCTTTAAGAATGACCCATTCTTCTGGAACTGAAAAACCATTTGTTACCATTCCTTCACCAACAAATTTACCTCCCTTTTTATCCCCACCAAATGCCACATAAGAAGCATGTTTATGTTGAAGTCATGGAGAAGTGAACAGTTTCCTGTCATATTCCTGGAACAACCACTATCAACATACCACTTGTTGTCAGCTCTCCAATATGTTCCTGCATTCAGAAGTAAATCAGTTAGAATTGACAACCTAAGCCTTAGTAATCTTGGGTTTGCTAACAGTGTCTAAAATAGTTACTCCTTCATGAATAAGTCTTGAAGTTTCAGTTTTAGTTTTGCTTGATTCATTCTAAGTTGTTTGTGATGCGAATGATCCTGTTGATGGGGATGTTGATGAACTAAGTTCTTGTTTCCCAATTCTTTTTGATTCAACTTATGTTTGTTCATTTGAGGCTTTGGTTTTGATAATGAATCTTTCTGATTAAATGTCTCACAACCCTTTGTTTTTGAAGAAGGTATATGAATCCTTTTTCAAAATTACCAAAGAATACATCATCATTTTTGTCTCCTTTTTAGTCAAATCTACCCTTTTATGAGGTGTTTTTGATTGCTGGAAAGTTGATATTTTCTTTGAAGGATGAACATTTGAGGTTGTCTTTTCCTTTGATTTTGGTTTTGGTTTTTGTTCAGACTTCTTCAGTTTTGAATCCTTTTCACAATCAGCAGATTGAGTGTCTGATTCAGATTGATCTGATTGTTTATTTTTTGTGCCTTTTCTTGTTCTTTTTGTTGAAATAACATTCTGAGTGGAATGGTTATTTTTGTTGCATATAGCACAATGTTTGTTGAAGTAGCAGTCAGCAGTCATGTGATATTCATATTGCAAATAGAACAATAACTATTGAAGTAACAATCTTCAGTATTACGTTTTTTCATGTCACACCATTTGTAATACTTCTCATCTGATTCTTCTCAGAATCATTTAGTTTCTTATGGTTTGCCAACTTTTGAGGATTCTCATCCTTCTTCATCTTTGTAGATTCTTTCTTTTCCAGTTTGTGAAGCTTTTGTTTGTTTGTTGCTGGATTCCTCTTCCGTAGATCATCTACTGAATCAACATTAACTTCTACCGAAGAAGTTTTCTTTTTCGCAGATCTGGCACTAGAGAGGTTCTTCTTCCGCTGATGATTGGCTGATGCCTTTTTCTTTCCTTTTTCCATGGATTTGTGTATTTCCTCAGTAGAGGCACACTTCTCATTTACTTCATGGAAGAAGTTTGTTGCTGATTTAGCTTTTGAAAACCTTCATTTAATTGAGCTATTCTCTTGCAGATGGTCTTTAGCATGTTTCTTTGATTTGGAGGGTATGGCAGCTTTGTTTCTTCAAGCACTTTTGGAATATTTGTTTCAAAAACAATATTCTTACCCTTGTTGAGAAGATCATCATCATGTTCATCAGAATTATCCAAGTCATCCCACTCATCAAAGACAATTCTAAATTCAATTGATTAATCTTTTCTGATTCAGAAGACTCAGTTTCATTCACCTCAAATTTATTATTGATGTTTGGTTGATTAGAGCTAGTTCCTATATTGGTGCTTGGCACAAAATGTTTTGCTAGATTATTTGTCATTGATTCAGGCAAAGGAACATAGTTATTGTTAATAGGAGGTGCCACAACATTATAACCCAACCTAGACCTATTCGTTGATTCAATATGAGAATTTAATAATTTCTCATATTGCTGAGATGAGAGTTGAAACTTCTGAAGTTTCACTTCAGTTGATGCATGATCAACCATGGATTTGGTTAAGGAATGGTCAGATGCTCAACTTGTGCTTTCAAACTGTAATTTTCAGAAACAATTTTATCTAAATCCTTTTGTAAAGAGTTAATTTTAATTTGATATATTTATGTTCTCTTACATGAGATTCATTCAAAATCATTGTTTCTTTAAATTTATCAGCTAATTGTTGAGCATGGACTCTATATTTTTCTATTCCTTAACACATATTATGACATAACCTGTCTCTTACCTCACTTGCATGGGTGGAACTTGTTTTCCATGTGAGCCATTAGAGCTTGATTTTCTTCTAAGACTTCCTTCTCATACAAACTCTAGTTACAGGTTCCATCTTGAAGAATGATCAGCCCAGATTCTTTTGAGTTGCTAGTTCCTGCTGGTGTATTGGTGGCTAGTGGGGATGAGTTGCCAGTTGTGGATGTTTGAATAATCTTTGAGTTGATGAATGTTGTTTAGCCTGATGATTCTGATGTTGTGTTGAGTCAGCATTGTGTTGATTGCATTCTCTAGAAAAGTGTCTATAGAGATTGCACTTGAAGCATCTTACCTTTGACTTATAAACTCCAATCCATGATGATTTACTTGCAACAACCAAATTATTGTTTCTTCGTAGATATTGTTTGACTCTATAAGTAATCATTGTTATTTGCCATTGTAGATCCATCTCCTCCACTACATCCGGAGGTAATTCTTGCAAATCTTGTTGACACATGTTGGCAGTGGGCAATGAACTTCCTAGTAAGCTTGAAAGCTTGAACTGAAAGTTGCAAAAGCTGCTTTTTGTTCTTCAGAGTCTAGAATGATAGTGATAGACTCTGATTGATTGCTGGTTGAGGTTTTTCGGATGATTTATCTCTTTGATCGTCTGTTCTTTCTTTCTCTTTTCTTGACTTACTTTGAGAAGATTTCTTAGGAGGTTTCGAAGCACATAAACTTACTTCCTCTTCATCTTCACTCAAAGTACAAGAGTTATCACCATCATTATTGGACATTGTTAGGATTAGTGATCTACGTTTGATTGATTAGAGAGTATTGCAGCAGAAATCAAACAATGAATTAGACAATTCACAAGAATACAGTTGATATTCAAAGTAAGAACAAACGATTATAGAAAGAATTATGCAAATCAAATATTTCATTCAATGCGCGCTTTGGTGGTGGCAAAATGTCACACTACAATCAGGTCAATCATCCCTTATATAAGATGTCGTGGTGGAACATTCCTTATATAGGAGATGTGACGTCTGCTGATGTCATTTGATAGTGACATCTAACAGAATTATTCAGACTACTGAAAGTTACACAACTACTAAAGATGTCAAAACACTGACATCTTCTTACAAAAATACTAAGTGTTAACTATCACTACAACTACTGAAAAGAAACTACTAAAACTACACGATGAACAACATTCTCTTCAGTCATTTTACAAATACTGAAACATAAAAAGAAACTACTGAAAGGAAACCATCAAAAAAATGAAGAATGCTTCTTCAGCTGTTGTAACAAACTCTGAAGGCATCAGTACTTGTACTTGAACTTCAGCTGTTGTCATCAACTGATGTCTTCAGCTGTTGTCTTCAGTCTTTGTACTTCAGCTGTTGATCTTCAAACTTTGGTCTTCAGCTGTTGAAGTCTTCAGTACTTTAGTCTTCAGCTGTTAAGGTCTTCAGTACTTTAGTCTTCAGCTGTTGAAGTCTTCAGTACTTTAGTCTTCAGCTGTTGCAGTCTTCAGTACTTTAGTCTTCAGCTGTTGAAGTCTTCAGTACTTTAGTCTTCAGCTGTGTGCTCTTTAGACTTTGTCAAACAGCTGATCAAGTCTTCAGCATGTTGTTGTGAGGTTTGGGGACTTAGAGGTTTTCTGATCAGGCTCATTGGTTTTTGGTCCAACAAAGTCCCCCTGAAAATGCACCAAAACCTCTAAACTTATTGAAGATGTCCCACTTATTATGGCAGAACGATTTGGTCTTTTTGTCTCTAGATCAGCTCAGAAGTGACCCATGTAAGCATAGGCCTGGGAAGAAGTCTCATTATCTGTTTGGCAAAGGATGAATGGGAACTCTGTCTTGGGGAACTGGACACAGAGCTGTTACCCCATCCATGAGATCTACTTCCCAACAATGAGTCTGTATGACTCCCTTGTATAGGCCTCAAGGAAGGTTATCTGTTCCTCCATGGTAAGCTCTTCAGCTCCTCCTTCAAAAAGTGATTCTGGCCCATAATATTCAATAGGTATTTGACCTGTTTCCCATTTTTGAGTTCCATAGTTGTATTACTCTATAAGCAAATTCATCTGGGTGATTACCCTCTAAGAACAACTGGAGCTCATTCTTTCTAACTTCCTTAAGCCTCTATATACTAACCCCTTTTTCACCATTTTATTTCCCAGCATCTTTTGTGGGGTCAGGTTAGCTTTTAGGCTTTCTTGAAGTCATCTAGGATTTCCCAGGGTGATACTACAAAGACCAGTGAGATCACTTCATCTACAATCTTCTTCACTTGGCCAATGTATCTCTGTGGAATGTTTTTCCTTTGAATCCTATGAGACACCCTGGGATCAGGCCAAATCCTCACTCTCTCCTTTTGATATTGAAATGTATGTTTAAGAGTGTATAACCTGAGAGCGTGCTTCTTCATGTTGATGATTGAAGATGTGGCCGCATATGTTTTGTCACTCTTCTCAACAATTCCTCATCATGTTGTTTGTGAAGCTCTTCTTCTTCTAGCTTCACTTTCACAATTTGTCTTTGAGTTTCAGGAGTAATTGTTGGGAGGTGACTTGTGGCCTTAGGCAATTGTATAATAGCTGAGATTGGCAGCCTATCTTCATCTTCATCATTATCTTCTTTTTCTTCTTCTAGCCTTAGTACCCTTCTCTTCCTCTTCTGGGGTACATCATCGGCTATTGGTTTTGAGGGTAAGGGAGTTGGTTTGGTGGGTTGTTGTGGTGGTTTTTTTTGGGGTAAAGGTATTTTTTAGTGGGTTTTGGTATGGGAATTTTGACAGGCTGTTCTAGCATTTTGGATGTGAGTTCGGCTTTAGATTGCTTGAATAGTTCAGTCCTGCTCCCAGCACCAGCTCCATTTAAGGCTTCAATAACCAATCCTTTGGTGTATACTTCAGACGAACAGATCTTGGTGGTTATTGCCAAGATGCTGTCCCTGGACCATGCCTTGATTTCAATCATTGATCTACCAAGATACTTTGCTATGAACCTGATCATGATTTCTAGCCTTTCCTTTTCCAACACATCATAACTTGCCCATCTAGCTTGGATTTCTTCAATCTCTAGTCTTCTGATTTCTGAGTCAAGTTTTTTAGTGTCGTGACCTTGCCTAAACAACTGATCAATGATGTTATCCATTGATCGGCTGTGTTTGGCATCAGCCTCCTTCACTATTGTCTCCAAGTCAGTCTCCTTTTCATTCTTCCTTTTCTTGTATGTGACATGAAAGTCTTTAGTACTTTCAGTCACTTTCTCCATGTAAGCTTCCTTCACCTTCTCCTTCTCAGTTTCTTTCCTATCTGCAATCCTCTTTCTTTTTGCTTTCACTAACTGAATCTCCCCCTTTTTGGTTGCATTGGTTGCAAGGGTTTGATTGTCAGAAAGCCTTTTGCTCACAGCATCCTCTATCAAGGGTTGTATAACTGAGGGAAGCCTCTCATCAAGGGTTTTAAGCACTATATCAGTGATAGTTGATGTGATGAGAGGTAAGGAATGTTGAAAGATAGCAGCCATTTGCTCAGGGGGGTTCTGTCCCTGAGAAATAGTGCCAGAAGCAGAGGCAGGTGGCTGAGTGTTTTGGAGTGGCTCTGTGTATGAGAGACCTTCAGAGGAAGGTGCCATCTGTGGGTTTTGAGGGGTAGATGGTCTTTGATCCTGAGAAATTTTGGCAAGCAGCTCTTTGAGTCTGCTCACCTCATCCTCGAGGATGGTGTTTTGGGCTAAAACATCATAAAAGAAGCCCAGGTCATCATCAGTTTTACTGAATCACCTGACCTCCTGATAGAATCAGGATGAACATGCTCTAGTGTAGATCAGTAGTAGCATGTGCCCCTTGGTCATGGTACTGGGGACTTCCTGCCTCAGGACCATGTCCTTCATCGGTAGTTGCCTCTGGTGAGGTCTTATGGAGTACCAAATTCATCCTGATCATTTGTTGAAGCAGGAGAAGTGCAGCCTCACCGAAAATTCGAATCTCCGTTTCTACACTTGGAGATTGAATATGGTAACCCCTGTGCTGTGGGGTGTCAGAAGCACTTTGGTCCTCCCCCTCAATGGTTGGGGCTATCCCAGTTTGATTGTTGATTGTGGGGAGGAGGTGAGGAATGCACTGAGTCAGCACTTTGACAATTATTATGGTAGGACTTTGGGGGGTGGTTGCAGTGGGAGAGTGTGAAGGCAGTATGCACCCGGGGAGAGTGGTGCATTTCAATGGCAACCTCCTCAAGTGAGGAAGGTTCCAGATGTATAGGTGCCCAGAGGTGGTTGCTACAGGCTCCTGTTGAGAGGAAACCTGAGCGGTTGAGGGTGAGTGAGTATGTGTATCTACTGGGGGGTTATGACCAGTAGATATATCCTGCGTTTGTGTTGCAGGGGCATCCTCAGGGGACTCATTTCCCTGAGTAGCCTTTTTGGCTTTCTTGTGTTTGGGTTTGGTGGGGACATTGGATTCGGAGGTGGTGGCTGTGGGTTCCAGCTGCGTGGGTTTTCGTTTTGGCAGCCTGTTTGAGTGATTGGTCTGAGTTGTGCCTGGAGTATACTTCAGGCAATACAGCCATGGCAGGGACTCCAAGGCCAACAAGTCCCTCAGCTTTCAGCTGGTTCCCTATAATGGCCATTATGAACCGAGGATATAATATCCATCGGTTAGCAATAGGCTTGGAGGCCATATCCTTGAGTTCAAGAAATAATATTTCAGAAAATTTAAGCTTTGTTGGTCAAGGATAGAGAATAATACCTGCTGCCACCTCGTCGACATTTGATCCTAAGAAGAAGTCTTAGGAGCTAAGCATACATTCACCATATGAAAAATTAGTCGTTCCGCATCATGGAAATGCTTCTTCAGGATGGTAGAGGCGCTGGTTACCCTGGTATCCATGTTGGCAAATGATAGATCAGTGGTGCCCTTTGATACCCAGTGGGGAAAGTGGCATCATCCAGTTGTAGGGTTTGGCGAAGGATTGCTGGAGTGATGACCACCTAACGTTTGTTGACGAACGACTGAGAGAGTCGGTGTTATTCTCCCCAGTGATGAGGGTGACGTTCGTCCAGAACTGATGGAGGGATTCGGCATGAATGGTAGGATTTAGAAGGAAAGCCGTTTTGTATGGAGAGTTGATCATTAGATCAATGGCATTATCAAACTTTGTCCAGAAGGGTGATTTGGTAAGGTAAGCAACACAGTTGTGTCATGGTTTAAGCTTCATGTTCGCCATTGATGTGAGAGAAGGTTCTGAGTTTTTGAATGTTAGGTTTGAGATGATGAAGCTCTGTAAGATAAGGTATTTATAGGGTACGGGTTATAAAGCAACTGAAGGGTTTGGTATGAGTCATCAGTAGTTTTAAACGACTGATGACGTGGTATTAACCTTCAGAGGTTGAAACAACTGAAGTCTTGGTTTTAGCATCAGTAGTTTAAAACTACTGAAAACCATGGTTTTAGCTTTAGATGTTGGAAACAACTGATAACTTGGTGTTAGTCATAGTAGTTATGAAACTACTGAAGACAGGTTTTGTCATCAGTTGTTGTAAATAGCTGACGACGTGATGTTAGTCATCAGTAGTTGTTAAACTACTGAAGACATGGTTTTGTCATCAGTGTTTAAGATGAAATAGCAGTTTTAGAAACAACTGAAGAGAAATTATCATTAGTAGTTTTCGTCAATTCATAGCTTTTCAGCTGTTTCATACTGTCCTCAACACTTATGAGTCTTTTTGGCTGTTTTTCAGTTGTTTCATAGGACATCAGTACTTGTCTTTTTGTACTGATATCAGTAGTTATAACTACATCAGTAGTTGTGACTGTATCAGTTCTTGTAACAAAATCAATACTTATTTGTGATATGGTTACAAATAATCATCAGTACTTATTTACTGAGATCATCAGTAGTTATCACTTATTGTAGCTGCAGCATACCAAGCCTTAACACTAGGTTTTGGAAAGTCGAACTATCCAAAGGCTTAGTAAAAATGTCTGCAAGCTCATCCGCACTAGCACAAACTTTGGATCAATCAGACCTTTTTCAAAACAGTCCCTAATAAAATGATGTCTGATCTCTATATGTTTAGTCCTAGAGTGCTGGACATGATTCTTGACAATGCAAAGAGCTGAAGCACTGTCCATTAATAATGGAGTCTTAGTCTCTGTAATGCCATAATCCAAAAGTTGGTTCTGAAGCCAGAGTACCTGAGAAGTACAGCTTGCAGCAGCAATGTACTCTGCTTCAGCAGTGGATGTAGCAACAGATGTTTGTTTTTCTTGCCAAGAAATCAAATAGTTTCCTAGGAATTGACATCCACGAGAAGTTGACTTCTGGTTAACTTACACCCTGCATAGTCACTATCAGAAAAAGCAAGCAATTTGCAAGAGTGTCCAGTGGAATACCATAAACCTAGAGATTGTGTACCTTGCAGATATCTAAAGATCCTTTTGACTGCAATCAAGTGAGACTCTTTAGGAGCAGCCTGAAATCTAGCACAAACACACATTGCAAACATGATATCTAGGTCTAGAAGCTGTTAAGTACATCAAGGACCCAATCATACATCTGTAAAGTGTTTCATCAACAGCTTTACCTTTCTGATCTGCATCCAGTTGTGTGGTGTTGCACATGGGAGTAGAACAGGGCTTACAATTTTGTAAATCAAACTTATTCAAAAGATCTTTTATATTTAGACTGATGAATGAAAGTCCCATTAGCCTTTTGTTTGATTTGCAATCCTAGAAAGAACTGTAATTCTCCCATTGCACTCATTTCAAACTTCTTATGCATTAAATGGTAAAGTCATCACACAACTGGGGACCAGAGGATGCAAAAATAATAACATCAACATAAATTTGAACAAGTAACTTATGCTGATCCACCTTCTTAATGAATAAAGTTTTATCTATGGAGCCTCTAGTGAAATTATTTTGAAGAAGAAAATTTGATAATGTCTCATACCAGGCTCTAGGAGCTTGTTTCAACCCATAAAGAGCCTTATCAAGCTTGTATACCCAATCTGGATGTTTATTATCCTCAAAACCTGGTGGTTGACACACATAACCTCTTCTTTTATTTTACCATATAAAAATGCACTTTTAACATCCATTTGAAAAACTTTAAAATTATGAAATGCAGCATAGGCTAAGAACAATCTAATTGCCTCCAGTCTGGCTACAGGGGCAAAGGTCTCATCATAATCAATACCTTATTCTTGTGAAAACCCCTGAAAACCAGTCTGGCTTGTTCTTAACAATAAGCCCATTTTCATCTGTTTGTTGCTAAACACCCATTTAGTGCCTATTGCACACTTACCTGGGGGTAGAGGAACCAGTTCCCACACTTGCTGTTTCTTGAACTGAAGTAGCTCAAGCTGCATGGCTTCCACCCATCCATTGTCTCTAAAAGCAACATGATAGTTCTTTGGCTCTTGTTGACTGATGAAGAGAGCATAGAAGCACAAGTTAGACAATTGACTTCTGGTTGAGACGCCAGCATTGATACCACCAATGATTTGAGACATGGGGTGATTCTTCAGCTCTTGGTGCACAATAAGATCAGTGCAAGTGTTTGTAGCCGGTTCAGCATTAGCAGATGTCGATTCAGATTCTTGAAACCAAGTATTAGATGGAAAATCAAATGATGTAGAGGAATCAGAAATCTCATCAGCATTTGTTATGGATGGAGCTGCTGAAGCTACAGGAACATCAAGTTTAGCAGACTCAGGCAGTTGGTCACCTGAACTTGAAAAGATGAGTACTGATATCATCATCATCTTCAGTACCACCAGGTGGAAGACTTGCTGCAGAAGATGATTTATCCACATGATCTGCAACAGCTGGAGTTTGATAAGGAGCATATTGCAGTATGTCCAGATCAAACAACTCCACAGGGTTTTGTGGAATTTTATCCTTAGGAGATTCATTGAATTTCACATGCAAGGTTCTTCAACTATCTTTGTTCTGCAGTTGAAGACTCTGTAAGCCTTGCAAGTGGATGAATAACCTACAAAATGATGTAGAGCTTCATATGGAGTCTTCATCAACCTTTGATTTACTAACACTCTATTCTGCACATAGCAAGCTGTATTGATAGCTTCAGCCCAAAAGGTCAAAGGTAAACCAGAGTCAGCCAACATGGACCTTGCAGCTTCAATTAAAGTCCTGTTCTTTCTCTCCACTAATCCATTTTGTTCTAGAGTCCTTGTGATGCTAAACTACCTTTTGATTCCTTTTGAAAGATAAAATCATCAAGTGTATGGTTTCTGAATTCAGTACCATTATCACTCCTTATACACTTGACTGATAGGGAATACTGCTTCTCAACATACAGCATAAAGTTTATATCTTCTGAGCAACCTCATCCTTTGAATGTAGAAAGAAAGTCCATACGAATCTGGAGTAATCATCCACAATTACCAGACAGTATTTCTTCTTTGCCATGCTCATCACTCTCACAGGACCAAATAGATCCATGTGCAGTAACTGCAAGCAGGCAGTGGACTTAGGTTCTTCAATGGGAGGGAATGAGACTTTGTGCTGTTTTCCTTTCAAACAGGCAGTGCAGGCTTCATCACAGTGGAACTCCTTTATTGATAAACCTCTCACTAAACGATTGTGGATCAGCTGATTCATGTTTCTGAGATTGACATGACCCAGCCTTCTATGCCATAGTTTAGATTCCTGAAGAGAGGCTTTGGAGAACAGGCATGGATGACCTTTCAAATCAATCTTCCTTGACAAATCCAAGGCATACACTCTTCCGATCCTATTGGCCTTCAGGAGTATATGTTCATCCATTACCTTGTCAATCAGCCTCAGAACTTAGGAAGATAGAATCCTGCAGTTCTGGCTTGTGAAAAGTGCAACATGCCCTTTATCACACATCTGACTGATACTCAACAGATTATACTTGAGATTCTCCACATGGTTGACATCATCAAACCGGATTTGTCCATTAGACACATATCCTTTCCCAATGATGTAACCTCTGGCATCATTTCCAAATGAAACAAATCCCTTCTTTCCTTGAGAGTAGTCATTAAGAAGAGAACTGCTCCCAGTCATATGCATAGATCCTCCACTATCCACATACCAGATGCTCCTTTGGCATGTTGAAGAACCCTGCATAAGAGAAACTAGTTAGATTTTGAGACCCAAACCTTTTTGGTTTTGGGTTGTTTTCATAACAAATGCAACCATAACTTGTTTCTTATGATTAAGCTGATGAAGAAGGAGATGGTGCTGAAATGGATTCTGGATTTGGGCTTGGAATGCCTTTTCAGTGATTTGATCACAGGTGCATCTAGTTGGTAACTCTCCCCAACAAATGCTGAACCATCATAACAAGTTGTGTCTGATTTGTAGCCAAAGCTTTCAGCTCTTGTGACATATCAGTGCTTGTGTTTGATGAGTTCCTGTGATCCACCATTTCCTCCTTGAAATTAACAGACTTAGTTTGATGTTTATCATGAGGAGCACCATCAGCTGTTTTGTGATGAACCTTATCCTTCTTTTTGGATTTGGTTGAAGGCTTGGGTTTATCACAATGGAATGATTGCGGTACAAACTTGGTCTCAAACTCAGTTTTCATTTCATCCATCTGGATTTTAACGAGCTTATCTCTGTTGAGTTTGGAACCCTTTCTGTACCAACATTCATCAGAAAGATGATTGAATTTACCACATATTTCACATGGCTTATTCTTCATCTTGGATTGATCAACTGCTGATGTGGAAACTACTGAAGGTGTGCTCTTTAGTACTTTCCTCCTTTCAGTACTTTTGTTCAGTCCTGAAGAATCTGTAACAACTGAAGAGTTGTTCTTCAGCTGTTCTTTGTCAGCAGTTGTTAATCCATTTATTTCAGCTGATTTGAAATGCTTTTCAGTTGTTGTAACTTGCCCTTAGTACTTAAGTTACTTTGAGGGAACAACATCTGAAATACTCAGCTTCATGTGCTTATCAGTAGTTAAACCATCAGCTAATTGACTTGCTGAGGTATCAACCCTTATTTCATCTTGTGATTTTGGGAGATCACTTGAGGATGATGCACATGATGATGTGGTTTGGAGATTGCTTTCACCTTCAGATTTTACTACTTGTTTTGGAGTAAAATCTGTTGGAGGTGCAATATGGTTGTAACCAATTCCAAACTTCACATTTGAAGCAGATTGCTTACTGAGCAGCATTTAAATCCCTTGCAGGATGACACCCAGCGGTCGCACTCAACTTGGGTAACTGCAAGTTTTTCTTTGAGTTCCTTATGGTTCTCAAGAATGACCTCTAGCTTAGCCTTTTCATCATTTAATTGGCATTTAAGCTTATAAATCTCATCATCTTTGTCCTTAAGGACAGACTCATATTCAGCTTTTCTTTTGGAAATAGTTTGCTCAAGCTTTAGATTTTGATTAATTACAACTATATTTGCTTCTCTAATAGAGACAAATGCATCTATGCAAGATTCAGAACAAAGCTTGGCCTTAGCCTCAGAGGATACCTGGTTACCTGTGAAGAAGATGCATTGGAGCATGAACTCTCAGTAGATTCCAGGGCCATGAGAGCTAGATTCCTAAAAGGATGTTCACCACCATGTTGACCATTACCAGCAAATAATTGCTCAGTACCAGAGAGATCATCTGGTAAACTGCTCCAGTCAACATTACCAGGGGTGAAAAATTTGTGATGAGGTTGTGATTGAGATGGTAGAGGCTCAGGTAATGCTTGTGGTTGTTGTGCAGTAGGAACTTGAACTGGATTTGGCTGAGGCATGTAATAGCAGGGATACGGATATGACATTAGACCCTGAGGGACAAAATATGCAGGTGAAACAAGTTGTGAATGATGACCAGAACTAGCAGAATGTTGCCCCCTGTTTTGTGGACTAGTGCTTGGAAAAGTCACAAAGGGTGCAGAGGAGTTAGATCCAGATGATCTACACTCTCTAGCAAAGTGTCCAAGCCTTTGGCATTTGTAACACCTTAACTTACTCTTGTCAAAACCAACTTTGGTTTTGCCAGAGAGTCCTGGAAATTTCCAGCCAGTCCTATTGTAGAACTTCTAAGATCTGATATTAATCAAGGCCATTTGGCTCAGAATATCCATCTCTTCTAGATCATCATCAGCTATTCCTTTCAAATCATCCATGATAAAACATAAATTGTCACTATTACAGCCTGAGTGACTATCAAAACCAACAAATGCATGATCTGAACTGTTTGAAGAGAAATCTATATGCTCATCATAATTACTTTTAGATGCAACATATTCTGACTCATGACCAACCAAGGCAGTGTTCCCTGGTACAAAGTCATCAGTGAGCTTTCCTGATGATGCCAGTTTCCTTTTCTGCTCTATCTCTCTCTCAAATGTAAGAAGTTTCCCATGAAGTTGGGTGAGAGATAGTTTATCCAGATTTGCACTGGAGCATAGGACAATAGTGTATGTGTCCCATCTCTCAGGCAGTGATCTAAGGAATCTGTTGTTCATCTGGCTATTGGTATATTCATGTTTGACCATTTTAGCTCAGAGATCAAACTGGAAAAATGCTCAAACTGTTGAGTCAGTGTCTCACCCTTCCTATGAGAGAATGTTTCATATTGTTGGGCAAGGATTTCTCTGTTGTTTGCTAAGACCTCATCAGTTCCACCGAATTGTTCTTTCAGTGCATTCCAGAGGTCATGAGCAGTTTCATGATGCATAAGCCCTGAATAGATTTCATTCAGCAGTGCCATGACCAGAATTCCATGGGCTTTAGCATCAATCTCAAACAATTTCCGATCTTCATCTGAGTATTGTTCCCTCTTCTTCGGAACCATTTGATTTGTTTCCGGATTGTTCACCATAGGATTATGTGGACCATGTACCACAGATGTCCAACAACCTGAACTGTTAACAGATAGGTGATGAAGCATTCTTCGTTGCCATATGTTATACTCAGTCCTAACTAGCATCGGAGGCTTGGTTGAAAAACCAGTATTGTGAGGGTCATTAGAAGGAGTAGTCATTCTTAGATTCAACCAAAATCAATTAAGTTTTAACAGATTTAGAACAAAACACAACAAACCAAATTGAACCAAGAGAAAACAAAAAGCAATAAAACGAAAGTAGCAGAAATTCAATTGAACTATAACCAATTCTTGCAAATATGCTAATTCAATCAAAAGCAGATATCGAATAGTAGTTTCAATGATCAATTGTTAGATTGATCAATGATTAACCTGCTCTGATACCAATTGTTAGGATCAGTGTTCTACGTTTGTTTGATTAGAGAGTATTGCAGCGGAAATCAAACAATGAATTAGACAATTCACAAGAATACAGTTGATATTCAAAGTAAGAACAAACGATTATAGAAAGAATTCTGCAAATCAAATATTTCATTCAATACGCGCTTTCGTGGTGGCAAAATGTCACACCTACAATCAGGTCAATCATCCTTTATATAAGATATGTCGTGGTGGAACATTCCTTATATAGGAGATGTGACGTCTGCTGATGTCATTTGATAGTGACATCTAACAGAATTATTCAGACTACTGAAAGTTAACACAACTACTGAAGATGTCAAAATAGCTGACATCTTCTTACAAAAATACTAAGTGTTAACTATCACTACAACTACTGAAAAGAAACTACTGAAACTACAACGACTGAAGAACATGCTCTTCAGTCGTTTTACAAATACTGAAACATAAAAGAAAACTACTGAAAGGAAACTATCATAACAACAGAAGAATGCTTCTTTAGCTGTTGTAACAAACTCTAAAGGCATCAGTACTTGTACTTGAACTTCAGCTGTTGTCATCAACTGATGTCTTCAGCTGTTGTCTTCAGTCTTTGTACTTCAGCTGTTGATCTTCAGACTTTGGTCTTCAGCTGTTGAAGTCTTCAGTACTTTAGTCTTCAGCTGTTGAGGTCTTCAGTACTTTAGTCTTCAGCTGTTAAAGTCTTCAGTACTTTAGTCTTTAGCTGTTGCAGTCTTCAGTACTTTAGTCTTCAGCTGTTGAAGTCTTCAGTACTTTAGTCTTCAGCTGTTGAAGTCTTCAGTACTTTAGTCTTCAGCTGTTGCTCTTCAGACTTTTTCAAACAGCTGATCAAGTCTTCAGCAGTTGTTGTGATGTCTGTGGGACTTAGAGGTTTTTCTGATCAGGCTCATTGGTTCTTTTGGTCCAACAGACATGAAGGCACTTCTAGCACTTCTTGTTTCTTTAAAATGATATGGTGATACATGAGTTCTCACACTCTTGTTTCTTGATTTCTCATTCATTTCAAGAGCCTCAACTTTAGCCACTAGAGTATCTAGACCGACTACTTTGAGATCTATGGTATTCTTGAACATGGATACAGTTTGCTTCCAACTTTTTGGTAAAGTATGGAGCATTTTCTTGTTCAATTCCTCATTAGTGTATTTCAACTCCAAAATATTCATTTTTGTAACAAGTTGTATAAATCTGTGGAGTTGTTGAGGAATTGATTCACCCTCAATATGATGAAATGTTTCATATTGTGAACGCAGGGTGTCCTGCCTAATGCTTTGGATTTCATCACTCCATTCAAAGAGTGTGTGAAGAATCTTCCACATAGAATTGATGTTTTATAATTTTCACATCTAATCAATATTTCTTCTCGTAAAGCCATTCTAAGCAAGATGTATGCTTTAATATCAACTTTAACCTTCTTAATATCATGAGGTGACAGATCTTTCATGCTTATAGGTTGATTATTATCATTATAATCAGGCTCGAGGGTGGGTGGAATATAAGGACCTTCTGTTATTGAAACCCATAAGTCAGAATTAGTAAAATTTACATGATTCCTGAACTTGATCTTCCTGGATTTAAAATCTGCTCTTGTTTCCAACTTTGGCTATTGGTAAGATGATCCACCAAAGTTGCTCATGATTAGTTAAGATCTAAGACTTTAACTAATGAATTTGTTCAAGAGATATAAACAAGTTATTGATTTTGATCAATAACGAAGATTTGCTATTCAATTGATTTGAATATAGATCCAAGTTGAATGACAGATTAAATATCACACAAACTTTTGCTACAAAACGATAGATTCAATTAGTAACCACTAACAAATCTAAAGAAATTTTTGAAGACAATTAAACACAACTAACACTGATAGATCAATCAATCTAAATCAATGAGAACTAGGCTCTGATACCACCTGTGAATCCAAGGATCGCAATCAGGAATTATCAGCATTGGTTGAAATCAAGTCAACGTTTGCGGAATCAACGTTGGCTTGGTTTAATTGTTTGTATTGATTTTTCAATATCAATAAAGATTCAAGAACAAGATGAATGAAACACAGTTAATGATCTGACAAATATTAAATTTAAATGTTTTTCATAAAAACATGTTAATGATTACAAATAAACAATGAATGAATGATATTGAATTTTGTGTTTGATGATGTGACAGCTGCTAGGGTTTGGTTGTGTGATTTGATGTGTTGTTTTTCCATCGTGGAACCGTCCCCTTGATTTGAAACCTTGGATCCATTTTTATAAACAATCTTGTTTCTGTTTAGGAAACACTAGCTCTCTTGGAATTTGAAATGATTCAGTTAAGGAATCACCGGATGTCTTGGGATTCGCATAACTGTCTTGTTGACTTGTAACACTTGTATTACTTATATACAAGTGTTTGGATTCTACTGGAATACTGTCTTCCGTAGGTAATTGTTCTTCTGCAGGAATCTTGTTGTTCAGCAGGAACTTGTTCTTCTGCATGAGTCTTCACTTGGAACTCTCACTTCACTCTAGTTGATTGTTCATCCGCAGATGATCTTCGGATGTTTGATGCTTGTAAGAAACATATTTACGGAAGAACAAAATGTTCATTCGTAAATGTTTACCAATTATAATGTTTTATCTGCAATCATATACACAATGGACTAGATCTATTGATCCTAGACCTAACAGTATGCGCATATATATGGGTTATCCTATACATTTAATGCATACTCAATAATGAAATACAACCATTCATTACAGATTTTAGTTCAAGTACTAAGCCTATATAAAATGGACTAGATCTACTAATCCTAGACCTAATAGTATACAATCTCGAAACCCGAATTGTTGAAGAGTCAGCCAAACTGACTTTCAATTAACACACACCCAGTGTAGCTAGTTTTGGTCCAAATTGGCTATTAGATCTTGATTTAGTTACAAACTGTTTTAACAAATCTCATGAGAATGTTTTAGGATCTACAGATACCTTATCAATAGGTGGTCCTGATCCAAGATTTGAGCTAAGAAGACCTTCAAGCTATAATTCTTCAACTCTAGTTGTAAATGATCCTGCAAATGAAGTTTCTATCAGCACACCAATGACAAATTCAGCTGATATATATGAGATGCATTCAAATTCCAGCTTAGAGACTCAACAACCAAATAAAGAAACTTCAAATGTAGAAGATCATGGTGGTGGTGAAAATGGTCAAGAATTTCTTGATGCTGACAACCACTCCATAGAAGACAAAATCAATGATGTCACACACTCATTGGATCAAGTCTCACTTGATAAGTGTGATGATAAGGTGGGACACTGTAATGCCCTGAATAATGTCTGAGCCAAATAATAATAATGGGCTTAGACGAGATTATTTAATGTAAATAAGATGGATTTGGGTTATAGACCGAGTTAACTTTTTGGGATATGTGTCCAAAGAGTTAAAGGTCCTGAGAACGCCCGTTATATATAAACGGACAGCTTGAGCAACTATCATTTGCAACTCAACACCCAATTCTAGAGAGAGAAAGTGTAGAGAGAGAAAGTGGAGAGAATTGAAGATTCAAGGCTCGGTTAATCACGGGATTGAAGATCGGTGTTCGTGGGCATCCAAACAACAAGAAAACACCAAGAATCTAGGTAAGAAGCATCACTTAATCTTTCATTTTGATATAAAGCTGGATTCTAGGGCTTGGGTTTTTGAAGGTGGCAAAGATTCGCCCAAAACTCATGTTTTTGTGTAAGAAAAGATGTAAGAAGCTTAGAAATAGCTTATTGGGTGATAAAGCAAGGTTTTGGTTGTAAGAGATTGAAGTTTTGGGTCAAAAATGGGTCGGTTCGTAATTTTCAGCCCGTTCTATGAAATTAAGTGTTTATCCGGCGAAATTGCGTTGTTGTCCAGTGAAACTAAGAAAACTTCCTGTGAAACTATAGATTCGCAGGTAGTTTCGCAGACATGTTTATCCAATGAAAGTTGGCTGAAACTGGCAGCGAAACTGGCAGCGAAGATGCCAACAAAACTGCTAGCGAAGATGCCAGCAAAACTAGTAGCGAAACTGCTGGTCAAACTAGTAGCGAAATTGCTGATCTGGCAACGAACTTAACAGCAAAATTAGGCAGAAATTAAATCCTTTGAGTGTTAACTTATCTGCAGGTTGTGTAGTGCAACCCTTGCTTTGAAAGCTTGATTGAGAAGCTACTCATCAAGTCCAAGTGAGTTCTAAGGGCCAACGCCCCTGGCTGGGGTCGTGTTGCCAGGTCAGCATGAATTTTTTTTATTTTAACACTTTTATATAGCACATTTCCTCATAGACAAATCTATCTTTCCATTAAAACCTCTTAAAATCTTGGTCATTTTAAACGTATATTTAGTATGCATTTCCAGCCCCAAAGTAGTTCAAAACCTTTAAAATTGGGGATCTAGAACTCACCTATACTCAATTAGTAGCTTCTCAATCAAGCTTTCAAAGCAAGGGTTACACAACACAGCCTGCAGATTAGTTAACACTCAAAGGAATTAATTTCTGTCTACTTTCGCTGCTAATTTTGCCGCTTATTCAGCAGTTTCGCTGCTAGTTTCGCTGGCATCTTCACTGTCAGTTTCGCTGGCAGTTTTGCTGGCATCTTCGCTGCTAGTTTCACTGCCAGCTTCGCCCAACTTTTGTTGGATAACCATGTTTGTGAAACTACTTGCGAAACTGTAGTTTCACAGGAAGACCCATAGTTTCGCTGGCGAATACATAATTTTGCTAGATGAACACCCAGTTTTGTAGAACGGGCTAAAATTACGAACCAACCCATTTTTGACCCAAAACTTCAATCTTTTACACCCAATACCTTGTTTTATCACCCATGAAGCTATATCTAAGCTTTTTACCTGTTTTCTTACACAAAAACTTGAGATTTGGGTGAATCTTTGCCACTTTCAAATACCCAAGCCCTAGAATCCTGGTTTACATCAAAATGAGAGATTAAATCATGTTTCTTATCTGGATTGTTGGTGTTTTCTTCTTGTTTGGATGCCCACGAACACCGATCTTCAATCCCGAGATCAACTGAGCCTTGAATCTTCAATTCTCTCTACTTTTCTCTTTCCTCTCTCTCTAGAACTAGAGTGTTGAGTTGCAAATGAGAGCTACTCAAGCTAATCCGTTTATATATACCAGGCGTTCCCAGGACAATAAACTCATCAAACTCATAACCAAAGAGTTAACACGGTCTATAACCCGTATCCATCTTATTTTCATTAAATTCTCTCGTCTAAGCCCATTATTATTATTTGGCTCGCTTAGACATTATTCCGGGCATTACAAGTCCACCACCCCCTTATTTAGTTTTCATTCGCGAAACCTATTATTCCTCAAACAAAAGTGGGTAATGGTGTCTCATCTCTTCTTCAGTCTCCCACGTTGACTCGGACCCCTTCCTGTGCTTCCACTGTACATGCACAAGAGGAACCACTTTATTCCTTAGCCTCTTATCTTTGCGATCGATGATCGCAACTGGTTGCTCCACATATTTGAGTTGTTGAACCACTTTAATATCCTCCAGTGGCACCACCATATCCTCCTTGGCTAAGCACTTTCTTAAGTAACGTAAGATGAATTCCACTTAATTCACTAGGAAACTCCAGCCTATAGGCCACCTCTCTTACTCGAGCAATAACTTTGTCACCCACCTGGAATAATCGGTCTATGACGTTTATCGGCGTATGAATTTTGCCTATCTTTAGCTGCCTTCATAAAGGCTTTGATCTTTTCTAGCTTCTCAGTCGTAGCCTCGACCACCTCGATGCTCCCTAACTCTTTATGGCCATCATCACCCCAACAAGCAGGTGTTCTACATCTCCTACTGTATAGCATCTCATAAGGAGGCATGCCAATGATGGCATGGTAGCTATTGTTATATGAAAACTCGGCTAACGGTAAGTGGTCATCCTAACTTCCTCCAATGTCAATGACGCATGCCCGAAGCATATCTTCTAGCATCTGAATGGTCCTTTCTAACTGACCATCTGTCTAGGGGTGATAAGCCGTGCTGATATGTAACCTCGTCCCGATAGCATCCTAAAATCTATTCCAAAACTTGGATGCAAACCGAGTGTCATGGTCCGACATGATAGACATTGGTACACCATGGTGACATACAATCTCTTTGATGAACAGATACACTAATATTTTGGAAGAATACTGTAGAACGGTGAAGGGGGTCACTTACAACACAACAACAGAAAGAGGAGAACAACTAAACTTTATCAAATAGTGAACTGGATTAACCACACGTAAAGACACTAAGAATACAAGTAATTAAGAGCCAAAACACAAGAGAAAAATACACAAGAGTATGGTTTTCAAGATTGCAGTATATTGCTTTCTTAATGTTCCGTTACAAGTGTTACAAAGCATAAAAGAGAGATACAAGAACTTGAGATACTTATGCTACATCCTACAGCCGGCCATACTATGAAAGCCAGATGGATACAATTGACTAGACACAAAACAAAATCAATTGTATAGTCAAAAGGCAGATTGCCTTTTGACTAGTGAGTATGACATGCCATAGCTCACATCCTTATATATTACCAAAAGGAAAAAGTACATGAAGTAGAAATTTACAGACTCAAGACCTCAATGTATAGTTACCAAAAGCATGGAACTTTTCACCAACTCATGTAAGTTGGTGACTTTATAGAGTTGCAGCAGAAAGGGGTCCAGATTTATGGAAAAGTACATCAGATATAGCATGTTATTAATAGTCTTCGGAAGAAATCTGTCTTCAAGATTTGAGCTTCAGAAGACTTTGTCTCTGAAGCTTTGGAAGACTTCATCTTTGGCTTCGGAAGATATTGGTCTTGGCTTTGGAAGATTTTACACTTAGAGTATTTTCTATTGCATGTGTAAAACTTCCAAAGAATTCTTCTTCAATGCACTTGTGCAGCATGCAAGATAAAGTTCGGATGTTTGGGTTGCATCAGCCTCTTCATATATTCTCTACAAACTTCCCCTAAATCGGAGGTTCACGTGGTTTCCGTGGACCAAATCACATATATTCCATTTATTTTCTTTATTGTTATCATTAACAACTAACCCACCGCAATTTCCATGTTTCATGCTTGATCCGTCGATTTATATCCTCCTCTATCTTTATGGAACCCACGTAATTATGCAAAAACCTCACGACCATATCTTTATGCACACAATCGATCGTAATACAACAACCTCACGTATATTTCAGTCGCGACCGGTGATTTTGTTGAGATCTCTAAGCCACCGTGAACCACCATCGCACCACACCACCATCGGTTGCCGCTGCTAAGTCTTGATATACCACCAAGAGCATCATTGTTGTTGGTTAGCCACCATCGGTTGCCGCTGCTAAGTCTTGATATACCACCAAGAGCATCATTGTTGTTGGTTAGAATTCACCGTTCCATAGTCTTCGTAGCACAGAGGCGGTGCAGTTCACGTCGTGTTCTCGAAGGTCATTTCGGTATAGCAAACAAGAACCAATATTGTCGAATTCCTTTCGGTTTAGACCTTCGTATCTATTTGACTCATTAATCACAATTCAGTGTAGGCTTAAACTCAATATAAGAACGTTTCGGTTTGCTTCGCCTTGCTAAACTGAGGTACGGATTCCTAATTCTTGTCTAATATTTGATTTCCATTCATCTCTAGTTTTGATTCCTGTCATACATAGCTAGTTGTTTTTATTCCGTTATAAGTAGCTAGACTACTTTATATTTTTGAAAATTTGTTACCCGAGCTCTCCCTATCTTGGGGGTGACCAAGACGCGTTATTGCGGGCATCGATAATGTGGCACCAACCGTGGCGGTGAGCTGAGATCACGACGTCTCTAAAGAGGACCCTGAAATTATGTTGGTCGTCCTGATATATTATTACTTCCTCACAGGCGTATGGATCGATCCTAGGTTAGTTCTGTATTTCCTGATGGATGGTTGCACACCACTCCATTCAGGACTCTGGTGAATGGCTTGTATGTTTGCCCATACTCCATTTCACGTTGGTTCACGGGCTCGCTACCTGTGTTCCCTCTATTCAGTTACTATATGATATGATTATTAGCTCGGGTTATGTTCTATTTGATATTATGTTATCCTTTGTCATCATTATATCTATTTATTTTTGTTATCTGTTATTCCGTTCACTGAGCGTTATGCTCAGGCGTGCTTTTGTTTTCATGCACGTCAGATCAGCAGGGCCATCCGGGAGTGGAGTGAAGAGTGGAAGTCTGCATAAAGAAGAGTTTATTTAGTTTGATGTAATGACTTTTCTGTTGGATTTTAGACTAGTGTTTTCTTTTTGGTTATTTAAATTTTAATCGTTATGAATAATGGAATGATGTTTGGATTTTGATTACCGTGATAGTGACACGTTAGCCTTCTCGGGTTGGGGTGTTACAGTTATGGTATCAGAGCCCAGGCTCTTTCCTATGGAAACTTAAAATTTTTAAAACTAAAAATGTGAGGTAATGGGTGGACATGGGGTTTAGGTTCTAATCTTCCTCTTAATCTAAACCTACCTACTTATGCGTAAATCTCAGTTTTCAGTTATCATGGATCCAAATAGACGCACGAACGACTGAAATGTTGGGAATAACTCTTCATCTTATACTCCTCTAGAAACTCTTGTTGCTAATGCTGTAAACGCAGCTATTACCGAATTACTCCCTAATCTGATGACTCAGATCGCTCAAACAGTCGTTCAACAAATGCAAGAAGCGAATTTCGGTGGAAACAATACAGGACCACCACCTAGTGGAAACAACACAGCACCACCTCGTGGCGGAAATGCAACACCACCTGTGGCTGAGATTCATGTTTGGCTTGAGCGCTTTATGAAGCAAAGACCAAGGTCTTTTAGTGATGCTGCTACACCGATGGATGCTCGGAACTGGATAGCCGATGTGGAAAAGATTTTCGTGGTGCTAGGAGTTGGTGATGTATTTAAAACTAGGTTGGCTTCTTACAACCTAGAGGATAATGCTCTTGTTTGGTGGGAAGGGGTCAAACTTGCACATGGTAGATAGGGTTATGCTGCTACCTTCCTTGGGCCGACTTCCGCACTATATTCTTCCGAAAGTACTTCTCTGAAGTGGAACGAAATGAGTATGCACAAGAATATGCATCTATTGAGCAACGAGATGATGAACCTTGGCAAGAATTTATGGCTAGATTTTGTAGGCTGGCTAGTTTTCTTGGAGAAGCTGCAGGTAGCCCAGTGGTCCAAGCAGAAATGTTGAAATGGGCAGTTCATGAGAGGACCCGAAGATGGATAGTGACCCAAAAGTTTAACAACATCAACGAGGTAGCCGATGTTGTGAAAACACTTGACATGGAAAACAAAAAGAGGTTGGCTAAAGCTGAGGAGAGTCGTAAGAGAATCGTGAAGGGAACCATACCGCATCTTCTGGGCAATCTTTGAATGAAAATCACAATACGGGTGATGGGAAAGCCAAATTCAACAAAAATAATAATCTCCAAGGTAATAAATGGAAACCAAAACAACATAATTCTAAGCCTGCCGAAAACCAAGGTCAGGAGCAAGCCCCGGTGTGCACCACATGTGGGAAACATCATTTTGGCGTTTGCCGTCGAGCTTTAGGAGCCTATTTCAGATATGGAAAGACCGGCCATTTACTGAAAAACTGTCCATATCCTGATAATAAAGGAAAGGCGGGAAGTAACACTAAACAACCTACTAATGGAGGGCGAGTATTTTCCTTGAACGCAAAGGATGCAGCAGACACACCAGGTACTGATTCTGGTACTCTCATGTTAGGCACTCGTGATATTCAAGTCCTTTTTGATATTAGAGCAACACACTCTATACTTTCTCATTCTTTTGTTAAACATCTAGCGATGACTCCCACATTATTAAAATATACTCGGAATATTATGACTCCTATGGGAAACTCTGTTGTAATCACTCACGTGTATGAGGATTGTCCGATCCGAGTCGAATCGCTTATTCTTACAGCGGATCTGCTACCCATGAAAATGGAAGATTTTGATGTTATCTTGGGAATGGATTGGTTAATTCAGCATCATGTCACAATTGAGTGTCAGACTCGTCGCATTCTGTTCGGAGATCCCCATAATCCTAAACTCATTTATCAGGGGACTAAACCTCGAAGAGCTCTTCATATTATTTCAGCACTTAAGGCTTGCAAATCCTTACTGCATGGCTGTGCAGGATTCCTTGCTTCTGTTAAGATTTCATCTTCTGAGGAGCCTAATATTTTTGATTTTCCGATTGTTTGTGACTTTCCTGATGTCTTTCCTAAGGAGTTACCTGGACTTCCACCGGATCACAAGGTGGAATTCACTATTGATCTTATTCCTGGTGTTGAGCCGATTTCCAAGGCACCATACCGTATGGCACCACTTGAACTCAAGGAACTGAAGGAGCAACTATAGGAGTTATTAGATCTTGGATTTATTAGACCAAGTGTCACGCCTTGGGGTGCACCAGTTCTGTTTGTGAAGAAGAAAGATTGAACTATGAGGCTTTGTATTGACTATCAGGAATTAAATAAGATCACTATTCGAAATCGTGACCCTCTACTTTGTATCGATGACTTATTTGATCAGCTTCAGGGCACAAAGTGTTTCTCTAAAATTGATTTGAGGTCTGGGTATCATCAGTTGAAAATTAAAGATTCTCACATTCCAAAATCAGCTTTACGTACACGATATGGCCACTATGAATTCTTGGTTATGTCGTTTGGGTTAACTAATGCCCTGGCTATTTTCATGGATCTAATGAACTGCGTGTTCCGTGACTATTTGGATAAGTTTGTTATCGTTTTTATTGTTGACATTCTTATATATTCTAAGAGTAAGGAAGAGCATGAAGACCATCTTCGTATCGTGCTTGAAACCTTGCGTAAAAAGAAGCTTTATGCTAAGTTTTCAAAATGTGAATTTTGGTTGAATCAAGTAGCCTTTCTAGGTCATGTGGTTTCTGTGGATGGAATTATGATGGACCCAGCAAAGATAGAGGCAATCACTAAATGGCCAAGACCTACTTCAGCTACAGAAGTCCGGAGTTTTCTTGGTCTTGCTGGTTACTATCGTAGATCGAAGGGTTCTCTGTTATTGCCCTACCTCTTACGCAACTACTAAGGAAAGGGGTTAAATACTCTTGGAACGATGAGCAAGAGAAAAGTTTCGAAGAGCTTAAGAAGAGATTGGTGTCTGCCCCGATTCTTACACTTCCATCAGGTACAGGTGGATACCAGATTTATAGTGATGCCTCAAAGAAAGGGATTGGATGTTTGTTGATGCAACACGGAAAGGTCATTGCTTATGCTTCACGACAGTTGAAACCTTATGAGGTTAATTATCCTACGCATGACCTTGAACTTGCTGCTGTGATTTTCACGTTAAAGATCTGGCGCCACTATCTTTATGGAGAGACTTGTGATATCTTCACCGATCATAAGAGTTTGAAATATATTTTCACGTAGAAGGAATTAAACATGAGACAAAGGAGATGGTTAGAGCTGTTGAAAGAATGTGATGCTAACATCCAGTATCATCCAGGAAAGGCTAATGTAGTAGCCGATGCTCTTAGTCGGAAAAGTTCCAGTATGGTAGCCTCACTCCAGTTACAGCCTCAGATAATTGCTGACCTTGAAAGACTGGGTATTGGCTTGCAAATTGGTAAGTGTGACGCATATCTGGCCAGACTTCATATTGAGCCAGATATGGTATCTCAGATCAAAGAAGCACAGAAAGACGATGGTAAACTTTGGGCAATTGTGCAAAAGTTGGATGATGGAAAACAGTTAAAATTCAGAATAGATAAGCGTGGAGTAATTTGGTATGACAAACGTTTGTGTGTGCCTAATGATTCTTCAATTCGAGAATCGTTATTAGTCGAGGCACACAGTTCTCCGTTCTCTATACATCCTGGATCTACTAAGATGTATCGTGATCTTCGTCAGAACTTCTGGTGGAATCGTATGAAAGAGGACATGGCTAGATTTGTCAGCACGTGTCTTACTTGTCAGCAAGTCAAAATTGAGCATCAGAGAGCTAGTGGGTTGCTTCAGCCACTACATATTCTTGTATGGAAATGGGATGACATTTCCATGGATTTTGTGTTAGGGTTACCAAAAACATTCAAGAAAAATGACGCGATATGGGTTGTGGTCGACAGATTGTCAAAGTCGACTCATTTTCTTCCAATTCAACAGGGATTCTCTGTTAGCAAACAATCTGAAGTATTTACGCAAGAGATTATTAGACTTCATGGAAAACCGGTCTCAATCATGTCAGATCAAGATACAAGGTTCACTTCTCGATTCTGGAAAGGTTTGCAAGGTGCGTGGGGTACTAAGTTGAGGTTTAGCATAGCGTCTCACCCTCAAACAGGCGGACAATCAAAACGTACCATTCAGACACTCGAGGACATGCTTCGAGCGTGTGTCTTAGAATGGACCGGGAATTGGGATGAGTATTTATGTTTAGTCGAGTTTTACTACAATAATAGTTGGCAAAGCGCCCATCTGTTGGGAAGAGGTCGGTGAAAAAGTTATTGAAGGACCCGAGTTGATACAAATTACCAATGAGAAAGTTGCTACTGCTCGAGAAAAGCTAAAGGAAGCTCAAAGTAAACAGAAAAGTTATGCAGATCAACATCATCGACCTTTGGAGTTTAATGTTAGTTAGAAAGTATTTCTACAAGTTTCACCTTGTAGAGGCGTACGTCGTTTTGGCATCAAAGGAAAGCTCAGCCCTAGATTCATTGGGCCATTTGAGATTTTAGAAAGAGTTGGTGAAGTCTCCTACCGCTTCGCACTACCACCTCAATTATCACATGTGCATAATGTCTTTTATGTATCTCTTCTAAGAGGGTACAATTATCATCCAATTCATGTAGTGAACTATCCGCTTCATTTGATTCGTGAGGATTTATCACTTGAGGAAGAACCAGAAGCTATTCTCGATCGACAAGAGCGCATTATGAGGAGAAAGACTATTCCTTTTGTTAAAGTATATGGCGGAACCATTCTAAACGCGAAGCTACTTGGGAGATAGAAGATGCGATCCGTTCTCAATATCCGAATCTTTTTACAGCTTAGTACTTTGTTTTTATTTTACTTTATTTCTATTTGATATGTTTTGGTTTTAAGTTATAAGGATTTCAGTTATTATTTTCTGATCATCAGACTATTAGTTCATGAATCTGATTATCAGATTAGTTCTATTTCTACATCTAAATGATCATGGGTTATCCCATTCACTCGTCAATTTTTTTTAGTCCGTATAGGTTATGTCGTAACCACATTTAGATCCGCACTTGGCAATTTCGAGGTCGAATTTATTTTAAGAGGGGTCGAATTATAATACTCGACTAACTTAAGAATAATAATGATATAATAAATTTAAAACATATATATATAATATATATATATATATATATATATATTATATATATATAATATATATATATATATATAAATTAAAACAAATGGCAATACACTAAATCGGAAGTTCGCGTGGTTTCCGTGGACCAAATCACATATATTCCATTTATTTTCTTTATTGTTATCATTAACAACTAACCCACCATAATTTCCATGTTTCATGCTTGATCCGTCGATTTATATCCTCCTCTATCTTTATGGAACCCACGTAATTACGCAACAACCTCACGACCATATCTTTCTGCACACAACCGATCACAATACAACAACCTCACGTATATTTCAGTCGCGACTGGTGATTTTGTTGAGATCTCTAAGCCACCGTGAACCACCATCACACCACACCACCACCGGTCGCTGCTGCTAAGTCTTGATATACCACGAAGATCATTATTGTTGTTGGTTAGAATTCACCGTTCCATAGTCTTCGCAGCACAGAGGCGGTGCAGTTCATGTCGTGTTCTCGAAGGTCGTTTCGGTATAGCAAACAAGAACCAATATTGTCGACTTCGTTTCGGTTTAGACCTTCATATCTATTTGACTCATTAATCACAATTCAGTGTAAGCTTAAACTCGATATAAGAACGTTTTGGTTTGCTTCGCCTTGCTAAACTGAGGTACGGATTCCTAATTCTTGTCTAATATTTGATTTCCGTTCATCTCTAGTTTTGATTCCTGTCATACATAGCTAGTTGTTTTTATTCCGTTATAAGTAGCTAGACTACTTTATATTTTGAAATACCCGAGCTCTCCCTATCTTGGGGGTGACCAAGACACGTTATTGCGGGCATCGATAATGTGGCACCAACCGTGGCGGTGAGCTAAGATCACGACGTCTCTAAAGAGGACCCTGAAATTATGTTGGTCGTCCTGTTATATTATTACTTCCTCAGAGGCGTATGGATCGATCCTAGGTTAGTTCTGTATTTCCTGATGGATGCTTGCACACCACTCCATTCAGGACTCAGGTGAATGGCTTGTATGTTTGCCCATACTCCATTTCATGTTGGTTCACGGGCTCGCTACTTGTGTTCCCTCTGTTCAGTTACTATATGATATGATTAGTAGCTCGGGTTATGTTCTATTCGATATTATGTTATCCTCTGTCATCATTATATATGTTTATTTTTGTTATCTGTTATTCTGTTCACTGAGCGTTATGCTCAGGCGTGCTTTTGTTTTCATGCACGTTAGATCAGCAGGGCCATCCGGGAGTGGAGTGAAGAGTGGAAGTCTGCATAAAGAAGAGTTTATTTAGTTTGATGTAATGAATTTTCTGTTGGATTTTAGACTAGTGTTTTCTTTTTGGTTACTTAAATTTTAATCGTTATGAATAATGGAATGATGTTTGGATTTTGATTACCGTGATAGTAACACGTCAGCCTTCTCGGGTTGGGGTGTTACACTGATGCTACCAAAACACTTAGTAGACTTCAGATATCAATAGTCCTTGTTAGGATGATCATGATTCCTTTCTTCATGAGGTGATCAGGATCCTTCAGATTGTCAAAATGTCTTCTCATGTCAAAGATATCATGCAGAGGCAACTGAAACATGTCTTGCCAAGTGTAGATGTCTTCAGTGCATTGATATCTAATGACATGCCATCTTTCCGGATTTGTGGTGTATGTCCAAGACAAGATGGGTCTTCCTGATGCTAGGGGAGTTGTTTGAATTGGAGTTGATGTAGCATCCTTTGGCTGCACATCCTTAGGATGTTCTGACTCATCCTGAGGTTCAGAAAAGGATGCAGTCTTCTTCTTCTTTGGCTTTGGTTTAGAAGCCATCCTTTTCTTTCTCTTTACAACTTTTAACTGAGAAGACTGGCTTGCAGTACGAGATTGATCTTCAATGTCTTTCTTAGTTGGGTCTTCTACTCTTATAGGTTAGAGATTGAGAGTGAGATTGACCCTGCTGTGGATCAAAAGATGAAGCTTGTTGAGATTCAGCAAGAGGTCCAGGTTGTGTTGTCTCTTGTTTTTCAACCTTAACCTCCACTTTAGGTGGAGCTTGACTTGAAGGGGAATGTAAGTCAACCAGCTCTCCACTCTTGATCTACTGCTTGATCACCCTGATATGATCATCCATAGTGGATAGAGACATGGGTCCAAGTCTCCTTCTGAAGAATCCATACAGCTTCAAGAAACTCATCATCCTCTGCCTATCAACAGACTTCTTCATATTCTTCTAGATGATGGCTCTTGACTTGGCAGCTTCTTCCCTTAGCTTCCTTTTAGTTGTCTTTCTATCCTTGACTATCTCAAGTTCAAGTTGTTTGAGGTACTCAAACTCAACATAGTCATAGGATAAGGGAAGAAATGCTTCTGCCCGATAGAGGCCTATGGCACTCAAGTAGTTGATCATCTTGATCCTATGTTCTTCATTATCTACCTAAGGTTCTTGTTGAACCACTTCCTTTTGTGCAGGACTTTCTTGAACTCGGGAGAGGGTAGGCACATGCTTGTACATTCTTTTCTTTCTTCTGTCTTCTTTGATTTGTACTAGAAGCTCAGCATCTTCTGCCTCCTTCCTCTCCCTTGACCTTTCAAGGTCAACCGGTTCATTTAACTCTTCCAAGGGGAGAGAGATGACATATCTATGTTATAGTTCCTTGTCTGTAGATAGTTTATCCTAACTGCCCTTAACTCATCATTTTGAGTATCTAGTCTGGGGACAACCCTAATAGCAGATTTCATGTGTCTTGAAGACTTAGCAGAGGAACTTTCTCCCCTTATTTTACTCTCTCTCTTCCGATCCTCAATCTCCTCAGAAGTCATTTTTCTTTTCCCTTTGTCACTCACAGACCTTTATGACTCAAGGTGGAGAGAGCTTTGGCCTTCATTGCTTGATGTAGCTTCCAAGCTTTAGCCAGAGAGAGGTTGAGAAGTACCTTCATCAGCAGATGTCTCAAAAAGGGCATTGATCTCTACAACAATTGTTGGTAATAAGACAAGGCTCTCAGGTTCTGTCACTTGGCCTTCAGTCAAGGTTTCCCCTATGAAGCTAATCTTAGGGTCTGCCTCGACATCCAGTTGACCAATGACATTGCCTGATTCCTACAATCTTCTTTTAAGGCTAAACTCTACAGTGATATGGTCTTGGATTCTTTGAGCCAACTTGTGAGCTTGTCTTGGTTGGCTTGGATTGACAAGTGGCATGTTGACTAAATCCAGACTATCATAATAGTTCAAGGATTTAAAATTGAAGATCTCTTGCTGCCCTTGAACTTTCATGATGATTAGGGCTCTCCTGTTGCTATCATAACTCCACCCAATGATGTGATTGGAAGTTGGTGGAGATGACACCACCTTTGGTATCACTTCCTCAAACAGACTATATATGAAGGAGTCTATGTAGTCCACATCAATGTGAACTTGAGGAGGTTGCTGAGAAGGTACAATTGCAAGTGAGCATGGTGAGTCCTCAGTGTCCATTCTCCTTGAAGAACTCCTAGGTTCTGTGATTGTAATGACTTTCTCCCTCTTTTTGGTAGCATCACCCACTTGCATAGGTGAGCCAGGAGTTAGGTCAATCACATCCATAGGTTCTTGTGTTCCTGGTTGAGGTCCACTTAAAGGTCTCCCAGCTAGTTGTTCCTTAAGATATGAAATCTCAAGTTGCTGATCATTGACCCTGTTCTGCAAGGTAGTCACTTGAGATTCAAGGTGACTGACCTTGGAGACTAAATAGGTGCATGTTGGAGATAGTTTTTGCACCTTTAGTCTTAAATTCCCCTCGTCTTCATCAAAAGAATCATTATGGGATGAGATGATTGCACCAGAGTCCTCACTCTCACCACTAGCTTTAGGTTCTTGGCTGTTGGATTTCCTCTGCTCACTGGCAATCTCAGTTGAGATGTTAGTGGGTTGAGTTGCCATGGTTGAGGTCTCAATGATGTGATCACTTACAAAAGTGAGATCCTCTTCCATATGGACATCCTAAACATGTGCAGAAGTGTCCACCTTAGTTGTAGGTGACTATGTGGGCTAGAAGTAGGAGAACCAAGAGCACTCCTCTCTCTTTGAGTAGGGGAAAAGAAGAGATAATCATGGTACTCACTGAAACCTAGATCTTCATCAGTATAGAAGTCAAGGTTGGGGACAGGTTGATTGAGATCTAAAGGTTGAGACTCAGAGTGATGACTTAAGGTAGTTTGGGAGAGGTGGATAATGAGCTCATGAGGCTGAGCATGAGGAACCTCAACGTTGATCCTCGAAGAGATGGGAGTGGTCTGCTCCTCAGGAGAAGTAGGAGCTCCAGTGTCCTTCCTTTTGTATGGGTGAGTGTATAGGGACCTGCACAGAGTGAATAGCCTAAGTAGAGGTTTGTTTGTATTTTCTTTGGTAAGTGAGGGTGATATGCGTCTGTTTGGGTAGTTGGGAAGTAGATGGTGTGGGTTCAACACTAGCTGGTGCTGCTAGGTTGTCACCTTAAGCAATGAGCTCTAACATTTTTGGGACCAAGGCTGTTTCTACCTTAGAGAAGCCAACAGTGGGCTTTCTCAGTATTTTAAAGATGCCAGGCTTCATCTGTCCCAATTTAAGAATGTTACCTGTTCCCCTTAACTGTGAGCCCAGTTCATAGTTAAGAATGTACTGGACATATCTAGGAAACATGTAATATTCTAAGGAGTCCAAGTTTGCAAGTAAATTAGTATAAACAAATTGAGAATACCTGAACTTGACCACCTGAATCATTCCATGGATAATGAAGAAGAGATCCTCAAGAATATGGTCCCATCCACCATGCTTGTTTGATAAGATGTGGATAACCACATAGAGCAGGAATCTCCACTGGGATGAGACCTTCCCTTTCCTGAAGGTCTTGACAAAGTAGTCTCCCTCATAGCCCATCTACTCAAAAGAATGATTGATAGCTTCCTTCGGGAAGAACACCTCACCTTCTTCATCATCCACCTAAAGATGCATGTTGATGATGGCCGGAGTGATGAAGACTATTCTCCCCTGCGCTGTGGCAGACAGTGCCTTCTCCCCATCCATTATGACCTCTTGGCAGGTCTTCCAGAATTCGAGCAGATGGTCCTCATAGAGTGGAGGATAAATGGTTAGGGAGGTGAAGTAGTTAGACAAAGCAAAGAAGCAGCAAATCTCTGAGAAATGAGGATCTTTCTCAGAGCTTAACAGAGCAACTTGGTTGTGTTGCCTGTGTAGCTACATGGTAAAGTTTGGGTTATTTCTGTGAATGGGGTTGGCCATTGTGAGGTATCTTAAGGATGAAGAAAGAAAGAAGAAAGAAAATTTAGAGAAAAATTGGGGTTTTAGGTTTGGAGGAAGAAGCAGATGATAGAAAGAGGGGGAAACCGTTAGGTTTATATGGGAAAAGGATTTCAGATAAAGTTTAATGAAATAGGATAAAGTTTGAAATCCGGATGTCAGTCCCACCTCTGAAAAAGTAATTTACTTTTGCTCAAAAAGTAGTTTTCTTGGAAGTCAAAAAGCTTCCAAAGGTAAATTATCTTCGGAAGTTTTAATGAAAAAAGCTTCCGAAGCTAAAATGACTTCAGAAGAATTTCTTGAGAGTTTTGAAAATTTTGCTTCAGAAGAAAAGTTAAGACTTGAATGCCTTGTTCACAGAAGAACACAACTTGTGAGAGTTAATTTGCTTTGGAAGAAAAATGTCCTTGAAAATATATAAGTGTCTCAGACAACCATTTAAGCTTCGGAAGATATTTCAGAAATCTATTCCGAAGGTAAAATTTCTTGGACAATCATTTGTTTTGAAGGTATAATTTTCTTCCGAAGATAAAAACATATCTTCCGAAGGATCAGAAATTTTAAAAAATCTAAGAGAAGTCTTCAAAAAGATTTTTATCCAAAGAAAACAACAACTTATGAAAGTGATGAACTAGACAACTTAGGACACTCATATGTTAAGAAATAATAAGAATTAGTTTTAAGAAAAAGCTACTCAAGTTTGATCATCCTAATAGCTGATATTGATATTCAAATCTCTGTTCATCAAAAGCCTTTGTAAACAGATCAGCATATTGTTCATCTGTGTGAACCTTGACTAGTTTAATTAACCCCTTTTCATTATTATCTCTTATTAAATGATACCTGATATTGATGTGTCTGGTCCTTGAGTGTTGCACATGATTCTTTGTGATTGAGATAACACTATTGTTGTCTATGTGAATGGGAGTCTCCTTGAAGTTTAAACCGTAGTCCAACATCCGATTTTGAATCCAAAGCACTTGAGCATAACAGCTTGCAGCAACAATGTATTCAGCTTCAGCAGTTGATGCAAAGACACATGATTGTTTCTTGCATTGCCATGAGACAACCCTTCTACCAAGAAACTGTCATCCCCAGATGTAGACTTTGCAGTCATGTTGCAATCACCGTAATCACTATCTATATAAGCATACAGATTATAGTTAGAATTCTTAGGATACCACAGACCAAGTGTTGAAGCACCTGTGAGGTATCTTAGAATCCTCTTGATAGTGATAAGTTGAGACATCTTAGGGTTGGATTGATATCTTGCACAAATACATGTAGCAAACATGATATCAGGCCTGCTAGCTATAAGATACATAAGAGACCCAATCATAGCCCTTTAAAGGTGTTCATCCACACACTCCCCCTCAAGATTAGGTCCAAGGGAGTGGTTTTTTTCTATAGGTGTCTTAGCAATCTTACAATCAGTCATGTTAAACCTCTTGAGTATGTCCTGAACATACTTTGACTGACTAATGAAGATGCCATCTTCAACTTGCTTCACTTGAATTCCCAGAAATTGGATTAGTTGAACATACTTTGAAATTGAGTTCCCCCATGGCACTCATTTCAAATATGTCCTTCATCAGCTTCTCAAAGTCTTTGTAGAGCTTTGGATTAGTTGAACAAAAAATGATGTCATCCACATATACTTGAACTAGCAATATGTAATTTCCTTGTCCTTTGATGAAGAGAGTTCCATCTATAGTACCTCTCTTGTATCCATGTTTGCAAAGATACTAAAGTAGTGTCTCATACCACTTCCTGGGTGCCTGATGCAGCCCATAAAGAGCTTTGTCAAGGTTGTAGACATAATCAGGATGATTAGGATTTGCAAAACCAGGTGGTTGTTCGACACACACGTCTTTATCAATCACTCCATAAAGAAAAGTACACTTGACATCAAGTTGATAGACCTTGAAGTTCTGTAATGCAGCAAATGCCAGGAATATCCTAACAGCTTCCAGTCTTGCTAATACAGCAAAGACATCAATGTAGTCAATTCCTTCTTCTTATGTGTATCCTTGAACAACTAGTCTATCTTTTTTTGGATGACAATGCCTCTATCATCCTTCTTGTTCCTAAACACCTATTTGGTTCCAATGGTAGTCTTCCCATGAGGAAGAGAACAAAGGTTCCAAACTTTCTATCTTTTGAATTGAAGCAACTCCTGTTGCATAGCTTCAACCCAACTTCCATCCTTCAGAGCCTCATCAACTTTCTTTGGCTCTATCTGGGATAAGAAACAAGAATGAAGACAAACATTTGCTTCATGGGTTTGTCCAATTGTTCTTACCCCTGTGACAACATCTCCAATGATGTTTGTGGTAGGGTGAGACTAGTGGATTCTTAGTTAAGGGATCATAACAAGTTATTGAGAGAGATCTAAATTAGAGAAATTTAGATCTGGCATAGATGTTTCACCCACCATATCAGTACACTTACCAAGAGAATCTTGATCCAATAAGTGTGTGACATCATTGATGTTGTCATCTATGGAGTGGTTATCAGCATCAAGAAACTCGTGATCACTGTCACCACCTCTATTATTTTTTCTACATGTGAGGCATCTTTATCTGGTTGTGGAGCCTCTAAGCTAGAATTTGAAGGCATCCTAGATGTATCAGTTGAATTTGTCATTGTAGTGTTGATAAAAACCTCATTTGTAGAAGTAGTTCCAACTGGAGCTGAAGATGTGTTACTTGAAGGTCTTTTCTTCTCAAATCTTGGATGAGGATCACCTGTGTTTAAATTTTCTGTATATCCTGAAACAGTCTCATAAGATTTGTTAAAATAGTTGGTAACTAAATCAAGATCAAATAGCCAATCAGGACCAGAACTAGCCACATAGGGAGTGTGTTCATTGAAAGTCATATTGGCTGACTGCTCAACAATTCTAGTTATGAGATTGTATACTTTATAAGCCTTAGCTTGGGAAGAGTATCCAATGAAATGTCCATCATTTGATTTCTCAGCAAACTTCACAATTTGATCTTTGGTATTCATGATGGTGCAAGGACATCCAAATGTCCTGAGAAAACCAATGAAAGGTTTCCTCTTGTGCCAAAGTTCATAAGGAGTCTTGCGATGAGTCTTAACCACTAAAAATTTGTTCTGCACATAGCCGGCAGTGTTGCCTGCCTCTGCCCAGAAGGTGATGGCCAACTTAGAGTCAGACAACATGGTTCTTGCAGCTTCAATCAGTGTCCTGTTTCTCCTCTCAGCAACACCATTTTGCTAAGGAGTCCTGGGAGCACTGTATTGTCTTGTAATACCTTTTTCATCACAAACTATATCAAGGATTTGGTTCTTGAATTCAGTTCCTTGATCACATCTTATGATTTTGACCTTGTGATCAAATTGATTCTCAATCTTCAAGATGAAACTCTTCAGAATCTCAGGAATCTCATCCTTAGTTCTAAGGAAGAAGACTCAAGTGAATTTTGTAAAGTCATCTGTGATCACCAAACAATAAGAGGTCCTTCCTAGACTCATTACACTGGTGGGGCCAAAGAGATCCATATGTAACAAGTGTAGGGGAGTAGTGATGGAGTTCCTTTTCTTATGCTTCTGAGATACCTTGTGTTGCTTCAATTTTAGGCATGCAACACGATGGTCATCGCTTGTAAACTCTTTCTTTGGCATTCCAGTTACCAATCATTCTTAATAAGTTTATTCATATTCTGAAAGTTTACATGACATATTTTTTATGCCATAGGAAAGACTCATCACTATTTGCTTTAGACAGAAAGCATGAAGCTTCTCCAGAGGGAGATGTTTCTTGCAAATCCGTCTTGTACATGTTCCCCTTCTTAGGGGCTCTAAGCAGAATATGCTCATGAGGAATGACCATCACGAGCTTGAGAATAATGCACTCATGCTCAGTAAAGAGCATGTTATGACTATGATCACAAAATTAGGATACACTCAGAAGATTGTACCTAAGCTCCTTGACAAAGTTTACCTTTTCAATGTTGAGCTTACCATTTATGACCTTGCCCCTTCCAGAAATGTAACCACCTTATCTTCTCCAAAAGCAACTGGACCTCCATCAATCCTTTCAAAGTTCTATAGTAGTGACCTATTGCCTGCCATGTGCCTAGAACAGCCACTATCAATGATCCAGACATTTTTGTTTGTTTTGAGTTGTCCTGCACAAAGAAAATGATTAGTTACATTTGGAAACCCAAGCCTTACTTGTCTTGGGCTCACTAAGTGAAACAAAAGGTAATGCAATAGTAATAGATCCTATGGTTGTGCTAGGAGGATATTGAGCTATTGTTGATGGAAAATTTTCAGTCACTTGGTCTTTCTTTGACTTCCACGCCACCTTTGGAGTCTTGGACTTGACCTTCAACACTTTGGAAGCTTTTGATACTTCGGAAGTTTTGATGACTATACCTTCGGAAGATTCTGCAGACACTGCAGCAGACTTTAGTGCTTCGAAAGTATTCCTTCCTTCCGAGACCAACTTTTCTTCCGAGGGCAATTTTCCACTTGCCTTCTTCTTAGATTTGGAGCTTCCAAAGGAAACAGATTTTCCTTCTGAAGCTTGAATCTTCTTAGAACTTTTGGAAGTCCTTGGTTTGATCATGTGAAGAGTACCCTTAGGATTGTATGGACAATCCCTAGCAATATGAGTAGTACTCTCACACATAAGACATTCCATTTTCTTCTTCCCAAGTGCCTTTTGCCGGGAATAAGACTGACTTTGGTCACATCCCTTCTCCACCCTCATTTTTGCATATGCTGAAACAATCCTTTTGGGCTGGGAACTATTATTGGAGTTTGATGGTCCAAGCTGTGTAACAGTGATACACAACAGATTAGTCTTCTTCTTGGTACTGAGATGATTTGAACAAGAACCAGAACTCTGTGCAGAAGAGTTTAGGTTGATGTCTTCAGTCTTTACTACTTCAAAACCTGTAGAAATAAAAACTTTCTTCTGCTTGGAGTCAAAACTAGCCTTGATCTCTTGATCCTTCCTTGCTTTTCTTTTGCTCTTCCTGATCAAGTTTTTTCTCATTGACTTGGTCATCACAGTCTTCTTCTTCTCCTTCGAAGGATAGTGGCCCTTCTTAGAATCCTCCTCTTCACTCTTCTCAGAGGAATTCTTCACTATCACTTCTTAATCCTCCTCACTCAAAGGATCTATGAGAGGAAGCTCATCTTCACAAGTTCCACACCTAGGTGATTTTACAGACAAGATTGTGCGTGGAGAAGCTATCTCATTTGATCATAGTCCCTGTTTATTTTGATAGCACACCTTGTTGTGCAGGGATGAGGATATCATGTTCTTGAAGGTCTTTTCTTCAAGAACACACTTGTCTACCCTGACTTTACTGATCACAAGCTCAGCCTGGCACTCACTCAACTTGGTTATGATATCCTTGATTTTAGTCCTAAAATCTGTATGCTCATGTTTTAGAACTGAAATAGTTTTCTCTAGGTCCTTTATCTTTAGTTTATAATCATTTTCAGACTTTCTAAAATCAGCTTTTAAAATGATTAAGGACTCAAGATTAGACCTCATTTCCAAGTTATAGGACCTGTATCTATTAACTTTAGCAATGCATTCAGGGTTACAAAGATGTTCCAATACCTTGGCTTCATCATGATCTGCTATCAGTGCTTGGTTTGGAGAAGCATCTTCCACCTGAAAGCTCCAGTCAAAGCCTCCATCTTCAACTGCAACAGCAGCCTGCTGCTTTGGCTTCTCATTCTAGGGAGCTTTGTGAGTGTAGTTAGGTCTGGATTGTGTTTGGCCACCATTTGTTCTAGGTGCCTTACACTCCCTGGCAAAGTGTCCCATTAAGTTATAGTTGTAACACTTGACTTTGTCTTTGTCAAGGCCAAACTTTCCACTGGTTGCATTGCTTGGAAACTTTCTTCCAGTCGGCTTGTAGAACTTCTTGGTTGTGTGAGTGAGAAGAGCCATCTCCTAGACTATCTCCATGTATTCCAAATCATCTGGATGGATACAGTCCAGGTCTTCAAGGGTGAAGAGAAAGCTACCACTAGTTTCATCAGAAGACACAAAGGCTTGAGAAGAACTTCTCTCTTGGAATAAGCTTCCTTGAGTGTAGTTCACCCTTGGTGTCTTTGGGAAGGTGATGAAAGGACCCTTTGGTGAGTTGTCAGGGTAGCATATGAGATGATGTTGGTGTTCTATGCTTCCCTTTCAACCACATGCAGGGCTGAACGCATTTGATTCTTGGAGTTTCTAGATGAACCTTGCATGTTCATCTCTATCTAGTAGCCACTGAGAATCCCATATAACTATGTCAGAGTGAGTGTTTTGAGATTTTCAGTCCTCTTGATCACTACATAGTAGTGTGTCCATTGCCTAGGAAGTGAGGACATGAACTTCCTTACAATGTCCCTGTTCTCAAGAGGAATTCCTCCATCCACAAGGGTATCCACAATCTTAACATATGGAAAAGCCTTATGTATCTTGGCCCCAACTTGCCCTGCTTCCTAAACAAATGATGCCCTTCCAAGGTAAGACTTTCAACATAACTCTATCACCCACCTGGAACTTAATCGGTCTACGTTGTTTATCAGTGTACGACGAGTTTTGCCTATATGTAGCTGCCTTCATAAAGTCTTTGATCTTTTATAGCTTCTCATTCGTAGCCTCGACCACCTCGATGCTCCCAAACTCTTTATGGCCAATATCACCACAATAAGCGGGTGTTCTACATCTCCTGCCGTATAGCATCTCATAAGGAGGCTTGCCAATGATGGCATAGTAGCTATTGTTATATGAGAACTCAACTAACGGTATGTGGTCATCCTAACTTCCTCCAATGTCAATGATGCATTCCCGAAGCATATCTTCTAGCGTCTGAATGGTCCTTTCCGACTGACCATCTGTCTGGGGGTCGTAAGCCGTGCTGATATGTAACCTCGTCCCCATAGCATCATGAAATATCTTCCAAACATGGATGTAAATCGAGTGTCATGATCCGACTTGATAGACACCGGTACACAATGGCGACTTACAATCTCTTTGATGAATAGATCCGTTAATATTTTGGAAGAATACTACAGGACTGGTGAAGGGGGTCACTTACAACACAACAACACAAAGAGGAGAACAACTAAACTTTATCAAACAGTGAAGTGGATTAACCATAAGTAAAGACACTAAGAACACAAGTAATTAAAAGACAGAACACAAGAGCAAAATACACAAGAGTATGGTTTTCAAGATTGCAGGATATTGATTTCTCAATGTTCCATTACAAGTGTTACAAAGCATAAAATAAGGATACAAGAACATGAGATACGTATACCACATCCTACAGTCAGCCATACTATGAAAGCCAACTGTATACAACTGACTAGACACAAAATAAAATCAACTATAGAGTCAAAAGGTAGATTGCCTTTTGACTAGTGACTATGACATGTCATAGCTTACATCCTTATCTATTACAAAAAAGGATAAAGTACATGAAGTAGAAAGTTACAGAATCAAGACCTTAATGTATAGTTACCAAAAGCATGGACCTTTTCACCAACTCATGTAAGTTGGTGACTTTACAGAGTTGTAGCTAAAAGGGGTCCAGATTTATGGAATAGTACATTAGATAAAGCATCTTACTAAAAGTATTCAGAAGAAATCTGTCTTCAAGAGTTGTGCTTCGGAAGACTTTGTCTCTGAAGCTTCAGAAGACTTCATCTTAGGCTTTGAAAGATATTGGTCTTGGCTTCGGAAGATTTTATACTTAGAGTATTTTTTGTTGCATGTGTAAAACTTCCAAAGCATTCTTCTTCAATGCACTTGTGCAGCATGCAAGATAAACTTTGGATGTTTGGGTTGCATCAGCCTCTTCATATATTCTCTACAAACTCCCCTTAGGCTGATGCTACCAAAAACTTAGTAGACTTCAGATATCAACAGTCCTTATTAGGATGATCACCATTCCTTTCTTCATGAGGTGATCAGGATCTTTCAGACTGTCAAAATGTCTTCTCATGTCAAAGAGATCATGCAGAGGCAACTGAAACATGTCTTGCCAAGTGTAAATGTCTTCAGTGCCTTGATCTCTAATGACATGCCATCTTTCTGGATCTGTGGTGTATGTCTAGGACAAGATGGGTATTCATGATGCTAGAGGAGCTGTTTGAATTGGAGTTGATGTAACATCCTCTGGCTGCACATCCTCAAGATGTTTTGACTCATCCTGAGGTTCAGAAAAGGATGCAGTCTTCTTCTTCTATAGCTTTGGTTTAGAAGCCATCCTTTTCTTTCTCTTTACAACTTTTAACTGAGAAGACTAGCATGCGATACCAGATTGATCTTCATTGTCTTTCTGAATTGGGTCTTCTACTCTCACAAGTTCAGATTGAGAGTGAGATTGACCCTGCTATGGATCAGAAGATGAAGCTTGCTGAGATTCAGAAGGAGGTCCAGGTTGTGTTGTCTCTTGTTGTTCAACCTTAACCTCCACTTCAGGTGGAGCTTGAGTTGGAGGGGAATATAAGTCAACCAGCTCTCCACTCTTGATGTACTGCTTGATCACCCTGATATGCTCATCCATAATGGATAGAGAAATGGGGCCAAGTCTCATTCTGGAGAATCCATACAACTTCAAGAAGGTCATCATCCTCTGCCTGTTAGCAGACTTCTTCATATTCTTCTGGATGTCTTAACTTGGCAGGTTCTTCCCTTAGCTTCCTTTTAGTTTTCTTTCTATCCTTGACTATCTCAAGTTCAAGTTGTTTGAGGTACTCAAACTCAACATAGTCATAGGATAAGGGAAGAAGTGCTTCTGCCTGATAGAGGCCTATGGCACTCAGGTAGTTGATCATCTTGATCCTATCTTCTTCTTTATCTACCTGAGGTTCTTGTTGAACCACATCCTCTTGTGTAGGACTTTCTTGAACTCAGGAGAGGGTACGCACATGCGTGTACAATCTTTTCTTTCTTCCGTCTTCTTTGATTTGTACTAGAAGCTCTGCATCTTCTGCCTCCTTCTTCTCCCTTGACCTTTCCAGGTCAGCCAGTTCATTTAACTCTTCCAAGGGGAGAGAGATGACATTATCTATGTCATAGTTCCTTGTCTGCAGATAGTTTATCGTGACTGCCCTTAACTCATCATTCTCAGTATCTGGTCTGGGGGCAGCCCTGATAGTAAATTCCATGAGCCTTGAAGACTCAACAGAGGAACTTTCTCCCCTCAGCATCCTTTTCCTCTCTCTCTTCTCCTCCTCAATCACCTTAGAAGTCATTTTTCTTTTCTCTTTGTCACTCACAGACCTTTGTGACTCAAGGTGGAGAGAGCTTTGGCCTTCATTGCTTAATGTAGCTTCTAGGCTCTGGCCAGAGAGAGGTTGTGAAACACCTTCACCATCAGGTCTCTCAAAAAGGGCATTGATCATTGCAATAGTTATTGGTGATAAGACAGGGCTCTCAGGTTCTGTCACTAGGCCTTTAGTCAAGGTTTCCCCTATGAAGCTAATCTTAGGGTCTGCCTCAACATCCAGTTGACCAATCCTACATTCTTCTTCTAAGGCTGAACTCTGCAGTGAGCCAGTCTTGGATTCTTTAAGCAAACTTGTCAGCTTGGCTTTTGGATCTACAAGTGGCATGTTGACTAAATCCAGACTGTCATAATAGTTCAAGGTTTGTAAACTGAATATCTCTTACTGCCTTGAACTTTCATGATGATTAGGCTCTCCTATTACTGTCATACCTCCACCTAATGATGTGATTGGAAATCGGTGGTGATGAAATGGCCCTTGGTATCCCTTCCTCAAACAGACTCTGTATGAAGGAGTCTATGTAGTCCATATCAATGTGAACATGAGGAGGTTGCTGAAAAGGTACAATTGCAAGTGAGGATGGTGAGTCCTTAGTGTGTCATGAATCGGTAGGAAATGAGCACTATTCATCAAATGATCAACTATCACCCATATGGCATCATACCCTTTCACGGTATGCAGCAATTTCGTAATAAAGTCCATGGTGAAATGCTCCCACTTCCACTCCGGTATATCCAATGGTTGGATCTTCCCATACAGCTTCTGATGCTCCGCCTTCACCTGCAAGCAAGTAAGGCACTTACTCACATACTCCGCTACATTGCGCTTCATACCCAACCACCAATAATCTTTCTTCATGTCTAGGTACATCTTCGTAGCACCGGGATGAATCGACATCCGTTCGAATCGGGTCCTAACACCGAGTGTGTTTTCACCTAACTCCATGACCAGACCTCTCATTCTTTTAGATTTAAGATGATCTTCCTTCCATACCTCATTTTGAAACTCCTTGATCTGCTTTATCACATCAGAAGTCATAACCAACTGGTAAGCCTTCACCCGAATCGGCTCGGGTCTCTCCTTTCGGCTAAGGGCATCCATCACCATGTTGGCTTTGCCCAGATGGTAATGGATATCGCAATCATAATCCTTTAAGAGCTCCAACCATCTCCTCTGCCTCATGTTCAAATCTTTGTGCTCGAAGAAGTACTTCAAGCTCTTGTGGTCAGTGAATATGGTGCACTTCGTCCCAAGGTAGCGCCTCCATATCTTTAATGCAAAGACCACGACTGCTAGCTCTAAGTCATGAGTAGGATAGTTAACCTCATGAACTTTCAACTGTCGGAATGCATAGGCTAAAACCTTTCCTCTCTGCATTAACACACATCCCAACCCCGAGTAGGAAGTATCGGAATAAACCACCAAATCTTCGTTTCCGTCGGGTAACGACAAGACAGGAGCTTGAGTCAACCTTGCCTTTAACTCCTCAAATGCCTTCTCTTGAGCCTGATCCATACAAACTTCATATCTTTGCGGGTCAACTTGGTCAACGCGAAAGCTATCTTAGAGAAGTCTTGAATGAATCTTCGGTAATATTCCGCCAAACCAAAGAAACTACGAATCTTGGATGGCGTCTTTGGTGACTTCCATTGTATCACCGCCTCCACCTTTGTTGGGTCCACCATAATCCCCTTGGGATTCACCACGTGACCCAAGAATTGAACCACGTGTAGCCAGAATGCGCACTTGGAGAACTTGGCATACAACTTCTCCCTTCTCAATGTCTCCAACATCTCTCGAATGTGACCGGCATGCTCCTCCTCGCTCTTGGAATAAATCAAGATATCATCAATAAACACAATCACTGGTTAATCTAACATCAGTCGACACACTCGATTCATCAAGTCCATAAAAGCAGCTGGCGCGTTGGTCAAACCAAAAGACATAACGAGAAACTCGTAGTGTCCATAATGCGTGTGAAAAGCTGTTTGAGGAATATCTTGCTCCTTAATCCTCAGTTGATGGTAGCCAGATCGAAGATCTATCCTCGAGAACCAACTCGCACCTTGGAGCTGATGAAACAAAATCAATTTTGAGTAACGGGTACCGATTCTTCACCGTCAACTTGTTCAGCTGACGGTAGTCTATACACATCCTTATACTACTTTCTTTTTCACGAACAGGACCAAAGCACCCCAAGGAGAGATACTCGGTCGAATGAACCCCTTGTCAAGCAACTCCTGTAGTTGCTCCATCAATTCCTTCATCTCAGTCGGAGCCAACCGATACGGTGCCTTAGCTACAAGCACCGGGTATCAAGTCGATCGGAAACTCGATCTCACGATCCGGTGGCACACTGGATAAATCTTCTGGGAACATGTCCGGGAAGTCACACACAACTAGTACATCAGACAGTTGTGGTGTTGGCATATCCACATCCTTTACTTAGGCCAAGTAGGCACTACATCCCCGTCTCATGTACTTTCCCGCCACCGCCATCGAAATCACCTTCGGAATAGTCGTAACTCGATCACCGTAAACCGTCACCAAATTCCCGGCAGACACTGTTAGTCTAATCATCTTCTTGCGACACACAATGTTCGCCTCGTAGTCCACCAACCAATCCATTCCAAGGACTACATTGAAACCGCCTAAGGTCTTCATAGATGGTCTAACAGGAAACTTATGACCTTCTAATTCTATGTCACAAACTTCTATCATCTATGTCACAACTTATGGTTGGTTTACTAGAAACATACCTCAAACCACAACGGGGTTCGTCCAAGCCTCCTCCCAAGTCATCGTGAAAGCTCTAGAGCTCGCCTTCCGCCCTTTCGTCCCAACCATATTCTTCTCTCACCGGAACTCTTAGCCCTTGGCTTCTTGCAGTCCCTGCTCATGTGACCCTCTCAACCACAGTTAAAACATCTGGCCACACGACAATTCTTTGCTATATGTCTCGTCCTCCCACACTTGAAGCATAAATTTGATCCAAACCTACATTCTCTGATATGCTCCTTTCCACATTTGCCATACCTCTTCGACCCTGCACCAGATGCGAACACACGACGGTCATCCACCCGTGCCCTCTTGTTATTCGTCGGGGCACCACCCCGACCAAACATCTTCCCATTCCAATTCCGGTCACCACAACCATTCTTACTCAACATAACCACTACCACTTCCTGCTCATCATACAGTCTCCCCGCCAGGTCAACTGCCAACCTAAACGTGCTTGGTCGGGCAGCGATCATGCACATGTGGATGTCTGCTGGCAAGGCCTAGATATACCTTTTAATCTTTCATGATAGAGGCGTCACCTGATCCGGCACCAGCCATGCCATCTCATTAAACTTGGTGGTGTATTGCTGATGCGTCATGGTTCCCGCCTCCTGTGGCAGGAACTCCCTCTCAACTTTGTCCATCTCTCGGTGAGGACAAAACTCCTCAATCACCGATTTCTTCGGCTCAGACCACCTCATTTTTCCAATCGCCCGACTACCCTCGGCTTGGACAATATTGTCCCAGCAACACAGAGCCGAGTCCACAAACGAGTGGGCAGCAAACTTCACCTTCTGGTCCTCTCGGCACTCGTTGATATCAAGTACAACCTCCATCTCTCTCACCTACCGGTGAGCAGCAGCAACAGTAGTACCAATTCCATCAAATGTCGAGGGCTTGCATCTCATAAATGCCCCATAGTTACAGGCTCGTGCTGCCTAAGGCACATGTTCTTCCTCTTCCTCTTCATCAGTAGAGACAACCGTCTTAGTCTCGGGCCGTCCTCTTTCGCCTGTAGGCCTATTCCTTTCCTTCCTTTGTCCTTCATGTCCAACCTTAATCACTTCGAGCACCATAGACGATAGGATCATCTGCATGACCTGATGAACCTCTTCCACTACCACCTCCTTCACTGAGGCTCTCAAGTTAGCACTCTCGTCTCCGCCCTCTGGATGAGGGGTCTCAGGCTCTTCATGAGCTACCTCTTTGGCCTTAGGCCTTCCTTTCATGACTCGTGGTTAAACACCATGTCCCCCACGACCTCCACCACGTGAAGCCTTTGAAGATCTACCGCCTACCATCTTCTATGCACGCTATAAGATTCAAACATCAACACGGTCATTCAAGCTATTAGCTCAGTTTATGTCAAGTATAGTAAGTCCCTAATTACAGTGGCCAGTTGTGTTACCTACTTACTTTACTCTTCATACCCCAAGCATTTCCTATCCTGACTACATCAGTATCTAAATCTACTCTCATTGCGAATTGCCTGTTTATATTTTTGTGTGTGTGTGATTTTATGTTTTTCATAGAAAAATCAAATACAAAAATATATATAAAAAAATACAAAAATAGATTTTTTTCAAAGGATTATGTTTTGCAACATGTGAGAAATGATAGTACATTAGTGAGATCAGTTGCATACTTCACTCATTCATAAAGTCTAGACATGATCAGATATGATGTGTAGCCAATATCTGACTATTATGCAGAAAAGTAAATTCATGTGATCAAACTAAACATACATGCTTGTGTGTATTCATCTGAGTACTTTTGAGTTGCTTTAGCTTATCAGAATGAATGTTTGTTAAGATACATCTCTCACACCTGTTGAAACTATATGAAATCATGAGATCTGTTACAAAGCATCATTTCACTTCTCTGTTATGAGTCATCATAGACCTAAAGTACTGAGATATCCTCTGTTGTAAGTCATTACAGACCTGGATTCTCTTTTTGATGCAAAAAGATGCCAATGTGCACAACCTATTCAAATGAATAGTCAGAGCTGATCAAATGGTTATCCATGATCATCCTCTATTAACTAAGTAACATGAACTCTGGTGATAGCTATGTTTCAGGTAATAAGTTGAGCATGTGTTCTTTCTTACATTTCATGACGATAGTTGAGCTCTCTTAGTCTCTGTATGCTTCACATCATGTCATATCTAAATCAACACTAATCAATCCAAGAATTGAAAAGTAAGTGAGTTGATAATTGTGTTAAAACACTCATTGTCTGTCCTTAGATCTTGTGTCTCCTTTGCTGTGATATCACTAACCTGGAACACACTTGATTTTATTTTATTCATTGTCTATGACTCTCCACATTTATTTTGAAATGTTGAATTGAAAGGATGATGCTATATGTTCCAAGTATTTGTGTAAATTTAAAATAGAATGTGTTTGAAAATTACAATATGAATATACATAATCTTGCAAATAAATGATTTTTAAGTTGAAAATCAGATGATATTTGATTTTAGGTTGAGACTAAAATGAAAGGACAAAAGAAATTAAGAAGAAATAAAATAAAAATTTTATAAATTGAAAGTGCAAAATGCAAAAAGTTTAAAATTGGGGATCTAAATGGTAAAAAGTGTGAAAGTGAAGAATTGGAAATCACAAGTGTTTAAATCATGAAATTCAACTTATGCACCTAAACAATGCACATGCGCCTTAATAGGAACATGATGAATTTTTCAGGATTATACAAGTGTTGGACGTTTTCCATGCGTCTAAACAGTTGTAATACATCTATGAAAATTACAAGTGTTGGGCGTTTGTGATAATCCCATGCGTCTAAATAGTGTGTTAGATGTTTATTATGTCTCATGTGTCTGCATAGTTTCAAAATTTCAAGTGTTAGACGTTTTACAAAGTCCATGCGACTGAACAGTGCAAAAGCGCCTAAACAGTGCTTATGCGTCTGAACAGTTCTCATGAGTTTGACTTAAAACGCACAACAGTGCTCACACGTCTAACAAAATAAGTGAATTCTAGGTTTTCATACGCTCAAACAGGGACCATACGTCCGAACAGGGCTCATACGCCTAAAATTTCACTTATATATATTGAACACTTATGCGTATTTTTCATTCACACTTCAAAATCTCATAACCAAAACCCTCGAACTGCGACTGTCAAACATCAACATATCCGTATTTCATCTGAAATCGAATCAAATCTTTGAGTATACATTGTATTTGATATATAAACGTAAGTTTGTGATTCAAATATATAAATTTTGGGTTAAATCAATGTTTTGTCATAGACGATTGAATGCTATTTGGGCGTTCGAACCAATATAATCCAAGTTTAATCTGATCAAATGAGTATCATATCAAAAACTGACACTGGATTATTGATAAGAACACATTTTCGAGTCTGTTGATGTATTGTTTTGATCTTAAAGTGAAAATTTTTGTGGATGATGAAATCAGTCGACTATACATAGTCGAAGAAGAAGAAGATGAACAGACAGTAAATTTTTAACAAAAACAAATAAAAATTAAAATTAAATCAAAATTGAAATGTCAAATAATAAATTCAACGTGAATAAAGATTAATATTTTACAAATTTGAAATCTTAATTCAAAAGTAAAAATAAAAGGTCAAATTAAAAAATCAAAATCAAAAGTCATATGTAGAAATAAATTTCATTAATCAATATTCAATGTTCTCATAATACTTTTGTTGTCTTTTGCAGATGGCAGAATTAAAATTTGAGCCAAAGCATAATGTAGCTACTTTCTTAGATGATGAAAACAGAGAAGCTACGAGATATGAGGATATTATCAGATTTTTACTCAGAACAAAATATGTGTATGCTATGTGTGCAAGGCCCATGATAAATGGAAGAATGATCAAAAAATTCTGGAGAACTGCTCAAGTTAAAAGAGATGATCAAGGAAACAAAGTTTTAAGAGCCTTCATCACATCAGAAAGAACGCTTGAAGTTTCTGAAGAAGCAATTAGACAAGCTCTAAGACTGGGTGATAATGATCCTGAAGATTTATCAGAATATACATTTAATGAATGTAGAGAAGTTTTTATACAGATGGGTCATCCAGATCATTTCCTTAAGAAGCAATTTTTTAGAGCTCGTGTATTAAGGCATTGGAAGCTTTTATGCTATATCTTTCAACATTGCATGTCAAAAAGAAGTGCGGGTTGGGATTCATTCCCTGTAGACATTGCATCTCCAATTATAGCCTTATCCACAAACAGAAGATTTAATATGGCTAAGTGGATAATGAATGGATTCATTTTCAATCTGAAAGCGGTGTAAGGCATAAGTATTTGATGTACCCAAGATTTCTTCAACTTCTTATCAATGATGCAAACCCAGATCTGTATGCTGAAGAAGTTATTGGTGAAAAGATTGAGTTAGAGCACATGTCAGAGATTGTTTACAAAAGACTAGCACTGATCACTGGTGCTCAAAACATTCCAGTTTTTTATTATATCAGGAATGTATCAATGGATGAAGTTGATATTACTCAGCCATACTTCCATCTAACTGAAGAAGAAACAATAGATCCAAATGATCTGATTGAAGATGTAGAAGTTGATGAAGAAAGTGATGATGATGTGTCTGAAATTTCATCAAGTGAAGAAAGTGATAATGATGATGATGGTAATGATGATGCCACTGAGGCAAATCAAGAAGGAAACGAAGAAAGAAATGCAGAAGATACTACAAATGAGACACAACCTATGATTGAAGAAAATGTTGAGGAAGATGTACAAGAAAGAAATTCTCAAAATCAAGCATCTGATTCTGACTTTATCAATGATATTTCATTCAAGCCAGTATTTGAAATTGATACAAATGAAGGAGCTGAAGAAATCCCTGTTAGTATGTCACACAATGTGTCTATACAAACAGAGGAAATAGTTGAAGTTGGTGAGAATTGAAAGAAGAAAATTTAAACAAAGAAAAAAAGATTGAAGAGTTGAAAGTTGAAAATGAAAGAATGAAAGAGATAATCAGATCTTGTGAAAAAGAAATTCAAAAACTCAAAGATGAAAATTTAAAGTTGTCTGAAGAAAATGTGTTAAACCATGAAAAGATTGTTAGTTTTGCCAAAGATAAAGAAGATGTGATAAAGAACTTTGAAGTAATGATTAAAGATTATGATAGTCTTGAGGAGAAATTCAAGAAATTATCTGAAGAAAATGAAAATCTCAAAGCTGAATTGCTAAAGGAAAGAGAAGCTCAGAAATCTATATCTCCAGTACATGTGATCAGTACTGAGATGCAGGTTGAAGAAAATCTTGAGCAAAGAAAAGGCAAAAGGAAAGTGAATGAGTTAGAAGATATTGATAAAACTGAATCCTCTTCTAAGCTTCAAAGAACTGAAGAATTCGTTGAAGTGCAAAATGGTCAAGAAAAAATTGATGCTTTAGATAATATTGAAGAAATATACAATGATGATTGGTATGATGAAGTTCTTGATAATGAAGATATTGATGAAGCTGAATTTGTGTCACATTTCTCTTCACAAGAAGATATACAAGAACAAGATGAAGTACCACAAGATTTTGAAGAAAAATATAATTATCTTGTGAACATGAAATAAAATCGAGTATATTTGGATGGACTGACTGTTTCTCAGATTAATGATGAATACGAGAAATGTATCTATGCAGAGTCAGTTGCTTCAATAGATCCAAATGAGATAGTGGTTGAGCATGGTGAATGGATAAGAACAAAAGAAGTAATAAATGTAGAAGAACTGTCTAGTTCTAAGCTGCACCATCCTGATCCAGATGATATGAGTATTCCCGCTCTTAGATCATGGTTGCAAGCTAGAAATTGCCCTTGGAGGAAGCTAAAGAGATTACAATCTGTATATTTGAGAAATCTTGTCAGAAGCATTCAAGAAACTGAGAAACAAATGAAGGAGATGATAGTGCTTGATACAGATAACCTTAGTATCTTGAAATAACAAAAAGAACTAGAATGTTAAAGCCTCAAGAGATAAAACAAATGTCAAGATTTGATGTTGCTCATGCTCATAGAAAAGAATTGATGGAAATGTTTGCTGATCTAGAAAGACAAACTTATAAAGCATCAACTGAACAAAGGCACATTCTTGATAGTTCAAGAACAACCGGAGACTTGGTAAGAAATATATTGCAAAAAGGACAATCAGTTGCTGAACTGTTGAATGCTATGATTGCTCCAGATTTTACCAACCAAGTAAAGATCATTGCATGGAAGTATGATGAAGTGTTTGATGCCTTTTTGATAAGAGAGTAAATGTTGTATGTGATGTTTATCATTTTTACTCCAGTCTCATAAAACTTCCTGTGCAAGATTTAAAAGAGCTGAATAGATTATCTCTGATCAATCCTTCTGATTCAAAGCGTGGGAAGATGTTTGTAGAATTATTAAGAAGAGGATTGGATAGATCAAGTAATTTTCTTAACAAAAGATGTGATCAAGAGGACAAAGAGTATTTTGTTACTCTGAAGAAAAACAAGAAGATTAAGGGAGTCTAATCAGAAGAAGAACATTCTTTGATAGAATTTTGTGATAAATATTTTGAAAAAGTTACAACTCCTGGACTGAAAGTGATTGAAGGTAATCAAAACTCAAAGTCAATTCTCAGATGGTTTTATAACACTGAGACACTTGAGCTGAGGTTAGTCCGAAATCTAGAAAGATGGGATGAGGACATGATTACTTTATTTGGAGTTTTTGAACTAAAACTGTTACATCCAAGTTATATTTCATTTTTGTCAGTTCAAAAATTTGAGAAAGTATCTCCTGAAGTGGCTGAGCAAGACAAGAAATATTTCATTTCTATTATCAATGTGATGAATGCTGCCATGGAAAGAATATCTTTGAGAAAAGCTCTTGCGTATGCCAACATTCTCAAGAAAGATATTAAAGATATTGAATTCATGAGAATATCAAGAAAAGGGGTATTAGAAGTGTACTCAAAGGAAATTAACAAACCTATTGAGTTATATGCTAACATTGATATTTCATGTCTTTCAAAAGATACATTGGAGAGAATGGACAAGATGGAGATTAAAACAAATGAAGCTAAACCAGAACAAGGCATTCTTGCATGTAAATTCAAGTCTGCTATATCAAAAGCTTTGAAAAGTTAGATATGTACAAACACAAGCCGATGTTCAAAGTCAAAGAAGAACCAGATGATTATTTTGAATGATGAAGTCAAGACTGAAGATAAAATTGAAGATAAAGTTAGCAGTCAAAGCTTGAAGAGTTTGAAGAATGAAGACCATGTCAATCTTAGGGGGAGTATTGTTAAGTGCTCTGAGAAAGATTAACATGTTGTCTTTATTTATCTTTTGATAGTTTGTAATAGTATAGGGACTATTTGTGTAATTTGTTAGTTCCTTTACTTTTTGTTTTCAGTATAAATTGCTTAGATTTGCAGGTAGATAAAAACGAATACACAAGATATTCGAATCTGCTTTCATACTTGTAATTGTCTTAGCTTGATATTAATGAAAACTTGAATTTTATTGATATCTTGTTTTGATTTGATTACTTTGTGTGAATTTCATTGAATTGTGTTACAAATCATCACATATTTATTCATTTGATCCTATCAAACTTGCTCTATAACCCGTATCCATATTATTTTCATAAATGGTCTTGTCTAAGCCCATTATTATTATTTGGCTCGCCTAGACATTATTCTGGGCGTTACACATGACTGACTGCAAGGTAGCTAAGATACCCATAGCATGAAACCACTCCTTGGGCCTGATCTTGAGGGGGAGTGTGTGGATGAACACCTTTACAGGGCTATGATTAGGTCTCTTATGTATCTTACAGCTAGAAGGCTTGATATCATGTTTGCCATATGTGTTTATGCAAGATATCAAGCCAACCCCAAGATGTCACATCTTATCACTATCAAGAGAATTTTGAGATATCTTAAAGGCGCATCAACACTTGGTTTTTAGTATCCTACAAATTCTGGCTTTAGTCTGTATGCATATATAGATAGTGATTATGGTGGCTGTAACATGATTGTAAAGTCTACATCAGGGGATGTCAGTTTCTTGGTGAAAGGGTTGTCTCATGGCAATGCAAGAAACAATCCTGTGTCTTTGCATGATGAGCAGAGAGTTAAATATCTTATATAAGCTATTGGGATGATTAACTGAGTAGCTTTTTCTAAAACTAATTCATATTATTTCTTAAAATCTGTGTGTCCTATTTTGTCTATTTTATCAACTTCATAAGCTCTTGTTTTCTCTGGATGAAAATCTTTTTAGAAGACTTTCCTTAAACTTTAAAAATATTGATATTTTTGTCCTTCGAAAGATATGGATTTATCTTCGGAAGAAATTTATGCCTTTAACAGAAACTACCGTCTAAGTAAAATTGCATTCAGAAATATTTATGAAATGTCTTCTGAAGCTTAAATCTATTCTTAAGCACTTGTATGTTTTCAAGGACAATTTTCTTCCAAAGCAATTAATCTCAAAAGCTTTATTCTTAGCTGAATAATGCATTCAAGTCTTAATTCTCTTCCGAAGCACAATTTCCAAAATTATCAAGAATATCTTCCGAAGTCATTTTGGCTTCGAAAGCTTTTTTTTCAAAACCTCCGAAGAAAATTACCTTCGGAAGATTTTCGACTACCAAGAAAACTACTTCTTGAGCAAAAAGCAAACTACTTTTTCAGAGGTGGGACCGACATCCGGATTTCAAGGTTTATCCTCTTTCATTAACTTTGTCTTAAATCTGTTTCATATATAAATGCAACAGTTCCCCCCTCTTTCTTTATCATCTTCGTCTTACTCCAGACCTAAATTCCCAAAATTCTCTCTGAAACCGCCTTTTGTTCTTCTTTTCCTTCACTGCTAAACTTTCTCAAATGACCAACCTTAACCGCAGAAATGACCCAAACTTTTCCATGTAGTTACACAGGCAACATAATCAGGTTGCTCTATTAAACTCTAAGAAATATCCTCATTTCTTAGAGGTTTGTTGATTCTTGACTTTGTAAAACTACTACACCTCCCTTGCCATTGATCCTGTTCTTTATAAGGATCATTTGTTTGACTTCTAGAAGACCTATCAAGTGGTCATCCTAGATGGGGAGAAGGAATTGTCTACTACAGTTCAGGGGAGGATAATTTTCACCACTCCAGCCATCATAACACCCATCTTCACCTGGATGATGAGGAAGGTGGGTTGTCTTTTCCCAAAGAAGTTGTCAATCAATCCTTCCAGCAGATGGGCTATAAGAGGGATTTCCCTATAAACACCTTTAGGAAACGGAACGTCTCATCCCAGTGGAAGTACTTACTTCATGTGGTCATCCATAACTTGTCTAACAAGCATGGGGTTGGGACCGATTCCTAAAGATCACTCCTTCATAGTGTATGGGATGGTTCAAGGGGTCAAGTTCAAGTACTCTCAAATTGTTTATACAAACTTGCTTGCTAACTTAGAATCCTTAGAATACTATATGTTTCCTATTCTCAACTATGAATTGGGCTCACACTTAAGGGAAAAAATATTGTGCATAAATTAGGACAGATGAAGCCCGACATCTTTAAGATCTTGAAGAAGCCAACTGTTGGCTTCTCTGGGGTAGAAACAACCATGGTCCCAAAAATATTAGAGCTCATTGCTTAAGGTGACAACCTAGCCATACAAGCTACTGTTGAACCCATACCTTCTACCTATCAACCACCAATAGAGCCATAAATCACCTTCACCTAACAAAGAAGATCCAAACAAACCCATGCATAAGCTATTCAGCATGTGCATGCCCCTATATCACTACCCACACAAGAAGAAGTGGACACTAGAGCTCCTACTTCTCTAGAGGAGCAAACCACTCCCATCACTTCAAGAACCAGTGCTGAGGTTCCTCATACTTAGCCTGATAAGCTCACTAGCCCAATAATCTTAAGCCTTCACTTAGAGTGTCAACACTCTAGTGAATAACCTTAAGGGAAAAGTTACCATCCCCAGCCATTAGATCTAAACCAGCCAATTCCCAACCTTGATTCTATGATGATGAGGACTTGGGATTCATTGAGTATCATGAGTCTCTTTTCTCTTCCCCTACCTAAAGAGAGATGAGTGCTCCTACTTCTCCCTTGTCTAGCCCACATCATCTACCCACTATTGAGGTGGATCTCCTTGAACCTTTTCATGAGGTCCATATGGAAGAGGTCTCACTTTTGCAAGTGATTACATTATTAAGACCTAAAACTTAGCAACTTAACCCACTGATACTCTATCTAAAGTATTCAGTAAGCAGAGAAAAACCAACAACATCATGCTGGTGGTGAGATTAAGGACTTTGGTCCACTTTTCTCATCCCCCACTGAAACTTCTGATGAAGAGGAGGGAATCTGAGACTAAAGGTGAAAAAACTGTAAAAAACATGTACCTACCTAGTCTCTAAGGTTAGTCACTTGGAATCTTAGGTGACTACCTAACAAAATAGGGTCAATGATCAACAACTTGAGATATCTTATCTCAAGAAGAAACTAGCTGGGAGACCTTTAAGAAGAGCTCAAACAGGAACACAAGAACCTATGGATGTGATTGACTTAACTCCAGGCTCACCTATTCAAGTGGGTGATTGGGAGTTCTTCACAGAGCATGGACTTTGAGGACTCACCATCCTCACTTGAAATTGTTAATGCTCAAAAACTTCCTGAAGTTCACATTAATGTGGACTCTATAGACTGCTTTATTTAGAGTCTCTTTGTGGAAGGTATACCAAGGGCAGTGTCATCTCCATCATAAGGAACTTCCAACTACATCATAGGGTTGATGTATGATACAGAAAAAGAGCTCTTATTCTTCAAAGAGTTCAAAGGCAGCAAGAAGTCTTCAATTTTCAGACTTTGAACTACTATGAAGGTCTTGACCTTGTTATCATGCCACTTGTCAATCCAAGCCAATCTAGACAAGCGGACAAGTTGGCTCAAAGGATTCAAGACAAGATCACTAAAGAGTTCAACCTCAAAAGGAGATAGAGGCAAAAAGGCAATGTCATTGGTCAACTGGATGTTGAGGAAGACCCTAAGATTAGCTTCAAAGGGAAAACCTTGACTGAAGGCCCAATGATAGAACCTGAGAGCCCTGTCACACCGACAACTGCTTAAGAAGTCCATTCCGTTGATGAGACACCTACTGGTGAAGGTGATTCTCAATCTCTCTTTGGCCAGAGCTTGGAAGCTACATCATGCTATGAAGGCCAAAGATATCTCCATCTTGTGTCATCAAGGTCTATGGGTGACAAGGGAAAAAGGGTTCTAACCCCTGAGGAGATTGAGGAGGAGGAGAGAGAGAGAGGAAAAGGAAGCTAAGGGGAGAAAGTTCCTCCACTGGGTCTGTTGGCTTCATGGAAGCTGCAGTTAGGGCTGCCCCCAGACCAAATACTCAGGATGATAAGTAAGGGCGGTAAGGATAAACTAGTAACATACTAGGAACTATGATATTGAGAATATCATCTCCCTTCCTTTAGAAGAATGAATGAACTGGCTGACATTGGAAAGTTAAAAGAGAGGAAAGAAGCAATGGATGCAAGATTGCTTCTTCAAATCAAAGAGGAAACGAGACTGAAAAGGCCCTACAAACATGTTCCTACCCTCTCCCTCGTTCAAGAAAGCCCTACATAAGAGGCTGTGGCTCCACAAGAATTTTAGGTAGACAAAGAAACTGATAGGATCAATATGTTCAACTACCTGAGTACCACATGCCTATATCAGGTAGATTCACTCTTCCCTTATCCTTTGAGTAGATAGAGTTTGAGTATCTTAAGAACCTTGAACTTTAAGTATTCAAAGAGAGAAAGTCAACAAAGAGAAAGATGAGAGAAAAGGCTTCGGAGGAAAGAGCCATAATCCAAACAAGCATGAAAAAGTCTGCTGATAGGTAGAGAATGATGAGCTTCTTAAAGCTGTATGGATTCTTTGGAAGGAGACTTGGCCCTATGTATGTATCTATTATGGATGACCATATTAGGGTAATCAAGCAGAAGATCAAAAGAGGAGAACTTGTTGACTTACACTGTGGAAAGTAGAGCTTCCTACAACTGTGGAAAGTATGGACACATCGCGTCTTACTGTCTTTATATAAGAAACCAAGGAAAAGAGTTGAACTTCATGACACTAAACCTATCTTATCAAAAACGAGATCCATGACTCCACCAAAAAGGGTCAGTGAACCTAAAGTTCAACCCATTAGCCAGTCGTTTGTTTACCACAAACAGGCCTTACACAAAGCTGGCCTATGGAAAGAAAAATCTATTTCAATGTCTGGTAATGAGAACAAGAAGAAAAATGATCTTCCCTCACCGTTTAATGGACAATGGGTAGAATTTATGATGTGTGATGCCTCTGGGACACCCAAGCCGGTTAAGGCCCGGGTCCCTAACCTTAACTTATGTTTTCAATTGAATGTGCAGGGTGTTCGCTATAGTGCCAAAACAAACACTTGGATTGTAGATAGTGGAGCATCCAGGTACATGACTAGGAACCGGGCACTCCTGTCAAACGTCAAACAAATAAAAGGAGGCCATGTTTCATTTGTTGGAAACAAAGGAAGTTATATCATAGCTCAAGGGGAAGTGGGAATCAGAAAATGATGTTTGACAAGGTAAACTATATTCAACAACTTCAAAATAATTTGATTTCTGTTTCCGAAATATGTGACAAGGGATTTAAGGTAGTTTTCGACAATAAGAAATGTTATGTCCTGAAAAAGGACTATGTGATTCCGGAGGACCAAGTCTTAATGCCAGCCTCAAGATATGATGACCTTTACGTATTAGATCTATCAAAGGCCTCCATAATGGATCATCAAGTTCAGTGTTTTCTTGTCAAAAGCTACTGAGAAGGATTAGATCTCCTGGCATAGGAGAATGGGGCACATCAATCCACGGAAGATGAACCACTTGATCCAGAATGATCTAGTGCGAGGAGTAAACGTCAAAAACTTCCAACTCCTAGATTTTTGTGTCGCCTGCAAGAAAGGCAAACAAAAAAAGAAGTCTTATAAGGAAAAGAAAGTTAATTCGATAGAACTGCCTCTTGAGCTTCTTCACATGGATATGTTTGGTCCGGTCAGTACAAGAAGCATCGCAGGCGACTTCTACTGCTATGTAGTTATAGATGACTACTCAAGATTCTCTTGGGTGATATTTCTGAAATCAAAATCAAAAACATTTGAGTCATTCAATGAATTGGTAACTACACTGGAGTCACTCTAAAAGCTAAAGGTAAGACAAGTACACTCAGACAACGGAACCGAGTTCAAGAACCAATGGATGGAGGCTTTCTGCAAAGAAAAGGGAATTGTGCACCAGTTCACTTCCGCCTACACTCCTTAATATGAACAGAGTTGCTGAGAGAAAGAATCACAGCTTGATAGAGACAGCACAAACAATGCTAGCAGACTCAAAACTGCTATCCGATTTTGGAATGAGGCAGTTTCCAATGCGTGTTGCACGTTAAATCGAGTTCTGGTCGTAAAACGTCATGGCAAGAGGTGTTACGAGTTACTTCAACGACATAAACCAAATCTAGAGTATCTCAAACCGTTTGGAGCACCATGTACATTGCTGAAGAAAACTCAAGAAGACAAGTTTAGCGAGAAGGCGGACGCCGAAATCTTTCTAGGATACAACATATTGAATAAGAGAGTGTACAACAACTCAACGGGTCAAGTAGAAGTGTGGTGTAATGTCAAAGTTTAGAGATACACTACCACTCTTGCTGGAAAAGGACCCGCATTCTTTTTCGACTATGATGGATTCTTCAAGTCCTTCAATATTCCTCTCTCCACTTCTGACGATGAGTTAGCAACCAAAATGATGTATGATGTCTTAAACACACCAACACAAGACTCAACATCATCTGGTTCACAAGGTGAATCATGTAGTCAATCAGGGGGACCACTCAAGGTAAGTGACTCCTCCTCTGACGATGAAGCCCTGGAGAATGATCAGAACGATCAAGAGGAACAAGTTCCTACTACTACAAGTCCACAAGCATCTGACGTTGATGCCTCTGAGTCTTCAGAACCTCACACTTCTACTGCCTCAGATACGGAACCAAACGTTCATAATCTTGATTCTGAGGTAGTTGTTCACACCACTCCTGGATCACGCCTAAATGTCTATCATCCTCTGGACAATGTCATTAGGGATGTCAGATGAGGAGTTCAGATAAGAAATCAGCTGTATTCAGCTGATTATGCCTCGGTAATGGAAAAAGGGTATCTTCATAATGGTGCATACCGCTATTTTGTGTCTCAGTTTGAGCCAAAATACGTCAGTGAAGCCCTATATGATGAGGCATGGGTGAGTGCCATGCAAGAAGAACTTCTTCAGTTCAAGAAGTTAGGCATATGGACACTAGTGGATAGACCGAAATATGCTAAGGTCATTGGTACCAAATGGGTCTTGAAATGTAAGAAAGATGACCAAGGTGTCATCATCAAGAACAAGGCTCTACTTGTAGTCCAAGGATTTCGACAAGTCGAGGGAATTGATTACAATGAAGAATTTGCGCCTGTGGCGAGAATGGAAGCCATCCGTATCTTCCTAGCCTATGACTCTTACATGAAGATTAAAGTTAGTGTATGTCAGTCAACTCGAAGGATTTGAGGATCCCTATCATCAGGACAGAGTTTACAAACTAGATAAGGCTCTCTACATGCTTCACCAAGCCCTGAGAGCATGGTATGAAAAACTCTCAACTCACCTTGTGAAACACGGATTTCACAGAGGGGTAATTGACTGTACATTGTTCATCAAAGAAAGGATGGTGATATGATGCTTGTTCAGAACGAAGACTTATGTAAAAAATTTGAAGCAGTAATGAAGGCAGAATTTGAAATGAGTGCCATGGGAGAGATGAAGTTCTTTCTCGGGATATAGGTGGATCAAACACCAAAGAAGATATTTCAACATCAGACTAAGTATGTAGGGGATATTCTCAGTCGGTTTGACATGGAGAATGCTTCGGCAGCTGGGACTCCACTTGCTACAAACCATGATGTAGCACCCGACGAGAATGGTGATCTGTTTATGCCACCATGTACCGAGGAATGATTGGATCCCTCATGTACCTCACTGCTCAAGACCTGATATCATGTACGCGACATGTCTTTGTTCAAGATATCAGGCGAAACCAAAAGTTAACCATCTTATAAGGGTCAAGAGGATATTTCTTTATCTGAAGGGTACACCAATACGTGGGTTGTGGTATCCCTATGACAATGATTTTGAGCTTATTGCGTACAGTGACTTGAATTATGGTGGCTACAAGATGAACTACAAATCCACCTCAGCAGATTGTCAATTCTTTTAAGAGAAGATTAGTCACGTGGCAGTGTAAGAAGCAGACATCAGTTGCGTTGTCAACTTGTGAAGCTGAATGTGTTGCTACAGCAAGCTGCTGTTCTCAAATCATTTGGATTCAACAGTAGATGCGGGACTACGGTTTGATGTTTTCAAACACTCCTATATTTGTTGATAATTCTGCTGCATAGCTGTTACTGAAAATCCTGTCCAACATCCTAAAACTAGACTGATGTGCTTCAAATTATACATATAAAACATATCAATTGCACATCAATTATTATATAAACTCTTATTGAAAATTATGATTTAATACCTAAATCATTCATATTGTGTTTCCAGGCTTGGAAAAGACCAAGATGAACAAAAGAGCAAAAATAAGAAGAAAATGAAGAAAACCAAGTTTTGGAATTCAAGCATGGGGTCGTGCTTCATGAGGCACGCCCCCATGCCAAGCCTGAAATACACCCCCATGCTTAAATCAACACACCCACGTGTTTGTTGGTTAGGAAAGAAAAAAAGAATCATTCCCCGACCTGAGGCACGAGGACGTGCCCCAGGAGGCACAGGGCTGTGCCGATTGAACACGGGGCCGTGCCAATTGAACACGGGGACGTGCCCGACAACCCCTGAGCGTACGAGCCAACCAACTTTTATGTACATTGTACTAGCACGGGGCCGTGCCTTTTTGGCACGGGGCCATGCTTAAACATTCCAGAAAACCTATAAATAGGACTTCATTTGCAACTTGAAGATGAGCTTTTGGGAGGTGAATTATTGGTGTTCGCTCTCAGGAACCCAACCTTTGGAGGTCATTAGAAGGTTTTGGAGTTTTATTCAACACCTAGAAGAAGCTTGGGATTATCTAAACATCATCCATTATGGATCACTGGTTTGATTGTTCTAATTTTCTAAGGATTTCATTACTATCTTTTATCTTTGTTGTTATGTTCAAGCTCCTTGTGAGCTAAACTTCATGTGCTATCCTAATTTAATGAAACTTATGTAATTTGTGATGAATTAATGCTGTGATAAATATTATGTCAATGTTATGGTGGTCTTGGGAAAACTATTGATGGGTAGCATCTACATTTGAACGGGAAGTTATAAATTTATGGTTTGTGATTGTGATTGTCATACACGGTTGAAAAACGTATGATCAACTTTCATTCGCGAAACAGGTCTTCATAATAGATCCATGTCTAATGAACTAGAAATGGTTATTAGAAATCATATCACTTTAACGTTCTGATCATTTGCGGGATCCCTTTTATTAGTTTGAGAAATCTTCAGTAATTGTTACGGTTTTCTAAAATTAATGGTATGTTAGGAAGGAACATGATTACTCTCTTTTTAACATTAAGTTATGTTTTTAGAAATCGTATGTCAAATAGGACACAAAAGATTTACCTACATTACTAGAGCTTTGATCTGAGCTGTAAAACTCAGCCTTACAGGATCTAGTCACTACAGCAGCAGGATAGACGAGAAATCACGCCAGCTCATCTTTATAAACATTAACATAATTAAATTATTAAATATCTTTAATCACACCACCAATTCATCACAGTTACATAAGTGTAATCAAAATTAGGATAACACCCTTACTTCACTGAAAGAATCACCAAAAGTCTCAACCTATCTTTATTTATCTTTATCTATCTTTAGTTATTGTTATCATGTTTAACTTATCATTTTCTAAAAACATAAAATTGATAGTCAATTATGAGGGTTGTTGAGTAAGCTTAGTGTGTCCACAGATTGATACTCGGTTCTTACCAACACTATATTACCACATGACATGTACACTTGCCTTTTGTGTGTGTGGTTTAGTATTAGTAATAACCAATTAAAACTTAATATGTGCGTAAAATCTTTATCAAAATATATATACTATCCACCCCATCAAGTTTTTTTCGCCGTTATCGGGGACACATGTTAGTTTAAAAGATGATCCAAATTTTGACTATTTTGTTTTATATTAAAATAATTAAAAAATTAAATCTGTTGCAAAAAGTCACTATAGTTTGTGGCAACACCAGTTGTCATAAAACAAAATATAAATATTTGTTTTCGAGAAATAAATAAGCAAATAAAGCAAACTCAAATAATCTTTAAAATATTTTTTGTGATATCTTGAAAAGCAAAAGGAGTTGGTGAAAATATTCAAACATGTAAAATGAAACCCTTATACCCAATTCCATCCGATGTGTAAGCTTATTTTTTAGCCTTAAACAAGCTTTGAATTTAAGCATTTTTTGCTTTCATTATGGATACATTGAGGGTGCCTTATGTTGCGTGTGAATTAGAACTTGTTTTGGGTATGCATTTCAAAACCTTATAAGTGTTTCTTGCGTAAAAAAGATTTAGGCAATTAGGAAAACCCGACATTCGAGCCTGTACCATTTTCAAATATCCTTACCTAAACATTATCCCTAGTTAGCCCTGTTGAGCTTAAACATTTTCATTTTCCATCACCCAAACCACTAAGCCACTTAACCAAAAAGCCTTCAACAAAACCTATTTTTGTTAAAGATATGTTTTGGCTTATTTCAAAAAAAAGAAAAAAGAAAAAGAAAAAGAAAGAAAGAAAGAAAGAAAAAAGGGAGAAGAAAACTAGTTTCATCATTAGATATGTGTTCGAGAAAGGAAAATGATATGAAAGATTCCTACTTGTGCGGAACTAATTTCATGAAGGAAAATGCAACAAAAACCAAACCGAATCCAAGAATTCAACACCCAAATCCGATGGGTGCTTTTGGCTCCAAGCCGAATGACCCTTAAAAAAGGATAACTACGTACATAATTGGGTTAAGGGGGAGGTGCAGTTTTTGAAAATACAATACAGGCCTGACGATCTGACCAAAAATGAGTCCTCAAGTTAGCATATCCCTTCTAGCTTGAGTATTGTATAAGAACCATTTTATTGGTTTCCTTTTAGTTTATCAAATAAGCCAAGACCAGTGTTTTTAGCATTTGCCACTTTTACCCAAATAATCCATACCCTGAACCCGAGCCAAATTACAACCCACCAAAGACCTAATGATTTATGAAAGTAATACTTAACATAGGTGTAGATTTGATCCCTTATCAAGCATATGATTTCACACGTATTCATACTAGGTAATTGAGCGTGTTAGTCATACATCAACTTATGTATGATTTCATATATATAGCCAAGTGTGAGTGCACCTTGTGAGAAGTGTGAATTTTACATGTTAAAAATATTTAGAAACCATTCTATTGCTTGAAAGGATATCATTCCACATGTGTTTAACTATTTATATTTGGGTAAACCAAGTTTGCATGTATAGTTCTCGAAAGACATATTTATAACATCATTTATTTGGTTTTTGGTGGTGTTGCTATTTTGAGTGATTTTGCTTGAGGACAAGCAAAGAATAAGTGTGAGGATATTTGATGTGCTTCAAATTATACATATAAAACATCAATTGCACATCAATATTCTATAAACTCTTACCGAAAATGATGATTTAATACCTAAATCGTTTTATTGTGTTTTCAGGGGTGGAAAAGACCAAGATGAACAAAAGGAGCAAAAATAAGAAGAAAATGAAGAAAACCAAGTTTTGGAATTCAAGCATGGGGTCGTGTTTCATGAGGCACCCCCCATGCCCAGCCTAAAACACACCCCGTGCTTAAATCAACACACCCCCATGTTTGTTGGTCTGACAAGACAAAAAGTACGGTTCCCCGACCCGAGGCACGGGGGCATGCCCCAGGAGGCATGGGGCCATGCCCCACCACAAACACGGGGTCGTGCCCGACAACATCTGAGCGTAGGAGCCGACCATCTTTTACGTACATTGTACTAGCACGGGGCCGTGCCTTTTAGGCACGGGGCCATGCTTAAATATTCCAGAAAGCCTATAAATAGGACTTCATTTGCTACTTGAAGAGGAGCTTTTGGGAGGTGAAGTGCTGGTGTTCCCTCTCAGGAACCCAGCCTTTGGAGGTCATTAGAAGGTTTTGGAGTTTTATTCAACACTTAGAAGAAGCTTGGGATTATCTAAACATCATCCATTATGGATCATCGGTTTGATTTTTCTAATTTACCGAGGATTTCATTACTATCTTTTATCTTTGTTGTTATGTTCAAGCTCCTTGTGAGCTAAACTTCATGTGCTATCCTAATTTAATGAAACTTTTGTAATTTGTGATGAATTAATGCTATGATAAATAATATGTTAATGTTATAGTGGTCTTGTGAAAACTATTGATGGGTAGCATCTACATTTGAACGGGAAGTTATAAATTTATGGTTTGTGATTGTGATTCTCATACACGGTTGAAAAACGTATGATCAACTTTCATTCGCGAAACCGGTCTTCATAATAGATCCATGTCTAATGAACTAGAAATGGTTATTAGAAATCATATCACTTTAACTTTCTGATCATTTGCGGGTTCCCTTTTATTAGTTTGAGAAATCTTTAGTAATTGTTACGGTTTTCTAAAATTAATGGTATGTTAGGAAGGAACATGATCAACTCTCTTTTTAACATTAAGTTATGTTTTCAGAAATTGTATGTCAAATAGGACACCACAGATTTACCTACATTACTAGGGCTTTGATCTGAACAGTAAAACTCAGCCTTACAGGATCTAGTCACTACAGCAGCAGGATAGACGAGAAATCATGCAAGCTCATCTTTATAAACATTAACATAATTACATTATTCAATATCTTTAATCACATTACCAATTCATCATAGTTACATAAGTGTAATTTAAACTACGATAACACCCTTACTTCACTGAAAGAATCACCAAAAGTCTCAACCTATCTTTATTTATCTTATCTATCTTTAGTTATTGTTATCATGTTTAACTATATTTTCATTTTCTAAAAACATAATACTGATAGTCAATTATGAGGGTTGTTGAGTAGGCTTAGTGTGTCCACAGATTGATACTCGATTCTTACCAACACTATATTACCACACGACAGGTACACTTGCCTTTTGTGTGTGTGGTTTAGTATTAGTAATAACCAATTAAAATTAATATATGCGTAATATCTTTATCAAAATATATATACTATCCGCACCCATCAAATTTTTGGCGTCGTTGCCGAGGACACATGTTAGTTTGAAAGATAATCCAAATTTTGACTGTTTTTTTATTTTAAAAGAATTAAAAATAAAAAAAATGAAGAAGAAGTTTATCCACATAATAGTATCAACATTGAAAACAATGAGGGATTAAACTTCAAAGTCAATGGTAATTGGTTAATGGCCAAATCAATGTACCAACTAAGATTTTCTCCAAGGTGATAAACCTCCATCTCATTAAGATCTAAGTGTGGTGAAGGGTCTAGCCAAAGACCCGTAATTAAGACATGACTCCATGTTATTTTCTGTCTGTTTAACTTGTTATGTGTGCTTAGGACTTTAATTTCATGTTTTAAATAATTTGGTGATGTTTTAGATTAATCCCGATGATTCTTTTGAGCTTATTCAAGATGACTATGGAAAAACGTTCGCACGCATTTTATTCAACATTTTAGGGGAGTTTTCATTTGCCTTTCTCTACTTAATATTTATTGTGAATCACATTGAGGACAATGTGAAGTTTAAGTGTGGGAAAGGGTAATACATGCTTGATACTTTGCTTATAAATAGGTCCAAGTTATAATTAAATCTTTTGCAAAAAGTCACTATAATTTGTGGAAACACCAGAAATTATACAACAAAATATAAGTATTTGTTTTCGAGAAATAATAAACAAATAAAGCAAACCCATATAATCTTAAAAATATTTTTTGTGATATGTTGAAAAGCAAAAATAATTAGTGAAAATATTCAAACATGTGAAATGAAACCCTTATACCCAATTCCATCTGATGTGCGAGCTTAGTTTTGAGCCTTAAAGAAGCTTCGCATTTATGCATTTTTTGCTTTCATTATGGATATATTAAGGGTGCCTTATGTTGCGTGTGAATTAAAACTTGTTTTGGGTATGCATTTCAAAACCTTATAAGTGTTTCTTGTGCAGAAAGGATTTAGGCAATTAGGAAAACCCAACATTCGAACCTGTACCATTTTCAAATATCCTTACCCAAACATTATCCCTAGTTAGCCCTGTTGAGCTTAAACGTTTTCATTTTCCATCACCCAAACCACTAAGCCACTTAACCAAAAAGCCTTCCACAAAACCTATTTTTGTTAAAGACAAGTTTTAAAAGAAAAAGAAAAAGAAAGAAAGAAAGAAAGAAAAAGAAGGAAGAAGAAAACTAGTTTCATCATTAGATATGTGTTCGAGAAAGGAAAATGATATCAAAGATTCCTAACTTGTGGGGAGTAGTTTCATGAAGGAAAATGCAACAAAAACCAAACCGAATCCAAGAATTCAACATCCATATCCGTTGGGAGCTTTTAAGCTCCAAACCGAACGACCCTTAAAAAAGGAAAACTACGTATATCATCGGGTTAAGGAGGAGGTGTCATTTTTGATAATACAATACGGTTTTGACGATCTGACCATAAACGAGTCCTCAAGTTAGCATATCCCTTCTAGCTTGAGTATTGTATAAGAACCATTTTATTGGTATCCCTTTAGTTTATGAAATAGGCCAAGACCATTGTTTTTAGCATTTAGCCACTTTTACCCAAATAATGCATACCCTGAACCCGAGCCAAATTACAGCCCATCAAAGACCTAATGATTTATGAAAGTAATACTTACATAGGTGGAGATTTGATCCATTATCAAGCATATGATTTCACACGTATTCATACTAGGCAGTTGAGCGTGTTAGTCATACTTCATCTTATGTATGATTTCTATATATAGCCAAGTGTGAGTGCACCTTGTGAGAAGTGTGAATTTTACATGTTAAAAATATTTAGATATCATTCCAATGCGCTGACCTCTACACAAACACATCAGGATTAAATATCATCTTATACGTGATTGCTTAGAAAACATTTAATTGATGTGGTTAAAATGAATACGGATTTTCAACGTGCTGACCTCTACACAAAAGCCTTTGATAAACCACATTTTCTATAAATACGGATTTTCAACGTGCTTACCTCTACTCACTAAAAAGGGTCACGTCTGAGGTGACCAAACGGGTTTTCAAATAGTTTTAAAAGGATCACGTCTGAGGTGATCAAAGTTTTCTAAGTTAAAATGGTCATATCTGAGATGATCGAATGCGCAAAATGTTTAATCAAATGTTAAAAGGAATTAAGTGTCAAATGGTCATAAAGTCAAAATCATGAGTATGATCCATTCGCACTACTGGACCATGAGTATGGACCAATCGTACGATTGGACCATACTTATGAACTAGTTAACCAAATGGAGCATGAGTATGAACCATACACACGACTGGCTTACAAGAATGATCCAGTTGCCTGAATGGGGTTGACTGAATGAGTCAGTCGCCCCATTGAAACCAAATCGGCCGACTGAATGTGATCGACTAAACCAATCGCACGACTGAGATACAATCGTGTGAATGAAAAGAGCGAATGGATCTAGTCGCCCGATTGAAACCAGATTCAGTATAAATAGGGCTATAGTCGATCGCATATACTCATCACTCCTCATTCGCCCTAAATAGCCTATAGTGCCGTTACTCTACCCGATTTTCCTCTGACCTTGCTTGACTTCAAATTGTTGTATTCTGATGATCGATAGTGTTTATACAGGTATAATGCGGTGCAATCTACTCAAATGGAAATCCTTTTGTGCCCTAAATGACTGAATTCGGCCCTAACATAGAACTGAGACTTAGTTGGATTAATAAACTAACAAAACCAAGTAAAATGTTGAAATCAAGGTTATTAGGTACTAAGTAGGGTGATTGTGAGTCTAATGAGCCAAACCATGATGTCTAATATTAAGATTTGCTCAAATTTGAATTTCAATCGAACAGACAGTCTGTCATGCGATTGGTCAACCTGATGAACTTCAATCGCATGACTGAGCTGGGCGAATGACTCAGTCGGCCGATTAAACGAGGCGTATGAGCTCAGTCGCCCGACTGAACCTAGTCCCAGGCTCAGTCACCCGACTGAACTCAGTCGCTGGCTTAGTCACCCGGCTGAACTCAGTCGCTGAATCAGTCGCCCGATTGAACTCGATCGCATGACAAGTCAACCGACTAAACTTAGTCGTATGGTTCAATCGCACGATTGAACCAGACTGATCTCAAACAGTTTAGAGTGAATTGCTTTCTGTTATGTGTTGATCTAATATATATTGTGTCTTGTGTTACAGATTTATGGTACATCGTGGACCATCAACACCAAGCACAATATCTGTTCTCACCTGGACTCCACAACTCAGAATTTTGTTGTGTTTGCTGGCATTATTGCTTTCCTAAAGAGATCAAGGATATACAGAGCGATATCTGCACCATGCACTCCCTACAGGTCTATACATCAGACATTCTGGGAGGGTGCATCGTTGATGTGTACTACATTCAGTGCACTATCTTTGGGCAATAGATAGAGGTGACAGGGGCAGGCCTTTGACGTGTACTGGACCTAGGTGATGATGCTGCTCACCCAACCAGGTTACACCCGCTGACTATGTGGGGATGTTTTCTCAGGATGAATACTCATGGGACATCAATGCAAGTGTGCTAAACAAAAGCAACCTGTGTCCCCAATTCAAGTACTTAGCACACGTCATCCTCAAGTGCATTGCATCAAGAAGGGGTGGTTTGATGACTTATCTGACCAAATCCAGAATGCCTACATGGCACTCGTGCTAAATCACCCCTTCAGTTTCTCTAACATGATATTTGCATACCTGATCGAGAATCTTGAGGCCAAGACAAGGAAGGCTTTAGTATGTACCCAATATTTTTACTGATGATTATAGATGAGAAGCTTCCTTCGCTACCCAAGGAGAGCCACGATGTAGTATCTCTCGAGATTATGGATGACACCACTCTTGGGAGAATGAAGGTCTATAGGGGAAAGCAAGTTAAACCCCGTGTGAGGATATTGTTCGGGCACCTGGCCCGGGAGGATTACGTGGCGCCAGCAAGGCATAAGTGGCGCCACGAGGAGAATGACTCAGATGTTGAGTAGATTGCTCTTCCATCTGATGACTCCGATGATGATGACAGTGGCACTGGTGGAGACTCTGGCCCCGCTACTTCTAGGGCCACCACTGCACATGTTATATCTCCACCACCCACTCATGGAGATGCCACCACAGCCAGTTTCCATCAGGATTTTTGTCCTCCTGATGAGGAGGAGGAGAGTGATGAGGAGCCATTGACTAGGACAGTGGGCAGCAGGGTGGTTTGCCACCGAACGAGGTATTCGGGAGGTTGGAGGACGCCCTAGCGAGTTTGGGGAGACTGATGCAAATCCCAGTTACACACCTGATCAGCCCAACAGCATCCTAGGCGGAGCATCCTCCTTAAGGGGCATGAAGAGAAAAAGGATGGCTCAGCCCCATGGGATGAAGACTAAGAGGAGGAGGATGACATTCATCACTAGCACCACCACCACAGCCACCACTGCCACCATTCACCCCCACCACTACTACCACTCCACCCATCACCACTACCACCATTCCACCCACTACCAGTACTACCACTCCACCCATACTACTACCACCATTCCCCCACCACCACTACTACCACTCCACCCATCATGACTACCACACTTCCACCTATCACTACTACAACCGCTCCCTCACCATCCACACATATCCCACCACCCATCTTCTCTACATCCACTACCACCACCACCACTCATGGAGCCGGGACCTCATCACAGGTCCCACCTGCTTTTGGATCCTCTTACCCATTTGTTAGGTTGGAGGAGCAGCTGGCTAACCTAAACCGGTTAGTACTGAAGTTGCTGGCGATTGATGAACATAGAGCCACTCAGCTTAATCAGCTAATGGAGCTCAATGTCTCCCAAGCTTAGAGGATTGAGGCTCGGAGCCAAGAGATAAAGGTGTTACATGAGATGCATGCCTCATCTATAGAGAGGATTGAGGCTCAGAGTCATGAGATCACAGAGCTACGAGAGATGCAGACATCCTCTGTACAGATATAGGATTTGGTGGCCAAGAACAAGAAGCTCATTTTAAGGCTCAAGGGATCCAAAGATGAGCCTCTAACGATTAGAGAGGGGATGATGATGATGATGAGGAGGATGATTCTGATGATGATGGTGGAGATGATGTAATGGGAGAGGATGAGAGCAGAGATGATGAGGAGGGTGATGATGTTGCTACATCGGTTGCTACTCAAGCAAGTGAGCAACGATCTAAGAAAGCACAGGATCAAGGTGCTTCGTCCTCTGCCCCACCAGCTGAAGAACACATGATTCAAGATCAAAGTAATGCTTCGATGTTTTTGTATTTTGAACTTTTGTGTAATTGAATCATGTATTAAAACATATGTAATGAATGTTTATGTATATATTTAATGTTTACTGTCTTGCTTATTACTGATGAATGATATTTTACATGTTTTAAATCAAGCAGATCCACAATATTAGCAAGATGAATACGAAGTTGCTCCCCTTCAGCATATCAAGTCTCAACTCACAATGATACTTGATCTGCAAGGGATTGTCAAGAGGTCAGTGAGCTATACTCTCGAAGAAAGAGAAATCATTCATGACCTCACTCATGAGCAACTGGCAGAGATATTCCGGTTAAATCTGGATGAACTAGTTAAAGATGCCCCTACTGTCGGATAACAAGCTCAACGATGTTGATGAGATAAAGATTGAAGACATCACAGCACAACATTATCCAGAATATATTGATCGAGAGGGAAATGTGGTTCCTGATTTTGGAGATACACTTGACAGTGATATGTATGTTAAATTGGATGTGATGGAGAGGGAAACCGAGAAATCAGAAAGCCAGCTCAATCCTTGAACGATGATGTTGAGATCCAAAAGGCTGAATGGGTGGCTTGTTTTGCAGAGATCCGTGCCCAACGCACAACGCCAAAGCTGAGTGCCTACGCCAAGCTCTACAAAGTAAAGAATCATCTAAAGGTGTCAGGCAAGATCATAGTGTGGGCTTAAATTAAGGATCTTAAGGTATATGCTGTGAAGATGGAGAAGGGAATCAAGTACTTTAGATTTCTACATGATCTGAAAACTCTCCCTGGTTTTGAGCTCAACCAGTTGCATGCCTGAACATGCTGTATGTTGAGCCCAAGAAGATGTCAGGCTGGTTTGAAGCTGCGTTGAAGAAAGAATACCACACTTGATGGGTTAATTTCAAGCCTCAATAACCTACGAGGTACATTCGAAGGTCGAAGGTGGACCCAAGGACTGGGAAACCCAAAGTGGTGCTGAGTGGAGTCCTCCATGCACTATGTCAAAGGTCCCCATGAGGGAAATGCCACAGGACTTCACTCCCCACTTCAAGTGGTGGTATTATGACTGGAGAACAGGAGAAGCGGTCATAGTATTACAGAAAGAGTGCCAAATGGAGACCATCCGGGTATTTGACCCAATGTGGCTAACCAACCTGTCAGCTAGTGATGTTTATACTTTATATAGGTGGCCATTATTCTATGATCCGTAGGATATTGTACAGGCCCTCCAGTTTCAGAACATGATAAGACTCTGTTTTGCATTCGAGATACATGTTGGAGTCACAATCGAGGAGAGGCATAAGAAGTTTGACGAGTTAATGAAGGATGCTAGACAATGAAGGATACTAGGTCCAAAAGGGGAGTTTTTTGATCCATATGTACCTATTTTACGATCTTAATGTTATATATGTGTCATGTCCTAAATGTAATGAAACGAATGAGTTGAATGAAACATAATATGTGGTTGTTGATCTTAATGTTTAATGTTTTTAGTGTATGTTTTAATGTTTATCATTTATTAACACATATTGAACCAACAATATAGGTTTGAGGTGGTTTGAATAGATCTTAGTCAGGTAATGATTGAGAAACATATTCAAACTTAGTCGTATGAAGTTTTCATGCAAATGGACCATGCTAATGGTTCATACGCATGAATACTTCATGCTAACGGACCAGTCGCACGACTGAACCAGGAGACGGTATCAGTCGCACGACTGAGACATACGGATGACTCAGTCGAACAACTAAATCTTCAGTCATGTGATTGACTCAGTCGCATGTTTTAGTAGCACGACTGAACGATGCTAATGGTCCAGTCGTATGATTGACTAACCCTAACCTATAAATACCACTTAATTCTTGGAAAAACATAACACTTTTAATATTTTGACTCCTACTCGTACCCTAGCGGTCCAAAACATCCAAGAAAGCCAACCCAAGTTCATAGATCATTCTTGATCCATTCCTATTCGTGTAACACCCCAAATTTTTATTAAAATGAAAGGAAAAGAAAAGTGAATAGAAAGAATAGAAAATGAGCACAAGTGGATGGGGATAAAATATACAAAGTACAAAACCTTTTTACATTGAGGTTTAAAGGGGCATGGTCGCCCATTTCTTCTTCATCTTCTTCATTCGGCTGAAAGGAAGAAAAAAGAGAGAGAGAGCCCCGATTCAAGAGAGAGAAAGAGGAAGAAGCAGCTGCAAAGGTAAGTCTTCTCTTATATGAGCTATGTTTCAGCTGGGTTTTGAGTTCTTGACCGAAGTTCTTGGTGTTCAGTGTTTGTTTTTGGATTCAAGAGCTGAATCAAAGATTGGTCTTGAACTGGAAGTGTGTTGCTCAAAGGCTGCTAAAGGTGAGTTTCTAGAACCCCTCTTTTACTAATTTTCAACTTGTTTGGGGCTATTATGCATACTAAGTAAACATTTTGAAAGTACCGTGGGTCTACAGCCTTATGTTCGAAATGATGTATGTATGTATGTTTTAGTGTTGATTATGGGTTTGTGATGATGTGTAGCATGCTTAGATGCCCTTATTATGTTAGATCTATGCTTGGGTAGTGATAGAATGATAATCAGGTGATGTTGGTAGCATAGAAAATATTTCAGAAGGTTCTAATGAGCATGAACAGTGGCCCATGCGCCAAGCATATTGGTCGGACGCCTAAGTGTTGGCCATGCGCCCAAAATTGGGTCATGCACCTAAACAGTGGCCCATGCACCCAGCATGTTGGCCATGCGTCTAAGTGTTAGCCATGCACCTAGAAGGGGTCCATGCACCTAAAAAATGGCCCATGCGCCTAAGTGTTGGCCATGCGCCCAAGTGTTGTCCATGCGTCTAAATAGTGCCGATGCACCAAAGTGTTGAAATAGCTATGTTGGTGATGCGCCTGAATAGGTGCCATGCCCCTGCATAGAGGCAAAGCGCCTGAACAGAGCAGAAGCGCCCAAATAGTGCCCATGCGCCCAGACTGTTTTACACTTAGAATTTTTATGCTCATGCGCCTAGAAGGTTCCATGCGCCCAATTTGGACTTAAGGTTTTCTAAGAGGTTTTAAGGGGTAATATGGTGAGATAGGCCTGGTTATGATGTGATGGCTTATGTCTGATTTGTGTTATGTATGTATGATGTTGCCTGTATGGTGGTGTGTATGTTTATGATTATGTGTATGTTCCTTATTATGTATGTTTGTCTTCCCTTGGCTTTGGGTTGAACGTTGATGAATGTAATGATGTATTATGTAACATAAAGGGGAACGTAATGAATGAATGCATCATTAATGAACGAATGAGAACGTGAGAGGCTTGCAAGCAAAGTATAGTGATGTGTACGGCTCTAAATGCCTTAAGCTCAACCGCGTGAGGTTCAGCTAATCCTAAAGTGTGCACGCAAGGGTTCCGGTCTTTGTGGCTGACCTTTGGTGTGGTTAACCATTTCGATGGAGGTGTAGTTACCCATTTCGACGGGGGTGTGGTTACCCATTTCGATGAGGGTGTGGTTACCCATTTCGATGGGGGTGTGGTTACCCATTTCGATGGGGGTGTATTACCCATTTTGATAGGGGTGTGTTTACCCATTTTGATGGGTGTGTAGTTACCCATAATGTTGGGGATGAAATATATGATGTTTACTCGAGTTACGTATAACTAAGGGGGTGTGGCATAAAGCCAAGCATATGTATGAGGTGAGCGACTCTGTGACACAATAGACTTGATAGAGGTCCTTGTTGCATACTCCGACACAGAATCAGTCTTCGGACATGGGTCGGGAATATTGCATGAGACGAGATAAAGAGGTGAGCGAGCTGGCATCGCAACAGACTCGGATAGAGTTCAATCCTTGTGATTGACTAGTATGGGATCTTTGTCGCGTATCCCGGTGTTCTTTCAGTCTTCGGACATGAGTCGAGGATTTGTGTACAGGCCCCGGCATAGCATCAGCTTTCGTGCATGAGACGGGGATATTGCATGAGAGAAGATTCGAGTAATGAAGAGTAATGAACGAAAGATAATGATAGAAAGAACGAACGTATGGAATGAACGTTAATGAATTATCATAATAATGTACGATATAGACCCTTTTCATTCGACCTCAGTAATCGTGGTTGAGTGCCATGAAGAGGGTAAAGTCTGACCGGATCTAGAGAGAGAAGTGAACGATAACGATATACGTTGAATGAATGGAAGTTAATGAAAGTAATGATGAAGATAATAATGATATTATCTGTATGTATGTATGATGTATGATCACGGACAAATGTAAAGTATAGTATGATTTTGAAAGAAAGTAACATAACAGTTTTAACGAAAGAAATGTATTTTACTATAAAACTAGAACTCACTCAGCGTCGCTGACTTTTGTATGCATGATAGCGGGCAGGTATTTGTTGATGCTAAGGAGTTGCAGGCATGGATGCATAAGCTACTGGGAGCAGTTTGAGGCTGGCATGCGTATTTTGACAAGTCTTTGTATTTTGAGATGAAAAATTTTTTGTAAATGAATGAAATGATATGTTTTTAGTTATTAATGAAAGTTTTAAATTCCGCTGCAAAATAAATGTACGTTTTATAATGTTTTGTGTGCAATGAATTACCAGCTGTAAGCGTCCCAGGAACGGGGCCTTACAAGTTGGTATCAGAGCAAAACATTAAGTGAATTGGGTAAATATTTTGAAAAACCTAATCTTAAACTGAGAATTGGACAAAAAGGAAAGGGATGCTAGTCCTAGTAATTACGTGCCTAAAGGTAAAGGTTTTATGTAAACGTTTAAAGTAAGTTAACGTTAACCGGTATTATGTGCGCATGTTATGTGGCTAGTGTGCTTTTGTGTAGATTTAGATACTAATGTGTCAGGATAGGAAATGCTTGGGGTATGAAGAGTAAAGTAAGTGGCTAATGACAACTGACCACTGTAATTAGGGACTTACTATACTTGACATAAACTGAGTTATTACCTTGAATGACCATGTTGGTGTCTGGATCTTATAGTGTGCTAGAGGATAGCCAGGCAGAAATCTTCTAAGGCTCCTAGAGGCAAAGGCCATACACGTGTGAGTAGGAGTAGTGCTAAGGCTCCTGAGACGACGCATGAGAACCCTGTGGTTCATGGCCGGAGCGAATAGAATGAGAATGCTAGTTTGAATGTCTCAGCTAGGGAGGCGATTGCTGACGAAGTACACCAGGTCATGCAGACAGTCTTACCGTCTGTAGTGACCAAAGTCATTAAAGCTTTTAGAGAAGGCGAAAGGAAAGAGAGGAATAGGTCCTCGTGAAGGGGAAATCAACCGGAGGCCGAGATGGTTATCCCTACTGATGAGAAAGAGGAGGAAGAAGAGCCTGTGCCTTAGACAACATGAGGCGTATTTATAGGGCATTCCAAAGGTGCAAGCCCCCTACCTTTGATGGTAATGGCACTGCTGCTGCTACTCACCAATGGGTGAGGGAGATGGAGGCTATCCTTGAGATCAGCGAGTGCCGAGAGGACTAGAAGGTGAAGTTTCACTCACTCTTTTGTGGACTCAGCCTTGTGTTGGTGGGACAATGTTGTCCAAGTTGAGGGAAGCAGGGCTATCGAAAGGATGAGATGGTCAAAGTTAAAAAGACTGGTGATTGAGGAGTTCTGTCCTGACCATGAGATGGATAAAGTTAAGAGGGAGTTCCTGCAGCTGGAGGCGGGAACGATGACACATCAGCAGTATACCACTAAATTCAACAAGATGGCACGTCTGGTGCCGGATCGGTTGATACCTCTTTCGCGAAAGATCAAGAGGTATATTCAGGGCTTGTCGGCGGACATCCATAGGCACATGATCGCGGCCCGACCGAGCATGTTTAGGTTGGTGGTTGATTTGGTGGGGAGATTGTATGATGAAAGATCTGTGATGGTGACTGAAGTTAGCAAGAGAGGAGAGGGTGATCAAGATTGGACAAGAAGCAATTTGGATGTGGCGGAGCCGCTCCAGGTGACAAAGGTGCACGAGTAGATGACCAGTGTGTGATCATAACTGATGCGGAGTCAAAAAGGTGTGACAAGTGTGGACACAGGCACCCCGGGGAATGTAGATGGGGGAGCAATTTCTTTTTCCATTATGGAAGGACCAGACATGTGGCATAGAACTACGATATGGGGAGGTGCTATTCTTGTGGTGAGGAAGGTCACATGAGCAGGGATTGCAAGAAGTCGAGGGCGGAAGCTTCAGGAGTGAAGAAGATCGGAGGAAGCTAGGACGGACCCCGATATTGTGTCAGGTACGTTTCTAGTAAACCAAACTTTAGCCTTAGTGTTATTTGATTCTAGTGCTAGTAAAAAGTTTTATTTCTACTGCTTACTGTGCTAAGTTTCCTGTTAGTAGTAAGAATATAGATAAGCCCTTCGATGTAGAATTGCCATTAGTAAGTCTACCAGGGTACTTAATGCCCTAGAGTATTGCGAGATTGAATTGAGAGAGAGCACTTGTTCCTACTAGACTGTTCAAGATAGGCGTGGGTGGATAGATGTACATCTCCAGGTGAGTTCATCAGTAATCTACGACTTAATCCCCAAGTGTTGCAAGAAGATGGATTGATCAACCGTGCACGACCGGAGTTTGGTACCGACCTACGACGATGAATTATGTTGAAGGCTTCGACCAGGAAAGCGGATTTGCTTGATTTGGAATCGAGTAAAGCTAATACGAAAGTGTAGAGGGTCATTCCCAGTTGCTGCTCAGGTAAGAGAAGTAACACATTGACTGGAGCTACCGATGTTCCTGCATCTCGTCTAAGAAAGAGCTTAACCGATGAGGATATGATCATGCTACCAGAGAACACTGAGATGGACAAAGTATCCAACCACGAGAAGCAACTGGTGACAATTATTAATAAGAAGAAGAGAATAGACTAAGGAGGATGATGGTTTCACTTGTGCTGGTGCAGTGAAGCCTAAATGGATCTAAGTTTAAGTGCAAGATCAAGGAAGAGGTGAGACAGTGTTACCCATACTTGTTCGAGAAGCGACAGGTTTTGGGGACGAAACCTCTTTAAGGGGGGTAGACTTGTAACACCCCAAATTTTTATTAAACCGAAAGGAAAAGAAAAGTAAATAGAAAGAATAGATAATGAGCACAAATGGAGAGGGATAAAATGTACAAAGTACAAAACCTTTTTACTTTGAGGTTTAGTGGGGCATGGTCACCCATTTCTTCTTCATCTTCTTCATTCGGCTGAACAGAAGAAAGAAGAGAGAGAGAGAGCCCTGGTTCTAGAGAGAGAAAGAGTAAGAAGTAGGTGCAAAGGTAAGTCTTCTCTTATATGAGCTCAGTTTGAACTGGGTTTTGAGTTCTTGACCGAAGTTCTTGGTGTTTAGTGTTTGTTTTCGGGATTCAAGAGCTGAATCGAAGGTGGGTCTCGAACTGGAAGTGTGTTGGTCAGGCTACTCAGGTGAGTTTCTAGAACTCCACTTTTACTGATTTTCAACTTGTTTGGGCTATTATGCATACTAAGTAAACATTTTGAAAGTAACCGTGGGTCTACAGCCTTATGTTCGAAATGATGTATGTATGTATGTTTAGTGTTGATTATGGGTTAGTGATGATGTGTAGCATGCTTAGATGCCCTTAGTATGTGCAGGATCGTTTAAGGGCTTGAACACAATTACAACACAACAACACAATGAGAAGATTAACTAAACTTTTAATCAACAGTGAACTAGGTAACCAAAGGTGATACAAAGAACACAAGTAAAGCAAGAGACAGAACAGAAAGTATAGTTTCAAGGGAGCTATATTGCTTTCTCAAGTTCTTTTACAAGTGTTACAAAGCATGAAGAAAGATACAAGACTTGGAATACTTATACTACAACCTACAGCCGGCTATACTTTGAAAGCCAGCTGGATACAATTGACTAGACACTAACAAAAATCAATTGTAGGATCAAAAGGCATATCTGCCTTTTGACCTTGTGACTATGACATGCCATAGCTCACATCCTTATACATTATAAAAAGGATAAAGTACATAAAGTGGAAAGTTTCAGACGCAAGACCTCAATGTACAGTTACCAAAAGATGGACCTTTTCACCAACTCTTGTAAGTTGGTGACTTATCAGAGATGCAGCGGAAAAGGTGCTTTATGGAATAGTACATCAGATAAAGCATGTGTACTAAAAGTCTTCGGAGAAATCTGTCTTCATAGAGTGAAGGTTCGGAGACTTTGTCTCTTGAAGCTTCGGAAGACTTCATGTTTGGCTTCGGAAGATATTGGTCTTGGCTTCGGAAGATATTACACTTAGAGTATTTTCTAATGCTTTGTGTAATTCTTCCGAAGCATTCTTCACTTCAGGACTTAGTGCATGTTGCTGAAACACTTAGGCAGTTTTGGGTTGCATCAGACTTCAGGAATCCTTACAAACTCCCCCTAGGCTGATGCTACCAAAACACTTAGAAGATCTTTAAATGTTTGTAGTCTTCAGAACAATCAAGACCATTCCTTTCTTCATTTGATGGTCAGGATCATCAAGACTCTCATAGTATCTTTTCATTTCAAAGAGATCATGCAGAGGTAAGTTAATTATGTCTTGCCATGAGTAGACATTTTCAACACCTTGATCTCTGATAACATTCCATCTTTCTGGATTGGTAGAGTAAGTCCAGGATAAGATGGGTGTCTCAGTTGCTAGAGGAGCCACTTGCATAGGAGTTGATTGGGCTGCCTCATCATGCACTTCCTCAGGTTGATCTGATTCAGCCTGGGGTGTAGAGGTATATGACATTCGCTTCTTCTTTATCTTTGGTTTAGAAGCCATTTTCTTCTTCCTCTTGGATGTCTTTAACTGAGAACACTGGTCTGCAGCACCATGTTGATCATCAGTGTCTTTCTCAGTTGGGTGTTCCTCCCTCACAGGTTCAGAAGGAGAGGGAGTTTGACCCTGCCTAGGATCAGAAGATGAAGCTTGCTGAGGCTCAGCTGGAGGTGCCGGTTGAGGTGTCTCTAGTTGTTCAAACTTGACCTCCACTTCAGGTGGGACTTGACTTGGAAGAGAGTGCAAGTTAATGAGTTCTCCACTTTTAATCTTCTGCTTGATTACCCTAATATGTTCATCCATAGTGGATAGAGACATGGGGCCAAGTCTCCTTCCGGAGAATCCATACAGCTTCAAGAAGCTCACCATTCTTTGTCTGTCAGCAGACTTCTTTGCATTCTTTTGAATGATGACTCTTGACTTTGCAGCTTCTTCCCTTAGCTTCCTTTTGGTTGTTTTTCTTTCTTTGACTTGCTCAAGTTCAAGTTGCTTTAAGTATTCGAACTCAATGAAGTCATAGGACAAGGGAAGAAGTACATTTTCCTGATAGAAGCTTGTGGCACTCAGGTAGTTTATCATTTTGATTCTATCTTCTTCTTTATCTACCTGAGGTTCTTGTGGAGCCACATCTTCCTATGCAGATTTTCTTGAACTGGAGAGAGAGTAGGAGTATGCTTGTGAAGTCTTTTCTGTCTCCTCTCCTCTTTGAAATGGAGAAGTAACCTTGCATCCTCTTTCTCCTTTATCTCTCTTGACACTTCCATGTCAGCCAGTTCATTCAACTCTTCTAAGGGGAGGGAGATGATTTCATCAACATCATAGTTCCTGGTCTGTAAATAAGTAATCCTGACTGCCCTTTGTTCATCATTTTGAGTATTTGGTCTGGGGGCAGCCCTGATTGCAGCTTGCATGAATTTTGATGACCTAGAAGAACTTTCTCCCCTTAGCCTCCTTTTCTCTCTCTCTCTTCCTCCTCAATTCCTCAGGAGTCATTATCCTTTTCCCTTTGTCACCAACAGACCTTTGTGACTCAGGTGGATTGAGGCTTGCCTTCATTGCTTGGTGTAGCTTCCATGCTCTGGCCAGAGAGAGGCTGAGAACACCTCACCAGCAGGTGTCTCAGATGTTGTTTGGATCTCTGCAGCAGTTTTGATGGTGAGACAAGGGTCTCAGGTTCTGCCACTGGGCCTTCAGCCAAGGTTTCCCCTATGAAACTAATCTTAGGGTCCACCTCAACATCCAGTTGACCGATGACATTGCCTGATTGCCTAAGTCTCCTTCTTAGAGAGAACTCTGCAAGGATCCTGTCTTGGATTCTTTGAGCCGCCTGTCAGCTTGTCTTGATTTGCTTGATTGACAAGTGGCATGTTGACTAAATCCAGTCCTTCATAGAAGCTCAGGCTTTGGACTGAAAAATTTCTTGTTGGCCTTGAACTCTGTGAAGTATGAGGGCTTTTCTGTCATCATCATACCTCCATCTGATGATGTAGTTGCCAGTTCCTTGTGGTGGAGATGAGACAGCCCTTGGTATACCTTCCTCAAAGAGAATCCTGATGAGAGAGTCTATAGAGTCCACATTAATGTGAACTTGAGGAAGTTGCTGAGAATGCATAACAAAAAGTGAGAATGGTGAGTCCTCTATGTCCATTCTTTTGAAGAACTCCCAGGTTCTGTGTTGTGATAACATTCTCCCCCTTTTTGGTAGCATCACCCACTTGCATAGGTGAGCTGGAGGATAAATCAATCACTTCCACAGGTTCTTGTGTTCCTGGTTGAGCTCTCCTTAAAGGTCTCCCAGCTAGTTTTTCCTGCAGATATGAAATCTGGAGTTGCTGATCATTGACCTGTTTTGCAGGGTAGTCACCTGAGATTCCAAGTGACTAACCTTAGAGACTAGATAGGTGCATGTTTGTGACAATTTTTGTACCTTTAGTCTCAAATTCCCCTCATCTTCATCAGAAGAATCACTGGGGGATGAGAGGATTGGACCAAAGTCCTCTCTCTCACCACCAGCTTGAGTTTCTTGGCTGTTGTTTTCCTCTGCTCACTGACAACCTCAATTAAGATGCCAATGGGCTGAGTTGCCATGGTTGAGGTCTTAATGATGTAATCACTTTCAAAAGTGAGAGCCTCTTCCATATGGACATCCTGAACAGGTTCGATGTGTCCACCTCAGTAATAGTGACTGATGAGGGATAGACTGAGGAGAGTCAGAGGTACTCATCTCTCTTTGAGTAGGGGAGGAGAAGAGAGACTCATGGTACTCACTGAATCCTAAGTCTTCATCAGTGTAAAAGGATAGGTGGGAATTGGTTGGTTAGATCCAAAGGCTGGGGATGGTAGCTGTCCCCTGAAGGTTGTTCACTTGAGTGTTGAGACTCAGAGTGAAAGCTTACGGTTGTTGGGCTAATGAGCTCATCAGGTTGAGCTTGAGGAACCTCAGCCCTGATAGGTAAAGTAATGGGAGTGGTTTGCTCCTCAGGAGAAGTGGGAGCTCTAGAGTCCACTTCTTCCTGTAAGGTTGAGTATTTGGGGGCCTGCACAGACTCAATAGCCTGAGCAGGGGTTCGTTGGGATTTTCTTTTGTAGGTGATGAATATTTGAGGTTGTGAAGAGGGTAGGAGAGCAGTAGTGTGGGTTCAACACTAGCTTGGACTGCTATGTTGTCACCTTGAGCAATGAGCTCTAATATTTTTGGGACTAGGGCTGTTTCTACCCCTGAGAAGCCTACAGTTGGCTTCTTCATAATTTTAAAGATGTCGGGCTTCATCTGTCCCAGTTTAAGAATATTGCCTGTTTCCCTCAACAGTGAGCCCAGTTCACAGTTGAGAATGTGTTGAACATATCTAGGAAACATGTAATACTCTAAGGAGTCTAAGTTTGCAAGTAAATTAGTGTGAACAAATTGTGAATACCTGAACTTGACCCCTGAACCATCCCATGAACTATAAAGGAGAGATCCTCAGGAATCTGGTCCCATCCACCATGCTTGCTTGATAAGCTGTGGATAACCACATGGAGCAGGTATTTCCACTAGGATGAGACCTTCCCTTTCCTGAAGGTCTTGACAGAGAAATCTCCTTCATATCCCATCTGCTCGAAGGAATGATTAACCGCTTCTTTTGGGAAGAACACTTCACCTGCTTCATCATCCAGCTGAAGATGTCGGTTGATGATGGCCGGAGTGATGAAAATTGTTCTCCCCTGCACTGTGGCAGACAGTGCCTTCTCCCCATCCATAATGACCTCTTGGCAGGTCTTCCAGAATTCAAGCAAATGATCCTCATATAGAGGAGGATCAATGGTTAGGGAGGTGATGTAGTGAGACAAAGACAAGAAACGGCAAACCTCTGAGAAATGAGGATCTTTGTCAGAGCATAACAGAGCAACCTGATTGTGTTGTCTGTGTAGCTGCATGGCAAAGTGAGGATCATTTCTGTGTGTAAGGTCAGCCATTGTGAGGTAGCTCAGAGATGAGAGAAAAAATGGGAAGGAAATTTCAGAGAGAAAGCTTTGGGTTTTAGGTATGGAAGAAAAGCAGATGATAGAAGAGGGGGAAACCGTTGGGTTTATATGAGAGAGAAGGATTTCAGATAAAGTTTAATGAAAGAGGATAAACTTTGAAATCCGTATGTCGGTCCCACCTCTGAAAAAGCAGTTTACCTTTTTGCTCAAAAGTAGTTTTCTTGGAATTCGAAAAGCTTCCGAAAGTAATTTGTCTTCGAAGTTTGATTGAAAAAGCTTCCGAAGCTAAAGTGGCTTCGGAAGAATTTTCCTGAGCGTCTTAAAGATTTATGCTTCGGAAAAGAATAAACTTTTGGATGCTTTGTATAAGAATGAACAAAGCTTCCGAAAGTAATTTTTGCTTCGGAAGGAAAAAGTCCTTAAAAATGAATAAGTGTCTAAGTTAAGAATTTTAATCTTCGGAAGATAAATTTTGACTTCTTCCGAAGGTAAAATTTCTTAGACAGTCATTTATTTTGAAGACATATTTTTCTTCCGAAGGTAAAACGTTATCTTCCGAAGTATCAGAAAATTTTCAAGAATCTAAGGAAAGTCTTCAAAAAGAGTTTTTCATTCAAAGAAAACATGAGCTTATGAAAGTGATGAACTAGACAACTTAGGACACACATATTTTTAAGAAGAAATAATTAGAATTAGTTTTAAGAAAAAGTCTACTCAAAGTTAATTATCCCAATAGCTGATATCAGATACTTAAATCTCTGTTCATCAAAAGCTTTTGTGAACAGATCAGCATATTGTTCATCTGTGTGAACTTTGACTAGTTTAATTAACCCCTTTTCATAGTTATCTCTTATTAAATGATACCTGATGTTGATGTGTTTGGTCCTTGAGTGCTGCAAAGGGTTCTCAGTGATAGAGATAGCACTGTTGTTGTCTATGTGGATAGGAATCTCTTTGAAGTTAAATCCGTAGTCTAGCATCTGATTTTGAATCCAAAGCACTTGAGCACAGCAGCTTGCAGCAGCAATGTATTCAGCCTCAGCAGTTGATGCAGACACACAGGTTGTTTCTTGCATTGCCATGAGACAACCCTTCCACCAAGGAATTGACATCCCCCAGATGTAGACTTTGCAGTCATGTTGCAGCCACCATAATCACTGTCTGTATAGGCATACAGATTGAAATTAGAATTCTTTGGATACCATAAACAAGTGTTGAAGCACCTTTGAGGTATCTTAAAATCCTTTTCACAGTGATTAAGTGAGACATCTTAGGATTGGCTTGATATCTTGCACAAATACATGTAGCAAACATGATATCAGGCCTGCTAGCTGTAAGATACATAAGAGACCCAATCATAGCCCTGTATAAGTGCTCATCTACACACTCCCCCTCAAGATCTGGACCAAGGGAGTGGTTTCTGGCTATGGGTGTCTTAGCAGTCTTACAATCAGTCATGTTGAACCTCTTGAGTATATCTTGAACATACTTTGACTGACTTATGAAAATGCCATCTTCAAACTGCTTCACTTGAATTCCCAGAAAGAAATTAAGTTCTCCCATTGAACTCATTTCAAATCTATCTTTCATCAGCTTTTCAAAGTCTTTGCAGAGCCTTGAATTGGTTGAGAGCCAAAGATGATGTCATCCACATATCTTGAACTAGCAGAATGTCGTTCCTTGTCCTTTGATGAAGAGAGTTCCATCTATAGTACCTCTCTAGTAACCATGTTTACAGAGATACTCAGACAGTGTCTCATACCACTTCCTGGGTGCCTGATGCAGCCCATAGAGAGCTTTGTCAAGCTTGCAGACATAATCAGGATGATCAGGATCTACAAAACCAGGTGGTTGTTTGACATAAACCTCCTCATCAATCACTCCATATAAGAAAGCACACTTTACATCAAGTTGGTAGACCTTGAAGTTCTTGGATGCAGCAAATGCCAGGAATATCTAACAGCTTCTAGTCTAGCTACAGGAGCAAAGACATCAGTGTAGTCAATCCCTTCTTCTTGTGTGTATCCTTGAACAACTAGTCTTGCCTTGTTCTTGATGATGATTCCTCTATCATCCTTTTTATTCCTAAAAACCCATTTGGTTCCAATGGTAGTCTTCCCATGAGGAAGAGGACAAAGGTTCCAAACTTTCTGCCTTTTGAATTGAAGCAGCTCTTGTTGCATAGCTTCAACCCAACTTCCATCCTTTAGAGCCTCCTCAACTTTCTTTGGCTCTAACTGGGATAGAAAACAAGAGTGAAGACAAACATTTGCTTCATGGGTTTGCCCTCTTGTCTTTACCCCGGAGATAACATCTCCAATGATGTTTGTGGTAGGATGAGACTTGTGGATCCTTAGCTGAGGGATCACAGCAAGTTGCTGAGATAGATCCAAATTTGAGAAATTAGATCTGGTCTTGAAGATTGATCCTCCACATTATCACACCTATCAAGATTAACTTGATCCAATGAGTGTGTGACATCATTGATGTTGTCATCTATGGTATGGTTATTAGCATCAAGAAATTCTTGATCACTATCACCATCACCATTGTTGTCTTCTGCAATTGAGATGTCTTTATCTGGTTGAGAAGCCTCTGAGCTGGAATTTGAAGGCATGCCAGATGTATCAGCTGGATTTGTCATTGTTGTGCTGATAGAAACCTCATTTGCTGAAGTAGTTTCAACTGGAGCTGAAGGTCTTCCTAGCTCAAATCTTGGATCAGGATCACCTGTATTTAAATTTTCTGCAGATCCTGAAACATGCTCACAAGATTTATTAAAACAGTTGGTAACTAAATCAAGATCAAATAGCCAATCCGGACCAGAACCAGCCACACTGGGAGTGTGCTCATTGAAAGTCACATTGGCTGACTCCTCCATGATTCTAGTTCTGAGATTGTATACTCTATAAGCTTTAGCTTGAGAAGAGTATCCAATGAAGTGTCCATCGTCTGATTTCTCAGCAAACTTGGTAACTTGATCTTTGGTATTCAAGATGGTGCAGGGACATCCAAATGACCTGAGAAAACCAATGAAAGGTTTCCTCTTGTGCCAAAGTTCATAAGGAGTCTTACCATGTGTCTTAACGACTATAACTCTGTTTTGCACATAGCAAGCAGTATTAACTGCCTCTGCCCAGAAGGTGATAGGCAGTTTAGAGTCAGACAACATGGTTCTTGCAGCTTCAATAAGTGTCCTGTTTCTCCTCTCAGCAACTCCGTTTTGCTAAGGAGTCCTGGGAGCACTGTATTGTCTTGTAATACCCTTTTCATCACAAAATGTATCAAGGATTTGGTTCTTGAATTCAGTTCCTTGATCACATCTTATGGTTTTGACCTTGTGATCACATTGATTCTCAATTTTAAGATGAAATTCTTTAGAATCTCAGGAGTCTCATCTTTAGTTCTAAGAAAGAAAAACCAAGTGTATCTTGTAAAATCATCTGTGATCACTAGACAGTATAAGGTCCTTCCTAAACTCATTACCACTGGTGGGGCCAAAGAGATCCATATGTAATAAGTGTAGGGGAGTAGTGATGGAGTTCTTTTCCTTAGGCTTGTGAGATACCTTGTGTTGCTTCCCTTTCAGGCATGCAACACAATGATCATCACTTGTAAACTCTTTCTTTGGCATTCCAGTTACCAGATCATGTTTAATTAATTTATTCATATTCTTAAAGTTTACATGGCACATTCTTTTATGCCATAGGAAAGACTCATCACTATTTGCTTTAGATAGAAAGCATGAAACTTCTCCAGAGGGAGATGTTTCTTGCAAATCCATCTTGTACATGTTCCCTTTCCTGGGGGCTCTGAGCAGGATATGCTCATGAGGAATGACCACTCCAGGCTTGAGAACAATGCACTCATGCTCAGTGAAGAGCATGTTATGACTCTGATCACAAAATTGGGATACACTCAGAAGATTGTACCCAAGTTCCTTAACAAAGTTTACCTTCTCAATGTTGAGCTTACCATTTGTGACCTTGCCCCTTCCATAAATGTAACCACCTTCATCTCCTCCAAAGAAACTGGTCCTCCATCAATTCTCTCAAAATTATGAAGTAAAGACCTATTGCATGTCATGTGCCTGGAACAGCCACTGTCAATTATCCAGACATTCTTGTTTGTCTGGAGCTATTCCTGCACAAAGAAAATGATTAGTTACATTTGGAAACCCAAGCCTTACTTGTCTTGGGTTCAGTAAGTGTAATAGAAGGTAATGCAACAGTAATAGATCCTATGGTTGTACAGAGGGGATCTTCAGCTGTTGTTGATGGAGAAACCTCAGTCATTTGGTCTTTCTTAGACTTCCACACCACCTTTGGAGTCTTGGATTTGTCCTTCAAAACCTTAGAAGCTTTTGGAGCTTCACAAGTTTTAATGACTGATACTTCGGAAGAATCTACAGTCACTGCAGTAGACTTTAGTGCTTCGGAAGAACTCCTTTCTTCCGAGACCACTTTGCTTCCGAAGGTAATTTTCCATTTACCTTCTTCTTTGATTTGGAGCTTCCGAAGGAAACAGACTTTCCTTCCAAAGCTTGAGACTTCTTGAGATTCTTTGAAGTCTTTGTATTGGTCATGTGGATAGTACTTTTAGGATTGTATGGACAATCCTTGGCAATATGAGAAGTACTTTCACACATAACACACAATATTTTCTTCTCAAAGAAATCTCTTTGGAGCAAGAATGGCTTTGGTCACATCCCTTTTTCACCTTCATCTGGTAGATGCAGATACATTCCTTTGGGTGTGAACTGTTCTTGGAATTGATGGTCCAGGCTGGGCAGCAGTGGGACAAGCAGCTCAGTCTTCTTTTTGCTCTGAGATGATTTGACATGAAACAGAACTTTGGCTAAGAAGCTTTGGTGGTGTCTTCAGTCCTTACTGCTTTGAAACCTGCAGAGATAAACACTTGTTTCGCTTAGCATCAAAGGTAGCCTTGATTTCTTGAGCTTCTTGCTCCTTTTGCTCTTCCTGATCAGTCTTTCTCTTGGATGGTCATCACAGTTAATTTCTTTCTCTCAGAAGATAGGTGTGCCCTTGGAGGAATCCTCTTCTTCACTTTCTCCGAGGGATCCTCACTATCTGTTAGGATCTCAGCCTCTAGGTTTAATCGATTGAACAGATATAGCAGCGGAATAGCTCAGAATTAGACAAATTCAAGCAAGAACATTCGATATAAAGCGATAAAGAATTTTGTTATAGAGAGAGAAATATCAGACAAAAGGAATATTGCATTAGATTGTCGGCCTCAAGGCACGATTACAGGTGAGTCATCTTTCCTTATAAAGGAAAGATGACGTAGGCTGATGTCACTTGAAAGTGACATGTAACCGTTTTATAACTACTGATGTTTAACAACTACTGAAGATGTCAACAACTGACATCTTCTTACAAATGTTCCTAAGTGTTAAACATCTTATTTACAACTACTGAAAAACATAAAACTACTGATACTACAACAACTGAAGAACAACCTCTTCAGTTGTTTACAAGTACTGAAAAGGAAAAAACAAAATATGAAAGAAAAGAAAACTACTGATGAAGAAAAAACCATCACAACAACTGAAGAGCCCTCTTCAGCTGTTGTCATCAGCTGTTAGCATCAGCTGATGTCTTCAGTACTTGAACATCAGACTTTGTCTTTCAGCTGTTGATCTTCAGTCTTTGTCTTCAGTACTGTTGAAGTCTTCAGACTTTAGATCTTCAGCTGTGTCTCAGTCTTTGTCTTCAGTACTTCAGAAATACTTCAGCAGTGTATTCTTCAGACTTTGTAGAACAGCTGATCAGGTCTTCTTCAGTTGTTGTGATGTCCTGTGGGACTTAGAGGTTTTCTCTGATCAGGCTCATGGTTCTTTTGGTCCAACAAATCCCCTGAACCAATGCAGCCAAAACCTCTAAGTTATTGACAGTCCCACTTATTTTGGCAGATAGATGGTCTTTTTATCCTCTTGATCAGATGAGAAGTGACCCTTTTTCAGCACCGGCCTGGGAAGAAGTCTCTGATGATCTGTTTTGCATGATATGGTTGGGAGCTCTGTATTGGGGACTTGGACACTGAGCTGTTACCCCAACCATGAGATCTACTTCCCGTGTATCAGCTATATGATTCCCTGGTGTAAGCCTTAGAAACATGATTGCTCATCCATTGTCAGCACCTCGGGCACACCATCAAACAATCCTTCTCGGACATACACTTCAGAGATGTACTTAGCCTGTTTTCCATTCTTGAGCTCAACCGTGGTTATTTGTCTGTAAGCAAACTCATCTGGATGAGTCCTTCTAAGAGCAGGTTGAGCTCATCTTGTTTGAAGTTTTCAAGTCTTTTGTAAACCAATCCCTTCTTTATGATTTTATTCTCCAACATCTTTTGGGGTGGTTGTTTGGCTCATAAGCTTTCTTGAACTCTTCTACAATTTCCCAAGGGGACACTACAAGAACCACAGTGATGTCTTCGTCGACAACCCTCTTCACTTGGCCCTTGTATTTTGAAGGAATTTCTTTCTTGACAATCTGGTGTGCCACCCTAGGATCAGGCCATATCCTTACTTTTCCCTTTGGTATTGAAAGGTATTAGCAAGGGTGTACAATCTAAGACTTCTTTCTTCATGCTAATCATTGAAGAGGATGTGGCATATGCTTTGTCAATGCTTTTCAGCATTTCCTCATCATGTTTTGCATCTGTTCCTCTTCAATCTTTATCATACATCATGCATTTGAGAAGCAGGAGTGATGGACATTGGATTAGCCTTAGGCAAAGTGATAACTGCAGAGAGTGGCAGTCTGTCTTCATCCTCCTCTTCATCTTCATCAGCCCTCAGTACCTTTCTTTTCTTTTGTTTAGGTACATCACTGGCAGTGGGTTTTGGGGGTAAAGGATTTGGTTTTGTGGGTTGGATGGTTGGTTTAGAGGGTAAAGGGGTTGTTTTAGTGGGTGTGGAGGTAGTGATTTTGAGGATAGAGGCTTTTCAGACTGTTTTAGCATTTTGGCTGTAAGGGAGGCTTTAGTAAATTTTGTCAGTTCTTTTCGGTTCCCAACCCCAGCTTCATTTAATGCCTCAATCCCTAAACCCTTGGAGTATGCTTCAGACAAACAAATCTGGTGGTTATTGCCAAGATGTTGTCCCTGGTCCAGGCCCTTATTTCTATCAGAGATCTTCCCAAGTATTGGCTATAAATCGAATCATTATCTCCAGCCTTTCTCTTTCTAAGGCATCATAACTAGCCCATCTTGAGTTGATCTCCTCTGTCTCCATCCTTCTGATCTCGGAGTCTAGTTGTTGGATGTCAAAACCTGCCTATATAACTGATCAATGATTTTATCCATTGAACGGTTATGGTGGCATCAGCTTCTTTCACCATATCATTCAGCTCCTTCTCCTTCTCAGACTCCCTTCCTCTTTTGATATGTGACATGAAAGTCTTTTTGACTTTCATTCACTTCAGCTCTCTTCTCACTCTCCTTCTCCTTCTCATGATCAAACTCAGTCTCCTCCACACTTATAACAGCCAACTCCTTCTCATTTACCTTCTCTGATTCTTCTCTTCTCCCCATCTGTCCTCTTCCTTTTCCTTTAACTGACTGACTCTCCCCTTTTTGGTTGCATTGGGTGCAAGGGTTTGAGCAGTAGAAAGGATTTGGTCACCAACTCCTCCACCAGGGGTTGTATTATTGTAGGAAGCCTCTCATCAATGGCTTTGATCACTATATCTGTGATCATGGGAGTGATGAGAGGTAGGGATTTTTGAAGGTTAGCAACTGATTGATCAGGATGGTTCTGTTCCTGAGAATCAGTGCCAAAAGCAGAGGCTGGTGGCTTGGAAGTATGTATTGGCTCAGTGTGTAGGGGACCTTCAGAAGAAGGTGCCATCTGTGGGTGTATTGTGGTGGCAGATGGACTTTCATCCTGAGACATCTTGGCCAGCAGCTCTTTGAGTCTGCTAACCTCATCCTCTAGGATGGTGTTTTGAGCAACTACATCATAGAAGAAGCTCAGGTCATCATCAGTTGATACTGAATCACCTGACCTCCTGACAGAGTCAGGATGAACATGCCTTGAGTGTAGATCAATTATAGCATGTGCCCCTTGTTCTTGGTTCTGGGGACTTCCAGCCTCAGGACTATGTCCTTCATCAGCTGTTGCCGCTGGTGAGGTCTTAGAGATGTTACCAACTGCACCCTGGTCATTTGCTGAGTCAGAGGTAGTGGCAGCCTCACCAGAAGTTCGCACCTCCTTGTCTACACTAGGAGATGGAACATGATAACCCTGTGCTGTGGGTTGACAGAAGCATTGTGATCCTCCCCCTCAGGTGGTGAGGTTATCCCAGTAGTAATTGGTGTCTGGGTGGGGGTGAGGAATGCAACTGCGTCAGCACTTTTGCAACAATTATTGTAGGGCTTTGAGGGGCGGTTGCATCAGTAGAGGGTGTGGAAGCAGTGTGCACCCGGGGCGAGTGGTGCTTTTCAATGGTAATCCCCTCAAGTGAGGAGGATCCCAGCAGTGTGGCTTCCCTTTGAGTGGTTGCATCAGGTTCCTTTTGAGAGGAAACCTGAGCGGCTTCGGTTGTGGGAGTCATAGTCTTACTGGGGGGTTATTTCCAGTAGAGATAACCTGCTTTGGTGCGCAGGAGATCCTCAGGGGACTCAACTCCCTGAGTAGCTCTTAGGCTTCTTCATTGTGGGTTTGGAGGGGACTTGGATGTGGAAGTGGAGGCTGTGGGTTCCAGCTGCGTGGGTTTGCGCAGCTTGGCAGCCTGTTTAAGAGTTTGGTCAGTGTTGTGTCGGGAGTATACCTCCGGCAATACAGCCAAAGCAGGGACTCCCAGACAACTAGTCCCTCAGCATGAAGCTGATTCTCTATTATGGCCATTTAAACCGAGGATATAGTATCCAACGGTTAGAAAGTGGGTTTGTGGCCATATCCTTGATTTCAAGAAAATTTATTTCAGAAAAGTTTAGTGGTTCTTGTTCAAGGATAGAGAACAGTACCTGTTGCCATCTGGAAGACAGTTGATCCCAAGAAGAAGTCTTCGAGGCCAGGCAAACATTTACCATATGAAAAATCAAGCGTTCAGCATCTGGAAAATGTTTCTTCAGGATGGTCGAAGCACTAAGATCACCTTGATATCCATGTTGTCCAAATGAAAGATCAAGTTGGCGCTTAGGATATCCAACAGGGTAGGCAGCATCATCTAATAGTAATATCTGGCGGATGGTAGCAGTAGAGATGACCACCTTATGAGAGTTGATGGACGAATGGATAGATTCTCCATTAACAGTTGCATTCGTCCAAAACTGATGTAGCGAATCGGCATAAATGATTGGATTTAGGAGGAAGGCGTTTCAGTGGTGATTGGACCATAAGATCTATAGCATTATCGAATTTGGTCCAGAAGAGCGATTTAGTGAGGTACGCGACACAGTTGTGTCGAGGCTTGAGTTGCATGGTCGCCATTAATGAAGGTGAAAGAGTTTCAGAGCTTTTGAAATTTTAGGTCGTGAAAGAATGAAAAACTCTGAAAGAGGGATCAGTATATATAGGGTACGGGTTATGAAACGACTGAAGGTTTTGGTGTAGCATCAGTATTTGAAACAACTGATGACGTGGTATAACTTTCAGAGGTTTGAAACGACTGATGGTATTGGTGTGGTCAGCAGTTATAAAACAACTGAAGACATGGTGTTTACAATCAGACGTTGAAACAACTGAAGTCTCTGATTTAGGCATCAGTAGTTTTAAAAACTACTGAAGACAAGTTGGACTTCAGATGTTGAAACAACTGAGGACTTGGTATTAGTCATCAGTAGTTGTGAAACTACTGAAGACCCTGGTGTGCCATCAGTTGTTGTAAACAACTGAAGACTTGGTGTTAGTCATCAATAGTTGTGAAACTACTGAAGACATGGTATTGCTTCAGTTGTTTATGAAGAAACAGCAGTTTGTGAACTACTGAAGAGAGAATACTCATCAGTAGTTGTCGTCAATTCATAGCCTTTCAGCTGTTTCATACTGTCCTCAACACTTACTCATCAGCCTTTTTGCTGTTTTCAGTTGTTTCATAGGACATCAGTACTTTTTGTTTCTACTGATTTCAGTAGTTGTAACTACATCAGTAGTTTAGAACAGATAAAGTACAGTACTTAAAGCATTTAGCCTTCAGTAGTTATAAAAACTACTGAGGGTAAAATAACTCATCAGTACTTATATGTGACATGGTTACCAATGATCATCAGTAATTACTGAGATCATCAGTAGTTGTCACTTATTCTAGCTGCAGCATACCAAGCTTTAACACCAGGTTGTGGAAAGTTGAACTATCCAAAGGCTTAGTAAAAATGTCTACAAGCTCATCAGCACTAGGCACAAACATAGGATTAATTAGACCCTTTCAAAACAATCTCTTATAAAATGATGTCTAATTTCTATATGTTTGGTCCTAGAGTGCTGGACTGGATTTTTGACATTGCAAAGAGCTGAAGCACTATCCATTAATAATGGAGTCTTAGTCTCTGTAATGCCATAATCCAAAAGTTGATTCTGAAGCCAGAGTATTTAGGATGTACAACATGCAGCAGCAATGTACTCGGCTTCAGCAGTGGATGTAGCAACAGATGTTTGTTTCTTACTCTGCCAAGAAATCAAACAGTTGCCTAGGAATGACATCCACCAGAAGTTGATTTCCTGGTCAACTTACACCCTGCATAGTCACTATCAGAGAAAGCAACTAATTTGCAAGAATGTCCAGTGGAATACCATAAGCCTAGAGATTGTGTACCTTGCAGATATCTAAAGATTCTCTTGACTGCAATCAGATGAGACTCCTTAGGTGCAGCCTGAAATCTAGCACAAACACATGTAGCAAACATAATATCTGGTCTAGAAGCTGTTAAATACATCAAGGAACCAATCATACATCTGTAAAGAGTTTCATCAACATCTTTACCTTTCTGATCAACATCCAATTGTGTGGTGTTGCACATGGGAGTAGAACAGGGTTTACAGTTTTGTAAATCAAACTTATTCAAAAGATCTTTTGTGTATTTAGACTGATGAATGAAAATTCCATCAGCTTTTTGTTTGATTTGCAAACCTAGAAAGAACTGTAATTCTCCCATTGCACTCATTTCAAACTTCTGTTGCATTAAGTTTTGGAATTCCTCACACAATTGGGATCAGAGGATGCAAATATAATATCATCAACATAAATTTGAACAAGTAGCTTATGCTGATCCACCTTCTTAATAAATAAAGTTTTATCTATGGAGCCTCTAGTGAAATTATTCTGTAGAAGAAAGTTTGATAAGGTCTCATACCAGGCTCTAGGTGCTTGTTTCAACCCATAAAGGGCTTTATCAAGCTTATATACCATTCTGGGTGCTTATTATCCTCAAAGCCTGGTGGTTGACACACATAAACTTCTTCTTTATGTTACCATATAGAAAAGCACTTTTGACATCCATTTGAAAAACTTTAAGATTATGGAGTGCAGCATAGGCTAAAAACAATCTAATTGCCTCCAGTCTGGCTACAGGGCAAAGGTTTCATCATAATCAATACCTTCTTCTTGTGCAAACCCCTGCACAACCAGTCTGGCCTTGTTCTTAACAATTAGCCCATTTTCATCAGTTTTATTCCTAAACACCCATTTAGTGCCTATTGCACACTTACCTGGGGGTAGAGGAACAAGCTCCCACACTTGCTATTTTTGAACTGAAGAAGCTCAAGCTGCATGGCTTCAACCCATCCATTGTCTCTCAAAGCTACATGATAGTTCTTTGGCTCTAGCTGACTGATGAAGAGAGCATAGAAGCAGAAATTGGACAACTGGCTTCTGGTTGAAACACCAGCATTGATATCACCAAGGATTTGAGACATTGGGTGATTTTTCAGTTTTGGTAAACAATCAAATCTGTGCAAGTGTTTGTAGGACCTTCAGCAGCAGCAGATGTTGATGCAGATTCTTGAAACCATGAAGATGGTGGCAACTCAAATGAAGTTGAGGATGCAGAAATCTCATCAGCATTTGTTGTGGATGGTGCTGCTGGAGCTACAGGAGCATCAGGTTTAGAGGACACAGGCAGTTGGTCACTAAACCTGAAGAGGTGATTACTACTATCATCATCATCTTCAGTAGTAACACCAGGTGGTGAACTGTTGACAGGAGCAACAGCAGGAGATTGATAAGGAACATATTGCAGTATGTCCAAATCAAAGAGCTCCACAGGGCTTTGTGGAATCTTGTCCTTTGGAGATTCATTGAACTTGACATGTAGAGTCTCTTCAACCATCTTTGTTCTGCAGTTGAAGACTCTGTATGCCTTGCAAGTTGATGAATAACCAACAAAGTACCCTGCATCCACCTTAGGATCAAATTTCTGGAGCTGATCCTTGTGTTGAGAATGAAACAGGGACACCCAAATGCTCTAAAAAATAAAATGAGAGGGGCCAAATGATGTAGAACTTCATATGGAGTCTTCATCAACCTCTGATTATTAGCACTCTATTCTGCACATAGCATGCTGTGTTGACAGCTTCAGCCCAAAAGGTCAATGACAGTCCAGAATCAGCCAACATAGACCTTGCAGCTTCAATGAGGGTCCTGTTCTTTCTCTCCACAACTCCATTCTGTTCAGGAGTTCTTGGAATACTAAACTGCCTCTTTATTCCCTTGGAAAGGTAGAACTCATCAAGTGTATTGTTCCTGAATTCTGTTCCATTGTCACTTCTAATACACTTGACTGAGAGGGAATACTGCTTCTCAGCATACAACACAAAGTTTATGATCTTCTGTGCAGCTTCATCCTTTGAATGTAGAAAGAAAGTCCATACAAATCTGGAGTAATCATCCACAATTACCAGACAGTATTTCTTCTTTGCCATGCTCATCACTCTCACAGGACCAAAGAGATCCATGTGAAGAAGTTGTAAGCAGGCAGTGGACTTTGGTTCTTCAATAGGTGGGAATGAAACCTTGTGCTGTTTCCTTTCAAACAAGTAGTGCAGTTGTTTTCACACTTGAACTCCTTCATAGGCATTCCCCTTACTAAACTATGGTGTATCAGCTGATTCATGTTCTTGAAGTTAACATGTCCCAGCCTTCTATGCCATAGATTAGATTCTTGAGGAGAGGCCTTGGAAAATAGGCAAGGATGGCCTTTGAGATCTATTTTCTTGGAAAGATCTAAGGCATACACTCTTCCTGTCCTGTTGGCCTTCAGGCGAGTGTGAGCATCCAATACCTTGTCAATCAAACTCAGAACTTTGGATGACAGAATCCTGCAGTTCTGGCTTGTGAAAAGGGCAACATGGCCTTTGTCACACAATTGACTGACACTCAAGAGGTTATACTTGAGATTTTCCACATGGTTGACATCATCAAACTTTATTTCCCCATTGGAAACAAAGCCCTTCCCGATGATGTAACCTCTTGCATCATTGCCAAAGGAAACAAAACCCTTCCTTCCTGGAGAGTAGTCATTAAGAAGTGAGTTGTTCCCAGTCATATGCATAGATCCCCCACTGTCTACATACCAGATGCTACTTTGGCATGTTGAAGAAACCTGCATTAATAAACAATCAGTTAGTTTTGGAGACCCAAACCTTTTTGGTTTTGGGCCTGGTCTCATCAATAGATGATAAACTAACAGGTTTATTGGGCACAATAGCTTGAGGTGAAGGAGATGGTGTAGAAGAGGAATCCTTTGGCTTGGATCTCCTTTTCTGGGGTTTCAACATAGGGCCATCAAGTTGGTTAACTCTTCCCAACAGATGTTGAACCATCATTACCAGCTGTGTCTGATTCTGGGAAAGAGCTTTCAGCTCTTCAGACACATTGGTATTGGTGTTTGATGATGAGTTCTTGTGTTGCACCATCTTCTTTTGAGCAACCTCAGCTGTTACCTGTTGCACTCCTTCCCTTTTAGATTTCTTTTTGGACATAGGAGTAACAGGATTTGATGCTGCTGGTACAAACTTGGACTCAAACTCGGTTTTCATTTTAGCCAAGTTTTCTTTAATTTTCTCCTTTTGTTTGAATTTGGATCCCTTTTTGTACCAACAATCATCTGTGAGATGATTGAATAGACCACATATTTCACATGGTTTCTTCTTCATCTTCTGTTGATCATCAACTGAAGAAGATGAAACTACTGAAGACTTGCTCTTCAGCAGTTTAGAAGCACTTTTTGCCTTCTTGTCAACTCCCTTAGTAGGCTTCAAATCCTTCCTACTGACAGTTTTCTTCTCTTTAGTGCTGTCAGTTATTGGGATTTGAACTCCAGATGTTATCCCCTGCTCTCCAGTACCCTCAGTACTTCTAGGGATAACACTTGGGTTGATCAACTCATTGATCATGTGAGTGTCAGCAGTTGAACCATCAATATCAGCTGATAGGTTCACAGAGGGATTACTACTGACTTCAACTACTGATGGTGCTTTATCAAGTAGTGAATCACATGATGAGGTGGATTGGTCATTACTTTCTCCATCAGATTCTACTCCTGCTCTTGAAGCAAAATCTGTAGGAGGAGCAGTGTGATTATAACCAATTCCAAACTTCACATTGGAAGCTGTTTGCTTACTAAGAAGCATTTCAAAGCCCTTGCAAGATTGTACCCATCGATCACACTCTACTTGGGTGACAGCAAGAGTATCTTTGAGGTCTTTGTACTTCTCTAAGAGTACATCCTCCCTAGCCTTATCATCAGAGATTTGGCATTTTAATTTATAAATCTCATCAGTTTTCTCTTTCAGCACAGACTCAAACTCAGCTTTATTTTTGGAAATTATTTGTTCTAGATCTACATTTTTATTGATTAAAGCCACATTGCTTCTCTAATAGAGGCAAATGCTGCTATGCAAGTTTCAGAACATAATTTGGCCTTAGCCTCAGAGGATACCTGTGATACCTGTGTTGAAGAGGTACTTGAGGATGATCCATCAGAGGATTCCAAAGTCATGAGAGCTAGATTCCAAAAGGATGCTCACCACCATGTTGACCAGCACCTGAGAACAGTTGTTCATTACCAGACACATCATCTGGTAAGCTGCTCCAGTCAACAACTCCTGGTGTGAAGAAGCTGTGTTGTTGAAGTTGATTAGGTTGATGAGATTGGGATGGTTGAGGCTCAGGGAGTGCATGTGGTTGCTGAGCAGTGGGTGCTTGAACCTGGCCTGGTTGTGGCATGTAATAGCAGGGGTATGGATATGGCATTGGCCCCTGTGGAACAAAATATGCAGGAGATTGTGGTTGATGATGATAACCAGAATTGACAGGTTGTTGCCCTCTGTTTTGTTGACTATTGCCATCATCCTCACTTATTGGATCTATGAGAGGAAGCTCATCTTCACAAGTTCCACACCTAGGAGATCTTACAGACAAGATTGTGTGTGGAGGAGCTATCTCATTTGATCCCAGTCCCTGTCTATTTTGATAACAAACCTTATTGTGTAGGGATGAGGATATCATGTTCTTGAAGGTCTCTTCTTCAAGAACACTTTTCTCTGCCAAGGCTTTGCTGATCACAAGCTCAGCCTGGCACTCAGTCAACTTAGTGATGAGATCTTGGATCTGAGTTCTAAAATCTGTATTTTCATGTTTTAGTACTGAAATGGTTTTCTCCAAGTCTTCTATCTTAACTTGTAATCATTTTTAGACTTTCTAAAATCAGATTTTAATATGTTTAATGACTCAAGATCAGATCTCATCTCTAGGTTGTAGGACCTGTATCTATTTACTTTAGCAATGCATTCAGGGGAGCAAAGATGTTCTAATACCTTGGCTTCATCATGGTCAGCCATCAATGCTTGGTTTGGAGAAGCATCCTCCACCTGAAAACTCCAGTCAAATCCTCCCTCTTCAACAGCAACCGCAGCATGTTGCTTTGTCTTCTCAGCCTGAGGGGTATTGTTAGTGTAGTTTGGTCTGAGTTGTGTTTGACCCCCATTTGCTCTAGGTGCCTTACACTCCCTAGCAAGTGACCCATAAGGTTACAATTGTAACACTTAACTTTGCTTTTATCCAGCCCAAACTTACCACTGGTAGCATTGCTTGGAAATCTTCTTCCTGTCCTCTTGTAGAACTTCTTGGCTCTGTGAGTGAGAAGAGCCATCTGCTGAACTATCTCCATGTATTCCAGGTCATCTGGATGGATACAGTCTAGGTCTTCAAGAGTGAAGAGATAATTTCCACAGCTTTCATCTGCAGACACAAAGGCTTGAGAAGAACTTGTCTCTTGGAATGGGCTTCCTTGAGTAAAGTTCTCCCTTGGTGTCTCCGGGAAGGTGATGAAAGGACCCTTTTGTGAGTTGTCAGGGTAGCATAGGAGATGATGTTGGGGTTCTATGCTGTCCCTTTCAACCACATGAAGGGCTGAACCCATTTGATTGTTAGCGTTGCCAGATGAACCTTGTAAGTTCATTTCCATCTGGTATCCACTGAGAATCCCATATAACTCTGTCAGAGTAAGAGTTTTAAGGTTCTCGGTCCTCTTGATTACCACACAATAGTGTGTCCATTGCCTAGGAAGTGAGGACATGAACTTCCTTACAATGTCTCTGTTCTCAAGAGGAACTCCTCCATCCACAAGGGTATCCACAATCTCAACATACCTGAAGTATTGTTGGGTCATGGTTTCACCTGCTTTAAAGGTGAAATTTTCAAACTGCTGCTTCAGAAGATCTTTCTTGTTCTCCTTGGCTTCAGAGGAGCCTTCATACATCAGCTTCAGTGCATCCCACAGCTGTTTAGCTGTCTTGCACTTCTTAAAACCTCTGTACACAGAGTTTGGGATAGCAGTCTGAAGAGCAGTCATGGCCTTCCTGTCAATCTCTACTCTTTTCCTATCTTCATCTGAGTAGTTGGCCACATCTTTAGGAATCATACCAGCACCGGTAGCAGAGGGGGTGCTAGGTATGAAAGGTCCATATTCAACAGATTCCCACATTCTTGAGTCAAGAGACCTGATGAAGCCTTCCATCCTCATGCACCAGGTGTCAAAGTCATCAAGAGTGATTAATGGGGATTTGTTCATGGTTCCAGTCTCCATATCAGTCTTTGAGATGGAAGCCATTTGAAAAGTTTAGTTTTTGTGTGTGTGAGGGATCTTAAGATGGTTAGATCTTATATCACGAGCCTGAGCGCTCTGATACCAATTGCAGGATCGTTTAAGGCTTGACACAATTACAACACAACAACACAATGAGAAGATTAACTAAACTTTTAATCAAACAGTGAACTAGGTAACCAAAGGTGATACAAAGAACACAAGTAAAGCAAGAGACAGAACAAGAAACTATAGTTTTCAAGGGAGCAGTATATTGCTTTCTCAAGTTCTTTTACAAGTGTTACAAAGCATGAAGAAAGATACAAGAACTTGGAATACTTATACTACAACCTACAGCCGGCTATACTTTGAAAGCCAGCTGGATACAATTGACTAGACACTAACAAAAATCAATTGTAGGATCAAAAGGTATATCTGCCTTTTGACCTTGTGACTATGACATGCCATAGCTCACATCCTTATACATTATAAAAAGGATAAAGTACATAAAGTGGAAAGTTTCAGACGCAAGACCTCAATGTACAGTTACCAAAAGCATGGACCTTTTCACCAACTCTTGTAAGTTGGTGACTTATAAGAGATGCAGTGGAAAAGGTGCTTTATGGAATAGTACATCAGATAAAGCATGTGTACTAAAAGTCTTCGGAAGAAATCTGTCTTCATAGAGTGAAGCTTCGGAAGACTTTGTCTCTTGAAGCTTCGGAAGACTTCATGTTTGGCTTCGGAAGATATTGGTCTTGGCTTCGGAACATATTACACTTAGAGTATTTTCTAATGCTTTGTGTAATTCTTCCGAAGCATTCTTCACTTCAGTACTTAGTGCATGTTGCTGAAACACTTAGGCAGTTTTGGGTTGCATCAGACTTCAGGAATCCTTACAGTATGTAAGATCTATGCTTGGGTAGTGATAGAATGATAATCGGGTGATGTTGGTAGCATAGAAAATATTTCAGAAGGTTCTAATGAACATGAACAATGGCCCATGCGCCCACTATTGGCCAGACGGCTAAGTGTTGTCCATGCGCCCAAGAGTGGGTCATGAGCCTAAACAGTGGCCCATGCATCCATCATGTTGGCCATGCGTCTAAGTGTTGGCCATGCGCCTAGAGGGGATCCATGCGCCTAAACAGTGGCCCATGTGCCTAAGTGTTGGCCATGCGCCCAAGTGTTGGCGATGCGCCCAAGTGTCGGCCATGCGCCAAAATAGTGCCCATGCGTCAAAGTGTTGAAACGGCTGTGTTGGTGATGCGCTTGAACAGGTGCCATGCGCCTGCATAGTTGCAAAGCGCCTGAATAGGGTAGAAGAGCCCAAACAGTGCCTATGCGCGAAGACTATTTTACACTTAGAATTTTATGCTCATGTGCCTGGAAAGGTCCCATGCGCCCAATTTGGACTTAAGGTTTTCTAAGTGGTTTTAAGGGGTAATATGGGGAGATAGGCCTGGTTATGTTGTGATGGCTTATGTCTGATGTGTGTTATGTATGTATGATGTTGCCTGTATGGTGATGTGTATGTTTATGATTATGTGTATGTTCCTTATTATGTATGTATGTCTTCCCTTGGCCTTGCGTTGAATGTTAATGAATGTAATGAAGTATTATGTAACGTAAAGAGGAACGTAATGAATGAATGCATTCATTAGTGAATGAACGAGAACGTGAGAGGCTTGCAAGTGAAGTATAGTGATGTGTATGGATCTAAATGCCTTAAGCTCAACCGCGTGAGGTTCAGCTAATCCTAAAGTGTGCACGCAAGGGTTCCGGTCTTTGTGACTGACCTTCAGTGTGGTTACCCATTTCGATGGGGGTGTAGTTACCCATTTCGACGGGGGTGTGGTTACCCATTTCTACGGGGTGTGGTTACGCATTTCGATGGGGGGTGTGGTTACCCATTTTGATAGGGGTGTAGTTACCCATTTTGATGGGGGTGTGGTTACCTATTTCGATGGGGGTGTAGTTACCCATAATGTTAGGGGTGAAATATATGATGGTTACTCGAGTTACGTATAACTTTGGGGGTGTGGCATAAAGCCAAGCATATGTATGAGGTGAGCACTCGGTGTCGCAACAGTCTCGATAGAGGTCCTTGCCGTGTACTCCGACACAGAATCAATCTTCGCACTTGAGTCGGGAGTATTGCATGAGACGGGATAATGAGGTGAGCGACCTAGCATCGCAACAGACTTGGATAGAGTTCAATCCCTGTGATTGACTCGTATAGGATCTTTGTCGCGTATCCCGGTGCTGTGTCAGTCTTCGGACATGAGTCGGGGATTTGTGTACAGGCTCCGGCTTAGCATCAACTTTCGAGCATGAGACGGGGATATTGCATGAGACAAGATTTGAGTAATGAAGAGTAATGAACGAAAGATAATGATGGAAAGAACGAACGTATGGAATGAACGTTAATGAACTATCATAATAATGTACGATATAGACCCTTGTCATTTGACCTCAGTAGTCGTGGTTGAGTGCCACGAAGAGGGTAAAGTCTAACCGGATCTAGAGAGTGAAGTGAACGATAACGATATACGTTGAATGAACGGAAGTTAATGAACATAATGATGAAGATAATAATGATATTATATGTATGTATGTATGATGTATGATCACGAACGAATATAAAGTATAGTATGATTTTGAAAGAAAGTAAAAGAACGGTTTTAACGAAAGAAAAGTATTTTACTATAAAACTAGAATTCATTTAGCGTCGCTGAATTTTGTATGCATGATAGGTGGCAGGTATTTGTTGATTCTGAGGAGTTGCAGGCATGGATGCATAAGCTACTAGTAGCACTTTGAGGCTGACTCCGTATTTTGACATGTCTTTGTATTTTGAGATGAAAAAAAATGTTGTAAATGAATGAAATTACATTTTTTAGTTATTAATTAAAGTTTTAAATTCCGCTGCAAAATAAATGTACTTTTTATAATGTTTTGTATGCAATGAATGACGAGCTGTAAGCGTCCTAGGAACGGGGCCTTACAATTCGTTCTTAACATTTAGTTTATTCTTATATCGATTGGGCTAACGCTCTCACTGATTGGATCACCAATCAAATATGATTCCGCACTATTTGAGTTGGTAAACATGTAAATCAGTTAGTACTCCATCGGTACACGGTTCCTAACATTGTTGATGTTAAGTTTTAGTGGGTTAGGGTTTTTGTATTATTTAATGGGCTTTTCTTATGAATTAGCTTTTGGATCAACAAATTGGCTAACAAATTGTTTTTTCTAGCTAATTATTTGGTAACATTTTGGGATAAAGTTTTTCAAGATTTTGTATGGGCTAACAAAGTTGGATTTATAATTGGGATGGATTTAAAAAAAATTGTTGTGTAGGCTTATTAAAAACATTTAAAAAAATATAACAAGTTGAGCTCATTCAAAATCAAAGAAATAATCATTTCATTTAATGCGATAAAGAAATATTCAATGATTTTAAAAGATTTATAAAAAACAAGCTGACCTGACAACTTGACCCCAATTGCTGTGATTGCACAGAGTGACATTTTGCATAGAGTGACATTTTAAAAAATATATATTTTTTCAAGGGGAGAATTATTTTACAAATTTTGAGAAAAATATTTTTGGGGCGTTTAGTTGTTCAAATTTTTTAATAAAATTTCATCCTTAAAAGATTTTAAATCAAATAATTTCATAATGGCACAAAGCCGGTTTGACTCTTTTGTAGCAATGAAGAAAGAAAAATTGTCAGATATGATTGATCGATTTTTAAAGGTGGCAAATAATCTAATGAAGCATGTTTTAGATCTCAGTAATCATGAACAAATTCAAAAGCTTCTTGACTCTCTTCCATCTGTATGGAATCATCAAGTTAAAGTGCTAAAGCAAGAAAGAGGTTACGTCAACACAAAATTTATGGATATGATCAACGGACTAAAATCTCTTGAGTTGGATATCCAAATAAACTGTTGGACCAAAAGAACCAATGAGCCAAGATCAGAAAACCTCTAAGTCCCACATGGTATCACAACAACTGCTGAAAGCTTCATCAGTAGTTTGACAAGTGCTGAAGACTTAAACAGCTGAAGATCAAGTGCTGAAGACTTCAACAGCTAAAGAACTAAAGTGCTGAAGTACAACAGCTGAAGAACACAAGTACTAAAGCTGAACAGCTGAAGAACACAAGTGCTGAAGCTGAAAGACCAAAGTACTGAAGTACAACAGCTGAAGAGCTTACAAGTGCTGAAGATCAACAACTGATGTACAAAGTCTGAAGACATCAGCTGATGATATCTACTGAAGTCATCAGCTGATGAAACATCTGATGGTGAAAGTCTGAAGATCAAGTACTGAAGCTTTAGTAGTTTGTCACAACTGCTGAAGAGTACTTCTTCAGTAGTTTGTCACAACTGCTGAAGAGTACTTCTTCAGTAGTTGTGATATCAGTAGTTTTATATTTTTAGTTTCAGTAGTTTTGTAAAACGACTGAAGAGCTTGTTCTTCAGTCGTTGTAGTTCAGTAGTTTTATATTTCTCAGTAGTTGTAACAACTGATAACACTTAGCATTTTTTGTAAGAAGATGTCAGCTGTTTTGACATCTTCAGTAGTTGTGTTTCAGTTGAAATAAATCTGTTAGATGTCACTATCAAGTGACATCAGCAGACGTCACATCTCTTATATAAGAGGTGTCGACCTAATCATAATTGTGACATTCTGTTACCACGAAGCGAATATTGAATGAAATATATTTGCAGATATTCTCTGTCTCTCTATAACCGTCTTTGTTCTTCATTGAATATCGTTTTGTTCTTGTGAATCGACTAATTCATTGTTTGAATTCCGCTGCAATACTCGTCAATCAATCTAACATAGATCACTGATCCTAACAAGTGGTATCAGAGCCGGTTAATCATTGATCGATCTAACAATTGATCATTGAAACTGCTATTGATATCTGTGTTTGATTGAATTAGCGTATTTGAAAGAACTGGTTATAGATTATTGAATTTCTGCCGCTTTCGTTCATTTATTTTGAGATCTTCCGGTTCAATTGGTTGTTGCGTTTTTGTTCTAAATCCGTTTTAGCTTAAACAGAATTTGATTGAATCCGAGATGACGACTCCTTCTAATGATCCTCACAATACCGGGTCCTCAACCAAGCCTCCGATGCTGGTTAGGACCGAGTATAACATATGGCAACGAAGAATGCTTCATCACCTGTCTGTTAACAGTTCAGAAGTAGAAGTCAGCATCTAGTTTGATTGAAGCCTCCGATGCTGATTGTTTTTGTTCAGGGGACCTGTCTGTTTACCATCTATTGATGAGACCAGGCCCAAAACCAAAAAGGTTTGGGTCTCCAAAACTAACTGATTGTTTATTATTGCAGGGTTCTCTAACATGCCAAAGTAGCATCTGGTATGTAGACAGTGGGGGATCTATGCACATGACTGGGAACAGCTCTCTTCTTCATGACTACTCTCAAGGAAAGAAGGGATTTGTTTCTTTTGGCAATGATGCTACGGGTTACATCATTGGTAATGGCTTTGTCTCCAATGGAAAAATCAAATTTGATGATGTTAATCATGTGGAAAATCTCAAGTACAATCTCTTGAGTGTCAGTCAAATGTGTGATAAAGGCCATGTTGCTCTTTTCACCAGTCAGAACTGTAGGATTCTGTCATCCAATGTTTTGCACTTGATTGACAAGGTGTTGGATGATCACACTCTCCTGAGAGCCAACAGGACAGGAAGAGTGTATGCCTTAGATCTTTCCAAGAAAATAGATCTCAAAGGCAATCCTTGCCTATTTTCCAAAGCCTCTTCTCAAGAATCTAAACTGTGGCACAGAAGGATGGGTCATGTTAATTTCAAAAACATGAATCAGCTTCTCCACAATAGTTTAGTCAGAGGCTTACCAATAAAGGAGTTCCACTGTGATGAAACCTGCACTGCTTGTTTAAAAGGAAAACAGCACAAAGTCTCATTCCCTCCTATTGAAGAGCCTAAGTCCACTGCCTGCTTGCAATTATTGCATATGGATCTATTTGGTCCTGTGAGAGTAATGAGCATGGCAAAGAAGAAATACTGTCTGGTAATTGTGGATGATTACTCCAGATTTATATGGACTTTCTTTCTACATTCAAAGGATGAGGTTGCTCAGAAGGTTATTAACTTTGTGTTGTATATTGAGAAGCAGTATTCCCTTCCAGTCAAGTGTATCAGGAGTGATAATGGAACTGAATTCAGGAATCATACACTTGATGACTTCTATCTCTCAAAGGGAATCAAAAGGCAGTTTAGCATCCCAAGGACTCCAGAACAAAATGGAGTAGTGGAGAGAAAGAACAGGACTCTCATTGAAGCTGCAAGGTCCATGCTGGCTGACTCTGGTTTGCCACTGACCTTTTGGGCTGAAGCTGTCAACACAGCTTGCTATGTGCAAAATAGAGTTTTAGTAAATCAGAGGTTGATGAAGACTCCATATGAAGTTCTCCATCATTTGGCTCCTCTAATTTCATTTTTCAAAGCATTTGGGTGTCCCTGTTTTAGTCTCAACACAAAGGATCAACTCCATAAATTTGATCCAAAGGTGGATGCTGGGTATTTTGTTGCTTATTCATCTACTTGCAAGGCATACAGAGTCTTCAACTACATAACAAAGATAGTTGAAGAGACTCTGCATGTGAAGTTTAATGAATCTCCTTTGGACAAGATTCCACAAAACCCTGTGGAGTTGTTTGATTTGGACATACTGCAATATGTCCTTATCAACCTCCAGCTGTTGCAGATCCTGTGGCTCAATCCTCTTCTGCAGCATGTCTTCCACCTGGTGGTATTGATGATGATGATGATAATATCAATACTCACCTATTCAAGTTTAGTGACCAACTGCCTGTGTCTGCTAACTTGATGTTCCTGTAGCTTCAGCAGTTCCATCCACAACAAATGCTGATGAGATCTCTGTTTCCTCTACATCTTTTGAGTTACCATCAAATTCTTGGTTTCAAGAGTCTACATCACATCTGCTGTTGCTGAAGGTTCTACAAACACTTGCACAGATCTCATTGTTTATCAAGAACTGAAGAATTACCCCATGTCTCAGATTATTGGTGATATCAATGCTGGTGTTTCAACCAGAAGTCAATTGTCTAACTTCTGCTTCTATGCTCTCTTCATCAGTCAGCTAGAGCCAAAACTACCATGTTGCTTTGAGAGACAATGGATGGGTTGAAGCTATGCAGCTTGAGCTACTTCATTCAAGAAACAACAAGTGTGGGAACTTGTTCCTCTTCCCCCAGGTAAGTGTGCAATAGGCACTAAATGGGTGTTTAGGAATAAAACCGATGAAAATGGGCTTATTGTTAAGAACAAGGCTAGACTGGTTTACAGGGGTTTTCACAAGAAGAAGGTATTGATTATGATGAAACCTTTGCCCCTGTAGCCAGACTAGAGGCAATCAGATTGTTCTTAGCCTATGCTGCATTCCACAATCTTAAAGTTTTTCAAATGGATGTTAAAAGTGCATTTTTATATGGTAAAATAAAGGAAGAAGTTTATGTGTGTCAACCACCAGGCTTTGAGGATAATAAACATCCTGAATGGGTGTACAAACTTGATAAGGCTCTTTATGGTTGAAACAACTCCTATAGCCTGGTATGAGACACTCTCTACTTTTCTTCTTAAGAATAATTTCACTAGAGGCTCCATTGATAAAACTTTGTTTATTAAGAAAGTGGATCAGCATAAGCTACTTGTTCAGATTTATGTTGATGATATTATTTTTCATCCTCTGATCCCCAGTTGTGTGATGATTTTACAACATTAATGAAAAAGAGGTTTGAAATGAGTGCAATGGGAGAATTACAGTTCTTTCTAGGCTTGCAAATCAAACAAAAGGCTGATGGAACCTTTATTCATCAGTCAAAATATACAAAAGATCTTTTGAATAAGTTTGATTTACAAAACTGTAAGCCCTGTTCTACTCCCATGTGTAACACCACACAACTGGATGCTGATCAGAAAGGTAAAGCTTTGATGAAACGCTTTACAATGTATGATTGGGTCCTTGATGTATCTAACAGCTTCTAGACCAGATATTATGTTTGCTACATGTGTTTGTGCTAGATTTCAGGCTGCTCCTAAAGAGTCTCATTTGATTGCTGTCAGAGAATCTTTAGATATTTGCAAGGTACACAATCTCTGGGTTTATGGTATTCCACTGGACACTCTTGCAAATTAGTTGCTTTTTCAGATAGTGACTATGCAGGGTGCAAGTTAACTAGAAAGTCAACTTCTGGTGGTTGTCAATTCCTAGGCAACTGTTTGATTTCTTGGCAGACTAAGAAACAAACATCTGTTGCTACATCAACTGCTGAGGCCGAGTACATTCCTGCTGCAAGTTGCACCTCTCAGTACTCTGGCTTCAGAACCAACTTCTGGATTATGGCATTACAGAGACTAAGACTCCATTGTAATGGATAGTGCTTCAGCTCTGTGTATTGTCAAAAGTCCAGTCCAGCACTCTAGGACCAAACGTATAGAGATCAAACATCATTTTATTCGGGATTGTTTTGAAAAAGGTCTGATTGATCCTAAGTTTGTGCCTAGTGCTGATGAGCTTGCAGATATTTTTACTAAGCCTTTGGATAGTTCTACTTTCCAAAACCTTGTGTTAAGGCTTGGTATGCTGCAGCTAGAATAAGTGACAACTACTGATGATTCAGTAGTAATTACTGGTGATCATTGGTACCCATGTCACATATAAGTACTGATGAGTCCTTTTCCCTTCAGTAGTTTTTATAACTACTGATGGCTAAATGCCTCACAAGTACTGAAGTACTTTATCTGTTCCAACTACTGATGTAGTTAAAACTACTGATGTAGTTAAAACTACTGATGTAGTTACAACTACTGAAATCAGTATAAACAGATAAGTACTAATGTTCTTTGAAACACCTGAAAATCAGATGCAAAGTCTGATGAGTAAGTGTTGAGGACAGCATGAAACAGCTGAAAGGCTATGAATTGACGACAACTACTGAAGAGAACTTTCTCTTCAGTTGTTTCAACAACTGCTGTTTCATTCTAAACAACTGAAGCAAAACCATGTCTTCAGTAGTTTTTATAACTACTGATGACTAATACCAGTCTTCAGTTGTTTACAACAGCTGATGACAAATCACTGTCTTCAGTAGTTTCACAACTACTGATGACAAACACCAAGTCCTCAGTTGTTTCAATCATCTGAAGTCAAAACCACGATCTTCAGTAGTTTTCTAACTCCTGATGCCTAACACCACGACTTCAGCTGTTTCAACGTCTAAAAGGATAATACCATGTCAACAGTCGTTTAAAACTACTGATGACTAACACCACATCCTTCAGTCGTTTTCTTACCCGTACCCTATAAATATCCCTGACCTAATCCTTCAAAGCTTCATCTTCTTCAAACCTAACGTTCCTCTCCAAAACTTCTCTCTTCTCAATGGCGTCCATGCAAATTAAACCGCGACACAATTGTGTTGCCTACCTTACTAAATCGCCTGTCTGGGCTAAGTTCGATACTGCTATCAATCTTATGGTTCAGTCCCAATACAAAACAACATTTCTTCTGAATCCCATTCTACATGCCGAATCCCTCCAATAGTTTTGGATGAACGTCACCATTACCACTGGGGAGAACAACACACCATCTCTCCAGTCGGTCATCAACAACAAAGAAGTGGTCATCACTCCTGCAATAATCCGCCAAATTCTCCATCTGGATGATGCCATTTCTCCTGCTGGATATCCCAAGGGCACTACAGATCTATCCTTTGCCCAACATGGATATCAGGGCAATCTAAGTGCCTCCACTATCATGAAGAAACACTTCCATGACGCTGAACGCCTAATTTTTCACATGGTAATGTATGTTTGATCCTAAGACTTCGTCTTGGATCAAATGTTGACAAAGGGCGCAGGTAATGTATTCTATTCTTGAGCAACAGCCGTTAAACTTTTCAGAAATAATATTTTCGGAGCTCAAGGATATGGCTCAAAAACTAACTGCTAACCGTTGGATACTATATCCACGGTTCATAATGGCCATCATTACAAACCAGCTTCATGCTGAGGGGCTTGTTGGCCTGGGAGTCCCTGCTATGGCTGTTCTGCCGAAGTATACTCCCGGCACAACTCTGACCAGACACTCAAATTGGCTGCCAAGCTGCGCAAACCCACGCAGCTAGAACCCACAGCCACCACTTCCAAATCAAAAGTCCCCACCAAACCCACCAAAAAGAAACCCAAAACGGCTACTCAGGGAATTGAGTCCCCTGAGGATGCCCCTGCAACAAACGCAGGAGATATCCACTGGTCCAAACCCCCTAGTGATATAAGGACTCTTCTAGCCATAGCCGCTCAGGATTCCTCTCAACAGGAGCCTGCAGCAACCACACAAGGGGTACCTACACATCTGGGATCTTCCTCACTTGAGAGGATGGCCATTGAAGAGCACCAACCTCCCTAGGTGCACACTGCTTCTATCCCTTCACCCCATACACCGCCCCTCACAGCCCAACTTTAATATTTGCACAAGTGCTGACTCAACTGCACTCCTCACCCCCCTCCCATAAACCACTTACTACTGGGAACACCTCTACCATTGAGGGGGAGGAACATAGTGCAATTGAGAACCCACAACACAGGGGTTTACCACTTCTATCTCTTGGTGTAGAGAAGGAGATTAGAATATCTAGTGAGGATGCCACCTCTTCTGAATCAGCACATGATCAGAATGAGGCTGGTAACATTGCTAAGACCTCACTAGAGGCAACAGCTGATAATGGACATTGTCCTGAGGCTGGAAGTCCCCAGTACCAAGAAAAAGGGGCACATGCAACAACTGGTCTACACCCAGTGCATGTAAATCCTGCTCCAAGCAGTAGGTCAGTTGATTCAGCTTCGGCTGATGATGACCTGGGCTTTTTCTATGATGTTCTTGCCCGAACACAATCCTTGAGGAAAAAGTCAGTAGGCTGCAAAACCTACTTGACCAACTCTCACAAGGAGAAAGACCATCTGCCTCCACAACCCACAGATGGCACCTTCAGTTGAAGGTTCCCCAAACACTGAGCCACTCCAAACTCAGCCACCTGCCTCTGCTTCAGGCACTATTTCTCAGGAACAGAACCCTCCTGAGCAAATAGTTGATGTACTTCAAAATTCCCTCGCTCTCATCACACCCATAATCACTGACATTGTGACTAAAACCATTGATGAGAGGCTTTCCTCAACTTTACAACCCTTGATTGATGCTGCTGTGCAAAAGACACTTTCTGCGGTACAAACCCCTTCCACCAATGCATCCAAAAAGGGGGAGAGTACTGCAGTGAAAGAAAAGAAGAGGAAAAGAACAGAGGAAGAGAAGGCTCAAAAGCAAGCCCAAGAGGAGGAGAAAGAAAAGCAACCACTGCTCACTTATAAACGAAAGAAGAGTGCTGATGATCAACCTACTGCTGAAGACAAATCCTTGGAAGAGCTGGTAAAAGATGCTGATAATACACACAGCCGATCCATGGATAAAATAATTGAACAACTTTTCAGGCAAGGGTTTGATACAGCCACATTGGATAGTGAGATCAGGAGGTTGGAAGTGCAAGAGATTCAAACCCGATGGGCTGGGTATGATGCACTTGAAAAAGAGAGATTGGAGATCATGGTCCACTTCATTGCAAAATACGTAGGAAGATCTTTAATGGAGATTCGCGCGTGGACCAGAGACAGTATTCTGGCTATAGCCACCAGAATCTGTCTGTCTGAGCAATTCCACAAGGGGATTATTGTTGAAGCCCTTGATGAGGTTGGGGCTAGTAAAAGGTTGGAAATGGCAAAACTTACAAAGGCTAAACTTACTACAAAGATGCTGGATCAACCTTCCCTTCCACCCACTCAAACACAGCCTGCCCCTCAAATCTCCAAACCAATCTCTAAGCCCAAATCCAAACATCCACATTCTTCAAAACCAATTCCTTTACCAACCCAACCATCATCCAGTGATGCACCTAGAAGGAGGAGAATGGTGCTGAGGATAGAGAAGAAGAAGAAGAAGAAGAGGATGAAGATGATAGTCTGCCACTCTCTACTGTTCTAAAGCTACCAAAACCCAGATTCAACCCTGATCACACCTGACTCTCAAAGGAAATGGTTAGAGTCAAGATAGAAGATGAAGAACAGCAGAAACAGCACGATGAGCAACTACTGAAGATGGTTGACAAGGAATTCCTCAGTCATCATCTATACAAGCCATGAAAGAGCATGCTCAGAGGCTGTACACTCTCAGGCACACATTTCAGTATCAAAAGGAGAGAGTGAGAGTATGGCCAGACCCCATGGAGTTCTAGAATCCATAAAAGAACTATTCCACACAGATACAATGGCCAGGTTAGAAAAACATAGATTCTACCATCATGTTGCCATTGTAGTCTCACCTTGGGAAATAATTGATGAATTCAAGAAAGCTCATCAAGCAAAGATGACCCCTCAAGCCTTACTGGAAAACAGATGATCAAAAAGGGGTTATTATATAAAAAGCTTGAAGATATCCAGAAGAATGAGCTCCAGTTACTCCTTGAAAGCACCCATCCTGATGAATTTGTCTATAGGGAGGTAACTACTGTGGAGCTGAAAAATGGTAGGACCATGAAGTACTTATCTGAGTACTATGGTCCAGAGTTCTTCTTCGAAGGAGGAGTAGAAGAACTCTCCAAGGAGGACAAGTTGTTCTCCTTGAGGCCTATGTTCGAGAGTCATACAGACTCATTATGGGGAAGTAAATCTCATGAATGGGATAACAACTCTGTGTCCAGTTCCCCAAAACAGAGTTCCCATTCATACCTTGCCAAACAAATATCTGAGATTTCTTCCCAGGCTGGAGCTTACATGGGTCATCTTCTCTACTGATCAAGAAGGAAAAAGACCAATCTTTTGCCAAAAATAAGTGGGATAATAAATAATTTAGAGGTTTTGGCTGCATTGGTTCAGGGGGAGTTTTTGGACCAAAAGAACCAATGAGCCAAGATCAGAAAACCTCTAAGTCCCACATGGTATCACAACAACTGCTGAAAGCTTCATCAGCAGTTTGACAAGTGCTGAAGACTTAACAGCTGAAGATCAAGTGCTGAAGACTTCAACAGCTGAAGAACTAAGTGCTGAAGTACAACAGCGCTGAAGAACACAAGTACTGAAGCTGAACAGCTGAAGAACACAAGTGCTGAAGCTGAAAGACCAAAGTACTGAAGTACAACAGCTGAAGAGTTTACAAGTGCTGAAGATCAACAACTGATGTACAAAGTCTGAAGACAAAGACTGAAGACATCAGCTGATGATATCTACTGAAGTCATCAGCTGATGAAACATCTGAAGGTCAAAGTCTGAAGATCAAGTACTGAAGCTTCAGTAGTTTGTCACAACTGCTGAAGAGTACTTCTTCAGTAGTTGTGATATCAGTAGTTTTATATTTTTAGTTTCAGTAGTTTTGAAAAACGACTAAAGAGCTTGTTCTTCAGTCGTTGTAGTTTTAGTAGTTTTATATTTCTCAGTAGTTGTAACAACTGATAACACACTTAGCATTTTTGTAAGAAGATGTCAGCTGTTTTGACATCTTCAGTAGTTGTGTTTCAGTTGAAATAAATCTGTTAGATGTCACTATCAAGTGACATCAGCAGACTTCACATCTCTTATATAAGAGGTGTCGACCTAATCATAATTACGACATTCTGTTACCACGAAAGCGAATATTGAATGAAATATTTTGCAGATATTCTCTCTCTCTATAACCGTCTTTGTTCTTCATTGAATTTCGTTTTGTTCTTGTGAATCAACTAATTCATTGTTTGAATTCCGCTGCAATACTCGTCAATCAATCTAACATAGATCACTGATCCTAACATAAACGAATTTCAGCAAGCCGTCTTTCCACATCAAACCCACGCACTTAATACTGCTCTGTTTCTTCTGTAACAAGCGTACTTGATTACAAAATAGAAACCATTGAAATGTTGAAGTTAATCAGAACTGATTCGAATTTAAATTTGAATTCAGAGAAACTGTTGAAGAGATCTGTGAGACTTGAGAGTCGGCAATGACACTAAACCAAAGTCTGTGAGAAAGGATGATGATAAGGCTGGAAAAGCTGATAAAGAGAGAAAGAATCTGAGGCTGATCAAATGCTGAAGGACAAAGAAGAGATACAACAAAAAATCACAAGGGTTTGCAACTGTGAAAAGAGCTTAACTGCATAACAACTATCATAGGTCTTCCTTATGAGACTATTCAAGATATGTGTTCTTCTTCTTGTAGAATCCAATTATTTGGAATTTATAAGGCAAATAGATTGTTATTGGAAAATGAAAAAGAATTGAAAATAATCAATCTGGAATAAAAAAATGAAATTACTTTTTCAAGAAAACTTAATGAAGCTTTAGCTGAAGATGATCTTTTAAGAAGAACAATTTTGGAGCATAACGTTGAAATTAATATTTTAAGAGAAAGGGCTATTTTGGCTTAGTTTGAAGCAACTCAACTTCAAACAAAGCTTGATAAATGGACCCTTTTACACATATAAAAGGATGAGCTTATTGCTAAACAACAAGGGACATGGGTAAAACATGGGATTGGATATAAATATGATAATGAAGCTGTATTTAATTTAGTTCCATCCCCTTCTACTTTATGTTATTCACCAATCCCCAGACCTCATTCAATAAATGATTTGATTGAAGCTGCAGAAACTAATCGTTTAAATGCAGGTTTAAGTAGTGTTAATTTTAAAGAGGTTAGAGATGTGTAGGATTCTCCTATAGGTTTTGGATTCCTCATGTAAGGGTTAGATAAGAAGCTTATTGATGATTCCACCTCTGATGCTCCAAAACCAATATCAATTGCTTCTCTAACCTTTTTCAACAAATTCAAAACAGGTAATATTCCTTCATTTGTTCTTGTCAGGTTTGTTAAAGAAGGAACAATTGTCAAATCATCAAGCAATCATAATCCTATAATCGAACCCGGCACAATAGGAGGTGTCAATCAAGATCTATTGGAGAAAGATCTGTGTATATAATAATAGATAAGCTCAGATGATGAATAAATCATAGAGGAGCATGTTGGTTCCCCACAGATCATGATATCTCCTAACATTCTCATGTCACAAAAGCTTCCAAAAGCTGAATCAAGACCAATACGGATCTCTTCTCCAATTTGAAAACAAACCAGTCAATCATTGAAGATCTCATTCTCTATTTATCATAGCAAATGCCAAAAAAAGCAAGAATCTACAAAAACCTCAAAGCAATCTCCAATTCCAAATGTTTTACACGGGTCAGTCAAGCATCAAAAGCCCTTCAAGGCTTGTTTTGAGTGTGGAAAAGAAGGTCATGTGATAAAGAAATTCCCTCAAAGACTTGCTTCGAATAGTAAAGGCAAAACGATTGCTTATCCATGTTCTAGTGGGTAAAGGCAACACGGGTTGCTTCTCTGGATCAAGAGGTAAAAAGCACACATCTTTTAATGATTGGATGAAAAACCCTCCATCCAAAGGTTTTCATGTGAAACCAGTTTCAAATGATTCAAAGATGAAAATGACCCAAGGTTCAAAACCAAATTCTTTTCCTTCCAGTTTGAAATAGAAAATGATTTCCAAATTTAATTGTTTTAAAATGAAAATTAATTGAACTGAAACAAATATGGCAAATTAAAAAGAAGGATACAACAATCCCCGTTTGTTTAAACATTTGTGCATCGAAGCAGGTTTCTGATATGATGTAAAAGGAACTTCCAGCACTATGATGGCCTGTGTTCCCTTTTCAAACTAATCTATTTATGATTGCAGGAACAGTTCAGGAGGACTGTTAGTAATCCGGTTTAGTGACAAAGATTATCCTAATTCAAAATTGAGGCGGAACAAACAGGTTACGGTAATGGTAATTATCCACAATCTGGATTCTTCTCTGCACAATCACAGTTCTCACTTCACATTCAGTATTTCTTGAGAATCATTTCTTATCTTCATATTAGTGTGTAGTTAGAAGACCATCTTTGGTAAATTTCTATCACTTTATAAAAAAAATTAAATTAAAAAAATTAAATAAAAAATAATAAACAAAACAAAACAAAAATAGGTTTGCAAAAATAAAAATTTAGGGGGGAATATATCAAAATTAAATAAAAAAGAAAAGAGAACTAGGAACTTGATTCGAGATGATTGAGGAATGATTGTATATTATCTTGAAATACATGCTCTTGCATGACTTGCATTTTAAAATGAGAAATGATAGTAACTGATGCTATTATTTGATTTATATCTTATTTTTAATTGCAAATAATAGAAAAACAAACAGATTTTTTAATGATATGCTTGGTAGACTCAGACTGAATAAAATAGTAGACAACAACATTATGATTTAAATTAAAATTCATGCTTAAGGATGTCTGGAATTACGCAATCATTTTGATCTGCACGAAAATGAGTCTGGAGAAAAATTAGATTGAGAACTGATCTTTCACCCACCATGATACAAATCATATAAGCCTTATCTTTGAGCCATGTTTGGTGTATTTATGTGTCTTGTGTTTGTGCTAATCTCCTCTGATATACGGAAGTACTGACCTGGAGTGATGATCTCCTTTGCTGTACAATAGTACTGATCTAGAGCTCTTATCGGCATATGATTAAATGGTTATCTCCTTTGTTATATATGAGTATACACCTGGAGCTTTCACCATTTTGGTCTAAGTTGTGTCAAATCATCTAAATGATGAATCCATCACAGAATGCAATATTCTGTGATAATCACTTACACACTAATGCACAAGCCTTGTTCTATAAATATCATAACAAAATTCAAGATATCCTGAGGTTGGGTGAGGGTATATGCCAAATGAGAGTGGGGTCCTTGTAACACCCGGTTATTTAATCATTTTGAAGTCGAAGAATAAAGAAGAAAAAAAAATATAGTCCAAAGCCGAGGGACCCAACTCGCCAACGAGAGAAAGTGGGCATGTGGTGATATTTTTAGGGAGAGGGCAGCCACAACCCTCTCACCACACTTACATTTTCAGCTAACAAAAGAGGAGAAGAGAGAAAGAAGAGAAAAAGGGAGAAAAGTTGGTTCGAATGAGCAAAATCGAAGTGTAGCGTGTTGAATCGAAGCTCTTCTCGTTGTGGTCGTTTGTGTGAGTTCTAGGACCCCTATTTTACAAACTTTTGGATGATTGGGGCTGGAACACATCTGGAAATCAGATTTTTTTTGGGTGTGTATGTGTGACCCGTATGCGTATGTGTATGTGCATGTATGATTCGTTTGGGTCTTGCTTTTGAGCTTTTATGTGCTTGAATGGTGTTGTGGTATGCATTCCTAAGGTTTAGGATGGTTGACTGGGCTTAGAATGGGTTTGGATAAACTTTGAGCTCGAAAATGGCAGATTGGGTTCAGGATGAAATGCATTCTGCATCAGCTAGGGCTAGGCGACCGAATGAAGGCATACGGACGAATGAGGTGCGAATGGGGTTTATTCACATGATTGAGAGTTCACTCGCACGATTGAGAGTTCATTCGCACGATTGGGGCCAGTCACATGGGGAGTCATGCGACAGAGGGTCCAGTTGCACAAGTGCTTATCCACATTAGTTCCATTCATATGAGGTTCATCCGCATTAAGTTCATTCGCACGATTGGGTGTTCATTTGCATAAGTGTTCATCCACAGTAGTTAAATCGCATGATGTTCAATTGCACGGAGGCCAGGTGACTCAAGGGTGTCCATACGCCCGAATAGGGTTGTATCCGAGGAGAAGTGTAGTTTAACTTCTGACTTTTGGGGGAAAGTGCAGATGTAAGTTTTGACGTAAGGTTCCCCGTAAGTTCATGTAAGATGACGGTTGAGGCCTTAGATAGCATGTTGGGCATAATGATGATGATGTTACATGATTATGCATGTTATGTATGTGTGATGTTGCCCTGTATGATGTTGATGCATGTGTATGCTATGTTCCTTATTATGATGTATGTTTATCTTTCATGAGGCTTTACGTTTTATGACAATGAATGAAGTGAAAGTATTATGTAATGTAAAGTGGAACATAATGAAAAGTGGAACAAGATAAATGCGTGTATTAATGAATGATGAAAGTAATGAAAGTCTTGCCAGCATTAGATATCGGGACACACCAATTATAAGGTGTTAGCCCAACGATTTGTGGGTTCGCTACCCCGGGAGGATGCACATCGAGGTCTTTCTTTGTGATTGACCATTTGAATAGAACCTCTACCGCTTACCCCCGGTACTGCGGCACCATTTTTAGCGTCTATTTATAGACTTCGACCCAGTAGCCATATAGTTCAGGGTGTAGCACATGGTATTGGTATGGAAGATATCAGATGGGCAAGAAAAAATGTAAAGATGAACGAACGAATGAAGAAGATAATAATAACTATCATCTAAGTATACGTATGTTGTATGACCATATGAAAGTACAGAACGTTTTTAATGAAAGAAAAGTATGTTCTATTTTATAAAACTAGAACTCACTCAGCAACGCTGACTTTGATGTGTTTCCAGTTGGCAGGTAATATTGCCGAGGATGACACTACGAGGCTACTCAGCTCTTTTGGATGGCATCCATTTATTTAGGGCTTTTGTGACGTAATGGAACAATGCATTTTTTAACTGATTAACGATGTATTATTTTGCAAAATTTTTTTGATGAAATGAGATGTCATTTTTAACTGTTTCCGCTGCGATGCTTTATGAAATACAAATGTAATTACATGTTTTATGTGCGATAATTTACCAGCTGTAAGCGTCCCGGAACGGGGCCTTACAAGTTGGTATCAGAGCCAAAGTTTAAGTTAAATGGGTAAATTTTCAAAATAAACCTTAACTTAAACTGAGAATGGGACGGAAAGGGAAGGATGCCGAACTGAGTAGTTGCGTGCCATCAGGTATTTTCGTAAAGTTAATCGGTATTATGTGCGCATGTGATGTGTTATGTGTTGTTTGTGGATTTAAATATTGATGTAGTCAGGATAGGAATGCTCAGGGTGTGAAGAGTAAAGTAAGTGGCTAATCACAACTAGCCACTGTAATTAGGGACTTACTATACTTGACATAAACTGAGGTGTTCCATTGAATGAACGTGTGGTGTTTGAATCTTTCAGTGTGCATGTGAATGGCCGTGGTAGATCTTCGAAGCCTCTCGTGGTGGAGGTCACGGTGCTAAACCACGACCCAAGAGAGGGAGACCCAGAGTTGAGAAGGTGGTTCATGAAGAACCAGATACCCCTCTTCCGGAGGGTGGCAATGAGAGCGCCAATCTAAGAGCCTCAGTAAAGGGGGCAGTTGTAGAAGAAGTTCATCAGGTCATGTAGACGATCTTACCATCTGTAGTGACTGAAGTTATCAAGGCAGTACGGGAGGGGAGAGAAAGGAGAGAAATAGGTCCTCAGGAGGACGAGAACAACCAGAGCCTGAAACGGTTCCATCTAATTATGAAGAGGAAAACGAAGAGCCTTTGCCGGAGATAGCACAAGGCAGTAACTATGGGGCGTTTATGAGTTGCAAGTCCCCTACCTTCGATGGTAACGACACTACTGCTGCTGGCTCACCGGTGGGTGAGGAGAATGGAGGTTGTTCTTGATATCAGCGAGTGCCGGGAGGACCAGAAGGTGAAGTTTGCTACCCACTCGTTGTAGACTCGGCCACTGTGTTGGTGGGACAATATTGTCCAAGCCGAGGGTAGCCGGCGATAGGAGGATGAGGTGGGAGGAGTTGAAGAAGATGGTGAGTGAGGAGTTCTTTCCTCATAGGGAGATGGATAAGATAGAGAGAGTTCATGCAGCTGAAGGCGGGAACCATGACACACTAGCAGTACACCACCAAATTCAATGAGATGGCACGGCTCGTGCCGGATTAGGTGACGCCTCTATCTCGGAAGATCAAGAGGTACATTCAGGGCTTACTGGTGGATGTTCGCAGGCATATGATCGCCACCCGGCCAAGCACGTTTAGGTCAGCGGTCGATTTGGCAGGGAGGCTATATGATGAGCTAGAGGTGGTGGTGACTGAAGCGAGTAAGAAGGGTGGCGGCGATCGGAACTAGAACGGGAAAAGGGTTGGTCGGGGTGATGCCTCGACGGGTAACAAAAAGGCAAGGGTGGATGACCGCCGTGGAGCCACATCGAGTGCGGGGTCAAAGTGGTGTGGCAAGTGTGGAAGGGAGCATGCGGGAGAATGTAGGTTGGGGTTGAATGTGTGCTTCACATGTGGGAAGCCGGGGCACATCGCAAAGGATTGTCATGCGGGCAAATGTTTCAATTGTGGTGAGGAGGGCCACATGAGTAGGGATTGTAAGAAGCCGAGGGCTGAGGGTTCCGGGGCGAAGAAGACGGGAGATAAAGGATCGAGGGCGAGCGCCAGGGCATTCATTATGACACATGAGGAAGCTAGGACGAATCCTGATTGTGTTTGGTACATTTTTAGTGAACAAACTTTAGGTTATGTGTTGTTTGATTTTGGTGCTAGTAATGGTTTTATTTCTGCTGCTTTCTGTGCTAAATTTCTTGTTAGTGGTAGACGTGTTGAGGCGCCTTTTGATGTTGAAACTGCCATAGGTAAGTCTACCAGGATTTCTGAGATGATTGAGGGTTGTGATATGGAACTTGAGGGTCATAAGTTTCCTGTTAGACCGTTCGTGATGACCTTAGGTGGTTTTGATTTGGTTCTTGGGATGGATTGGTTAGCGGAGTTCGAGGCGAACATTGTGTGTCGCAAGAAGATGATTTGTTTGACAATGCCTTATGGGAGTTCGGTGATGATTTATAGGGATTGGGTCACGACGATCCCGAAAGTGATCTCAATGGCGATGGAGGGAAAGTGTATGAGGCGTGGGTGTAGCGCCTATTTGGCTTATGTGAACGATGTGGATACGCCAACACCACAAGTATCTAATGTCCCGGTTGTGTGTGAATTTCCAGACGTATTTCCAAAACACTTATCAGGAGTGCCACCTGACTGTGATATCATGTTCCAGATTGACTTGATTCTGGGTGCCCAACTTACTGCCAAGGCACCGTATCGTTGGCTCCGACAGAGATGAAAGAGCTTATGGAGCAGTTGCAAGAGCTACTTGATAAGGGGTTCATTAGACCGAGTATCTCTCCTTGGGGTTCTCCAGTCTTGTTTGTGAAGAAGAAAGACGGTAGTATTATAATGTGTATTGACTACCGTGAGCTGAACAAGTTGACGGTGAAGAACCGATAACCCTTACCGAGAATAGATGATTTGTTTGATCAGCTTCAAGGTGCCAATTGGTTTTCAAGGATAGATCTTCGATCTGCTTTCCATCAGTTGAAGGTGAAAGAGCATGATGTTCCTAAAACAGCTTTTCGCACACGTTATGGTCACTATGAGTTTCTTGTCATGTCTTTTGGCTTGACCAATGCGCCTGCTGCTTTTACGGATTTGATGAATTTGGTGTGTCGGCCGATGTTGGATAGATCAGTGATTGTGTTTATTGATGACATCCTGATTTATTCGAAGATCGAGATTGAGCACGTCGGTCGCATTCAGGAGGTTCTGGAGACGTTGAGAAAGGAGAAGTTGTACACCAAGTTCTCCAAGTGTGCATTGTCATTCCGCGAAGTTTAGTTCTTGGGTCATGTTGTAAATCCTGAAGGGATTATGGTGGACCCGGCAAAGGTGGAGGCGGTGATGCAATGGAAGTCTGCAAAGATGTCATCCGAGATTCATGGTTTCTTGGGTTTGGCGGGCTACTATAGGAGATTCATTCAATACTTCTCCAAGATCGCTTCTCCACTGACTAAGTTGACCCGGAAAGATGTAAAGTTTGTATGGGGTCAGGCTCAAGAGAAGGCATTTGAAGAATTGAAGGCGAGATTGACTCAAGCTCCTGCTCTATCATTACCCGATGGAAGCGAAGATCTGGTGGTTTATTATGATGCATCCTACTCGGGGTTGGAGTGCGTGTTAATGCAGAGGGGGAAGGTTATAGTCTATGCATCCTGACAGTTGAAGGTTCATGAGGTCAATTATCCTACTCATGACTTGGAGCTAGTAGTCGTGGTCTTTGCACTAAAGATTTGGAGGCACTATCTTTACAGGACAAAGTGCACCATTTTCACTGACCACAAGACCTTAGAGTACTTCTTTGAGTAGAAAGATCTGAATATGAGGCAGAGACGATGGTTGGAGCTTATAAAGGACTATTATTGTGAGATCCATTACCATCCAAGCAAAGCCAACATGGTGGCTGATGCCCTTAGCCGAAAAGAGAGGCCTGAGCCGATTCGGGTGAAAGCATATAAGTTGATCATGACCTCTGATGTGATGAAGCAAGTCAAGGAATTTCCACATAAGGAATTGAAAGAAGATCATCTTAACTCATAGAGAATAAGAGGTCTGGTTGGGGAATTGGGTGAAAACACACTTGGTGTTAAAACCCGATTTAGACGGGTATCGATTCCTCGTTTTGGGGATCTACGGTTAAGATTTTAGATGAAGCTCACAAGACTTGATACTCCATCCATCCAGGTGCCACAAAGATGTATCAGGACATAAAGAAAGATTATTGGTGGCCGGGTATGAAACGTGATGTAGTGGAGTATGTGAGTAAACGGCTTATTTGTCTATAGGTGAAGGCCAAGCATCAGAAGCCGTATAGAAAGATCCAACCTTTGGATATACTGTAATGGAAGTGGGAGCACATCACCATGGATTTCATTATGAAGTTGTCGCGTACTCCGAAAGGGTATGATGCTATATGGGTGATTGTCGACCGTTTGACGAAGAGTGCTCACTTCCTACCGATCCGCGAGACATATTCATCCGAGAGGTTGGCTAATATATTTATCAAGGAAATTGTAACTCTTCATGGTGTGCTGGTGTCTATTGTGTCTGATCGTGACACCCGGTTTACATCCAAATTCTGGAAGAAATTCCACGACACCATCGGGACGAGGTTACATATTAGCACAGCTTATCATCCCCAAACTGATGGTCAGTTAGAAAGGACCATTCAGACATTAGAAGACATGCTTCGGGCATGTGTGATTGATTTTGGGGGAAGTTGGGATGACCACTTATTGTTTGCTGAATTCTCATACAACAACAGCTATCATGCCAGCATTGGTATGCCACCATATGAGATGCCATATGGTATGAGATGCAGAACACCCATTTGTTGGGGTGATATTGGTCAGAAGGAGTTGGGGAGCGTCTAGGTGATCGAGGCTACGACTGAGAAGCTTGAGAGGATCAAAGCCTTTATGAAGGCAGCCAAAGAGAGACAGAAGTCGTACGCCGACAAACGACGCAGACCGATTAAGTTCCAGGTGGGTGACCAGGTTATGTTGAAAGTCTCACCTTGGAAGGGTATCATTCGTTTTCGAAAGCGGCGCAAGTTGAGCCCAAGGTAGATAGGCCCTTTCCGAATTATTGCTCGAGTAGGAGAGGTGGCCTATAGTTGGAGTTACCAGATGAGTTAAGTGGAATTCACCCGACATTCCATGTATCTCATCTAAGGAAGTGCTTGGCGGATGAAGACATGATTGTTCCACCTGAGGAAACTCACCTTGAGCAGCCTTTGAGCAACACACTTGAAGTTCGAGACCCACCTTCAATTCAGCTCTTAACTCCTGAAAACAAACACTAAACACCAAGACTTTTGTACTTTGTACACTTTATCCCCATGCACTTGTACCCATTATCTATTCTTTCTATTTACTTTTCTTTTCCCTTCCTTTAATAAAAAAAATCAGGGTGTTACAAGTCTACCCCCCTTAAAGAGGTTTCGTCCCCGAAACCTGTCGCTTCTCGAACAGTTATGGGTAACACTGTCTCACCTCTTCCTTGATCTTGCACTTAAACTTAGATCCCTTTAGGCTTCACTGCACCCACACAAGTGAAACCATCATCCTCCTTAGCCCATTCTCTTATCCTTATCAGTAATGGCTACCAGTTGCTTCTCGTAGTTGAATACTTTGTCCATCTTAGTGTTATCTAGTGGCATGATCATATTCTCATCGATCGAACACTTTCTTAGAGGAGATGCATGGAACATCAGATGAATTCCAGTTAACTCATCGGGGAGCTCCAGCTGATGTGTCACTTCTCCTACCTGAGGAAGAACTGGGAATGACCCTCTATACTTTAGTATTAGCTTTACTCGATTTCCAAATCAAACAATTCGCTTTCCTGGTTGAAGCCTTCATCATAATCCATTGTCGTAGGTCGACACCGAACTCTGGTTGTGAACGGTTGTTCAATCTATCTTCTTGCAACACTTAGGGTTTGTGTCGTAGATTACTGATCATTCACCCGGAGATGCATGTCTATCCACCTACGTCTGTCTTGAACAGTCTAGCAGGAACAAGCGCTCTCTCTCAATTCTATCGTGTAATCCTCTAAGGCATGAGGTAACCTAGTGGACTTACTAATAGCAATTCTTACATTGAAGGGCTCATCGATCTTCCTACTCCTAACATGCAACATCACAGAAAATAGCAGCAACAAACTACTACTAGCACCACAATTAAAGTATAGGTGCATAAATCTAAATTACCAAAAATGTAACTGAAGTTACCTCGGAGTCCGATCTAGCCTCATCCCGGTCATAGAAAAGGCTCTAGCCTTCACCCTCTGTTCTCCTTCCTCGTACCGGAGCTTCCTGCCCTCGACTTCTTGCACTCACTGCTCATGTATCCTGTCTTGCCACAGTCATAGCATTTAGCCATTTGACAGTCCCTCGCTCTGTGGCCCTCCTTTCACATTGAAAACAAACATTCAGTCCCCACTTGCACTGCCCTTCGTGGCCTCTACCATACTTCTTGCATACCTCCTCCTTCTATGTTATCCTCCCTCGATCATCGACCCTCATCATCTTACCTTCAGCTACAATTCCGTCATCATTATCTCGCCTTCCATTCCCCTTTTTGGCATGGTTTCGTTCTTCCTCTTCGTCCGTTGTCACCATCATCTCTCGCTTGTCCTACAACATTCTAGCTAAGTCGACCACCGATCTGAATGTACCTGGTCAGGCAGCGATCAAATGTCTGCGGATGTCTGTCGGCAGTCCTTGGATGTAACTCTTGATCTTTCGTGACATAGGCGTCACCTGATCTGGCACCAGCCTTGCATCTCGTTGAACTTAGTGTTGTACTGTTGGTGTGTCATCGTTCCCGCCTCTAGCTGTAAGAACTCTCTCTTAACCTTGTCAAATTCACGGTGAGGACAAAACTCATCGATTACCAGCTTCTTCAGTTCACTCCACCTCATCCTTCCGATTGCCCTGGTACCCTCAGCCTGGACGATGTTGTCCCACCAGCATAAGGTCGAGTCCACAAACGAATGAGTGGCAAACTTCACCTTTTGGTCCTCTTGGCACTCGCTGATCTGAAGGACAGCTTCCATCTCCCTCACCCATCGGTGAGCAGTAGCAGCAATGCCATTACCATCAAAGGGAGGGGCTTGCACCTTTGACATGCCCCATAATTACAGCCTCGTGCTGCCTCAGGCTCAGGTTCTTCTTCTTCCTCTTCCTCATCAGTAGGGATAACCATCTCGGGGTCCAGTTGCTCTCTCCTTCCCAAGGACCTATTCCTCTCCTTCCTTTCGCCTTCTCTAACACCTTTAATTACTTCGGTCACTAGAGACGGTAAGACTGTCTGCATGACCTAGTGTACTTCATCAATAATCGCCTCCTTAGCTGAGGCATTAAAACTAGCATTCTCATTTTCTTCGCTCCGGCCATGAACCTCAAGGTTCTCATGGGTCGTCTCAAGAGCCTTAGCACTACTCCTAGTCACCCGGGGACGGGCTCTGCCTCAAGGAGTCTTGGAAGATTTCTGCCCAGCCATCCTCTAACAAACTATAAGATTCAAACACTAATGCGGTCATTCTAGGTAATAACTCAGTTTATGTCAAGTATAGTAAGTCCCTAATTACAGTGGCCAGTTGTGATAAGCCACTTACTTTACTCTTCATACCCCAAGCATTCCCTATGCTGACTACATCAGTATCTAAATCTACATAAAAGCACATTAGCCACATAACATGCACACATAATACTGGTTAACATTATCTTACTTTAAACGTTTACATAAAACCTTTACCTGTAGGCACGTAGCTACTAGGACTGGCATCCTTTTCCTTTTAGTCTCATTCTCAGTTTAAGTTTAGGTTTCTTTTGAAAATATGTACCCAGTTCACTTAAACTTTAGCTCTGATACCAAGTTATAAGGCCCCGTTCCCGGGACGCTTACAGCTGGTCACTCATCGCACATAAAACATTTTAAAACGTACATTTATTTTGCAGTGGAATTTAAAAATTTCATTAATAACTAAAAATATGGCATTTTATTCATTTACAACATTCGTTTTAATCTCAAAATATAATGACATGTCAAAATATGATGCCAGCCTCAAAACACTCCTAGTAGCTTATGCATCCATGCCTGCAACTCCTCAACATTAGCAAAATACCTGCCAACTATCATCCATACAAAAGTCAGCGATACTGAGTGAGTTCTAGGTTTTATACTAAAATACTTTATTCTTTCAAAAACTACCTTTACATTTACTCGTGATCATACAACATACGTACACTCAATCTATGTTCTTTAATCTTTCATTCATTCATTTCTTCGCTCATTACTCTTCATTACTTGAATCTTGTCTCATGAAAATGCTCGAAAGCTGATGTTGTGCCGGGGCCGGTACACAAACCACCGACTCATGTCCGAAGACTGATACAACACCTGGATACGCGACAAAGATCCCATTCGAGTCAATCACAGGGATTGAACTCTATCCAAGTCTGTTGCAACACATGGTCGCTCACCTCATTACCTCATCTCATGCAATACTCCCGACTCATGTCTGAAGACTGATACTGTGCCGGGGCCTAATAAACAAACCCCCGACTCATGTCTGAAGACTGACACAGTACCGGAGTACGTGACAAGGATCTTATCATCTGTTTTTTCTCATGCAATACCCCCGACTCATGTTCGAAGAGTGATACTGTGCCGAGGCCTGATAAACAAACCCTCGACTCATCTCCGAAGACTAACACAGTACTGGGGTACGCGACACGGATCTCATCATCCGTCACTTTCATGTTCACCATTTGTTATCTCATGTGTTCGTTTCGTACTCTATCATATTCGTTCATTTCATACTTTATCGTTATCTTTCACTTTGTTACATAATACTTTACGTTCGTTAATTTATTCGTTCATACATCAAACCACGTAAAGTCGTACATAATGTGTTATAAAATATAATACGTACGTTTTGAAAACTCTTTGACGAAGAAAGTAGGCCTATCTCCCTATTTTACCCCTTAATACCACTTAGGGGGTGTTTGATTACGGCTGACTGGGTTGACCCGGCTGACTGGCTGACTTGGTCAGCGGGGCAGCCCATTTGATATGCATTTTGTTTCCTGCTGACGGGTCCAAGTACCTAACCCAGACCTGAAATTAAACAAAGTTGACCCAGACCATCCACGGCCACCACCCTACCCACCCTCCTTGCGCGACCACCGAACAACCACCGACGGCGGACCCCTGTGCAACCAGCCCCTCCCCCCCCCCCCCCCCGTGCGACCAGCCCCTTGCGCTGCGCGACGAGCCCCCTGCATGACGAACTCCTTGCTCTTCGACCCCCCCTGCGCAGCTCAAGGCGAAGAAGAATGCTCCGGCGACGGCGGTTCCGACGGAGATTGTGGTGGTGGTGGATTTGGGGAGGAGTAGGGAGGTGGGTTTGATAAGGGGTTTTGAGGAGATTGTGGTGTTATCCATCAAAGGATTTTGGGGTCATATGAGCCACTTATTTTGATTTTGAGCTTCCACTTTATTTCTCTTATCACTTTAGAACATAATGGAAGCTTCTCATCATGTTGTAGATTCACCGATAGAGTTCGATTGACATCAATTGACCAAACGGGACAATAAGGTTATTTTTCTTATTTAGCAAAGTCAGTCAGATACTAAATCAAATAGGCAAGTTTCAGTTAGATGCAGACCCAGTCAGAACTTCTTACTAGGTCAGCTTCTGACTCAGTCAGATCTTACTCAGTCAGCAGTAATCGAACAGCCCCTTAGAAAAGTCTAAGTCCAAATTAGGCGCATGGGACATTTTAGGTGCATGAGCATAAAAATTTTAAGTGTAAAACAGTCTGGGTGCATGGACACTATTTGGGCGTTTATGCCCTGTTCAGGCGCTTTGCCACTATGCAGGGGCATGGCTCCTGTTCAGGCGCATCAACCCTTAGCCGTTTTGACACTTAGGCGCATGGGCACTATTTAGGTGCGTGGCCCACTCTTCGGCGCATGGCCAACACTTAGGCACCTGGCCAATCATGCTGGGCGCATGGGCCACTGTTTAGGCGCATGGCCTACTCTTGGGCGCATGGCCAACACTTAAGCGCATGGCCAATCATGCTAGGCCCATGGGACACTGTTTAGGTGCATCAGAACATTTTGATATGTCTTCCATGCTATTCGCATCACCCGATTATCATTCTAACATTACCCAAGCATAGATCTAACATACGAGGGGCAGGTAAACATGCTAATCATCTACACTAGTGTATCACCCGGTTATTTCTTAAAAAGAAATGAAAGAATAAGAGTTGAAGAATAAAGAAAGGAAATGTCAATAAACCCAAGTTGAGGGGTTAATGTGTAAAAAGGAAAAATGTAGAAAGGTTGGTGTAAAGGTGGGCATGGCCGCCCACCCTCACTTCACATCACTATTTTTCATCGGTTTAGAGAGAAAGAGCAGAGAAACTCACGGTGGAAGAAAAGAAGAAGAAGAGAATTGAATTCAGGTAAGAATTCAAAGTTTTAAGTGTTCATGTTGGTTTTTGTCTCGATTATATGCTTATGTGCTTGTGTGTGTGTCCGTGTGTGTGTGTTTTGGTGTGTTTTTAGGTGTTCGAACTCATTTGCAAACGGGTGAGTTTCTAGACCCCGATTTTACTTCTTTTAACTTTTCTTGGGGCTGAAAATGTATTAAACGATTTACAAAAGTTTATGTATGTATACCCGTATGTATTAAGCATGTTTGATGATGGTTCTTAGATGCTTATAGGTTGTTCATGCTTAGAATAGCCTTGGTAAGCTTAGAACAGATAGGTTTGATGTTTGGATTTGAAATTATCCTAGAAATAGGTTGAACAGAAGGTTCATGCGGCTAAATAAGTCCATGCGCCTGGGAATTTGCCTTAGAAATGATAAGTGTATCTCATGCGCCTGAACAGTGCCCTCATGCGCCTAGAAAATTTGTCAGATGCCTAAAGTGTAGGGTCATGCACCCCAATAGTACCCATGCATCTGAATATTCCCATGCGCCTAAGTTTCCATACGCCCAAATAAACCCATGCGTCTAAGTGTCCATGTGTCCGAATGGATCATACGCCCGAATAGTGTCCATGCGCCTGAATGGTTCATGCGCCTAAGTGTTAAAACAACTAAGTGTTGGCTGATGCGCCTGTATAGTGATGAAGCGACTAAACAGGGCCCATGCGCCCAAATAGTGTCTAAGCGCCTAACACTTAGAATTTATTATAGAATTCTTGGGAGTTTGTGCTCTTAGGGTTTTGATCGAGGTTTGACTAAGGTTTATTAATGATGGGTTTCATGCATGATTATGATTGTTTTAGGATTTCTCTTTATTTTATTATTGTTATTAATAATAATAATAATATTAGTATGTGACTTTACGTGGTCTGTTTATATTCATATCATAAAGTATTACTAATAATAACGAGGAAGAGCAATAAAGAAGAGAGGTGAAACCTTAATAAAATGTTAACAAGTTTTTAGGATCTAGTATTTGAATGAAACACCAACTGATTAACGTGTTAAACCATACCAAATAGTGCGGAATCCTATTTTATTACCGATCCAATCAGTCAGAACGCACGTAGAAACACTAACGTATTGAATCTAACGTCAAGAATCGATTAGGAATCGATCTACAGTGTTCTATGAACTTGGAGTACGAACTTACAGGCTTCTGGACGGCTAGGGTACGTCTGGAGTCGAAGTGGATTGAATTATTATGTTTTTCCACAAATTAGGTGGTATTTATAGGTTAAGGTTTCTTAATCGTGCGACTGGACCATTTGCATGGTTCAGTCGTGCGATTGAGTCATGCGGTTGATCCATTCGCACAACTTAGTTTTCAGTCGTGCGATTGAGTCAATCTCATGTTTCAATCATGCGACTGATCCAGTCTACTAGTTTATTCGTATGATTGGTTCATTAGCATGAAGTTGTTCATGCGTATGGTCCATTAGCATGGGCCAATCACATGAGAACTTCACATGATTAAGTTTGAATATGTTTCATAGTCATTAATTGATTTAGATATTATTCAAACAACCACAACCTATATAGTTAAGTTAATAAGCGTTATTACATACCAATCAATGAAATATTCAAAATTAAGCACAACCACATATTGTATTTCATTAAGTACCCGTACAATTACATAAGTGTAAGACAATAAAGACATATTACATTCAAATCAGAATCTAGGTACATATGTATCAACAAACTCCCCCTTGGACCTAGATTCATCTAATGTCTTACCTTCTTCATAACCTCTTCGTACTTCTTGTACTTCTCCTTTCTTGTGACTCCTACATGTATCTCAAACGCAAAGTAGAGTCGTATCAAATTTTGGAATTGGAGGGCTCGTACAATATCTTGCGTGTCATAGAACAGTGGCCACTTGTATAATGTGTAATCATCAGCAGACAAGTTTGTAAGCTACATTGGGTCAAATACCCTGATAGTATCCATTTTGCCCTCTTTGTTCAGAACTATGACCGCCTCCCGTATTCTCCAATCATAGTATCACCATTTAAAGTGTGGAGTGAAGTCCTGTAGCATTTCCCTAAGAGGGATTCTTGACATTGTTCTTGGGGGACTCCACTTTAGCACTATCTTAGGCTTTCCAGTCATGAGATCAACTTCAGAACGTTTGATATACCATGTAGGTTGTTGAGGTTTGAAGTTGACCCACCTGGTGTGGTACTCTTTCTTCAGGGCAGCCTCAAACCAGCGTGACATCTTTCTCAGGTCAGCATATAGTAACTTCAGTTTAGCCAGTTGGTTGAGCTCAAAACTAGGTAGAGACTTTAGATCATGCGGGAATCTAAAGTACTCGATACCCATGTCTCTCTTTACCGCGTATACATTAAGATCATCAAAATGAGCCCACGCGATAATCTTGCCTGACACCTTTTGATGTTTCTTCACTTTGTAGAGCTTGGTGTACACATGCGGTTTAGGAGCATAGCGTTGTGCTGGGATCTCCTCAAAACATGCAGCCCATTCAGCCTTTCTGATATCAACATCAGCGTTTGAGGCTTGGGCTTGTTCTTCAACCTTCTTAGTCTCTTTCCCCATCTGATCCAGTATATCAAATGTATCACTGACTAGGGAATCACCCAGATTGGGGACCACCTTTCCCTCTTTGTCAGCATACTCTGGATAGTGAGCTGCCGTGACATCCTCGATCTCTATCTCATCAATGTCTTTCAGGTCGTCATCACTGTCTCCTTCAACAGTTGGAGCGTATTTTACAATCTCATCAGGATTGAGCTTGAATATTTCTACGAGTTGCTCATCAGTAAGATCATGAATTATTTCCCCTTCTTTAGGGGTGTAACTCACTGATCTTCTGACAATCCCTTGCAGATCAAGAATCATGGTTAGTTGAGTCTTGATCTTTTGAAGGGGAGCAATATCATGTTCATCCCTTTGATAATTTGGATTCTTATCCTGGATCATCGACTCTTTTGCTACCGGGTTGGATGTGGAGGCACTCGGATCTTGAGTACGGTTGGTCCTTCTTTCGCTTGCTGATGTGGCACCCGCAGCTGAAGAGTCATCATCATCATCATCACTAACATCAGTATCACCATAATGATCATCACCATCATCATCATCACTATCATCATCAGTATCATCATCTCCATCACTTTCTCCTATCTTTAAGGGCTCTTCTTTGGACCCTTTGAGCTTTAACCGTAGAGATTTGTTTGCAGCGTCCAGCTCCTCAATCCTTTTGGCTTATTGCTCCTGGAGCTGAGACCTCCGATGCACCTGCTCATCGATCAATCGAGCCTGATGATAGAGCTGCTGAGATTGGAAAGTGGTCAGGTCTACCAGCTGTCGTATCTGATTGGTCTTCTCTTCATCTGCAGCTAACAACCTCAACACCATTCAGTTAAGTGCAGAGAGCTGTTCCTCTACCCCACTGGGAGGTAAAGGTGATCCTAAGGGATATGGAGAGACAGAAGATGGTACTGCAGGATGGCTAGTGGTGGTGGTGACAGTGGTGAAGATTGGAGGTGGTATAGATGATGGTGGTGGTGGTGGTGTAGGTGTGAATGGTGGTGTGGATGGAAGGGTGGTAGTGGTATGAGGGGGAATGGTGGTAGGGATGGCGGCTGTGGTGGTAGGTAAAGTGGTGGCTGTGGTGGTAGGTAAAGTGGTGGCTGTGGTGGTGGCTATGGTGGTGATGAAGGTGATTCTGCGCTTCTTCTTTTTCAAGCCGTGGGGCTGAGCCATCCTCTTCTTTCTCGATCCTGTCAAGGAGGATGCTCCCCCTAGAACACGGCCTGGCAGATCAGGAGTATATGTAGGGTTAGCAGTAATCTCTCCCAATCCGCCGGGGCGTCCACCAACCGCTCGGAGCCCCTGGTCTGTGGGAACAACTATACTTCCCACAGTCCGGTTAGTGGCTCCTCATCTGACTCCTCTCCTCCTCACCAGGTATAAATTCCCGATGGAAGCCAATGGACTCTGCTATATCTCTAGTGGGGGCAGATACAGGAGATGCACAATCAGTAGTGGGGCCACTTGGTCGAGTGGGCAATGTATCTCTTGCATCCCTGCTATCATCATCATCAGAGTCATGCTCTGGGAGTTGTAGCTGCGCAACATCAGAGTCGCTGTTTGCATGACGCCACTTACGTTTGCCTGGCGCCACATAACTCTCATTGGCCAGACGGCCTATCAGTCTCTTTACCTGGGGCTTTACCTGCTTACCCCGGTACACTCTCATACGACACAAGGTCGTATCTTCCATGATCTCTAGAGCCACAACATCGTGGCGCTCCTTTGGTAGTGATGGTAGCTTCTCATGAAAATCAGCTGCAAGAATCTGGGGTACATACAAAATCCCTCCTTTCCCTTAGCCTCCAGATTCTCCACAAGGTAAGAAAAAATCATGCTCGAGAAGCTGAAGGGGTGTTCAGCACTAGTGCCACATAGGCATTCTGGATCTGGCCTGAAAGATCATCAAACCCACCCCTTCAAGAAGCAACGCACTTCAGTATGACATGTGCCAAGTACTTGTACTGGGGACACAGGTTTCTCTTGTTGAACATACCTGAGTTGATGTCCCCAGCGTACTTAATCCTTAGAAAGCAACCTCTCACTGTAAGTGGGTAGCTTGGTGGGGTATCCAGCATCATCTCCCAACCTAAGTACACACTGAATGTCTTCAGCTGTAATCTCTATGTCCATACCAAAGATGGAGCTCCTAATGCTGTATGGCTCTCGTGATCTATCCACAGATACATTCTCCCACAAGGTCTGGTGTATAGACCTATAGGGAGTGCAAGGGGTAGAGATGGCTTTGTGTATCCTCGATCGCTTGAGAAAAGCGATGATCTCTGCAAACTCGGCACCATTCCGAGTTGTGTGGTCTAAATGAGCACAGATGTTGTGCTTGGGATTGATAGACCATCTCTCAGCCATCGATCTGTAACACAAGATACATAAACATTAGATACTCACATAACACATACCAGTTCTAAGTAACTTGATACAATTCATTCTGATTCATTCATGCAAATGAATCATGCGACTATGTTCAGTCGGCTATCCTATCATATGATTGGACACATTTGAGTGAATGAACATATGATAGTTTAATCGGTTGGCTGAGCCTGCGATTGGTTCAGTCGGCCGACTGAGCTCATTCGCATGATACATTCGGCCGATTGAGCTTTTCGGCCAGCTCAATCGTGCGATTGGAGTTCATCCAGACGACCAGTCGCATGACCTACTGTTTCGTCGACTTAGGTTCGAATGTTGACCAATTCATTAAATTAAACGTTGTGTATAGGTTCTTTAGACTTGCAGTCACTTAACTAATAACCTAATAACATTATTTTTAACATTTTACATGGTTTCAGTAGGTCATTAATCCGTTGAGTGGTTTGGTTCTTCTTTCAATCGCGAATCACTAATTAGGGCACCATTTCTTTTGATTTCTGTGAGATTTCATCACATTATACCCATATAAATGCAAACACACGTCAGAAGATCAAGAAGAAAGTATACTCGAGGTCTAAAGAAATTTGGGCAGAGTAACGGTATGATGTGCGATTTAAGGGCGATTGGGAGTGGTGAGAAGAGTGCGATCGATTGTGGCCCTTTATATACTGAATCCGAGTTCAATCGGCCGACTGGACTCATTCGCTTAGTTCATTCGGGCGAATGAAACTCAGTCGGGCGATTGACTCAGTCGATAACCTTCAGTCGGCCGACTAAAGCTCAGTCGGTCGACTGACTCAATCGCACACTCCCATTTGAACGAATGGCTCATTCTGATAAGACATTGAGGTGACTAGCTCATACTCATGTCCATTCGGCTGTTTAATGCATGAGTATGGTCCATTCGCATGATTGGTCCATACTCATGGTCCAGTCGTGCAATGGGTCATACTCTTGAAATTTTTTTGACTTTATGACCATTTGAATTTTAGACCCTTTTAAATAGTTGATTTAACATTATGAACACTTGATCATCTCAGACATGATCATTTTAATTAAAACCTTTTGATCACCTCAGACGTGATCCTTGTAAGACATTTTGTCACCTCAGATATGACCCAATTTTTACTTGAAAGCATATATGGTCACTTCAGAAGTGACCTTTTAGATGATAAGGTTCCTTATCAACTTCCATGACATAGTCCGATACTACACAAAACTGAAATAGACTAACGTTGTACTTACATAAAAGAATTAACACTGAAAATTACACTAAGCCATGTTTTTGTGTTTTGTGAGGGTTAATTCCTAAGATGTAACTCTAAGGAATAATTCTTCTCAGAGGGCAGCCTCAATCTTTTAAACCATACATGGACCAATTCAAGATGGAATCATATAGGATATTCAAATCATTTTAGACAAGTTAGCTAAAACCTTTGATGCTCTATTCGTGTTTTTCATCTAGAGCCATTTAGCAAATTTAGGAAATCATACAAGTACTATTAGGTCCCCACACTAAATTGAACTTTCAAGAATTGTAGCCATAGTAATTGTCAGTATACTTATCCTCTTAAATCCATGCACAGACTTTCAACTCAGTTGGGTGATCGTTTTAAGGTTTGTTTATTTTAATAAGCATTTGTGGATCCCACACTTATATGGTAATCAACATTCCTCAGGAGATTTTTGAGCGGTCTTAGGGTAGAGTTCAAGAAGAGACTATTCTTAGAACTTTCAAAGAGAAGCCAATCCTCAGGTCAGTGCCATCGCACAGCAAAGAGGCGGCAAACAACAATGAGTTCTAGAATATATAGGTTATGCTTATCCTCAGGTTAGTGCCACCGCACAGCAGAGAGGCACATAACCTATCTTCTTGTTTGAGCAATTTTTCTTCTTTTTGCACATATCTCACCAACACCATAGGTTATCAGTTTGATTGTATTTGCATTTTTCATGTGCTTTTGCTCATGCTTTGGTCTTACGCACACTTTTGTGGTGTTTATTTTGCTCATCACCCCTTATTGGTATCTTGTTGATTGTGTTAACCAGGGATAAGCCGTTACCCACAGCTAGTCAAACATTTTAGTTTAATCTTGAGATCACCAAAAAGGTCTAGTCATCTATTGTGTTGAATCTACCGACATATCAACTATGGTCTAGCAACCTCTAGGTCTACTTTGTTTGTGTTACCTTAGTAGTAGCTAGCTTATCTATCATTTTTCCTTTTATATTGCTCAGACTACACAGACTTACTTGAACTTTGCATCTTTTTCAATTTTGAATTTTAAAGTCCCAAATGGTTTGTACCTGTGTACTATCATATTCCAAACATTGTATCGGTATCACACATATTATCTTATTTATTTTCAGCTTGCCTCTCCTTTTCCCTTGTTTTTTTATTTATTTATTTCCTAGACCTATTCTCCCCCTAAAATTATAAAACCACTATGGATTTGCATTTTAGGATTTTAATGGGAAAGGAAAGAAACTAATTGTAATTAAACGAATTAAAATTAAACAAAAACAAGAGAATAAACTAAAAGAAAATTAAAATTTAAAAATTTAAAGAACCTAGACACGACGCATCGGACTATACATGGTCATCTTCAGGAATGACCTCACTTTTCTTTTTAATGCCATTCACCTCTAACAGATATAGAAAACGTGGTTTGACAAAAGCCTTTGTATAGAGGTCAGGGCGTTGAAAATCAATGTTTATTTTTATCACATCGATTAAATTCTTTTCAAAACAATCATGTATGAAGTGATATTTGATTACGATGTGTTTGGTCTTAGGATGTTGGACCGGGTTTTTAGTGACTGCGATCGCAGCAGAGTTATCAACAAAGAGAGGAGTGGAAGTGAATTGCAAACTGTAATCCTGCATTTGCTGTTGATTCCATATGATTTGAGAACAGCAGCTTGTAGCAGCAACATATTCGGCTTTACAGGTTGACAGAGCAACCGAGGTCTGCTTCTTACACTGCTAGGTTACTAATCTTCTCCCAAAGAACTGACACCTTGCTGATGTAGACTTGTAGTTCATCTTGCAGCCGCCGTAATCCGAGTCACTATACGCTGTAAGTTCAAAGTCATCATCATGAGGATACCACAACCCAAGTATGGGTGTGCCCTTCAAATAACGAAATATCCTTTTGACCCCAATTAGATGATTCACCTTAGGCTTTGCCTAATATCGTGAGCATAAACATGTAGCATACATGATATCAGGCCTTGACGCAGTGAGATACATGAGAGATCCAATCATCCCTCGGTACATAGTGGCATCTACCAGATCACCATTCTCATCGGGTGCTACATCATGGTTTGTAGCCAGTGGAGTGCCAACTGTGGAAGCATTCTCCATGTCAAACTGACTGAGAATATCCCCTACATACTTGGTCTGATGTAAGAAGATCCCATTTGGTGTCTGATCCACCTGTAACCCGAGAAAGAACTTCATCTCCCCCATGGCAGTCATTGTTGGACCTAAAGAACCATGAGCCGGATCAGAAAAACCTTTAAGTCCCACAGACGTCACACAAATACTGAAGACCACAACAGCTGAAGACAACAGCTGATGACAAGTCTGAAGACACAAGTGCTGAAGACAAAGTCTGAAGACAAGTGCTAAAGACAAAGTCTGAAGACACAAGTGCTGAAGACAAAGTCTGAAGACACAAGTGCTGAAGACAAAGTCTGAAGACAAGTGCTGAAGACAAAGTCTGAAGACACAAGTGCTGAAGACCAAAGTATCAGACGTTGTCACAACAGCTGAAGAGGTCTTCTTCAGTAGTTGTGACGGTTTACCTTTCAGTAGTTTTGTCTTATCTTTTCAGTAGTTTGACACAACAGCTGAAGAATACTTCTTGAGTTGTTGTGCTCATCAGTAGTTTTATATTTATCAGTAGTTTTGTAAAACAACTGAAGAGCTTGTTCTTCAGTCGTTGTAGTTTCAGTAGTTTCTTATGAGTAGTTTCTTATTTTGTACTTAACACTCTGATATGTTCTCAGTTTGAACATTTCAGTAGTTTGTTAAGAGTTAGTTATTTTTGTAATAGATCTGCCAGTTGTCACTTACCCGTGATAACAGCAGCGATTGCACTCTATATAAGGAGTGTCAACCTAATGTAAGAAATGAATGATTTGATCAGAAATATTCGATATTATTGAAACATTCCTTGTTACAGAAATATATTCTCTCGTTATAACTGTATTTGTTCTTAATGCATACAAGTATCAAACTCTTGCTACAATTTGTCTAATTCTTGTTCTTATTCCGCTGTGCTACGCTCCATTACATCAAACTTGTGATCACTGATCCTGACAAATGGTATCAGAGCAGGTTAATCATTGACCGATCTAATAATTGATCATTGAAACTGCTATTCAAGATCCAAGTTTGACTGAATTAGCATTTTTGTGTTTTGCAAGAAACGGTTATAGAGATTGAATTTTCTGTGTTTTCTGGTCATTCATCCTGAGATTTTCTCTTGGTTTTCATTGAGTCTGTTGTGGTCTTTATAAAAACGTTTAAAAGCTTGAATTAAATTGTATTTGGACTCAAAATGACTACTCCTTCCAATGATCCTCACAATACTGGTTCCTCAACCAAGCCTCCAATGCTGGTTAGGAATGAGTATAACATATGGCAACGACGAATGCTCCATCACATGTCTGTTAAAAGCACAGGTTGTTGGACATCAGTGGTACATGGTCCACACAAGCCTATGGTGAATAACCCGGAATCCAATCAAATGGTTCCGAAGAGGAGGGAGCAATACTCAGATGAGGATAAGAAGTTGTTTGAGATTGATGCAAAAGCCCATGGAATTCTGGCCATGGCACTGCCTAATGAAATCTATTCTGGGCTAATGCATCATGAAACTGCCCATAACCTCTGGAATGCCTTGAAAGAACAATTTGGAGGAATAGATGAGGTCTTGGCAAATAATAGAGAAATCCTTGCCCAACAATATGAGACATTCTCTCATAGGAAGGGTGAGACACTGACTCAACAGTTCGAGCGGTTCTCTTGTTTGATCTCTGAATTAAAAATGGTCAAACATGAGTACACCAAAAGCCAGATGAATAACAGATTTCTCAGATCACTGCCTGAGAGATGGGACACATACACTATTGTCCTACGCTCCAGTGCAAATTTGGACAAACTATCTGTCACCCAACTCCATGGGAAATTGCTCACATTTGAAAGAGAGATAGAACAGAAACGAAAACTGTCTTCATCTGGAAAGCTCACTAAAGACTTTGTACCAGGCAACACTGCCTTGGTTGGTCATGAGTTAGAATATGCTTCATCTGAATGCTAGTATGATGAGCATATTGACTTCTCTTCAAACACTTCTGATTCTGCATTTGTGAGTGTTGATAGCCAGTTTACTGGATGTAATAATGACAATCTATGCTTCATCATGGATGATCTCAAGGGGATTGCTGATGATGACTTAGAAGAGATGGATATTTTGAGCCAAATGGCCTTGATAAATATCAGATCTCAGAAGTTCTACAAAAGAACTGGAAGAAAGTTCCCAGGACTCTCTGGCAAAACCAAAGTTGGTTTTGACAAGAGTAAGTTGAAGTGTCACAAATGCCACTGGCTTGGACACTTTGCTAGAGAATGCAGATCATCTAGATCTAATTCCTCTGCACCTTTTGTGACTTTCCCTGGCAATAGTCAACAACACAGAGGGCAACATCCTGTCAATTCTAGTCATCATTCTCAACCACAATCTCCTGCATATTTTGTTCCTCAGGGTCAAATGCCATATCCTTACCCTTGTTATTACATGCCACAGTCAAATCAAGTTCAAGTTCCTATAGTACCACAACCTCATGCACTACCAGAACCTCAACCATCTCAATCTCATCAACCTCCTCAACCTCAACAACACAGCTTCTTCACCCCTGGAGGTGTTGACTGGAGCAGTTTACCGGATGACATGTCTGGTCATGAACAACTGTTCACAGTTGCTGGTCAACATGGTGGTGACAGTCCTTTTGGGAATCTGGCTCTCATGGCCCTGGAGTCTACTGAGGGTTCCTGCTCAAATACATCATCTTCACAGGTAACTCAGGTATCTTCAGAGGCTAAAGCCAAGTTATCTTCTGAATCATGCATTGCTGCCTTTGTCTCAATTAGAGAGGCAAATGTAGCATTAATAAATCAAAAACTTGAGCTTGAGAAAACCATTTCCAAAAGAAAAGCTGAGTTTGAGTCTGCTCTTAATTGTAAAAATGATGAGATTTATAAGCTTAAATGCCAACTAAATGATGAAAAGGCTAAGCTAGAGGTTATTCTGGATGACCAGAGAAGTCTCAAAGAAACCCTTGCAGTCACCCAGGTAGAGTGTGATTGATGGGTGCAATCATGCAAAGGGTTTGAAATGCTTCTTAGTAAGCAATCTGCTTCCAATGTGAAGTTTGGTATTGGTTACAATCACACTGCTCCTCCTACAGATTTTGCTTCAAGAGCAGAAGTGAAATCTGATGGAGAAAGCAATAACCAATCCACCTCATCATGTGATTCACCTTTTGATAGAGCATCATCAAAAGATGAAGTCAGCACTAAGCCCTCTCAGAACCCATCAGCTGATATTGATGGTTCTACTGCTGACACTCACATGATAAAAGAGATGATCAACTCAGGAGTTATTTCTGAAAGTCCTGAAAGGACTGGAGAGCAAGATTTAACACTTGAAGTTCAAACTCCAACTAATGATAGCACTGAAGAGAAGAAAACTGTCAGTAGAAAGAGTTTGAAGACTACTAAAGAGGAAGTCAAGAAAGCAAATAATGCTTCTAAAGTACTGAAGAGCAAGTCTTCAGTAGTTTCATCCTCTTTAGTTGATGATCATCATAAGATGAAGAAGAAACCATGTGAAGTATGTGGTTTGTTCAATCATCTTACAGATGATTGTTGGTACAAAAGGGGATCCAAACTCAAACATAAAGAAGAAATTCAAGAGAAAATGGCTAAAATGAAAACTGAGTTTGGAGCCACATTTGTACCAGCAACATCAAATCCTGTAAACCTCAAGTCCAAACAGAAATCCAAAAAGGAAGGGGTTAAACAGGTAACAGCTGAGATTGCTGAAAAGAAGAAGGTGCAACATAGGAACTTATCAAACTCCAATGCCAATGTGTCTGAAGAGCTGAAAGCCTTATCCCAAAATCAGACACAGCTGGTTATGATGGTTCAACATCTATTGGGAAGAGTTAACCAATTAGATGTTCCTATGTTGAAACCACAGAAAAGGAGGTCCAAGCCAAAGGATTCCTTTTCTTCACCAGCTTCTTCCTCTCAGGCTGTTGTTTCCAACAAACATGTTAGTTTACCATTTGTTGATGAGAACAGGCCCAAGACCAAAAAGGTTTGGGTCTCAAAATCTAACTAATTTGTTGTATCTTGCAGGGTTCTTCAACATACGTCTCATATTTCATATGGTAAATGTATGCCTTGCCTCCAAGACCTCATCATGGGATCAAATGTCCACAAGGTGGCAACAGGTAATGTACTCCATCCTTGAGCAACAACCTTTAAATTTTTCGGAAATACTATTTTTAGAGCTCAAGGATATGGCTAAAAAACAAACTGCTAACCGTTGGATATTATATCCTCGGTTCATAATGGCCATAATTGAAAACCAGCTTTAAGCTGAGGGACTTGTTGGCCTGGGAGTCCCTGCTATGGCTGTATTGCCTGAAGTATACTCCCGGCACAACTCTGACCAATCACTCAAAATGGCTGCCAAGCTGCGCAAACCCACGCAGCTAGAACCCACAGCCACCACCCACAGCCACCACCTCCAAATCAAAAGTCCCCACCAAACCCACTAAAAAGAAGACCAAAAAGGCTACTCAGGGAAATGAGTCCCCTGAGGATGCCCCTGCAACACAAACGCAGGCTATATCCACTGGTTATAACCCCTAGTGGATATAAGGACTCTCCCAGCCACAGCCGCTCAGGATTCCTCTCAAAAGGAGCCTGCAGCAACCACAGAGGGGTACCCACAAATCTGTGATCTTCCTCATTTGAGGAGATTGCCATTGAAGAGCACCATTCTGCCTAGGTGCACACTGCTTTTACCCCATCTCCCCATGCAACCGCCCCCCAAAGTCCCACCCTTATCATTGCAAACGTGCTGACTCAGCTGCATGCCTCTCCTCCTCCCCAACAACCACCAGATGGCAACCCACAGCATCGGGGTTTAAATGTTCTATCTCCTGGTGTGGATATGGAGACGAAAACATCTGGTGAGGCTGCCACCTCTTCTGAATCAGCATATGATCAGACTGAGGCTGGTAACATTCCTAAGACCTCACCAGAGGCAACAGCTGATGAAGGACAAAGTCCTGAGGCTGGAAGTCCCCAGTTCCAAGACAAAGGGGCACATGCTATAACTGGTCTACACCCAGTGCATGTACATCCTGCTACAAGCAGGAGGTCAGGTGATTCAGCATCTGCTGATGATGACCTGGGCTTCTTTTATGATGTTCTTGCCCAGAACACAATCCTAGAGGAGGAAGTCAGTAGGCTGCAAAAAGTACTTGACCAACTCTCTCAAGGAGAAAGACCATCTGCCACCACATTAACCCAACAGATGGCACCTTCCTCTGAAGGTCCCTGAAACACACAGCCACTACAAAATTCTCGGCCACCTGCCTCTGTTTCTGGCACCATTTCTCAGGACCAAAACCCCCCTGAGCAAATGGATGCTATCCCTCAAAATCCCCTATCTCTCATCACACCACAGCTAACCGAATTTGTTATTAAAACTGTTGATGAGAGACTTTCTACTGTCTTACAACCTCTGGTGGAGGATGTACTGCGCCAACAACTTTCTGCTACTCAATCCCTTGCAACCAATGCACCCAAAAAGGGGGAGAGTTCAGCAGTGATAGCTAAAAAAAGAGGATGGAGAAGGAGAGAGAGAAAGAGAAAGATAAAGAGGTGGAAAAAGAGAAGGATTGTGTGTATGAGGCCGAAAAAGAGAAGGAGAATGTGATTGAGAAGGGAGCTGAAATTGAAAAAGTACATGAAAGTCAAAAAGCTTTTTATGTCACATACAAGAAAGAAAAGAGTGCTGAGAAAGAGAAGAACTTGAACGAAATGGTTAAAGAGGCTGATGCTGAACACAACACATCAATGGACAATATCATTGATCAGCTGTTTAGGCAAGGTTTTGACACTGAAAAGTTGGATTCTGAAATAAGAAGATTAGAGATCGAAGAGATCCAACAAAGATGGGCCAGCTACAGCACTATGGATAGAGAGAGACTTGAGATCATGATCAGATTATCAGCAAATACCTTGGGAGATCATTGATCGAAGTAAAATCATGGACCAGGGACAGCATCTTGGCCATATCCTCCAAGATCTGTTCGTCTGAGGCATACACTAGGGGTTAGTAGTCGATGCTTTGAATGAAGCAGGAGCAGGGAGCAGGACTGAGCTAGCCAAATACTCAAAAGCAACACTCACCTCCAAAATGCTAACTCAGCCTGTCAACATTCCCTCTCCAAAACAACCACAACCACAACCCACAAAACCAACTCCCTTACCCTCTAAACCAACACCCGATGATTCACCTAAGAAGAAGAAGGAAGGGTATTGAGGCTAGAAGAAGAAGAAGAGGAGGATGATGATGTGGAAGAAGATAGGCTGCCTCTGTCTGCAGTCCTAACATTGGCTAAAGCCAAACCCAAGCCCATCACTCCCACCTCACAGATGGAAGCTGTGAGAGTAAAGATTGAAGAAGAACAGCAGCAAAGGCTTCATGATGATGAAATGTTGAAAAGCATCGACAAAACTTATGCTGCTTCGTCATCAATAATAAGTATGAAGAAAGAAGCTCTGAGGTTGTACACCGTTGCCAACACATTTCAATATCAGAAGGAAAAGGTGAGAGTATGGCCTGATCCTAGGGTGGCTCACAGGATTGTAAAGAAAGACATTCCTTCGAGATACAAGGTCCAAGTAAAAAGGATCGTAGATGAAGAGATCACAGTGGTCCTTGTAGTATCACCCTGGGAGATTGTAGAAGATTTCAAGAAGGCCTATGAGACTAAACAACCACCCCAAAAGATGTTAGAGAATAGAATTATTAAAAAGGGGTTAGTCTACAAGAGGCTTGAGAACTTCAAACAAAATGAGCTCAGTCTGTTACTTGAAGGGACTCATCCTGATGAGTTTGCATACAGACAGATTACAATAGTTGAGCTCAAAAATGGTAAACAGGCCAAGTACATCTCAGAGCTATATGGGCGTGAAGGATTGTTTGATGGTGAAGCCGAGAACCTAACCATGGAAGAACAAATTATGTTTCTCAGAGCATACACCAGAGAATCCAACAGGCTTATACATGGGAAGTGAGTCTCATGGATGCGGGAACAGCTCAGTGTCCAATTCCCCAATACAGAGCTCCCATCCATACATTGCCAACCAAATCATCAGAGACTCACTTCCAGGCCAGTGCTTATATGGGTCATCTTCTCAACTGATCAAGAAGGAAAAAGACCAACCATTCTGCCAACAATAAGTGGGACCTCAATAAAGTTAAAGGTTTTGGCTGCATTGGTTCAGGGGGAGTTTGTTGGACCAAAAGAACCAATGAGCCGGATCAGAAAAACCTTTAAGTCCCACAGACGTCACAACAACTACTGAAGACCACAACAGCTGAGGACAACAGCTGATGACAAAGTCTGAAGACACAAGTGCTGAAGACAAAGTCTGAAGACAAGTGCTGAAGACAAAGTCTGAAGACACAAGTGCTGAAGACAAAGTTTGAAGACACAAGTGCTGAAGACCAAAGTATCAGACGTTGTCACAACAGCTGAAGAGGTCTTCTTCAGTAGTTGTGACGGTTTACCTTTCAGTAGTTTTGTCTTATCTTTTCAGTAGTTTGACACAACAGCTGAAGAATACTTCTTCAGTTGTTGTGCTCATCAGTAGTTTTATATTTATCAGTAGTTTTGTAAAACGACTGAAGAGCTTGTTCTTCAGTCGTTGTAGTTTCAGTAGTTTCTTATCAGTAGTTTCTTATTTTGTACTTAACACTCTGATATGTTCTTAGTAGTTGTGAACATTTCAGTAGTTTGTTAAGAGTTAGTTATTTTTGTAATAGATCTGCCAGTTGTCACTTACCCGTGATAACAGCAGCGATTGCACTCTATATAAGGAGTGTCAACCTAATGTAAGAAATGAATGATTTGATCAGAAATATTCGATATTATTGAAACATTCTTGTTACAGAAATATATTTTCTCGTTCTAACCGTATTTGTTCTTAATGCATACAAGTATCAAACTCTTGCTACAATGTGTCTAATTCTTGTTCTTATTCCGTTGTGCTACGCTTCATTACATCAAACTTGTGATCACTGATCTTGACACTCATCTCAAACTCTGCCTTCATTATTTCTTCGAATTCTTTGCATAACTTTTTGTTCTTTGAACCAAAGATTATGTCATCTACATAGATCTGTACTAGCAGTAAGTCTCCATCTTTTTCTTTGATAAACAGTGTGCAGTCAATGACTCCCCTACGAAATCCGTGTTTCACAAGATGAGTCGAGAGTTCCTCATACCAAGCTTGTGGAGCTTGATGAAGCCCGTATAGAGCCTTGTCGAGTTTGTAAACTCTATCCCGATGATATGGATCGTCAAATCCCTCCAGTTGACTGCCATACACTGTTTCTCTGATCTCACCATGAAGGAATGCACTCTTAACATGTAGCTGATAAACGTTGATTTTCATATAAGATGCATAGGCAAGGAAGATGCGGATGGCTTCCATCCTTGCCACTGGTGCAATACTTCATTTTAGTCGATACCTTCAACTTGTTGAAAACCCTAAACAACAAGCCAAGCATTGTTTATGATGATCACTCCCTGATCATCTTTCTTGCATTTCAAGACCCATTTGGTGCCAATGACTTTAGCACCTTTAGGTCTATCAACTAGTGTCCATACACCTAACTTCTTAAACTGAAGGAGTTCTTCCTGCATGGCACTAACCCAAGCCTCATGATTTAGTGCTTCACTAACATACTTATCCTCTATTGATGTAACCACTCCATGAGCAAAGTTGGATACCTTATCCTCTATTGATGTAACCATTCCATGAGTGTGCATCTCACTCATCAAGTGGTAGAATCTATTAATCACATCATCAAGGCCTTCTTTTCCCATAGAAGAGAAGCTGTCAAACTCCTTCTTCAAGTCTTTTCCCTTGATGGCCATCAGAGAGGCATTTCCGTCATACCTCTTTTCCAACGCATCCCAAAGTTTCTTTGCTTGAGTATACTCCGAATACCGATGGAAAATATCCTTCGGAATAGACTGAGTAAGCAAAGCATAGACTTTCTTCTCAGCATTGTGTTTTACCTTCTAAGCATCCGACATGCCACTTAGAGTAAGTTTGACTCCGTCAGCTCCTACTGGCATGCTATAACCCGACTCGATGGCCTCCCACAAATTTGTATCTACTCCAAATAAGTAGATTTCGAAACGTTGCTTCCATTGTGGGTAGTCGTCTAACGTAATAAGTTTTGGGGGTTTATTGTGAATCCCCACTTCATTCTCCAAGATCAGTAGATTCTGAATACATGTGTCTCTACTTGCTGTGTATGCTAAAAACTGGTCCTCCATTAGGTTTAACTTTCTTGTTTAACAAACTGCTAATGTATACGAATGGAGGTATGCGATTGAACTTATTCGTGTGATTGAACAATGCGGATGGTTCAATTGTGCGACTGAACAAATGCGGCTGAGTCAGTCGCCCGAATGAACAAATGCGATTGAATAGTCCGAATGAAGTTCTCAGTCGTACGATTGAAGGTACGAATGAGTCCAATCGTGCGGTTGGAGAGTGCAAATGAACTCAGTCGTGCGATTGGTCTAATCGTGCGGCTGAACTTGCTGAAGTTTGATAATTCGTAGATTTAACTTGATTTGTCCGTAAAAACTCAAATTTTATCAAACCCTAATAGCCGTATGCCGGAAAAAACACAAATTTTTGATCAGGAAATGTCTAAGACTCCGTTGGACACAAAAAGATTGAGTTTTTGATGCAAAAACACAATTTTTGTATCAAAACTATTGAATCAACATGTAATCAAGAGACAAAGCTCCGATACCACTTGTTAGGATCTGGTATTTGAATGAAACACCATCTGATTAACGTGTTCAACCAAACCAAATAGTGCAAAATCCTATTTGATTGGCGATCCAATAAGTGAGAACGCACGTAGAAACAATAACGTATTGAATCTAACGTCAAGAATCAATTAGGAATCAATCTACAGTGTTCTATGAACTTGGAGTACGAACTTAGAGGCTTTTGGATGGCTAGGGTACGTCTGGAGTCGAAGTGGATTGAATTATTACGTTTTTCCACGAATTAGGTGGTATTTATAGGTTAAGGTTTCTTAATCGTGCGATTGGACCATTTGAATGGTTCAGTCGTGCGATTGAGTCATGCGGTTGATCCATTCGCACAACTTAGTTTTCAGTCGTGCGATTGAGTCAATCTCATGTTTCAATCATGCGACTGATCCAGTCTACTAGTTTATTCGTACGATTGGTTCATTAGCATGAAGTTGTTCATGCGTATGGTCCATTAGCATGGCCAATCACATGAGAACTTCACATGATTAAGTTTGAATATGTTTCATAGTCATTAATTGATTTAGATATTATTCAAACAACCACAACCTATATACTTAAGTCAATAAGCGTTATTACATACCAATCAATGAAATATTCAACATTAAGCACAACCACATATTGTATTTCATTAAGTACCCATACAATTACATAAGTGTAAGACAATAAAGACATATTACATTCAGATCAGAATCTAGGTACATATGTATCAACACAAGTCTTGCAAGCTTACATGGGGTACCCGATCATGTTGTTGTTAGCTCAACTTTGTTGCGGGTTAGCTATCCTATTATGCACACGGGGCCAATCAATTGAGACTGGGGACCTTTGCAGCATATCCTAGGTGTTTGGGGTCGGCCTTCTATACAGTATATAGAACCCTTTGTGGGATATAGAGGGCCCAACACCGTTTCCCACGCGCATACAATTTAGGGTATTGCTCATTGATCCATACATATAGTGAAAGATAAAGATAACACAATGCAGAGTAAACAAGGAATACAGTAAAGAGATGAAGCATAACCTAATTGTATAGTTAATGCGTGCTCATGTATGAAGTGATGAAGTTTTCATGGAAAGAGTATTTTCGTTTATATTCCTACAAAAAGTATTTATTTACTTTTAAAACTAGAACTCACTCAGCAACGCTGACTTTTATACATTTTTGGTTGGCAGGTAAATATTGCTGAGGATGGCACGAGGGTGGAGCTACTCGGCAGGGAAAGACTGACATCCATTCATACCTATTATTACTGTTGTTTTGTAATGTAGTTAAACAGTTCTTTTGTAATCGATTAAACAATAGTGTATTGCTCAACAACAGTGTTTTAATGAAATGAATGGTTTTTGTTAAAAATGTTTCCGCTGCTTATGTTTGTAAATCTATAACGTTTAGTGTATTTAATGATATGAATGACCAACTGTGAGGTCTTCGGGAATAAGGCCTTACAACTAGCCCATAATCATACACTAAAACATGCATACATACATCGTTTTTGAACATAAGGCTGTAGACCCACGGTTACTTGCAAAATGTATACTTAGTATGCACAATAGCCCTAAAAGTGTTGAAACTCAGTAAAGAGAGGTTCTAGAAACTCACCTTGAGCAGCCTTTGAGCAACACACTTCAAGTTCGAGACCCACCTTCAATTCAGCTCTTAAATACCAAAAACAAACACTAAACACCAAGAACTTTGGTCATGAACTCGAAACCCAGCTGAAACCGAGCTCATATAAGGGAAAACTCATATTTGCCGCTGTTTTCTTCCTCTTTCTCTCTCTAGGACCGAGGGCTTTCTTCTTCTTCTTCCACCCAAAGTAAAGGCAGTTCTCTGCTTTTAATATGGGCAGCCATACCCATTTCTAATATAAAATATTAGACTTTTGTACTTTATACACTTTATCCCTCTCCACTTGTGCCCATTATCTATTCTTTCTATTTACTTTTCTTTTCCTTTCCTTTAAAAAAAATTCAGGGTGTTACATGGATTTCCCATATACCATGACATCTTCAAGTGAAGTGTCAAGGGGCTTGTTTGCCATGGTTGAGGTCTTAATGATGTAGTCATTTGTTGAAGTGAGAACCTCTTCCATATGGATCTCCTGAACAAGTTTATAAAGATTCACCTCAGTAGGGGGTTGATGATGTGGGCTAGACATGCGTGATGAAGGAGTACTCTTCTCTCATTGAGCAAGGGTGGAGAAGAGATACTTATGGTACTCACAAAAACCCATGTCTTTATCATCATAGAATTCTAGGTTAGGAATGAGTTGGTTAAGATTTAAAGGTTGGGGATAGTAACTTTCCTTTGAAGGTTGTTCACTAGAGTTTTGAAACTCTAAGTGTAGGCCTAAGGCTATTAGGGTTATGGGTTTATTAGGCTGAGCATGAGGAACCTCAACACTAATTTGGGAGAGTTGGGACTGGTTTGCTCCTCAGGGGAAGTGGGAGCTCCAGTATCCACTTCCTCTTGTATGGGTGGTGATATGGGGGCCTGTACAAGCTGAGAAGCTTGTGCAGGGGTTCGTTTAGATTTTCTTGTGTAGATGATAGTTATTTTAGGCTGTCGAGAAGTAGAAGGTGTGGGTTCAACACTAGCTGGTGCTGCTAGGTATCACCTTAAGCAATGAGCTCTAAAATTTTAGGACAAGGGCTGTTTCTACCCCTGAGAAGCCCATAATAGGCTTCTTATAGTCTTGAAGATGCGAGGCTTTATCTGTCCCATTTTTAGAACATTACATGTTCCTCTTAACTATTAGCCTAGTTCACAGTTAAGAATGTGATGGCCATACTTAGGGAATATGTAATATTCTAAGGATTCCAAGTTTGCAAGTAATTAAGTATATACAAATTAAGAATACCTGAACTTGACCCACTAAACCATCATATGGACTATAGAGGAAAGGTCCTTAGGAATTTGGTCACATTCTCTATTCTTCTTGGGTAAACTATGGATAACAACATAGTACTTCAACTAGTAGGAGACCTTTCTCTTTCTAAAGGCTCTTACAGAGTAATCACCTTCATAGCCTATCTACCAAAAGGAGTGGTTGATAGGAGACTTGGGGAAGGATAAGTCAGCTTCTACATCATCCAGCCTAAGATGTCTGTTTATGGATGCTGGAGTGATGAAGATTGTCTTCCCCTTCACGGTGGCAGATCGTGCGTTCTCCCCATCCATGGTCATCTCTTGGCACGTCCTCCAGAACTCCAATAGTTGATCCTCATAAAGTGGAGGATTTATGGTGAGGAAGGTGAAGTAGTTTGATAGAGTTATGAAGCCACAGGTAACATTTCATATTTTCCCGTTAATTAAAGTTAACGTTGTTATGTTCTTGTAGGACCATTTGTGCCATTTATGAAACTTTGAGGGCTTGTTATGCATGTTTAGTTAATTTGAAAGTTAATAAATTAATTTACTAATATTGATAATAATAATAATAATAATAATAATAATAACAATAACTCTAATAATAATATCCATAATAATAATAATAAATAGTAATAATAATATTGATAATTATAATAATAACAATGAATAATAGTAGCAGTAATAATAATAATAGTAATAATAATAGTAGTAATAATAATAATAAGTTATAAAAGTTAACATGTTAAATTTTGTAAAACATAAAGTTTAGTTAAGTTTAAGGGGCATTAGTGTCAATTTAGAAACGTTAAAAAATAAAGTTTGTGCATAAAATATAAGAATCAAACAGTAGGAACCATTTGTGTAATATATCAAAACTCACCCCATTTCCCCCCTTTAACCGTTTTTCCGGCCAATGCCTCGACCAAACTCCGGTGGCCTTCTGGCTACCCAAAACCCATAAATCTTGTCGACTCATGATCTAAAATCGTCCCCAAACCATTTTAGAACACAATTCGAACTTCATTACATCATTTAATCAAAGTTAAAGCATCGGTTGCCACCCCAATCGAATGTATAATCGAAGCACTTTAAAATCCCTAGCCGTTTGGACAATAAATCCTAATAATAATCTAATTAAACTATCCTAAACAATTATCTAAGTGTTCCTAAACGTTCACAACTCACATTCCACACATAAAAACAAACGAATCGATCCAATCAACCATGTCACCGCAATTATCTAAGTGTTCCTAAACGTTCACAACTCAAATTTGTAATATATATATATATATATATATTATATATATATAATATATATATATATATATATATATATATACGTTTAGGTACCTTGTAAAGGAATTCTTTGGAACATCATTTGTTCTTATTATTATCTTACATACTATACATCAACTGAGTTTCCTTGTCCTTTTTATATTATTTCACACAATTTTGGGTGAAACATGTTAAACTTAACAACTTACACTTGTAAACACTTTTATACTTGTAACGCACATGCAATTCATACTTATATTTTGTCATGGTTATTTGTGTTATTGTGAGCTTTATATGAGATACATTATATGTTGGCAATCATTAACTATTGCTAGCTTGGCGACGTTATAAATCTATGGGCCTGACAAGCCTATTTGGTGCTAAAGCCGATGTATTGTTGGCTCCTGATGATGTATGACTTGTTTATCATGGGAACCAAGTACACTTAGCCAATCCTTATAAACTTGTAATCTTAATCTTAGTCGGGGTTTGATTATAGATATATGTGTTCAATAAACTTGCATAACTCATAACCTTTGACCATGAATTGCTACTTGTAACCTTTTGATATATTATGTATATTAAACCCTTGAAAACTCATCAACTCTCATAATTGACCTTATTTTTCACAACTTTCAGGAAATGCCCAAGATTGAAGTTATCTTTTGAAGTTTGCACAAATCTAGGATTTGGACCTAGATTAAAGAATAAAATGATTGGGATTATTTTGTCTTATGTTTTGTTTAAATTCATGTTGAGACTTATGATCATAACTTGCACTGTTGAAACTTATGATAATAATATTTTCATTTAAAAACAACATTATGTGGCTGTGAACAATCTTAACCCTCACATCTCAACGATTCTGCCGTCAAGGTTAGGGTGTGACAGATGTTGGTTTTGTAACATGTTAATCAAAGTAAGTTTAACCATTTTAAACTATAAAACACAACGGAAATAAGATTTAAACATGTTGTTTACAATCTGAATTTTTTCACCTTTTCAAGCATAAACAAACCCAAGAATAAGGATCATATATATAATATATATATATATATAATATATATATATATATATGTGTGTGTGTGTATGTATGTATATATATATGTATATATATATATATGTGTGTGTGTGTGAAATAGTATGCTATCAACCTATAAAGCAACCATAGGGGGTTCATAGAAACAACCTTTCTTGCACAAGATGTTGTAGATGGAAGAATGAAGATGATGATGTTCTTGAATGTCTAGCCTCCAAAACAGAAGACCTCAAGCTTGTATACCCACAAGCCTTAACAAAAACCTAACTTGGTAGGTAGTAGAGCACCAAGACCAACTCCTTCTTGAACAATCTGAATCAGCCAAGAAGTTCTTGAAGAGCAGCCAAGAAATCCAAAATTTCAGCTCCCTTTTCCTCTTGAATCCGAAAATTTTTGGTCCTTGGAGAGTGTACCTTGCTTTTGTGTGTGTAAGAGAGTGTGACTTTTGGGAAGAGTGCAAGGAGAAGTCTCTAAGTCTTCCAAAGACTTAAAACAAAACCAACAATACCTTTGGCCCTTAGGGCGGCCGAAAGTTTAAAACCCAATGAGTTCCCCCATTTTTAATCTTTTATAAAATTACACTCTTTTAAAACCTTAGTATATAAAATTAAAACCTATTTTAATTTTATAACATCAACACACTTTTATTTATTATTTAACCAACTTAAATAATGAAACAAATAATATCACATGAACAAACTATCCATATAATGTTGTTCTTTAACAAAAGCAAAGTTTTAGAATACCTATTTTCAAAATTGGTGTCAATATTTATTTATTTGATCTCATCAACAAATAAATATTTATTGGTGTTTGTATAGCTTGTTATTGGGTATGATCTGACTTGGATCATAACATACTAACCACATCAATCTTGTATGTGTCTTAGGCATATAAGATCCAACAACAGATTGGTATCAAAGCCATAATTCTAGGGATTTAGGTTATTAGAAATGGTGACCTAGACTATAGTTTATGCATGAACCTTATAGAATAATCTTTGTTGCATTCTACATGATGCTATCTAATTAGGGATGCCTTCTTATGTGCAATTTGATGCCTTTAGTTAGGTTTCCTTCTAACCGGTTAACTTTGTTGCTTGTCTGCCTTAGACTTATCATTGATTCTTTGATTCTCCTCGATGAATGAAGCTTCTTAAACTTATTCTCGACAACACGTGGGATCGTACACTTATATCGTGGGTTTAATTCTTTAGACTTTATGTCTAATCTATGAAAATCTCATCAAGGTTTTGATTTTAAGAACCTAAGAAATTTGTGTGACACATAGATACCTGTATTTTGGTTTTCCTAGCAACAAGCCTTCAGGCTAAGGTAAGCATTTCGCTTAAATCCTACGGGACTACTTATGCTTACCTGGGGATTTTTGGGATGACTGATAAACTATAGTCAACATACACAAGTTTATAAGGCAAATGGGTCAATTTACCTTCACGTGTCAACGTTTCCAAGTGGTAATGTGTTACCAAATGGAACCATTCCATGTGTCTAACAACTCTTGATTTAACCTTGTTTAAATTACTATCCTTTGTTATCCTAATTCCTGTGACTAACTCCTTTGTATCTAGCATGTCTCATCACCTTGGAAAGAGTGGAAGTTCCGACCGTAAGCGATGATTGCACAACAAATGGTTGTCATCATCCCAACCATGGTTGCTGAGCTAAATAGCACCATGATGACCAACTCTAGCAACAAGGGGGATGGTCAAGGAAAAACTAGCGCGAACCAAGGGTGCAACAACAAAACTGCATCTTTAAGCATTTTAGTTCTTGCAAGCCCACTAGATATAGTGGCAAGGAAGGAGCCACTGGTCTTCTCGAGTGGTTTGAAGGTATGGAGAATACGTTCATCAATTATGAGTGTCCCGAGGAACTCAAAATTCGTTATGCCACTAGTATGCTCCAACAAAGGGCAGTTACTTGGTGGAATAGCAAGAAAAGGAATCGAGGTGCGGATGTTGTGTTGGCACTCACTTGGGATGAGTTCAAAAACATTGCTATCATAAAGTTCTGCCCTAGGAGTGAGCTATACAAATTGGACGAAGGATTTTGGACCCTAAAACAAGATGGTGGTGACCATTTGGCTTACTCAACTAGGCACCACGAGTTGCGTATACTATTGCCTCATATGGTCGACACTGTCTACCACAACATGAGAAGTTTATCAAGGGGGTACCACCCCAAATTCAAGATGTTGTGGCAGGTAGACGACCACAACTTGGAAGAAGTCATACTATCACCGCTCAAATCACTGAGATCATATATGAGTGGGCACCATGTCTATGAAGGGTCCTAAGAAGGTGGAGAAGACGGTCCCCGAAGCTGCCAAAGAGACTAAAACCGAATCATCTTACAACAACACAACAACAAGAAACGCAAGTTCACACCGGATCCCAACTATGTTATGGCTGCACCCAAACCACCGCAAAGACTATGACACCCTACACATATCCCACAACGGCCGTGGATAGGAGAGATTCTTCTCTCATAAGGAATGTCCGGTCTCTAACATCAACAACGTGTTTTGGGCGTATTGGCTGTGGATGAGAGGAGAACTCCACAGTTAAGCATGCTTAGGTGGGAGCAATCCAGGGATGGGTGACCTCCCTGGGAAGTTTTCACCCGAGCAACCAAAAGCAAATCCGTGAGCTCCTCGTGGACAAAGCGGACAATATTTTTGATGCGATGGTCCGGGTGTTACAGATTGGTATCAGAGTCACTCCTGGGCCGTTCGGGGTGTGGGACATACCTCACCAAGGATGGTGACTTCTCGGGCTCATCGAGGACGATAAGTCCAAACAAGGGGTGCTTGTGACACCCTACACATATCCCACATCGACCGTGGACAGGAGAGCTTCTTGGTTCATAAGCAATGTCTGCTCTCTAATGTCAACAATGCGTTTTGGGCGTATTGGCTGTGGATGAGAGGAGAACCCCATAGTTAAGCATGCTCAGGTGGGAGCAATCTAGGGATGGGTGACCTCCCTGGGAAGTTTTCACCGAGCAACCAAAAGCAAATCCGTGAGCTTTTCAGGGGGAAAGCGGATGATATTGTTGATGCGAGGGGTCGGGTGTGACAAATTGGTATCAGAGCCACTCCTGTGCCGTTCAGGGTGTGTGACTTACCTCACCAAGGATGGTGACTTCTCGGGCTCATGGAGGACGATGAGTCCAAATAGGGGGTGCTTGTGACACCTACATTATCACACATCGGCCGTGGATAGGAGAGATTCTTGGTTTATAAGGAATGTCTCGTCTCTAACATCAACAACGCGTTTTGGGTTCACCCGAGGAACTAAAAGCAAATCCGTGAGCTCCTCGTGGGCAAAGCGGACAATATTGTTGATGCAAGGGGCCAGGTGTTACAGATTGGTATCAGAGCCACTCCTGTTGCTATTCGGTGTGTGGGGCATACCTCACCAAGGATGGTGACTTCTTGGGCTCAGCAAGGACGATGAGTCCAAACAGGGGGTACTTGTGACACCCTACACATATCCCACATCTACTGTGGACAAGAGAGATTCTTGGTTCATAAGGAATGTCAGGTCTCTTACATCAACAACGCGTTTTGCGCGTATTGGCTGTGGATGAGAGAAGAACTCCACAGTTAAGAGTGCTTAGGTGGGAGCAATCCAGGGATGGGTGAGCTCCCTGGGGAGTTTTCACCCGAGCAACCAAAAGCAAATCTGTGATCTCCTCGTGGGCAAAGCGGACAATATTGTTGATATGATGGGGCGGGTGTTATAGATTGGTATTAGAGCCACTCCTATGCCGTTCGGGGTATGGGACATACCTCACCAAGGATGGTGACTTCTCGGGCTCATCAAGGACGATGAGTCCAAACAGGGTGTTCTTGTGACACCCTCCACATATCCCATATCGGCCATGGACAGGAGAGATTCTTGGTTCATAAGGAATGTCTGGTCTCTAACATCAACAACGAGTTTTGGTGTATTGGCTGTGGATGAGAGGAGAACTCCATAGTTAAGCATGCTCAGGTAGGAGCAATCCAGGGATGTGTGACCTCCCTAGGTAGTTTTCACCCGAGATACCAAAAGAAAATCCGTGAGCTCCTCATCGGCAAAGCGGACAATATTGTTGATATGATGGGGCGGGTGTTATAGATTGGTATTAGAGCCACTCCTATGCCGTTCGGGGTATGGGACATACCTCACCAAGGATGGTGACTTCTCGGGCTCATCAAGGACGATGAGTCCAAACAGGGTGTTCTTGTGACACCCTCCACATATCCCATATCGGCCATGGACAGGAGAGATTCTTGGTTCATAAGGAATGTCTGGTCTCTAACATCAACAACGAGTTTTGGTGTATTGGCTGTGGATGAGAGGAGAACTCCATAGTTAAGCATGCTCAGGTAGGAGCAATCCAGGGATGTGTGACCTCCCTAGGTAGTTTTCACCCGAGATACCAAAAGAAAATCCGTGAGCTCCTCATCGGCAAAGCGGACAATATTGTTGATACGAGGGGGCGGGTGTTACAAAGTCAACTTAACTTGTGGTTGCACCTGTGGCTCAAATACCTATGGCTAGGGCCTATGCTGGTCCACTACCTTTGTGCAATGTTTGTACCATTATCCGGGGAATGCTCCGTGCTGCATCTGTACTTTGTGCGGTATATATGGACACTTAGAGGTGAGTTGTCACTGTGCTCTGAACAATGCCATGATGGTTGCAAGTCGTGTTTGCTGCAACTACGGAGAATTCGATCACTTCCTTCCATAATGACCTCGTCTTGTGGGAAACGTTCCACAAGCCCGAGGATGTGCTTTTAACATCAACGTGAATCAAGCACAAGCAAACAATGATGTGGTGAATGGTATGATAACTCAACCTCAACTTTTATTATCTAATTCATTTTTATACATTACCTGTATTGTTAAATACCTTCAAAACTGACAGGTATGTTCCTTATAAATAATACTTATGCCTACGTTCTATTTGGTTTTGGAGCCGATAAAAGCTTTGTCTCGTTAGAGTGTGAACCATTCTTGCTAAGCCACCTGAGAAAGTAGACTGACCACTCACTATCGAAGTCACCAATGGAGAACCGATCACCATTGATATCGTTATTTGATTGTATCTTGAGTCTCGACGTGCATGATTTCTTTATCGATCTTATCCCTATGAAACTTGGAAGCTTTAACATTATCATTGGTATGGATTGGTTAGCCAAACACCATGCCGAGATCATTTGTTTCGAGAAGTGCATTCGCATTCCATTACCTTCTAAGGATACATTAAAAATATTCTGTGAAAAATCTTCCAAAGAGCTTAAACTCATGTCTTGCACCCAAGCCCGAAAATGTTTAAGCAAGAACTATATGGCTTTCTTGGCTTACGTGGTCAACATGAAAGTCAAACTGAAAGTTCTTATGGATGTCCTGATTTTACGAGACTTCCCCGAAGTGTTTCCCGATGAACTTAGTGGCTTACCTCCCATGCATGAAGTCGAGTTTAAAATCGATTTAATTCCGGGAGCAAACCCTGTGGCTAATTCACCATATCGACTTGCACCATCTGAAATGAAAGAGCTATCCAGTCAACTACAAGAATTATCTGAGAAGGGTTTTATACGTCCTAGCTCTTTGCCTTGGGGTGCACCTATTCTGTTCATGAAGAAGAAAGATAGGTCGTTTCGTATGTGCATCGACTATCATGAACTTAACAAGCTTACCATCAAGAACCATTACCCTCTTCTTTGTATCGATGATCTTTTGACCAACTTCAAGGAGCTGCCATATTCTTGAAGATTGATTTACGTTCTGGTTATTATCAATTACTAGTCCACGGCGATGATATCCCAAAGACTGTGTTTCGTACTCATTTTGGGCATTATGAGTTCATGGCAATGCCTTTTGGTTTAACAAATGCTCCTGCTATCTTCATGGATCTCATGAATCGAGTATGGAAGACTTATCTAGAAAAGTTTGTGATCGTCTTCATTGATGACATACTTATCTATTCCAAATCCAACACCGATCTTGAACTTCATGTGTGACTAGTTCTTGAGTTGTTGAAGAAGGAACAATTGTACGTGAAGTTCTCGAAGTGTGAATTTTTGCTTGAGGAAGTTCAATTTCTAGGACACGTGGTGAATAGCCAAGAAATTCACATTGACCCCGCAAAGGTGGAAGCTATGAAGAATTGGTGTGTTCCTACAACTCAAACCGAAGTTTGTTCTTTTCTTGGTCTTACTGGTTATTACCGACAATTCATTGCCAACTTTTCAAGGATCGGGAAGCCACTTACTTCTTTGACATAAACCATTCGAATGGGAGTCCGAGCAAGAAGAAGCTTTTGAAGCGTTAAGCACAGGTTGTGCAATGCTCCTATCTTGACCCTACTCGATGGAAACGACGATTTCACCATGTATTGTGATGCATCTAAACAAGGCCTAGGTTGTGTTCTCATGCAAAGAGGTAAGGTCATAGCTTATGCATCGAGACAATTGAAGGTCCACGAGGTGAATTACACGACACATGATCTAAAACTTGGTGTTGTGGTTTTTTCTTTGAAGATTTGGAGACATTACCTTTATGGTACACAATGTATAGTCTACACCGATCACAAAAGCCTTCAACATGTTTTTAATCAAAAGGATCTCAATATGAGACAATGTCATTGGGTGGAGTTGATTAGTGATTATGACCGTCACATTCGTTACCATCCTGGTAAAGCCAATGTTGTAGCCGATGCACTAAGTCGAAAGGTTCATAACAAGACGATCTCGTTTCAAGAGATTCACGATCGACGTCAATGGTTTGACACTTTGGGAGAGTTTGATACTGAGATTCATCTAGATGTTAGTGAGACTACCATACTACTACAAAATTTGAGGATAGAAAGTGACATCGAGTCTAGTATCTTAGAGGCTCAATGAGCGGTTCAACAAGAAGGAAGAATAAGAGAGGAATTGGAGCATAATCTTCTGGCTCAATTAGAAACAAAACACAATGGATTGATGTACTTTGTAAATCGAATTTGGGTTCCAAATCATGATAACCTTTGTACCTTTATCATGAATGAAACTCATCAAACTCGTTATTCCATTCATCCCGGCATTGATAAGATGTATATGGGCCTACGTGGTCAATATTGGTTGCCTGGAATGAAGAAGGACATAGCCACTTGTGCAGCTAAGTGCCTTATATGTACGATGGTTAAAGCTGAACATCAACGTCGTAGTGGATTACTTGAACAACCTGAGATTCCTATGTGGAAATGGGGACACATATCCATGGACTTCATAACTAAACTACCCTGAAACTCCCATGGACATGATAGCATATGGGTGATCGTTGACTGATTAACCAAGTCGGGACATTTTATACCCATACGTGACACTTACAAGACATCAAGGTTGGCTCGTGTATACGTTGATGAAATTGTATGTCATCATAGGGTACCTTTGCACATCATATCCGACTGAGACGCTTGCTTCACTTCATATTTTTGTTTACCTATGCAAGAACTCCTGGGTACTCAATTGGATCTAAGCACGGCTTACCATCTACAAACAGATGGTCAAGCCGAGCGAACTATCCAAACCTTGGAAGATTTGCTACGTCTTTGTGTTCTTGACTATGGTGGTGACTGGGATACTCATTTACCACTCACGGAATTGTCGTACAACAATACTTACCACTCAAATATCAAGATGGCACCTTTCGAAGAGCTTAATGGTCATAAATGACGCTCACCAATCTGGTGGACGGACATTGGTGAAAAGTTCATCACTAGTCCTGAACTTATACAAGAAACAACCGATAAAGTCTCTATAATTCACAAGAACCTGAAGTGGCAAGAAGTCGACAAAAGAGTTATGCTCATAAGCGACGTAAGCCATTGGAGTTCCAAGTAGGGGAAATGGTTCTTCATAAGGTCTCACCATGGAAGGGCATTGTTCGCTTTGGAAAGAAGGGTAAACTAGCTCCAAGATTTGTAGCACCTTTCAAGTTTCTTAAAAGGATTGGGAAAGTGTCTTACAAACTGGAACTACCTTCTGACCTTAGTGGAGTTCATCCTATTTTCCACAACTCAAATTTCAGAAAGTGTTTGGCAGATAGAACTCTGCATGTTTCATTAGACGACATCGAGATGGATGAGTCATTACAGCTTATTGAGAATCCCGTTGGAATCACGGATCGCATTATGAAGAAGAGTAGAACCACAACTACCCCAATCGTCAAGGTTTGCTAGGAGAATAAGCATGGAGCTAAGTTTATATGGGAACATGAGGAGCATATGAAGAAAAAGTACCCGTTTTTTTCGCATAGTTTCATTTTCTTAATTGTAGGAAGAAATTATTATAAGTTGGGGAGACTGTAACATTTTATATTTTCCTGTTAATTAAAGTTAACGTTGTTATATTCTTGTAAGGACCATTTGTGCCATTTATGACACTTTGAGAGCTTGTTATGTATGTTTAGTTTATTTGGTAGTTAATAAATTAATTTACAAAATATTGATAATAATAATAATAATAATATTAATAATAATATTACTCTAATATTAATGCCCATAATAATAATAAATAGTAATATAATATTGATAATTATAATAATAACAATGAATAATAGTAATAATAATAATAATGAAAATAATAATAATAATAATAATAAGTTATAAAAGTTAACAAGTTAAATTATGTAAAACATAAAGCTTAGTTAAGTTTAAGGGGCATTAGTGTCAATTTAAAATGTTAAGAATCAAACTGCAGGGGCCATTTGTGTAATATATCAAAATTCAACCCCATATCCCCCCTTTAACCTGTTTTTCTAGCCAATGCCCCGGCCAAACTCCGGCGGCCTTCCGGCCACCCCAAAACCTACAAATCTTGTCGATTCATGATCTAAAATCGTCCCCAAACCGTTCTAGAACACAATTCGAACTTAATTACATCATTTAATCAAAGTTAAAGCATCGATTACCACCCAATCGAATGTATAACCGAAGCACTTTAAAATCTGTAAGGTTTAATATAAGACTAATGCAACCCAAACACCTAAAGTCTCTCCGGCATGCATGCACAAGTGTCCTAAAGTGGAATGCTTTGGAAGTTTCACACCCAATATCAGAAAATATTCTAAATGTGAAATCTTCTGAAGCCAAGACCAATATCTTCCGAAGCCAAACATGAAGTCTTATGAAGCTTCAAAGACAAAGTCTTCAGAAGCCAACACTTGAAGATAGATTTCTTCTGAAAACTTTTGAACATATTCTTTATTTGATGTACCTTTTCCATTAAGCTGGACCCCTTTCTACTGCAACTCTGATAAGACACCAACTTTACATAAGTTGGTGAAAGGTCCATGCTTTTGGTAACTATACATTGAGGTCTTGAGTCTATAACTTTCTACTTTATGTACTTTATCCTTTTTGTAATATATTAGGATGTGAGCTATGGCATGTTATAGTCACTAGTCAAAAGGCAATCTGCCTTTTGACTCTACATTGATTTTGTTGTCTAGATCATGTATCCAGCTGGCCTTCAAAGTATGGCGGTCCGTAGGTTGTAGTATAAGTATCTCTGGTCCTTTGTATCTTATTCCACTACTTTGTAAACACTTGTAAGGAGCTAGAGAGTAATATACATCAACTTTGAAAACCAACTACTTGTGTTGTTCTTGTGTTGTCTCTTGAATACTTGTGTTTCTTAGCTCTCACAAAACCAGTTTCTAGTTCCCCATTTGATCTGTTAAGTGTTGTTGCACACTCTCTTTTTTATGTTATTGTGTTGTACGCTTGTACCCTTCAATGATCGTGCAATTGGTATCAAAGTATTTAGGCTCTTGATATAACTTTGATAACTTTGACACTCGGTGCAAAAGATGGAAGGCTTTATCAAGTCTCTAGACTCAAGAAGGTGGGAGCATGTTCTTAATGTACCTTACATACCAAGCACCTCCTCAGCTACTGGAGGTGGTATGATCCCCAAGGTTGTGGCTGACTACTCAGGTGAAGATAGAAAGAGAGTAGAAATTGATCAAAAGGCCATGACAGCTTTTCAGACTACTCTTCCAAACTCTGTATATAGAGGTTTCAAGAAATGCAAAACAGCTAAGCAGTTGTGGGATGCATTGAAACTGATGTACGAGGGTTCCTCTGAAGCCAAGGAGAACAAGAAGGATCTCTTGAAGCAGTTGTTTGAAAATTTCACCATTAACACAGGTAAGACCATGACTCAACAATACTTGAGGTATGTTGAGATTGTGGACACCCTAGTGGATGATGGAGTAGCTCTTGAGAACAAGGATATTGTAAGGAATTTCATGTCCTCTCATCCTAGGCAATGGACACACTATTGTGTTGTTATCAAGAAATCCTTCTTGTTCTCCAACAATCAAATGGGTTCAGCCCTTCATATGATTGAAAGGGATAGCATAGAACCCCAACATCATCTCATATGCTACCCTAAAAACTCACAAAAGGGTCCTTTCATCACCTTCCTAGAGACACCAAGGAGAACTATACTCAAGGAAGCCCATTCCAGAGACAAGTTCTGCTCAAGCCTTTGTGTCTTCTAATGAAAGTTGTGGTAGCTTTCTCTTCACCCTTGATAACCTGGACTGTATCCATCCAGATGATCTGGGGGTATATGGAGATAGTCCAGCAAATGGCTCTTCTCACTCACAGAGCCAAGAAGACTTAGAGGAAAATGACTATAAGCTAAATATAGAGGACTTAGAGGAAACCTGATTTTAAAAAGGCTGAAAATGACTATAAGCTAAATATAGAGGACTTAGAGGAAACCATTTCAGTTTTAAAACATGAGCACACGAATTATAGGACTTAGATCAAGGATCTAGTAACTAAATTTACTAAATGCCAGGCTAAGTTTGTGATCAGCAAAGCCATGGCGGAAAAATGTGTTCTTCAAGAAGAGACCTTCAAAACATGATATCCTCATCCTTGCATGCCAAAGTGTATTCTTAGAATAAGCAGCGACTAGGATCTAGTGAGATAACTCCTCCACACATAATCTTGTTTGTAAGATCACCTAGGTGTGGAACTTGTGAAGATAAGCTTCCTCTCATAGACCCGTTGAGTGAAGAGGATGAAAAAGTGATTGTGAAGAATTTATCTGAGAAGAGTGAAGAGGAGAATTCTAAAAAGGTCACTATCCTTCTAAGGAGAGAAAGAAGACTATGATGTCAAAGTCTATGAGGAAGAACTTGATCAGAAAGAGAAAGAGAAAAGCTAAGAGGGCTCAAGAGATCAAGGCCACTTTTGACTCTAAGCATAAACAAGTTTTTATCTTTATAAGGTTTGAAGTGGTTAAGACTGAAGACATCAACCTAAACTCCTCTACCAAGAGTTCTGATTCATGTCCAAATCATCTCAACATCAAGAAGAAGGTTGATCTATTGTGTACCACTGCTACCAGTGTTAGGACCATGTACGTACGGAATACTAACAGATTCTGAGTTTATACCGAATCAAATAGTGTGGATCCCTATTTCATTGGCGATCCGATCAGTGAGAACAAATACCCGATCGATATAAGATTAAAACGAATGTTGTGAACTAATAGAGATCAATCTGGAATGGTCTATGAAGTTGAACAGGCTCCCTTGGGCGTTCTAGACGGCTAGGGTTGGTAAGAGTATCAAGTGTTTCGACTTCTCATGTTTTTCCACGAATTAAGTGGTACTTATAGGTTATGGGTTTCCAATCGTACGAATGAACCATTATCATGGTTGAGTCATGCGACTGAATCATGCGATTGATCCATACGCACAACTAAAGGTTTAGTTGTGCGACTGAGTCAATCTTATGTCTCAATCGTGCGACTGATCCAGTATCCTGGTTCAGTAGTGCGACTAGTCCATAAGCATGATGTATTCATGCATATGGTCCATTAGTTTGGTCCATTCGCATGAAGACGCATCTGACTAGGTTGACACATTTCTGAATCATTATTGACTAAGACCATGCATAACAAACTCAACCTATATAGTAAGTTCATTATATGTTAACACACAATAATACTATGAAATATTAAACATTATAAACATTAGCCATATTTACATATCATTGAACCCATTCATTACATACATGTAAGACCTGAAAGACATTTACATTAAGCTCATAAACTAGGTACACATGTATCTACAAACTCCCCCTTGGACCTAGATTCCTTTATTGTCTAACATTCTTCATATGTTCCCGGAACTTGTTGTACTTGTCTTCTTTTGTGACTCTTGCATGTATCTCGTATGCAAAGCAGAATCTTATCACATGTTGAAACTGAAGAGTTTGTACTATATCCTGCATTTCATAGATTAGTGGCCACTTGTATAATGTGTAAACATCTTCAGCTGACAAGTTGGTAAGCCACATAGGGTTAAATACCCGGATAGTCTCTATATTTCCATGTTTGTTCAGAACTATGACCGCTTCTCCTGTCCTCCAATCATAATACCACCATTTGACGTGTGGAGTGAAGTCCTCATGCATTTCCCGGAAGGGAATCTTTGATATTATGCGGGGAGGACTCCACTTCAGCACTACTTTTGGCTTCCCAGATATCGGGTCCACTTCAGACCTACGGATGTACCTCTTCGGTTGTTGAGGTATGAAGTTTACCCACCTGGAGTGGTATTTTTTCTTCAATGCAGCCTCAAACCAACCTAACATCTTCCTTGGATTAGCATATAGCAAATCTAAGCACGCCAGTCGATTGAGTTCAAAACCAGGAAGAGTCTTCACATCATGAGGATATCTGAAGTACTCAATCCCCTTTTCTCTCTTTACGGCATAGACATTCAAGTTTTTAAAATAAGCCCATGCAATGATTTTTCCGGACACCATCTGATGTTTCTTGACTTTGTACAGTTTGGTGTAGGCATTCAACTTTGTAGGTGCGCACTGGGATTTGATTTCAGCAAAACAAGCCACCCATTCAGCTTTCTTCAGTTTGACATTGGCATCCGAAGCTTGGGCTGAGCTTTCTACTTTCTCCTTGTCTTTCTCTACTTCATCTAACTTCTCAATATATCACTGCCAAAAGTATCACCCACATTAGGTATAACATTGCCTTCGTGGTTAGCGTACAGTAGATAGTGCTCAGTTGTAATATTCTCAATCTTAATCTCATCTACATTCTGTAGCTCCTCATCAATCAGTACATCGACTTCTAGAGCATCTTTCACAATTTCATCAGGATTAAGTCGAAATATCTCAGCTAGCTAGTCATCAGTCAAATCATGAATGATTTCTCCTTCTTCGGGAGTGTAGCTCACTAACCTTCTGACTATCCCTTGCAAGTCAAGAATCATGGTTATTGAGTCTTGACCTACTAAAGGGGTTGGACATCGTATTCGTCTATTTATAGGGCTTCATCTGTTTGATTAGACATTAAGCACAACACACATAAGTCATCATAAAAGCATTTAAACATAAACAGACAAACATGATAATTAATTATATTAATGTAATATAATTCAAATACAAAAGTTTCTAAGTACAAATACATCTAACTATTACTTTTGTCTTGAATAGCAGGATCTTTAGTTGGAGGAGCAGAGGATGAGGCTCCTTGATCTTGATTCCTTTTAGTTCACCTCTCCTGAGCCTGAGGATTAGAGGCTGATGCAGATGCATCACCTTCCTGATCATCATCATCATCTTGATCTTTTCGTCTTGGTCCTCCCTCCTCGATATCTTCTTCACTATCATCTTCATCCTCATCATCATCATCATCTTCATCATCATCTTCATCATCACTATCACCATCTTTGATCTTTAGAGGCTCACTCTTTGATCCTTTTAGCCTTAGTAGAATCTTCTTGTTCTTTTTCTCTAGATCCTCAAATCTCTTAACAGAATGGGCATTCTTCTCTTTGAGCTGTGTGATCTGCTCTGCCTAAGCTGCATTGATCTCCATTAGCTAGTTGAGCTGCGCAACTCTTTGCTCATCCGTGGCTAGCAGCTTTAGCATAATCCGTTGAGATTGCCTAGCTGTTCCTCTAACCCGATATTTTGTAGAGTGGATCTATGGGTCATCGGGACTTGAGTTAATGTCCCGGCTCATTGGGTGGTAATTGGGGTGAATATTAGAGGTGGAATGGGAATGGATCATGATGGGATGGTTGTGGTAGTGGTGGTAGTAGGTGTGGTAGTGGTTGTAGGAGGTGTGGTAGTGGTAGTAGGAGGCGTGGTAGTGGTGGTAGAAGGTGTGGTAGTGGTGGGAGCTATAGTAATAAGGGTGATCCTCCATCTCTTGCTCTTTAAGCCCTAGGGTTGAGCCATTCGCTTCTTCCTTGAGCCTTTAGAAGAAGATGCTCCCCCTGGGCTGATGGGCTGGTCAGGCATGTATGTAGGATCAGTAACATTAGTAGCAACACCCCTTGACTCACCTTGGCATCCACCAACCGCCGATATTCCTGTCTCAGTTGCCACAACCTGACTTCCCACTATCCTGACTAGTGGCTCATCATCTGACTCTTCCTCTTCGTTAGGCATGAAGTCTTGGTGAAAAGAAGCCCTCTCTATTTCACCATGTGTGGATGGTTGAGATGAAGTAGTAGTGTTAGTGGCCCTAGATGGAGTGGGGCCAGTATCTCCACCATCTTCACTGTCATCGTCATCATCATTGTCATCGTCTTCGTTAGGGGGTAATACAATCAGCTCCGTATCAGAATCGCTATCATCATGACGCCACTTCTTGCGAGCGGGCACCATATAGTCTTCTCGGCCCAGATTACCAAACAATCTCCTCACCGGGGGCTTCACCTGCTTTCCTCGGTAAACCTTCATCCGACCTAGAGTCGTATCATCCATCACCTCAAGAGTAACCGCATCGTCTTTCTCCTTTGGCAGCAAAGGAAGCTTCTGATCAATGATCATCTGTAAGAAATATGGGTACATATAGAATCCTCCCTTGCCCTTGGCCTCGATGTGCTCTATCATCTATGTGAAGAGCATGCGGGAGAAACTAAACGGATGGTTCAGCACCAGAGTGACGTGGGCCAAGTACTTGAACTAGGGGCACATGTTGCTCTTGTTGAGCACACCAGCATTGATGTCCCCAACATACTTGATCCGAAGAAAACATCCCCGAACAGTCAGGGGATGTAGCTTGGTTGGGTAGGTTCCGTCCTCACCCAGGTCCAAGACCTTCCTCAGATCGTCATCACCAATCTCAATCTCTTGTCCGACAATAGAACTCTGGATACAGTGGGGCTCAACGGACCTATCAACTACAGTACTTTCCTAGAAAGCCTGCTGAATAGATCTATACGGTATGCATGGTGTACAAATGGCCTTAAAGATCCTTGATATGCGTAAAAAGGCAATAATCCTAGTGAACTCAGAAGCGTTCCGGGATGTAGCATCAAGATGAGCACAGATGTTGTGCTTGGTGCTCATAGTCCATCTGTTAGCCATATTTCTGTAACACAAGCCATATGCTAGATTTGTGTAAATGATGACATTTGACTCTTAAAGAACTTGGTTCATTTTGTTTTGTCATGTGAATGGACAATACGACTGAGTCTTAGTCGTACGATTAAGCTCAGTCGTACAATTGAGCCTGAGACTGAGCTTAGTCATATGCTATGCCACACGGTTGAGTCAGTCGTGCGACTGAACTCATATGCATGGTTCATTTGTGCGATTGAATCATGCAGGATCGTTGAAGGGTGTAAGTTACAACACAACAACACAAAGAGGAGATTAACTAAACTTTAATCAAATAGTAAACTGGATTAACCAAGTTGAGATACTAAGAACACAAGTAATGTAAGAGACAGAACACAAAGAACACAAGTGTATGATTTTCAAGAATGCAATATATTGCTTTCTCTATGTTCTATTACAAGTTTTAAAAAGCATATTAGAAAGATACAAGAACATGAGAAACTTATACTACATCTTACATCCGGCTATACTTTGAAAGCTAGCTGGATACAATTGACTAGACACACAACAAAATCAATTGTAGAGTCAAAAGGCAGATTGCCGTTTGACTTATGACTATGACATTCCATAGCTCACATCCTTATCTATTACAAAAAGGATAAAGTACATGAAGTATAAAGTTACAGACTCAAGACCTCAATGTACAGTTACCAAAAGCATGCACCTTTTCACCAACTCATGTAAGTTGGTGACTTTACAGAGGTGCAGCGGAAATGTATCCAGCTTTATGGAAAAGTACATCAGATAAAGCATGTATTAAAAGTCTTCGGAAGAAATCTGTCTTCATGAGTTGAAGCTTCGGAATACTTTGTCTCTGAGGCTTCGGAAGACTTCATATTTGGCTTCGAAAGATATTGGTCTTGGCTTCGGAAGATTTTATACTTAGAGTGTTTTCTGTTGCATGTGTAAAACTTCGTAAGCATTCTTCTTCAATGCACTTGTGCAACATGCAAGAAAGACATTGGGTGTTAGCTTGCATCGGCCACTTCATTAATCTCTACAAACTCCCCCTAGGCTGATGCTACCAAAACACTTAGTAGACTTCAGATGTCAACAGACCTCATTAGGATGATCACCAATCCTTTCTTCATAAGGTGATCAGGATCCTTCAGACTATCAAAGTGTCTTCTCATATCAAAGAGGTCATGTAGAGGCAACTAAAACATATCTTCCCATGTGTAAATGTCTTCAGTGCCTTGATCTCTAATGACATGCCATCTTTCTGGATTTGTGGTGTATGTCCAAGACAAGATGGGACTTCCTGATGCTAGAGGAGCTGGTTGAATTTAAGTTGATGTAGCATCCTCTCGCTGCATAACCTCAAGATGTTCTGACTCATCCTGGGGTGTAGAAGATGGTGGAGTCTTCATCTTTTTTGGCTTTGGTTTTGAAGCCATCCTCTTCTTTCTCTTAATAGGTTTTAACTGAGAAGACTGGCCTGCAGTACCAGATTGATCTTCACTGTCTTTCTTAGTTGGGACTTCCTTTTTCTTAGGCTCAGAAGGAGAGGGAGGTTGTCCCTGCTGTGGATCAGAAGATGAAGCTTGCTAAGTTTCAGGAGGAGGTCCAGGTTGTGTTGTCTCTGGTTGTTTAACCTTAACCTGCACTTCAGGTGAGGCTTGACTTGGAGTGGAGTGTAAGTCAATGTGCTCTCCATTTTTGATCTTCTGCTTGATCACCCTAATATGCTCATCCATAATGGATAGAGACATGGGCCAAGTCTCCTTTTGGAAAATCCATATAGCTTCAAGAAGCTCATCATCCTCTGCCTATCAATAGACTTCTTCATGCTCTTTTGGATGATAGCTCTTGATTTTGCAGCTTCTTCCCTTAGTTTCTTCTTAGTTGTCTTTCTGTCCTTGACTAACTCAAGCTAAAGTTATTTTAAGTACTCAAACTCAACATAGTCATAGGACAAGAGAAGGAGTGCATCTGCTAGATAGAGGCCTGTGGCACTCAGGTATTTAATCATCTTGATCCTTTCTTCTTCTTTGTCTACCTGAGGTTCTTGGTGAACCAGATCTTCTTGTGCAGGACTTTCCTGAACTGGGGAGAGGGTAGGCATATCCTTGTACATCTTTTTCTTCTTCTATCTTTTTTGACTTGTACTAGAAGCTCTGCATCTTCTGCCTCCTTCTTCTCCTTTGACCTTTCCAGATCAACCAGTTCGTTCAACTCTTGTAAGGGGAGAGAGATGACACTGTCTGTGTCATAGTTCCTTGTCTGCAGGTAATTTATCATGAGTGCCCTTAACTCATCATTCTGAGTATCTGGTTCGGGGGCAGCCCTGATAGCAGAGGAACTTTCTCCCCTCAACCTCCATTTCCTCTCTCTTTCTCCTCTTCCTCAATCTCCTCAGATGTCATCTTTCTTTTCACTTTGTCACTCACAGACCTTTGTGACTCAGGGTGGAAAGAGCTTTGGCCTTCATTGCTTGTTGCAACATCTAAGCTCTAGCCAGAGAGAGGTTGAGAAGCACCTTCACCAACAAGCATCTCAATAGGAGTGTGGATCTCTGCAGCAGTTGATGATGATGAGACAGGGATCTTAGGTTCCGCCACTGGGCATTCAGTCAAGGTTTCCCCTATGAAACTAATCTTAGGGTCTGCCTCAACATCCAGTTGACTGATGGCATTGCCTGATTTCCTAAGTCTCCTTCTTAAGCTGAACTTTGCAGTGATCCTGTCTTGGATTCTTTGAGCCAGTCTGTCAGCTTGTCTTGATTTGCTTTGGTTGACAAGTGGCATGTTGACTAAATCCAGACCTTCATAGTAGTTCAACTTTGAAAATGAATACTTCTTGCTGCCCTTGAACTCTTATGATGATTAGGGCTTTCCTGATGTTGTCATATCCATCCAATGATGTGATTGGAAGATGGTGAAGATGACATAGCCCTTGGTATCCCATCCTCAAACAGACTCTAGGAAGGAGTGAGTGTAGTCCACATCAATGTGAAGTTGAGGAGGTTGCTGAGAATGCATAGTTGCAAGTGAGGATGGTGAGTCCTCATTGTCCACTCTCTCAAAAGAACTCCCAGGTTCTATGGGCTGTAATAACTTTCTCCCCTTTTTGGTAGCATCACCACTTGCATAGGTGAGCTGGAAGATAGGTCAATCACATCCACAGGTTCTTATGTTCCTGGTTGAGCACTTCTTAAGGGTCTTCCAGCTAGTTTTTCCTTAAGATATGAAATCTCAAGTTGCTGATCATTGATCCTGTTGTGTAAGGTAGTCACCTGAGAGTCAAGGTGACTAACCTTTGAGACTAGAGAGGTGCATGTTTTAGTCAGTTTGTGCACCTCTAGTCTCAGATTCCCCTCATCTTCATCAGAAGACTCATTGGGGGATAAGATGATTGGACCAAAGTCCTCTCTCTCACCACCAGCTTCAGGTTCATGGCTGCTGGTTTTCCTCTGTTCACTAGCAATCTTAGTTTAGATGTCAATGGGCTAAGTTGCCATGGTTGAGGTCTTAATGATGTAATCACTTTCAGAAGTGAGAGCCTCTTCCATATGGACATCTTGAACAGGTTTAGAAGTGTCTTCCTCAGGTGTAGGTGACTGATGTGGGATAGATGTAGGAGACTCAGGAGCATTCATCTCTCTTTGAGTAGGGGTAAAGAAGAGAAATTCATTGTACTCATTGAAACCTAGATCTTCATCAGTATAGAAGTCAAGGTGGGGAATTGGTTTGTTGAGATCTATAGGCTGGGGATGGTAACTGTCCCCTGAAGGTTGATCACTTGAGTATTAAGGCTCAGAGTGATGGCTTAAGACAGTTGGGCTAATGAGCTCATCAGGCTGAGCATGAGGAACCTCAGCACTGATTTTTGAAGAGATGGGAGTGGTCTGCTCCTCAAGAGAAGTGGGAGCTCCAGTGTCCACTTTTTCCTGTTTGGGTGAGTATATGGGGGCCTCCATAGACTGAATAGCCTGAGCAGGGGTTCGTTTGGATTTTCTTTGGTAAGTGATGGTGATTTGAGGCTGTGTGGGTGATTGGGAGGTAGCAGGTGTGGGCTCAACACTAGCTTATGCTGCTAGGTTGTCACCTTGAACAATGAGCTGTAACATTTTTGGGACAAGGGCTGTTTCTACCACAGAAAACCCAACAGTGGGCTTCCTTAATAGTTTAAAGATGTCGGGCTTCATCTGTCCCAATTTAAGAATGTTACCTGTTTCCCTCAACTGTGAGCCCAGTTCACAGTTAGAATGTACTGCATATCTAGAAAACATGTAATACTCTAAGGAGTCTAAATTAGCAGGTAAATTTGTATAAACAAACTGAGAATACCTGAATTTGACCCCCTAAACCATTCCATGGATTATGAAGGAGAGATCCTTAGGAATCTGGTCCCATCCACCATGCTTGTTTGATAAGCTGTGGATGACCACATGGAGCAGGAATCTCCATTGGGATGAGACCTTCCCTTTCCTAAAGGTCTTTACAGAGAAATCTCCCTCATATCCCATCTGCTCAAAGGAAAGATTGAAAAATTCCTTTGAGAAGAACACCTCACCTTCTTCATCATCCAGCTGAAGATGCCTATTGATGATGGCTGGAGTGATGAAGATTGTTCTCCTTTGCATTATGGCAGACAGTGCCCTCTCCCCATCCATAATTACCTCTTGGCAGGTCTTCCAGAATTCAAGCAGCTAATCCTCATAGAGTGGAGGATCAATGGTTAGGAGGTGAAGTATTTAGACAGAGCTAAGAAACGACAAACCTCTGAGAAATAAGGATATTTCTCTGATTTTAACAGAGCAACCTGATTGTGTTGCCTATGTGGCTGCCTGGTAAAGTTGGGATCATTTCCGTGAGCAAGGTTGGCTATTTTGAGGTAGCTTAAAGATGAAGAAAGAAGGAAGAAAGAAATTTCAGAGAGAAATTTGGTTTTTAGGTTTGGATGAAGAAAAGATAATATAAAGAGGGGGAAACCGTTGGGTTTATATGTGAGAAGGATTTCAGATAAAGTTTAATGAAAGAGGATAAATTTGAAATCCGAATGTCGGTCCCACCTCTGAAAAAGTAGTTTACTTTTTGCTCAAAAAGTAGTTTTCTTGGAAGTCAAAAATCTTCCGAAGGTTAATTATCTTCGGAAGTTTTAATTAAAAAGCTTCCGAAGCTAAATGACTTCAGAAGAATTTCCTGAGAGTTTTGAGAGTTTTGCTTCAGAAGAGAAATTAAAACTTGAGTGCTTTGTATATAAAACAACAAGCTTTCGAGAGTTATTTTGCTTTGGAAGTAAATGGTCCTTGAAAATAAGTAAGTGTCTGAGACAAGTATTTAAGTTTCGGAAGATAAATCTGAAAGCTCTTCCGAAGGTAAATTTCTTAGACAATTATTTATTTTGAAGTCATTATTTGCTTTCGAAGTTAAAAGCATAACTTCCGAAGTATCATAAATTTTCAAAAATCTACGGAAAGTCTTCAAAAAGAAATTTTCATCCAAAGAAAACATGAGCTTATCAAAGTGATGAACTAGAAAACTTAGGACACACATATTTTAAGAAATAATAAGATTCGTTTTAAGAAAAGCTTACTCAAAGTTTATCATCCCAATAGCTTATATTAGATATTTAAATCTTGTTCATCAAAAGCCTTTGTATACAGATCAGCATATTGTTTATCTGTGTGAACTTTGACTAGTTTAATTAATCCCTTTCATAGTTATCTCTTATTAAATGATACTTGACATTGATGTGCTTTGTCCTTGAGTGCTGCATAGGGTTCTCTGTGATTGAGATAGCACCGTTGTTGTCTATGTGAATGTGCGTCTCCTTGAAGTTTAACCCATAGTCCAGCATCTGATTTTGAATCCAAAGTACTTGAGCATAGCAGCTTGCAGCAGCAATGTATTCAGCTTCAGCAGTTGATGTAGAGACACAGGATTGTTTCTTGCATTGCCATGAGACAACCCTTCCACCAAGGAATTGACATCCCCCAGATATAGACTTTCTAGTCATGTTGCAACCACCATAATCACTATCGTATAAGCATACAGATTGAACTCAGGATTCTTATGGTACCATAACCCAAGTGTTCAAGCACCTTTGAGGTATCTTAGAATCATCTTGACAGTGATGAGGTGAGACATCTTAGGGTTGGCTTGATATCTTGAACAAATGCATGTAGCAAACATAATATCAGGCCTGCTAGCAGTAAGATACATAAGAGACCCAATCATAGCCCTGTATAAGTGCTCATCTCCACACTCCCCCTTAAGATCAGGTCCAAGGGAGTGGTTCCTAGCTATGGGTGTCTTAGCAATCTTACAGTCAGTCATGTTAGACCTTTTAAGTATGTCCTGAACATACTTTGACTGACTTATGAAGATGCCATCTTCAACTTGTTTCACTTGAATTCCCAGAAAGAAGTTGAGTTCCCCCATGGCACTACATTCAAATCTGTCTTTCATCAGCTTCTCAAAGTCTTTGCAGAGCTTTGGATTAGTTCAACCAAAGATCATGTCATCCACATACACTTGAACTAGCAGTATGTCATTTTCCTGTCCATTGATGAAAAGAGTTCCATCTATACTACCTCTCCTATATCCATGTTAACAAAGATACTCAGATAGTGTCTCATACCATTTCTGGGTGCCAGATGCAGCCCATAAAGAGCTTTGTCAAGCTTGCAGACATAATCAAGATGATCAGGGTCTACAAAACCAGATGGTTGTTTGACATATACCTCTTCATCTATCACTCCATATAAAAAGAACACTTCACATATAACTGAAAAACCATGAAGTTCTTGGATGCACCAATGCCAGGAATATCCTAACAGCTTCTAATCTTGCCACTGGAGCAAAGACATTAGTGTAGTCAGTCCCTTCTTCTTGTGTGTATCTTTGAACAACCATAATGGCTTTGTTCTTGATGATGATGCCTCTATCATCTTTCTTATTCCAAAACACCCATTGGTTCCAATGGTAGTCTTCCTAGAAGGAAAAGGACAAACGTTCCAAACTTTCTGCCTTTTGAATTGAAGCAGCTCTTGTTGCATAGCTTCAACCCAACTTCCATCCTTTAGAGCCTCATCAATTTCTTTGGCTCTATCTGGGATAAGAAACAAAAGTGAAGACAAACATTTGCTTCATGGGTTTGTCCTTACCCCTAAGACAACATCTCCAATGGTTTTTATGGTGGGGTGAGACTTGTGGATCCTAAGCTGAAGGATCACAGCAAGTTGTTGAGAGAGATCTAAATTAGAGAAATTGAGATCTAGCATAGATGTTTCTCCCACCACATCAACACACTTATCAAGAGAGACTTGATCCAAGCAGTGTGTGACATCATTGATGTTCTCATCTATAGTGTGGTTAGTGGCATCAAGAAATTCTTGGTCACTGTCACCACCACCATTGTTGTCTTCCACAATTGAGGTGTTCTTATCTTATAGTGGAGCCTCTGAGCTGGAATTTGAAGACACCCCATATGTATCAACTGAGTTTGTCATTGTTGTGCTGATAGAAACCTCATTTGCAGAAGTAGTTCCAACTGGAGCTGAAGATGTATGACTTAAAGGTCTTCCTAGCTCAAATCTTGGATCAGGATCACATGTATTTAAATTTTCTATAGAACCTAAATTCTCACAAGATTTGTTAAAATAGTTGGTAACCAAAACAAGATCAAATAACCAATTCGGAGCAGAACCAGCAACACAGGGTGTGTGTTCATTGAAAATCACATTGGCTGACTCCTTAACAATTCTAGTTCTAAGATTGTATACTCTATAAGCCTTAGCTTGAGAAGAGTATCCAATAAAGTGTCCATTATTTGATTTTCAGCAAACTTGGCAATTTGATCTTTTTGTATTCAAGATGGTGCAAGGATAACCAAATGACCTGAGAAAACCAATGAAAGGTTTCCTCTTGTGCCAAAGTTCATAAGGAGTCTTGCCATGAGTCTTAACTACTAAAACTCTATTCTGTACATAGCAGGTAGTGTTGACTGCCTCTGCCCAGAAGGTGATGGGCAGCTTAGAGTCAGACAGCATGGTTCTTACAGCTTCAATTAGTGTCCTGTTTCTCCTCTCAGCAACACCATTTTGCTGAGGAGTCCTAGGTGCACTGTATTGTCTTGTAATATTCTTTTCATCACAGAATGTATCAAGGAGTTGGTTCGTAAACTCAGTTCCTTGACAACATCTTATGATCTTGACCTTGTGATCATATTGATTCTCAATCTTTAAGATGAAATTTTTCAGAATCTCAGGAGTCTCATCCTTAGTTCTAAGGATGAAAACCTAGGTGAATCTTGTAAAGTCATCTGTGATCACTAAACAGTAAGAGGTCCTTCCTAAACTCATTACACTTGTGGGGCCAAAGAGATCCATATGTAAGAAGTGTAGGGGTGTAGTGATGGACTTCGTTTCCTTAGGCTTGTAAGATATCTTATGTTGCTTCCCTTTCAGGCATGCAACACAATGGTCATCACTTGTAAACTTTTTCTTTGGTATTCTAGTTACCAAATCATGCTTAATCAATTTGTTCATGTTCTTAAAGTTTACATGGCACATTCTTTTATGCCATAGGAAAGACTCATCACTATTAGCTTTAGACAGAAAGCATAAAACTTCTCCAGAGGGAGATGTTTCTTGCAAATCCATCTTTTACATGTTCCTTTCCTGGGGGCTATAAGCAGGATATGCTCATGAGGAGTGACCACACCAGGCTTAAGAACAATGCACTCATGCTCAGTAAAGATCATGTTATGACTCTGATCACAAAATTGAGATACACTCAGAAGATTGTACCCAAAGCTCCTTGACAAAGTTTACCTTTTCTATGTTGAGCTTACCATTTGTGACCTTGCCCCTTCTAGAAATGTAACCACCTTCATCTCCTCCAAAAGCAACTGGTCCTCCATCAATCCATTCAAAGTTCTGGAGTAGTGACCTATTGACTGTCATGTGCCTGGAACAGCCACTATCAATGATCCAGACATTTTTGTTAATCTTCAGTTGTCCCTGCACAAAGAAAAAATGCTTAGTTACATTTGGAAACCCAAGCTTTGCTTGTCTTGGGCTCATTAACAGAAGGTAATTCAACAGTAATAGATCCTATGGTTGTACTAAGAGGATCTTCACAAAAGACTTTTCCTTGGAATAGGACTGTCTTTGGTCACATCCTTTCTCCACCTTCATCTTTGCAGATGCTGAGACAGTCCTCTTGGGCTAAGGACTGTGCTTGGAGTTTGATGGTCCAGGCTGTGCAGCAGTGGTACACAACAGATCAGTCTTCTTCTTGCTACGAAGATGTGTTGAACAAGAACCAGAACTCTTAGCAGAAATGTCTTCAGTCCCTAACACTTTAAACCCTACAAATATGAAAACTTGTTTCTGATTAGAATCAAAAGTAGCCTTGATCTCTTGAGCCTTCCTTGCCTTTCTTTTGCTCTTTCTGATCAAGTTCTTTCTCATGGACTCGGTCATCACAGTCTTATTTTTCTCTTCAGAATGATAGTGACCCTTCTTGGAATCCTCCTCTTCACTCTTCTCAGAGGAATTCTTCACTATCTCTTCTTCATCCTCTTCACTCATAGGATCTATGGGAGGAAGCTCATCTTCACAAGTTCCACACCTAGGAGATCTTACAGACAAGATTATGTGTGGAGGAGCTATCTCATTGGATCCTAGTCCCTGCCTGTTTTGATAGCACACTTTGTTGTGCAGGGATGAGGATATCATGTTCTCTTTTCTGCCCTGGCTTTGCTGATCACAAGCTCGGCTGGCACTTAGTTAACTTGGTTATGAGATCTTTAATTTGAGTCCTAAAATCTGTGTGTTCATGTTTTAGAACTGAAATTGTTTTCTCAAGGTCCTCTATCTTCAGTTTATAATCATTTTCATACTTTCTAAAATCAGATTTCAAAATATTTAGGGACTTAAGGTCAGATCTCGTCTCCAGGTTACAGGACCTGTATCTATTAACTTTAGCAATGCATTCAGGAGTACAAAGATGTTCCAATACCTTGGCTTCATCATGATCTGCCATCAATGCTTGGTTAGGTTAAGCATCTTCCACCTAAAAGCTCCAGTCAAAGCCTCCTTCTTCAACAGCAACAACAGCCTGTTGCTTTAACTTCTCATTCTGGAGAGCTTTGTCAGTGTAGTTTGGTCTGGACTGTGTTTGGCCACCATTGCTCTAGGTGCCTTACACTCTCTGGAAAAGTGGCCAATCAAGTTACTATTGTAACACTTGACTTTGCCTTTGTCCAGGCCAAACTTTCCACTAGTTGCATTGCTTAGGAACTTCCTTCTAGTTGTCTTGTAGAACTTCTTCGCTTTGTGATTGAGAAGAGCCATTGCTGGACTATTTCCATGTATTCCAGATCATCTGGGTGAATACAGTCCAGGTCTTCAAGAGTGAAGAGAGAGTTGCCACAGCTTCATCAGAAGACATAAAAGCTTGAGAAGAGCTTGTCTATTTGAATGGGCTTCCTTGAGTGTAGTTCTCCCTTGGTGTCTCTGGGAAGGTGATGAAAGGACCCTTTGGTGAATAGTTAGGGTAGCATAAGAGATGATGTTTGTGTTCTATGCTATCCCTTTCAACCACATGTAGGGCTGAACCCATTTGATTGTTGGAGTTACCAGATGAACCTTGCATGTTCATCTCCATCTGGTAGCCACTAAGAATCCCATATAACTCTGTCAGAGTAACCTTTTTGAGATTTTAAGTTCTCTTGATCACCACACAGTAGTGTGTCCATTGCCTAGGAAGTGAGGACATGAACTTCCTTACAATGTCTCTATTTTAAAGAGAAACTCCTCCATCCACTAGGGTATCCACAATCTCAACATACTTGAAATATTGCTGACTCATGGTTTCACTTGTTTTAAAGGTGAAGTTTTCACACTGATGCTTCAGGAGATCCTTCTTGTTCTCCTTAGCTTCTGAGGAACCCTCATACATCAGTTTCAGTGCATCCCACAGCGGCTCTGCTGTTTTGCACTTCTTGAAACCTCTGTACATAGACTTTGGAAGGGCAGTTTGAAAGGCTGTCATGGATTTTCTATCTATCTCTACTCTCTTCCTATCTTCAACAGAGTAGTTAGCCACATCTTTGGGGATCATACCAGCACCAGTAGCAGAAGGGGTGTTGGGTATGAAAGGTCCATTCTTAATAGACTCCCATATTCTTGAATCAAGAGACGTGATGAAACCTTCCATTCTCAAACACCAGGTATCAAACTCATCAAGAGTGATCAGTGGGGACTTGTTCATGGTTCCAGTTTCCATATTAGTCTTGGAAATGGCTGCCATTTGTAAAGTTCAGTATTTGTGTGTGTGAGGGATCTTAAGATGGTGAGATCTTATATCAAGAGCCTGAAAAGCTCTTATACCAAATGCAGGATCGTTGAAGGGTGTAAGTTACAACATAACAACACAAAGAGGACATTAACTAAACTTTAATCAAACAGTAAACTGGATTAACCAAGCTGAGATACTAAGAACACAAGTAATGTAAGAGACAGAACATAAAGAACACAAGTGTATGGTTTTCAAGAATGCATTATATTGCTTTCTTTATGTTCTATTACAAGTTTTAAAAAGAATACTAGAAAGATACAAGAACATGAGATACTTATACTACATCCTACAGCCGGCTATACTTTGAAAGCCAGCCAGATATAATTGACTAGAGACAAAACAAAATCAACCGTAGAGTCAAAAGGCAGATTGCCTTTTGACTTGTGACTATGACATGCCATAGCTCACATCTTATCTATTACAAAAAGGATAAGTACATGAAGTAGAAAGTTACAGACTCAAGACCTCAATGTAAAGTTAACAAAAGCATGGACCTTTTCACCAACTCATGTAAGTTGGTGACATTACAAAGGTGCAGCGGAAAGGTATCCAGCTTTATGGAAAAGTACATCAGATAAAGCATGTATTAAAAGTCTTTGAAAGAAATCTATCTTCATGAGTTGAAGCTTCGGAAGACTTTGTCTCTGAGGCTTCGGAAGACGTCATATTTGGCTTCGGAAGATATTGGTCTTGGCTTCGAAAGATTTTACATATAGAGTGTTTTTTGTTGCATGTGTAAAACTTCCTAAGTATTCTTCTTCAATGCACTTATGCAGCATCTAGGAAAGACATTGGGTGTTTAGGATGCATCAGCCTCTTCATTAACTCTACAAATCATACGCCCAGCTCAATCGTGTGCTGGAGTCATACACCCAGCTCCATCGTGCGATTGAAGTTCATCAGCAAGTCCATTCGCATAAAGCTCTGTTTGACACTTTGAATTCAAATCTTGGTCAATAACTTGATGTTTAACGTTGTGATTAGACTCATAGATTCGCAAGAACTCAAAATAACACCTAATGTTCTTTAAATCAATGATTACATCCATTAAAGTGGTTTATTTTGAGGAGTTTTTTTTCAAAATTCTTGTTTTGAATGATTTTGGTGTTATGGTTTGATTAAACCAGGCATTGTTGTTGATTTCGGTCTCATATTACCTGTATATGAAGAGGGTACCCGTTAAGATCACAATCAATCGGTAAAAGCAATCAAATGAAATTTGGCTCGAGTGATTCGGTATGTTTTCGTGCGTATTACGGTTAGCGTTGAAGGATGTTACAAATTCGACGCCTCCCTCTATTTTTAATACTAACAAAAGCTAACATTCATTCATGCGTTCTGGGCCCATTCGCATGCTTCATTCGTGTGACTGGGGTTTCCGGCGTGCGACTGTCTCATATGGCCCTCCAAAAAATTCCCCCCATTTTTGTTCGTGCCATGGTTCATTCTGGTGATCCAATCGTGACAGGATCAGCGATCACAAGTTTGATGTATTAGAGTTCAAAGCAGCGGAATACGAACAGGAATTAGACAAATTGTAGCAAGACGTCGATGCTGTATGCATTAAGAGCACATACGGTTATAGCGAGAGAATATATTTCTGATTTAGGAATGTTTATAGATAAGAATATTCTAATCAAATCATTCATTCATTCCATTCATTCATCCGCATATTACAATAGGTTGTCACTCCTTATATAGAGTGCAACAATCACTGCTGTTATCACGGAAAGTGACAACTGGCAGATCTAATACAAAAATAACTAACTCTTAACAAACTACTGAAATGTTCACAACTACTGAGAACATATCAGAGTGTTAAGTACAAAATATAAAACTACTGAAACTACAACGACTGAAGAACAAGCTCTTCAGTCGTTTTACAAAACTACTGAATAAAACTACTGAAACTAAATATAAAACTACTGATATCACAACTACTGAAGAAGTACTCTTCAGCAGTTGTGACAAACTACTGAGGCTTCAGTACTTGATCTTCAGACTTTGACCTTCAGGTGTTTCATCAGCTGATGACTTCAGTAGATATCATCAGCTGATGTCTTCAGTCTTTGTCTTCAGACTTTGTACATCAGTTGTTGATCTTCAGCACTTGTAACTCTTCAGCTGTTGTACTTCAGTACTTTGGTCTTTCAGCTTCAGCACTTGTGTTCTTCAGCTGTTGTACTTCAGCACTTTAGTTCTTCAGCTGTTGAAGTCTTCAGCACTTGATCTTCAGCTGTTGAAGTCTTCAGCACTTGTCAAACTGCTGATGAGGCTTTCAGCAGTTGTTGTGATACCATGTGGGACTTAGAGGTTTTCTGATCTTGGCTCATTGGTTCTTTTGGTCCAACAAACTCCCCCTGAACCAATGCAGCCAAAACCTCTAAATTATTATTATCCCACTTATTGTTGGCAAAATGTTGGTCTTTTTCCTTCTTGATCAGTAGAGAATGACCCATGTAAGCTCCGGCCTGGGAAGAAATCTCAGATATTTGTTTGGCAGAGTATGAATGGGAACTCTGTTTTGGGGAACTGGACACAGAGTTGTTATCCCATTCATGAGATTTACTTCCCCATAATGAGTCTGTATGACTCTCGAACATAGGCCTCAAGAGAACAACTTTTTCCTCCTGAGAGAGTTCTTCTACTCCTCCTTCGAAGAAGAACTCTGGACCATAGTACTCTGATAAGTACTTCATGGTCCTGCCATTTTTCAGCTCCACCGTAGTTACCTCCATATACAAATTCATCAGGATGGTTGCCTTCAAGGAGTAACTGGAGCTCATTCTTCTGGATGTCTTCAAGCTTTTTATATACAACCCCTTCTTAATCATCTTGTTTTCTAGTAAAGCTTGAGGGGTTCTTTGCTTGGTGAGCTTTCTTGAATTCATCAATGATTTCCCAAGGTGAGACTACAATGGCCAACATGATGGTAGAATCTATTGTTTTTCGTACCTGGCCATTGTATCTGTGTGGATAGTTCTTTTATGATTCTAGAACTCACCCTGGGGTCTGGCCATACTCTCACTCTCTCCTTCTGATACTGAAAAGTGTGCCTGAGAGTGTACAGCCTTTGAGCATGCCCTTTCATGGCTTGAATAGATGATGACTGAGGAAATTCCTTGTCAACCATCTTCAACAGTTGCTCATCGTGCTGTTTCTGCTGTTCTTCTTCTTCTATCTTGACTCTGACCATTTCCCTTTGAGAGTCAGGTGTGATCATGGGTTGACTTCGGGGTTTTGGTAGCTTTAGAACAGCAGAGAGTGGCAGACTATCATCTTCATCCTCCTCTTCTTCTTCTTCTTCCATCCTCAGCACCCTTCTCCTCCTTCTGGGTGCATCACTGGATGATGGTTGGGTTGGTGAAGGAATTGGTTTTGAAGAATGAGGATGTTTGGATTTTGGCTTAGAGATTGGTTGGGAGATTTGAGGGATAGGATCTGTTTGAGTGGGTGGAAGGGAAGGTTGATCCAGCTCTTTGTAGTTAGTTTCGCCTTTGTGAGTTTAGCCATCTCTAACCTTTTACCAGCCCCACCCGCCTCATCAAGGGCTTCCACAATAATCCCTTTGTTGAATTGCTCAGACAGACATTCTGGTGGCTATAGCCAGAATACTGTCCCTGGTCCATGCGCGAATCTCCATTAAGATCTTCCTAAGTATTTTGCAATAAAGCGGATCATTATTTCCAATCTCTCTTTTTCCAGAGCATCATACCCTGCCCATCGGGTTTGTATCTCTTGCACTTCCAACCTTCTGATCTCACTATCCAGTGTGGCTGTGTCAAACCCCTGCCTGAAGAGTTGTTCAATTATTTTATCCATGGATCGGCTGTGTGTAGTGTCAGCTTCTTTTACCAGCTCCTCCAAGGATTTGTCTTCAGCAGTATGATCATCAGCACTTTTCTTTCGCTTGTAAGTGAGCAGAGGTTGCTTTTCTTTCTCCTCCTCTTGGGCTTGCTTCTCTTCCTTTTCCTCTTCTTTTCCTCTTCTTTTCTTTCACTGCAGTACTCTCCCCCTTTTTGGATGCATTGGAGGAAGGGTTTGTACCGCAGAAAGAGTCTTTTGTACAGCAGCATCAATCAAGGGTTGTAAAGTTGAGGAAAGCCTCTCATCAATGGCTTTAGTCACAATATCAGTGATTATGGGTGTGATGAGAGGGAGGGAATTTTGAAGTACAGCACCTATTTGCTCAGGAGGTTCTGTTCCTGAGAAGTAGGGCCTGAAGCAGAGGCAGGTGGTTGAGTTTGGAGTGGCTCAGTGTTTGGGGAACCTTCAAGTGAAGGTGCCATCTGTGGGTGGGTAGAGGCAGATGGTCTTTCTCCTTGTGAGAGTTGGTCAAGTAGGTTTTGCAGCCTACTGACTTTCTCTTCAAGGATTGTGTTCTGGGCAAGAACATCATAGAAAAAGCCCAGGTCATCATCAGCCGAAGCTGAATCATCTGACCTCCTGCTTGGAGCAGGATTTACATGCACTGGGTGTAGACCAGTTGTTGCATGTGCCCCTTGTGCTTGGTACTGGGGACTTCCAGCCTCAGGACAGTGTCCATCATCAGCTGTTGCCTCTAGTGAGGTCTTAGCAATGTTACCAGCCTCATTCTGATCATGTGCTGAGTCAGAGGAGGTGGCAGCCTCACTAGATATTCTAAGCTCCTTGTCTACACCAGGAGATAGAAGTGGTAAACCCCTGTGCTGTGGGTTCTCAAGTGCACTGTGTTCCTCCCCCTCAATTGTAGAGGTATTCCCAGTAGTAAGTGGTTTCTGGGGAGGGGGTGAGGAGTGCAGTTGAGTCAGCACTTGTGCAACTATTAAAGTTGGGCTGTGAGGGGGTTGTTGGGGTGAAGGGATAGAAGCAGTGTGCACCTGGGGAGGTTGGTGCTCTTCAATGGCAATCCCCTCAAGTGAGGAGATCCCAGATATGTAGGTACCCCTTGTGTGGTTGCTGCAGGCTCCTGTTGAGAGGAAGCCTGAGCGGCTATGGCTGGAAGAGTCATTGTATCCACTAGGTGTTTTGTGTTGCAGGGGCATCCTCAGGGGACTCAATTCCCTGAGTAGCCGTTTTGGTTTCTTTTGGTGGGTTTGGTGGGGACTTTTGATTTGGAGGTGGTGGCTGTGGGTTCCAGCTGCGTGGGTTTTCGCAGCTTGGCAGCCATTTTAGTGTCTGGTCAGAGTTGTGCCGGGAGTATACTTCCGGCAGAACAGCCGTAGCAGGGACTCCCAAGCCAACAAGTCCCTCAGCATTAAGCTGGTTTGTAATGATGGCCATTATGAACCGTGGATATAGTATCCAACGGTTGGCAGTTAGTTTTTGAGCCATATCCTTGAGCTCCAAAATATTATTTCTGAAAAGTTTAGTGGTTGTTGCTCAAGAATAGAATACATTACCTGCTGCCATTTTGTCGACATTTGATCCCAAGACGACGTCTTAGGGGCCAAACATACATTCACCATGTGAAAAATTAGGCGCTCAGCGTCATTAAGTGTTTCTTCATGATAGTGGAGGCACTGAGATCGCCTTGATATCCATGTTGGGCAAAGGATAGATCTGTGGTGCCCTTCGGATATCCAGCAGAGAACTAGCATCATTCAGATGAAGAATTTGGCGGATTATTGCAGGAGTGATGACTACTTCTTTGTTGTTGACGACCGACTGGAGAGATGGTGTGTTGTTCTCCCCAGTGGTATAGTAACGTTCATCAAAATTGTTGAAGGGATTCGGCATGTAGTATGGGATTCAGAAGAAATGCCGTATTGTATTGGACTGAACCATAAGATCGATAGCAGTATCGAACTTAGTCCAGATAGGCGATTTAGTGAGGTAGGCAACACAGTTGTGTCGCGGTTTAATTTGCATGGACGCCATTGAGAAGAGGGAAGTTTTGGAGAGGAACGTTAGGTTTGAAGAAGATGAAGCATTGAAGCTTAGGTAGGGATATTTATAGGGTACGGGTAAGAAAACGACTGAAGGATGTGGTGTTAGTCATCAGTAGTTTTAAACGACCGTTGACATGGTATTCCTTTCAGACGTTGAAACAGCTGAAGTCGTGGTGTTAGGCATCAGAAGTTAGAAAACTACTGAAGACCGTGGTTTTGACTTCAGATGATTGAAACAACTGAGGACTTGGTGTTTGTCATCAGTAGTTATGAAACTACTGAAGACAGTGGTTTTGTCATCAGCTGTTGTAAACAACTGAAGACTTGGTATTAGTCATCAGTAGTTATAAAACTACTGAAGACATGGTTTTGCTTCAGTTGTTTAGAATGAAACAGCAGTTGTACAAACGACTGAAGAGAATTCTCTTCAGCTGTTTTCGTCAATTCTTAGCTTTTCAGCTGTTTCATACTGTCCTCAACACATTCATCAGCCTTTTGGCTGATTTCAGTTGTTTCATAGGACATCAGTACTTATCTGTTTTTACTGATTGCAGTAGTTGTAACTGCATCAGTAGTTGTAACTACATCAGTAGTTTAGAACAGATGAAGTACTTCAGTACTTGTGAGACATTTAGCCTTCAGTAGTTATAAAACTACTGAGGGTAAAAGAGCTCATCAGTACTTATATGTGACATAGTTACTAATGATCATCAGTACTTATTACTAAGATCATCAGTAGTTGTCACTTATTCTAGCTGCAGCATACCAAGCCTTAACACCAGGTTTTGGAAAGTTGAACTATCCAAAGGCTTAGTAAAAATGTCTGCAAGCTCATCAGCACTAGGCACAAACTTAGGATCAATCAGACCTTTTTCAAAACAATCCCTTATAAAATGATGTCTGATCTCTATATGTTTGGTCCTAGAGTGCTGGACTGGATTTTTGACAATGCAAAGAGCTGAAGCACTATCCATTAACAATGGAGTCTTAGTCTCTGTAATGCCATAATCCAAAGTTGTTTTGAAGCCAGAGTACCTGAGATGTACAACTTGCAGCAGCAATGTACTCTGCTTCAGCAGTTGATGTAGCAACTGAGGTCTGTTTCTTGCTCTGCCAAGAAATCAAGCAGTTGCCTAGGAATTGACATCCACCAGAAGTTGATTTCCTGGTCAACTTACACCCTGCATAGTCACTGTCAGAAAAAGCAACTAATTTACCAGAATGTCCAGTAGAATACCATAAACCTAGAGATGGAGTGCCTTGCAGATATCTAAAGATCCTCTTGACTGCAATCAGATGAGACTCTTTAGGTGCAGCCTGAAATCTAGCACAAACACATGTAGCAAACATAATATCTGGTCTAGAAGCTGTTAAATACATCAAGGACCCAATCATACATCTGTAAAGTGTTTCATCAACCACTTTACCTTTCTGATCTGTATCCAGTTGTGTGGTGCTGCACATGGGGGTAGAACAGGCTTACAGTTTTGTAAATCAAACTTTTGCAAAAGATCTTTTGTGTATTTGGACTGATGAATGAAAATTCCATCAGCCTTTTGTTTGATTTGCAACCCCAGAAAGAACTGTAATTCTCCCATGGCACTCATTTCAAACTTCTGTTGCATCAACTTTGTAAAGGCATCACACAACTTTGGATCAGAGGATGCAAAAATGATATCATCTACATAAATTTGAACAAGTAGATTATGCTGCCCAGCTTTCTTAATGAATAAAGTCTTATCTATGGAGCCTCTAGTGAAATTATTTTCCAGAAGAAAGTTTGATAATGTCTCATACCAGGCTCTAGGAGCTTGTTTTAACCCATAAAGAGCCTTATCAAGCTTATACACCCAATTAGGATGTTTATTGTCCTCAAAGCCTGGAGGTTGACATACATAAACTCTTCTTTAATTTTTCCATACAAAAATGCACTTTTGACATCCATTTGAAAAACTTTAAGGTTTTGATAAGCAGCATAAGCTAAAAACAATCGAATTGCTTCCAGTCTGGCTACAGGGGCAAAGGTTTCATCATAATCAATACCTTCTTCTTGTGCAAACCCCTGAACAACCAGTCTGGCCTTGTTCTTAACAATAAGCCCATTTTCATCAGTTTTGTTCCTAAACACCCATTTAGTGCCTATTGCACACTTACCTGGAGGTAGAGGAACCAGTTCCCACACTTGCTGTTTCTTGAACTGAAGAAGCTCAAGCTGCATGGCATCAACCCATCCATTGTCCTTTAAAGCAATGTGATAATTCTTTGGCTCTTGCTGACTGATGAAGAGAGCATAGAAGCAGAAATTTGACAATTGACTTCTTGTTGATACTCCAGCAGTGATATCACCAATGATTTGAGACATAGGGTGATTCTTCAGATCTTGATACACAATGAGATCTGTGCAAGTGTTTGTAGCAGGCTCAGCAGTAACAGATGGTGATGGTGAATCATTTCCTTGAAACCAATCAGTGGATGGTAATTCAAAGGAAGTTGAATTCGAAGAGATCTCATCAGCATTTGTTGTGGATGGTGCTACTGGAGCTACAGGAACATCAGGTCTAGCTGAATCAGGCAGCTGATCACTAAACCTGAAGAGGTGAGTACTGCAATCATCATCATCATCAGCAGTACCACCAGGTGGTGAACTGTTGACAGGAGCAACAGCAGGAGTTTGATAAGGAACATATTGCAGTATGTCCAAATCAAATAACTCCACAGGGCTTTGTGGAATCTTGTCCTTTGGAGATTCATTGAACTTAACATGTAGAGTTTCTTCAACCATCTTTGTTCTGCAGTTGAAGACTCTGTATGCCTTGCAAGTAGATGAATAACCAACAAAATACCCTGCATCCACCTTAGGATCAAATTTATGGAGTTGATCCTTTGTGTTGAGAATAAAACAGGGACACCCAAATGCTTTGAAAAATGAAATCAGAGGAGCCAAATGATGGAGAACTTCATATGGAGTCTTCATCAACCTCTGATTTACTAAAACTCTATTTTGCACATAGCAAGCTGTGTTGACAGCTTCAGCCCAAAAGGTCAGTGGCAAACCTGAGTCAGCCAGCATGGACCTTGCAGCTTCAATGAGGGTCCTGTTCTTTCTCTCCACTACTCCATTTTGTTCTGGAGTCCTTGGAATGCTAAACTGCCTTTTGATTCCCTTTGAAAGATAGAAGTCATCAAGTGTATGATTTCTGAATTCAGTTCCATTGTCACTCCTAATACACTTGACTGGAAGGGAATACTGCTTCTCAATATACAACACAAAGTGAATAATCTTCTGAGCAGCCTCATCCTTTGAATGTAGAAAGAAAGTCCATACAAATCTGGAGTAATCATCCACAATTACCAGACAGTATTTCTTCTTTGCCATGCTCATTACTCTCACAGGACCAAATAGATCCATATGCAGTAATTGCAAGCAGGCAGTGGACTTAGGCACTTCAATAGGAGGGAATGAGACTTTGTGCTGTTTTCCTTTTAAACAAGCAGTGCAGGTTTCATCACAGTGGAACTCCTTTATTGGTAAGCCTCTGACTAAACTATTGTGGGTAAGCTGATTCATGTTTTTGAGATTAACATGACCAAGCCTTCTGTGCCACAGTTTAGATTCTTGAGAAGAGGCTTTGGAAAATAGGCAAGGATTGCCTTTGAGATCTATTTTCTTAGAAAGATCTAAGGCATACACTCTTCCTGTCCTGTTGGCTCTCAGGAGAGTGTGATCATCCAACACCTTGTCAATCAAGTGCAAAACTTTGGATGACAGAATCCTACAGTTTTGACTGGTGAAAAGAGCAACATGGCCTTTATCACACATTTGACTGACACTCAAGAGATTGTACTTGAGATTTTCCACATGATTAACATCATCAAATTTGATTTCTCCATTGGAGACAAAGCCCTTACCATGATGTAACCCCTAGCATCATTGCCAAAAGAACAAATCCCTTCTTTCCTTGAGAGTAGTCATGAAGAAGAGAGCTGTTCCCAGTCATGTGCATAGATCCCCCACTGTCTACATACCAGATGCTACTTTGGCATGTTGAAGAACCCTGCAATAATAACAATCAGTTAGTTTTAGAGACCCAAACCTTTTTGGTTTTGGGCCTGGTCTCATCAATAGATGGTAAACTAACAGGTTTATTTGAAACAACAGCCTGAGAGGAAGAAGATGGTGTAGAAGAGGAGTCCTTTGGCTTGGACCTCCTTTTCTGTGGTTTCAACATAGGAGCATCTAGTTGGTTAACTCTACCCAACAGATGTTGAACCATCATAACCAGCTGTGTCTGATTTTGTGATAAAGCTTTCAGCTCATCAGACACATTGCCAGTGGAGTTTGATAAGTCCTATGTTGCACCTTCTTCTTCTGAGCACTCTCAGCTGTCACCTGTTTAACCCCTTCCTTTTTGGATTTCTTTGAGGACTTAAGGGTTACAGGATTTGATGTTGCTGATACAAATGTGGTCTCAAACTCAGTTTTCATTTTTACCATTTTCTCTTTAATTTCTTCTTTTTGTTTGAGTTTGGAACCTCTTTTGTACCAACAATCATCTGTAAGATGATTGAACAAACCACATACTTCACATGGTTTCTTCTTCATCTTAGGTTGATCATCAACTAAAGAGGGTGAAGCAACTGAAGACTTGTTCTTCAATGCTTTGGAAGCATTGTTTGCTTTCTTGACTGCCTCTTTAGTAGTCTTCAAACTCTTTCTACTGGCAGTTTTCTTCTCTTCAGTACTGACAGCAGTTGAAGTTTGAACTTCAGGTGTTAAATCCTGCTCTCTAGTCCTTTCAGGACCTTCAGAATTAACTCCTGAGTTGATCAACTCATTAATCATGTGAATGTCAGCATTTGAACCATCAACATCAGCTGATAAGTTCAAAGAGGGCTTGATGCTGACTGCTACTTCTGATTGTGCTGTATCAGAAGGTAGATCACATGATGTGATGGATTGGTTATCACTCTCACCATCAGATTCTACCTCTGCTCTTGGGGTAAAATCTGTAGGTGGAGCAGTGTGATTGTAACCAATTCCAAACTTCACATTTGAAGCAGATTGCTTACTAAGAAGCATTTCAAAACCTTTGCATGATTGTACCCATCTATCACACTCTACCTGGGTAACTGCAAGGGTTTCTTTGAGATCTTTGTACTTCTCTAGAAGTACCTCTTCTCTAGCCTTATCATCAATTATTTGGCAATTCAGTTTATAAATCTCATCATTTTTATCTTTAAGCACAGACTCAAACTCAGCTTTGTTTTTGGAAATTATTTGTTCTAGCTCAATGTTCTTATTAATTAGAGCTACATTTGCTTCTCTAATGGAAGCAAATGCTGCTATGCATGGTTCAGAACATAATTTGGCTTTTGCCTCAGAGGATACCTGTGATACCTGAGGTGTAGAGGCATTAGAAAATGAAGTATCAGCAGACTCCAAAGCCATAAGAGCTAGATTCCCAAAAGGACTGTCACCACCATGTTGACCAGCACCTGAGAACAGTTGGTCATGACCAGACATGTCATCTGGTAAACTGCTCCAGTCAACAACTCCTGGGGTGAAGAAGCTGTGTTGTTGAGGTTGAGTTTGTTGATGAGATTGGGATGGCTGAGGTTCTGGTAGTGCATGAGGTTGTGGTGCCATAGGAACTTGAACTTGATTTGACTGTGGCATGTAATAACAAGGGTACGGATATGGCATTTGACCCTGAGGAACAAAATATGCCGGAGATTGTTGTTGAGGATGATGACTAGAAGTGACAGGATGTTGCCCTCTGTGTTGTTGACTATTGCCAGGAAAAGTCACAAAGGGTGCAGTGGAGTTAGATCCAGTTGATCTACACTCTCTTGCAAAGTGTCCAAGCCTTTGGCATTTGTGACACCTCAACTTGCTCTTGTCAAAACCAACTTTGGTTTTGCCAGAGAGTCCTGGGAATTTTCTTCCAGTTCTTTTATAGAACTTCTGAGATCTGATATTTATCAGGGCCATTTGGCTCAAAATATCTCTCCTCTAAGTCATCATCAGCAATCCCCTTGAGATCATCCATAATGAAGCATAGATTGTCATTATTACACCCAGTAAACTGACCATCAACACTCACAAATGCAGAATCAGAAGTGCTTGAAGAGAAATTAATATGCTCATCATACTGGCATTCAGATGAAGCATATTCTGACTCATGACCCACCAAGGCAGTGTTGCCTGGTACAAAGTCTTCAGTGAGCTTTCCAGATGAAGACAGCTTTCTCTTCTGTTCTATCTCTCTCTCAAACGTGAGCAGTTTCCCATGGAGTTGGGTGAGAGATAGTTTGTCCAAACTTGCACTGGAGCGTAGGACAATAGTATATGTGTCCCATCTCTCAGGCAGTGATCTGAGAAATCTGTTATTCATCTGATATTTGTGTACTCAAGTTTGACCATTTTTAGTTCAGAGATCAAACAAGAGAACCGCTCATATTGTTGAGTCAGTGTCTCACCCTTTCTATGAGAGAATGTCTCATATTGTTGGGCAAGAATTTCTCTATTATTTGCCAAGACCTCATCTGTTCCTCCAAATTGTTCTTTCAAGGCATTCCAGAGGTCATGGGCAGTTTCATGATGCATTAGCCCAGAATAGATTTCATTGGCAGTGCCATGGCCAGAATTCCATGGGCTTTTGCATCAATTTCAAGCAACTTCTTATCCTCATCTGAGTATTGCTCCCTCCTCTTCGGAACCATTTGATTGTTTCCGGGTTATTCACCATAGGCTTGTGTGGACCATGTACCACTGATGTCCAACAACCTGCGCTGTTAACAGACAGGTGATGGAGCATTCGTCTTTGCCATATGTTATACTCATTCCTAACCAGCATTGGTGGCTTGGTTGAGGAACCAGTATTGTGAGGATCATTGGAGGGAGTAGTCATTTTCAGTTCAAAACAATTTAATTCAAGCTTTTAAAAGTTTTACACAGACCACAACAAACTCAATGAAAACCAAGAAAAGATCTCAGGATGAATGACCAGAAATACAGAAAATTCAATCTCTATAACCGTTCTTGCAAAAACAAAAGCTAATTCAATCAAACTTAGATCTTGAATAGCAGTTTCAATGATCAATTATTAGATCGATCAATGATTAACCTGCTCTGATACCATTTGACAGGATCAGCGATCACAAGTTTGATGTATTAGAGTTCAAAGCAGCGGAATACGAACAGGAATTAGACAAATTGTAGCAAGCATCGATACTTGTATGCATTAAGAGCACATACGGTTATAGCGAGAGAATATATTTCTGATTCAAGGAATGTTTATAGATAAGAATATTCTAATCAAATCATTCATTCATTCCATTCATTCATCCCATATTACAATAGGTTGTCACTCCTTATATAGAGTGCAACAATCACTGCTGTTATCACGGAAAGTGACAACTGGCAGATCTAATACAAAAATAACTAACTCTTAACAAACTACTGAAATGTTCACAACTACTGAGAACATATCAGAGTGTTAAGTACAAAATATAAAACTACTGAAACTACAACGACTGAAGAACAAGCTCTTCAGTCGTTTTACAAAACTACTGAAACAAAAACTACTGAAACTAGAAATATAAAACTACTGATATCACAACTACTGAAGAAGTACTCTTCAGCAGTTGTGACAAACTACTGAGGCTTCAGTACTTGATCTTCAGACTTTGACCTTCAGTGTTTCATCAGCTGATGACTTCAGTAGATATCATCAGCTGATGTCTTCAGTCTTTGTCTTCAGACTTTGTACATCAGTTGTTGATCTTCAGCACTTGTAAACTCTTCAGCTGTTGTACTTCAGTACTTTGGTCTTTCAGCTTCAGCACTTGTGTTCTTCACTGTTGTACTTCAGTACTTTAGTTCTTCAGCTGTTGAAGTCTTCAGCACTTGATCTTCAGCTGTTGAAGTCTTCAGCACTTGTCAAACTGCTGATGAGGCTTTCAGCAGTTGTTGTGATACCATGTGGACTTAGAGGTTTTCTGATCTTGGCTCATTGGTTCTTTTGGTCCAACAAATCGCAATGGATTGCTCCATGCTTATGATCCAATCATGCTACTGGTCGATACTTGTGGTTCAATCATATGATTGGCACATACTCATTATCCAGTCGTGCAACTGGTCCATACATATGGTCCAGTCATACAATTGGCCATACTTATGGTCCAGTCGCGTGATTGGTCCATACTTATGAGTTTGACCTCACACACTTTCAAACACTTAAAACTCTTACCTTTTGATATTGAACATTATGACCAATGATCATCTCAGACATGACCTTTTAATTTATACTGTTTGATCACCTCATACATGATCCTTTTAATTTTAAAATCGGATTTGTCACCTCAGACGTGACTCATTTTAATTTTGAACATTTTGGTCACCTCAACGTGACTTATTTTAATTTTGAACATTTTGGTCATGTCAGACGTGACCCCTTTTGAGTTAATGATTCATAGATTAAGTCTAGTTGTAGAGTTTGACATCTATGTAACAAATTACTAGAATACAAAAATTGAAAACATTTTAAAATTTAAAACAAAACAGGGCATATTTTTGTATGTTTGATTCGAGATGGAATTAAACCTATTAGAGTACATCTAACCAATTTTAATTTCTAGAAAACACAACGTCAAGTTAATTTTATTATTTCTGGAACTTCATTATGGAGTGATACAGGTATATCAGAATCAGTTGGACATTTTAGTAAACCATTTTGATGCTAGATTCTTGTGTTGACCAAGAGTCAATAGAAGTTTTAGGAAATCATACTAGAGCTATAAGATGCACACAATGATTTTGACTTTCAAGAATTGCAGCTCACGATGATTGTCAGTATACTTGTCCTCTTAAATCCATTCACAGATTTTTGACACACATTGGTGATGAGTTAAGGTTTAACTATTTCAACAAGCATTTGTGGATCCCACGCTTGTATGGTAATCAACATTCCTCAAGAGATTTTTAAGCGGTCTACGGGTATATTTCAAGAAGAAACTATTCTAAGAGTTTTCAAAGAGATGTCAAGCCTTAGGTCAGTGTCATCGCATAGCAAAGAGGCGCAAACGACAATGGATTCTAGAATATTTAGGTTATGCTTATCCTCAGGTTAGTGCCACCGCATAGTTGAGAGGCACACAACCTATCTTCTTGTTAGAGCATTTACTTTTCTTTTTGCACATAACGCACCAACAACATAAATTATTACCTTGATTGCATTTAGCATTTTTCCATGTGCTTTACTTATTTTTAAGGTCGCCGCACACATTTGTGGCATTTATTTTGTTATTCACCCCTTATTGGAACTGCGTTGATTGTGTTAACCAGGGATAAGGTGGGACCCACAACAAGTTGAACAACTTAGTTTGAATTTAAAACCACCAATGAGGTCTACTAATTTATTGTGTTGAATCTAGCGACACATCATATAATGAACTAGAAAGCTTTAGTCCTACTTTCTCTATGTTACCTTAGTAGCAGACTAGTTTTACTACCATTTTCCTTTTATTTTGCTTAGACTTCTCAGACTTATACTTTGAATTTTGTATCTTTATTATTTAAAATCATTTAAAGTGCCAAACAATCTGTTCCCTGTGTACTATCATTTTCCATAAACGTTAAATCAGAATCACAAACTTGATTTCATTTCTTTTAGCTAAGCTGCCATCCTCCCTCGTTTTTTTAAGTAATTAAATACTGCATGAATTTAATACTAAAGTAACCTATTCTCCCCCTAAAATTCTAAAACCAAAAATCTTTTTGTGTTTTTAGATTTTTAATAGACAAAAAAATAAGTAAAATAAAATAAAAGAAACTTAACTACACTAGTCGGACTACGAACTCTCGTCTTCTGGAATCACATCACTTTTCTTTTTCATGCCATTGACCTCTAACAGATATAAAAACCTAGGTTTATCAAATGCTTAGTGTAGAGTTCGGCATGTTGAAAATCTATATTTATTTTAATCACATCGATTAAGTGCTTTTCAAAACAGTCACGTATGAAGTGATATTTAATACCGATGTGTTTACTTTTAGGATGTTGGACCGGATTTTTTGTTACGGCCATAGTAGCAGAATTATCAACAAAAATAGGGGTGTTAGAAAATTGCAAACCGTAGTCGTGCATTTGCTGTTGAATCCAGATGATTTGTGAACAACAACTTGCAGCAACAATGTATTCAGCTTCACATGTTGACAGAGCAACGGAGGTGTGCTTCTTACACTGCCAGGTGACTAACCGTCTCCCAAAGAACTGACATCTTGCTGATGTTGACTTGTAATTCATTTTGCAACCACCATAATCTGAGTCAGTATACATAGTAAGCTCAATGTCATCATCATGACGATACCACAAACCGAGTGTTAGAGTACCCTTCAGATAACAAAAAATCCTTTTGAGTCCTATTAGATGGTTTACTTTGGTTTCGCCTGATATCTAAACAAAGACACATCGCGTATATGATATTAGGTCATGAGGCTATGAGGTACATGAGAGATCCGATCATCCCTCTGTACATGGTGGCATCAATCAGATCACCATTTTTGTTGGGTGCCACGTCATGGTTTGTGGCAAGTGGAGTTCCAGCTGCAGAACATTCTCCAATTTGAACCGACTGAGGATATCGCCTACGTACTTGGTCTGATGTAGAAATATTCCCTTTGGCGTCTCATCCACCTGTAACCAAGAAAGAACTTCATCTCCCCAATGGCACTCATCTCAAATTTTGCTTTCATTACAGATTCAAATTCTTTACATAACTCTTCATTTTTGGAACCAAAGATTATGTCATGAACATAAATCTTTACCAGTAGTAAGTCGTCGTCTTTTTCTTTGATGAACAGTGTACAGTCAATAACTCCCCTGCGAAAATCGTGTTTCACCAGATGAGTTTAGAGTTTCTCATACCATGCTCTAGGGCCTTGATAGATCCCGTAGAAAGCCTTATCCAGCTTGTAAACTCTGTCCTGATGATATGGATCCTCAAATCCTTCGGGTTGACTAACATAAACTGTCTCACAGATTTCACCATGAAGGAACACACTCTTGACATCTAGTTGATAGACTTTGATCTTCATGTAGGATGCAAAAGCTAGAAATATACATATTACTTCCATCCTTGCCACTGGTGCAAACACTATTGTAATCTATGCCTTCGACTTGTCGAAATTCTTGAACTACAAGTCGGGCCTTATCCCTGATTATTACCCCTTGGTCATCTTTCTTGCATTTCAGTACCCATTTAGTGTCAATCACCTTAGCACCTTTTGGTTTGTCCACAAGGGTCCACACTCCTAACTTCTTAAACGGTAGGAGTTCGTCTTTCATCGCACTGACCCATGCCTCATCGTTTAACGCTTCACTAACGTATTTTGGCTCAAACTGAGACACAAAACATCGATATGCTCCATCGTGAAGGTATCCCTTTTCCATTACTGAGGCATAATCAGCTGAGTACAGCTGATTTTTGGTCTGTACTCTCGATCGAACATCCCCAATGACATTGTCCAAGGGATGATAGACATTTAGCCGTGATCCCAAAGTTATTGTAATAGCCACCTCATTTTCCATATTGTTAAAATCATGTTCAGGATCGGTAGTTGTTGGAGTATGAGGTTCCGAAATGTCAGAGGCATCAGGATTTGATGCTTGTGTACTTTTATTGGTAGGAACCTATTCCTCTTGGTCCTCACTAGCAGTTTCAACTGCCTCATCATCAGATGAAGATTCACTCACTTCAAGGTCTCCCCCTGAAGAGTTAGAGGAATCATCTAATGGACCTGTTGATGTTGAGTCTGTTGGAGGAGTGTTAAGAGCATCATACATCATTCTAGCAGACATCTCATCATCAATATGAGAATGTGGCATATTAAAGGATTTAAAGAAACCATCATAGTCAAAGAAGAATGAGGGTCATTCCTAGTTGGGGAGTGGTGTATCTTTGAACGTCAATATTACACCACACTTCTAACTGACCCGTTGAGTTGTTGTGAACTCTCTTGTTTGGTATGCTGTATCCGAGAAATATCCCTTCTTTTGCCTTCTCGCTGAACTTCCCATTCTGAGTCTTCTTCAACAATGTACAAGGTGTGCCAAACGGTTCTAAGTACTTCAAATTAGGTTTACGTCGCTGGAGTACTTCATAACACGTTTTTCCATGTTGCTTGACCACTAAGACTCGATTGAGCATGTAACATGCATTTGCCACTGCCTCATTCCAGAATTGAATAGGTAGTTTTATGTGAGCAAGCATTGTTCTGGCAGTCTCGATCAAAGTTTGATTATTTCTTTCAGCTACACCATTCATCTGTGGAGTGTACGCAGAGGTGAATTGGTCAACAATTCCTCTTCTCTATAGTATGCCTCCATCCACTGATTCTTGAATTCAGTTCCATTGTCAGATCGAATATGCCTAACTTTCAGCTTGTAGAGTGATTCCAACGTAGTTACCAGAGGTTTGAATGATTCAAAAGTTTTTGATTTGGCTTTCAGAAACATCACCCAAGAGAATCCTGAGTAATCTCTGTTACTACAAAGCAATATATAACTCCTACAATGCTCTTTGTGCTAATAGGGCCAAACAGATCCATGTGCAGAAGCTCAAGAGGCATATCTGTAGAGTTAACTTTCATTGCTTTATGAGCCTTCTTGGTCTGTTTCCCTTTCTTGCAAGCTATGCAAAAGTCTAGAAGCTAGAAGTTTTTAAAATTACACCATTCACTAGATAATTCTGAATCAAGTGATTCATCCTTTTAGGATTGATGTGTCCCATTCTCCTATGCCACGAGACCGAGTCTCTCTCAGTTGCCTTTGACAAGAAGCATTAAACTGTGTGATCAGTTCTGGATGCTTTTGATAGATCCAAGACATACAAGTCGTTATATCTTGAAGCTTACATAAGAACCTGATCCTCCTCAATCACATAGTCCTTCTTCAACTCGTAGCATTTCTTGTTGTCAAAAACAACTTTTAATCCTTTATCACAGATTTCAGAATTAGAAAGCATGTTGTTCTGTACTTGTTGAACCTATTGACCTTGTCAAACTTGACTTTCTCATTTCCTACTTCGCCTTGTGTTGTGTATCCTCCTTTGTTCCCAACAAATGAAACATCTCCCCCTTTGATTTGTTTGACGTTGAAAAGAAGGGATGAATTCCCTGTCATGTGCCTGGACCCCCCACTATCAATAATCCAGGTGTTAGTGATAGGGCTATAGCAGACACCCTACACAGTCAAAGAAACTTGTTAGTTCATATTTGGGACCCAAGCCTTAACCGGCTTGGGTGACCCAAAGGAATCACACATCATAAACTCAACCCATTGTCCTTTAGAGGCTGAGGGCATATCTTTCTCCTTATCATTCTCACTATCAGACCCTATACTTGATTTTTCTTTCCATAAGCCAGTTTTGTGTAAGGCATGTTTGTGGTAAACAGACGACTAACTTATTGTTTGAACTTTTGGTACACTAACACTCTTAGGTGGAGTGTTAGATCTTATTTTAGAAGAACTTGGTTGTGTGTCATAAAGTTCAATTTTATTTTTGGGTGTCTGATAGTAAGGACAAATTGTAGAAATATGTCTTCGTTTTCCACAACTGTAGCAAGATCTTGCTTCTACAGACTGAGGAAAACGTTTATGTGATGTTGAGTTTAGTGAATGTGTGAGGTGTGTCTGGTTTGGTTTTGTCGCTACACTTTTAGATGTAACACCTTTATCAAAAAAATTAATTGTTTTGACGTTCTGAACATCTTTAACATGGTCTTTGGTTGGACTTTGATAACTAACACGTGTGTGGTTAACTGGTTTAGTCACTTTGGGTTCTGAAATGGACTTTGGTGAACCTGACCTTACATTAACCCTTTTAAATGCATCATCCAAGTTCTCAACGGGTATCTTGCCTTTTGATTTCAAAATATCCTCCTTCTGGTTAGTGTCAGATTTAACAGGCTTACTTGTGGAATCAGGATCACTAACTAGAGGAGTAGACACCACATGGTCCTTAATTGGATTATTATTAACTGTTCTACAATTTGTATTAAAAGTAGCTCATTGGTGGTGGCACTACTTTGTATCCCAAACCTTCCCCATTTCGTTCTTTCACTAAGTTATGTACTATATGAGAAGAATTAGCCCAACTATGCAGTTTTTGTTTTAATGAATTAACCTTGACTTCCAAAACTAGTTTCCCCTTTTTGGTTTCTTATAATGAATTTAAATAAAACTTTATATCATTAGATTGATTTAAGGCAACAACCTCGGTTTCCCTTAGTTGTTTACCCAACAGTTCTATCTTTTCTTTAAAATTTCACTTATTTTGTTTTAATATACAATTTGCTTCAGTGCAGAGTTGTAAGTCATTTACAATGTTATCATTTTGTTCTAATAACCTAGCAATTTTAGATCTATGCTTTCCCTTAATTTTTCACATTCAAAACAAGCATGTTTATTAAATAGTTGATCTGAAAAACTTACCTGTGAGGAGTCAGTTGAATTAGCCATCAATGCAGAGGTAGAATCTTCTATTTTTGGAGATTCTGAACTTGAAGCACTGAGCTCTTCCTCACCCAAGTGGTTTACCACGTTCACAGCTTCTTCTGTATCTGACATCGCTTGCTCGGCTGCAATCTCACCTTCACTGGCAGATCCATCATCCAATGCTTCTACACAAGCAATGTTTGAGTCTCTAGGAGAGATAAATCAGAAGGACCAGTCTTGTCCTTCATCACCTAGGGCAGTTAGTGCTTTAGTCTCTTCATTTGAAGAACTGGTTCCAACGATGTCTTTATCTTGACGGTTGAAAGTAGGAAATGGGTTACCATTTCTTATTTTCTTGGGCTTCACACATTCACGTTTAAAATGCCCCTTTTTCACCACAATTGAAGCAGGTGACTTTGGTTTTGTCGAAACCAAAGGTCATATCTTTTGTAGCTACAAGATTCTGACCCGTCTTCTTAACGAACTTTTTAGCTCATCTAACTGCACTTGCTAGAGCCCACATGATATCCATCCTCTCCAGCTCGTTCTCGTCAAACTGCTTGTAGTCTTCATCTGCAAGATGACAATTTCCAATCTCCCCAGCAACTAAACCATCATACAATTGAACCACTACTGCTAGAAGATCCATGTGCTCTTTTGCAACCTCCACTGTGATATTACCGAGATTCTCAGTCTTCAACTTCGTTGTATTGGCTTGAGGCACTATATATTGGTAGATGATGACCTAGATGTTTCTTGTCCTGAAGCAGTGGATTGAGAAGGGGCCGAATCTGGACACAAAAGTTGTTTGAAGTGGTGCTCCTGAACTAGTTGGATTGGGAACTGAGTTGTAGAGTGAAGGATTTTGAACATAGGATCCTTTCTTCGACTTGTATTTCATCCTTAGTTCCTCCTCCCTTAACTTCAATATGAAGTCATGTATGTCCAGTGTAGCAAGTATATCATTCTGTCTCAGGTTTGACATAATTGAATCCCATTTCTTAGGCAAACCATCTGCAAAGCTTGAAACTTTATCATCCATAGACGTCATTACACCATGAGTGTGCAGCTCACTCATCAGATGGTAGAACCTTTCGATGATGTCATCCAAGCTCTCATTCCCAATTGAGGAGAAATTATCAATCTCCTTCTTGAGATCTTTAGTCTTAAGTGCATTTAACAATGCATTTCTATCATACCTCTTCTCTAATGCTTCCCACAGTTTTTTGGCCTACTTGATCTCAAAAAACTAATGAAAGATGTCTTTTGGTATTGACTGAGTCAACAAGGCGTAAACTTTCTTCTCAGCATTGAAGAGTATCTGCTGAGTGTCATACATCACTCCCAATGTTAACTTCACACCATTAGCACTGACTGGTGTTGTGTAACCAGCCTCAATGGATGTCCAAAGATTGGAATCAACACCATTCAAATAAATCTCAAACTGTTGTTTCCATTGTGGATAGTCATCCAATGTTATAAGCTTCGACGGTTTGTTATGGTTTCCTATCCCATTCTCCAAAAGCAAAAGATTCTGGATGTGTGAGTCCTTCCCGGCACTAAACACTAAAAACCGAACTTCCATTTGTACAAACTTTCTACTTTGAGAATAGGACAACTTCAATCGTGCGAATGGACAATGCGTATGGATCACTCGTGTGATTGAAGAATGCGAATGAATTCAATCATGCGATTGGATTCAGTCGTACGTAAGAACAAGGCGAATGGACTCAAACGACTGAAAGTGTTCAGTCATACGAATGGACAATGCGGATGAGACAATCATGCGGATGGACATTCCAGATGACTCAATCGTGCAGATGGACAATGTGGATGACTCAATCGGACGAATGAGCTATTCGTGCGACTGAAAACTGTTGTGTTTGAAAATTTTCGAATTTTTACACTTTGACACGAATTACGATTTACCAAGAAACCCTAATCTGTCGTATGGCAAAAACCTCAACTTTGATGCCTGGAAACGTCGAAAAAACACATGTGGACTCAAAAATATGACTCTTTTGAGTTAAAACGTGAGTTTTGACACAATTCTAATTGAATCAAACGCAAATCAAAATCCAAAGCTCTAATACCACTTGTCAGGACCGTGCACATATGGAATACTAAGAGATTCTGCATTTATACCGAATCAAATAGTGTAGAATCCTATTTGACTTGTGATCCAATCAGTGAGAACAAATACCCGATCGATATAAGATTGAAACTAAACGTTATGAATGAATAGAGATCAATCAGGAATGATCCATGAAGTGGACAGGCTTCCTTGGACGTTCTAGACGGCTAGGGTTCGTAAGAGTATCAAGTATTTTGAATTCTCACGTTTTTTCACAAATTAAGTGGTATTTATTGGTTATGGGTTTCGAATCGTACGACTGAACCATTAGCATGGTTCAGTCGTGCGACTGAATAATGCGATTGATCTATACGCACGACTCAAGGTTCAGTCATGCGACTGAGTCAATCTTATGTCTCAATCGTGCGACTGATCCAGTCTGGTTCAGTCATACAACTGGTCCATAAGCATGATGTATTCATGCGTATGGTCCATTAATATGGTCCATTCTCATGAAGACTCATCCGACTAGGTTGAACATATTTCTCAATCATTATTGACTAAGAACCATGTACAACAACCTCAAACTTATAGAGTAAGTTCATTATATGTTAACACACAATACTTCTATGAAATATTAAACATTATAAACATCAACCACATATTATATATCATTGAACCCATTCATTACATACGTATAAGACATGAAAGACATTTACATTAAGCTCATAAACTAGGTACACATGTATCTACACACAGCCTGAACCATCCAGCTCCAAGAACAGTTCACAGCCCAAAAGGACTGCCTCGGCATCTGCAAAGATGAAGGTGGAGAAGGGATGTGATCAAAGTCAACCTTGTTCTCAGAAGAAGGCTCTTAGGAAGAAGAAGATTGAATGTGTTATGTGTGAGAGTACTTCTTACCTTACTAAAGATTGTCCATACAATCCAAGAGGTATTCTTCATGTGACCAAGAAAGAGACTTCCAAGAGCTCCAAGAAAAATTTAGGCTCCGAAGGAAAATATGTTTCCTTTGAAAGATCCAAAATGAAGAAGGCAAGTGGAAAATTGCCTTTGGAAGGAAATTTGGTCTCGGGAGAAAGGAATACTTCCAAAGCACTGAAGTTTCCTGCAGTGTTAGTAGGATCTTTCGAAGGTTCAGTCACCAAAACTTCCGAAGTCTCAAAAGCTTCCGAAGTGTTGAAGGTCAAGTCCAAACTTCCAAAGGTGGTGTGGAAGTCAAAGAAAGACAAAGTGACTGAAAGTTTTCCATCAAAAACAGCATAAGATCCTCAAATCATAACTATAGGATCTATTACTATTTCATTACCCTCTACTTCTTTTGAGGAGCCCAAGACCAATAAAGCTTGGGTTTCCAAATGTAACTAATCATTTTCTTTATGCAAGAACAACTCAAGACAAACAAGAATGTTTGGATCATTAATAGTGGCTGTTCCAGGCACATGACAGGCAATAGGTCATTACTCTAGAATTTTGAAAGCATTGATAAAGGGCCAGTTGCTTTTGGAGGAGATGAAGCTGGTTTCATTTCTGGAAGGGGCAAGGTCACAAACGGTAAGCTCAGCATTGAAAAGGTAAACTTTGTCAAGGAGCTTGGGTATAATCTTCTAAGTGTATCCCAATTTTGTGATTAAATTCATAACATGATCTTTACTAAGAATGAGTGCATTGTTCTTAGGCCCAGGGTGGTCATTCCTCAAGAGCACATCTTGCTCAGAGCCCCAGGAAACAGAACATGTACAAGATGGATTTGCAAGAAACATCTCCCTTAGGAGAAGTTTCATGCTTTCTATCTAAAGTTAATAGTGATGAGTCTTTCCTGTGGTATAAAAGAATGTGCCATGTAATCTTTAAAAACATGAATAAATTGTTTAAAAATGATTTGGTAACTGGAATGCCAAAGAAAGAGTTTACATGTGATGATTACTGTGTTACATGCCTTAGATGGAAGCAACATAAAGTATCTCACAAGCCTAAGGAAAGAATATCTATCACTACTCCCCTGAACTTGTTACATATGGACCTCTTTGGCCCCACCAGTGTAATAAGTGTAGGAAGGACCTCTTATTGTTTGGTGATCATAGATGACTTTACAAGATTCACTTGCGTCTTTTTCCTTAAAACTAAGGATGAGACCCTTGATATTTTGAAGAATTTCATCTTAAAGATTGAGAATCAATGTGATCACAAGGTCAAAAGCATAAGAAGTTATCAAGGAACTAAATTTAAGAACCAAATCCTTGATACATTTTGTGATGAAAAAGGTATTACAAGATAATACAGTGCTCCCAGGACCCCTCAGCAAAATGGTGTTGCTGAGAGGAGAAACATGACACTAATTGAAGCTGCAAGAACCATGTTGTCTGACTCTAAGCTGCCCATCACCTTTTGGGCAGAGGCAGTCAACACTACTTACTATGTGCAAAAAAGAATTCTACTGGTTAAGACTCATGGCAAGACTTCTTATGAACTTTGGCACAAGAGGAAACCTTTCATTGGTTTTCTCATGTCATTTGGATGTCCTTGTACCATCTAGAATACCAAAGATCAAATTGGCAAATTTGCTAAGAAATCAAATGATAGACACTTCATTGGATACTCTTCTCAAGTTAAGGTTTATAGAGTATACAATCTTAGAACTAGAATTGTTGAGGAGTCAGCCAATGTGACTTTCAATGAACACACACCCAGTGTGTCTAGATTTGGTCCTGATTTGCTATTTGATCTTGATTTAGTTACCAATTAATTTAACAAATCTTGTGAGAATGTTTCAGGATCCACATATATCTTATCCCCAGGTGATCCTGATCCAAGATTTGAGCTTAGAAGACCTTCAAGTTACACATCTTCAGCTCCAGTTGTAACTACTTCTACAAAGGAAGTCTCTATCAACACAACAATGATAAATTTAGTTGATATATCTAAGATGCCTTGAAATTCTAGCTCAGAGGCTTGACAAACAGATAAAGAAACTTCAAATGCAGAAGCCAATGGGGGTGGTGATAGTGATCAAGAATTTCTTGATGTTGATAACCGCTCCATAGATGAAAACATCAATGATGTCACGCACATATTAGATCAAGTTTCTCTTGATATGTGTGTTGATGTGGTGGGAGAAACATCTATGCCAGATCAAAATTTTTATAATTTAGATCTCTCTCAACAACTTGCTATGATCCTTCAACTAAGGATCCACAAGTCTCATCGCACCATAAACATCATTAGAGATGTTGACACATGGTTAAGAATAAGAGGACAAACCCATGAAGCAAATGTTTGTCTTCACAGTTGTTTCTTGTCCCAAATAGAGCCAAGGAAAATTGATGAGGCTCTGAAGGATGGAAGTTGGGTTGAAGCTAGGCAAGAGGAGTTGCTTCAATTCAAAAGGAAAAAGGTTTGGAACCTATGTTCTCTTCCTCATAGGAAGACTACTGTAGGAACCAAACGGGTGATTAGGAATAAGAAAGATGATAGAGGCATCGTCATCAAAAACAAAGCTAGACTAGTTGTTCAAGGATACACACAAGAAGAAGGAATTGACTACATTGATGTCTTTGCTCCTGTAGCAAGACTAGAAGCTATTAGGATATTCTTGGCATTTGCTATATCCAAGAACTTCAAGGTCTATCAACTTGATGTCAATTGTGCTTTTCTGTATGGAGTGATTGATGAAGAGGTGTATGTCAAACAACCACCTGGTTTTGCAGATCCTGATCATCCTGATTATTTCTGTAAGCTTGATAAGGCTCTTTATGGGCTGCACCAAGAACCAAGGAAGTGGTATGAGACTCTATCTCAGTATCTCTGCAAGCATGGATACAGAAGGGGTACTATAGATGAAACTCTCTTCATCAAAGGACAGGGAAATGACTTAATGCTAGTTCAAGTGTATGTAGATTACATCATCTTTGGTTCAACTAATCCAAGGCTCTGCAAAGACTCTAAAAAGCTGATGAAAGGCAGATTTGAAATGAGTGCCATGGGGGAACTCAATTTCTTTCTGGGAATTCAAATAAAGCAAGTTGAAGATGGCATCTTCATTAGTTAGTCAAAGTATGTTCATGACATACTCAAAAGATTCAACATGACTGAATTAAGATTGCTAAGACTCCCATAGCAAGAAACCACTCCCTTGGGCCTGATATTGAGGGGGAGTGTGTGGATGAACACCATTACAAGCCTATGATTTGGTCTCTTATGTATCTTACAAGTAGCAGGCCTGATATCATGTTTGCCATATGTATTTGTGCAAGATATCAAGCCAACCCGAAGATGTCACACCTTATCACTGTCAAAAGAATTCTAAGATACCTTAAAGGCGCCTCAACACTTGGTCTTTGGTATTCCAAGAATTCTGACTTCAATCTGTATGCTTATACAGATAGTGATTATGGTGCTTGTGGTATGACTGCCAAGTTTACATCTGGGGGATGTCAGTTTCTTGGTGGAAGGGTCGTCTTATGGCAATGCAAGAAACAATCATGTGTCTCTACATCAACTGTTGAGCCTGAATACATTGCTGCTACAAGCTGCTGTGCTTAAGTGCTTCGGATTCAGAATCAGATGCTTGACTATTGATTAAACTTCAAGGAGACTCCCATTCACATAGACAATAATGCTATCTCTGTCACAGAGAATCCTGTGCAGCACTCAAGGACAAAACACATCAATATTAGGTATCATTTAATTAGAGATAACTTTGAAAAGGGATTAATTAAACTAGTTAAAGTTAACACAAATGAAAAATATACTCATCTGTTTACCAAAGCCTTTGATGAACAGAGATTTAAGTATCTTATATCAGCTATTGGGATGATTAACTTTGAATAGCTTTTTCTTAAAACTAGTTCATATTATTTCTTAAAATTTGTGTGTCCTAAGTTGTCTACTTTATCATCTTCATAAGCTCATGTTTTCTTTGGATAGAAATCTTTTGAAGACTTTCCTTAGATTATTGAAAAAATCTTGATCCTTCGGAAGATATGATTTTATCTAAGGAAGAAACTTATGCTTTCCAAACAAATAACTACCTAAGTAATTTTCCTTCGGAAGAATCTTATCAAATTCTTCCGAAGCTTAAAACCTCTCTTAGGTACATATGTGTTTTCAAGGACAATTTCCTTCCAAAGCAAATTAACTCTCGGAAGCTTTGTTCTATTGAAAAAAATGTCCAAGTCTTAATTCTCTTCCGAAGAAAAAGTTTTAAAACTCTTAGGAAATTCTTCCGAAGCCATTTTGGCTTCGGAAGCTTTTTTATTAAAACTTTCGAAGACAATTTACCTTTGGAAGCTTTTTCAACTTCCAAGAAAATTACTTTTGAGCAAAAAGCAAACTACTTTTTCAGAGGTGAGACCAACATACGGATTTCAAAGTTTATCCTCTTTCATTAACTTTGCCTTAAATCCTTTTCATATATAAACCCAACGGTTCCCCTTTTTCTACCATCTTTCTCTTTCCTCCATACCTAAGTTCCCAAATTTCTCTCTGAAACTACTTTTGCTCATCTTTCCTTCACGTTTAAGCTTTCTAAAATGGCCAACCTTAACAGAAGAAATGACCCAGACTTCTTCATGCAGTTACACAGGCAACACAACCAAGTTGCTTTGTTAAACTTTGAGAAAGATCCTCACTTCCAAGAGGTTTGCTGTTTTTTGGCTTTGTCTAACTACTTCACCTCCCTTACTATTGATCCCGTTCTTTATGAGGATCATTTACTTGATTTCTAGAAAACCTATCAAGAGGTTGTTCTAGATGGGGAGAAGGCACTGGCTGCTACAGTGCAGGCGAGGACAGTCTTCATCACCCCAGCCATCATAAATGCTCATCTACAGCCGGATGATGAGGAAGGTGAGTTGTCCTTTCCAAAACAAGCTATTAACCAGTCCTTCCAGCAGATTGGCTATGAGGGGGATTACTCTGTAAAGACCTTTAGGAAAGGAAATGTCTCATCCCAGTGGAAGTACTTACTACATGTGGTCATCCATAGCTTATCCGACAAGCATGGGGTTGGGACCAATTTCCTGAAGATCTCTCCTTTATAGTGTATGGGATGGTTCAAGGGGTCAAGTTTAGGTACTCTCAATTTGTTTATACAAATCTGCTTGCAAACTTGGACTCCTTAGAGTATTACATGTTTCCTAGATATGTTCAATACATTCTTAACTGTGAACTAGGCTCATAGTTGAGGGAAACTGGTTATGTTCTTAAATTGGGACAGATGAAGCCCAGCATCTTTAAAATTTGGAAGAAACCAACTGTTGGCTTCTCAGGGGTAGAAACAGCCCTTGTCCCAAAAATGTTAGAGCTCATTGCTCAAGGTGACAACCTAACAACACAGGCTAGTGTTGAACCCACTCCTTTTACATCATAACCACCAAAACATCCACAAATCACCCTCACCTACAAAATAAAATCCAAACAAACCTCTGCTCAGACAATTGAGTCTGTGTAGGTCCCCATATGCTCACCCATATAGGAGGAAGTGGATACTGGAGCTCTCACTTCTCCTGAGGAGCAAACCACTCCTATAATTCAAAGATCAGTGTTGAGGTTCCTCATGTTCAGCTTGATGAGCTCATAAGCCCAACTACCTTAAGCCTTCACTCTAAGTCTCAACACTCAAGTGAACAACCTTCAGGGTACAACTACCATACCCAGCCATTACACTTAAAATGAACCCATTCCCAACCTTGACTTCTATACTGATAAGGACTTAAGTTTCGGTAAGTATCATGGGTCTCTCTATTCCTCCCCTGAGGATAGCCCACACCAGTAACATATCACAGAGGTGAATCCTTTTGAACTTGTTCAGGAGATCCATATGGCAGAGGCTCTCACTTCAGCAAGTGAATACATTATTCAGACCTCAACCATGGCAACTCAGCCCATTGACACTTCAACTGAACCTATCTTTGAGCAGAGGAAATCCAGCAGCCAAGAACTCCATGCTAGTGGTGTGAGAGAAGATTTAGGTCCCATTCATTCATCCCCTAATGATTATTCTAATGAAGAAGAAGGGATCTGAGGCTAAAAGTGCATAAACTGTCAAAAACATGCACCTACTTAGCCTCAAAAGTTAGTCACCTTGAATCTCATGTGACTACCCTGAAAAACAAGGTCACTGATCAACAACTTGAGATTTCTTATCTCAAGGAAAAAATAGTTGGGAGACCTCTAAGAAGAGCTCAAGTAGGAACACAAGAACCTGTGAATGTGGTTGACCTAACCTCTAGCTCATCTATGCAAGTGGATCTTGCTACCAAAAAGGGGAAGAAAGTCATCAAAGACACAGAACCTGGGAGTTCTTCACTGTGCATGGACATTCAAGACTAACCATCTTCACTTGCAACTGTCCATACTCAGCAACTTCCTTAAGTTCACATTGATGTGGACTCTATAGACTCTTTCATTCAAAGTCTTTTTTAGGAAGAAATACCAAGGGAAATTTCATCTCCACTAACTTTAAATCACATTACAGGATGGATGTATGATGAAAATAAAAGAGCCCTTATCATTCAAAGAGTTCAAAGGAAGCAAGAAGTCTTCAACCTTCAGACTTTGAACTACTATGAAAGTCTTGACCTTGTAAGCATGCCACTTGTCAACCAAAGCCAATCTGGACAAGCTAACAGGCTGGCTCAAAGGATTCAAGACAGGCTCACTACAGAGTTCAGCTTCGGAAGGAGACTAAGGCAATCAGGGAATATCATTGGTCAACTGGATGTTGAGGCAGACCCTAAGATTAGCTTCATAGGGGAAACCTTGACTAAAGGCCTAGTGGTAGAACCTGAGAGCCCTGTCTCACCATCAACTGTTGCAGAGGTTCATTCCCTTGATGAGACACCTACTGGTGAAAGTGCATCTCAACCTCTCTGATGAGAGCTTGGAAGCTACACCAAACAATGAAGGCCAAAGCTCTCTCCACCCTGAGTCACAAAGGTCTATGAGTGATAAAGGAAAAAGAAAAATGACTACTAAGGAGATTGAGGAGGAGGAGAGAGAGAGAGGAAAAGGAAACTAAAGGGAGAAAGTTCCTCTACTGGGTCTACAAGAATAATGGAAGCTACTATCAGGGCTACCCCCAGGACAAACACTTAGGATGATGAGTTGAGGGCAGTCAGGATTAACTACTTGCAGACTAGGAACTATGAAATTGATAATATCATCTCCCTCCCCTTAGATGAATTAAATGAACTGGCTGACATGGAATTGTCAAACGAAAGAAAAGAGGCAGAGGATGGAAAATTACTTCTTAAAAACAAAGAAGAAAGAAGACAGAAAAGAATCTACAAGCATGTGCCTACTCTCTCCCCTGTTTAAGAAAGTCCTGTACAAGAGGATGTGGTTCCACAAGAAACTTAGGTAGACAAAGAAAAAGAAAGGATCAACATGATCAACTACTTAAGTGCCACAGGCCTCTATCAGGCTGATGCACTTCTTCCCTTTCCGTTTGATTACATTGAGTTTGAGTACCTCAAACAACTTGAACTTGGGATAGTCAAAGAAATAAATATCACTAAGAGGAAGTTAAGGGAAGAAGTTGCAAAATCAAGAGCCATCATCCAGAAAAGTATGAAGAAGTCTGCTCATAGGCAGAGAATGATGAGCTTCTTGAAACTGTATGGATTCTCCAGAAGGAGACTTGGTCATTTTTCTCTATCCAGCATGGATGAGGACATCAGGGTGATCAAGCAGAAGATTCAGAGATGGCAGCAGAAAGAAGTTCTAGACTTTGTCAAAAGCATGTTAGAGAAGAAATGCCTTCTTTGTCTTCAAAACAAATCAGTATTTGGCATTAGAAGACGTTGTCTTTGAAACTTTGGAAGACTTTGTCTTTAGCTTTGCAAGAATTGGTCTTTTGGCTTTGGAAGATTTGATACTTAACATAATTCATTGAGTTATATCAAAACTTCCAAAGTACTTTCCTAGTACTTCACATGTGTATGCTGAGAGGGTTGCTCTTTGGTTGCATCAACCTCTAAGTCTACTCCTTACAAACTCCCCCTAGGCTGATGCTAACAACACTGAAGAGACTTTTGATTCTTAATCTTCATCTGTTGGCAGTCCTTATCAGAATCAAGACCATCCCCTTCATCATCAATTGGTCAGGATTTTCAGACTCTCAAAGTATCTTCTCATGTCATAAAGATCATGCACAAGGAGATCAAGTATGTTTTGCTAGAAATACAAGTCTTGACCTCCTTGATATCTAGTGACATCCCATATGTCTAGGTTGGTACCAAATACTCAAGACAAGATGGGTATCTCAGTAGCAAGATGCTCTACTATGAGTGGACATTCCTCGTCTTGAGCATCCTCTGTATATTTTAAGCCATCTTGAGGTGTAGAGGTGGATGTCTTGGACTTCTTCTTCTTCTTCATGTTCCTTCTTCTAGCCATCCTTTTCCTCATTAGGTACTTTAAGTAAGAAGGTTATCTTACAGTACCAAATTGTTCTTATTTGTCCTTCTCAGTTGGGTCCTTTTCCCTTAAAGGTTTAGAAGGAGAAGGATCATGACCCTTCTATGGATCAGAAGATAAAGCTCAATATGATACAACACTAGGTCTAAGTTGGGTTGTCATTTGAGGTTCAACCTTGACTTCAACTTCAGGTGCAGCCTGATTTGTTAGAGAATGCAAGTCAACCAACTCACTCCTTTTGATCTTCTGCTTAATCACTCTAATGTGCATACCATAGGGGATAGAGACATTGGACCAAGACTCCTTTCAGAGAATCCATACAGCTTCAACAAGCTCACCATTTTTTGTCTATCAGCATACGTGTTCAGATTTGCCCTGATGGTGGCTTTTGACTTTGTGACATCTTCCTTCATCTTCCTCTTAACAACTTTGTGCTCTTTTAGCACTTGTTTCTTAAGCTACTTGACGTATTCAAACTTAATGTATTCATATGATAAGGGAAGAAGGTTTGTTACCTGATATAAAGATGTGGCACTCAGGTTGGTTATCATGTTCTGTCTGCGTTGTTCCTTACCAGCCTGAGATTGTTGCTTAGAAGCCACAACCTCTGCCTTAAGGTTTTTTTGAACTAGGGAGAGAGTAGGATCTTTGTAGAGTCTTTTTCGATCTTCTTTGTTCCTTGATCTTGAGGAGCTATTTTGTATCCTCGACCTTCTTTCTCTCCTTTGACACTTCCATGTCAACTAGTTCATTTAATTCATCCAAGGAGAGAGATAAGTGCATCAACATTTGCAGGATCAGTTTTGATACTCAACACAAGTATTTTTCTCTCAAACTCACTAACAAACACTCAAGAAGCAGAGATCTTCTAAGAGTTGATAATAATATACTAAGTAACACAATGACACACAAGAGAATAATATTCAAGATGCTTGTATTTACAACCGGATATACTTTGATACTAGCTGGAATCCTCAAACTAAAGCAAATACTACAAAGCTATAGTTTAAGGTACCTCAGATAATGTCTTATCTAGGATATGGTAGTCATGACATGTCCATGACTTACCTTTTGTCACCAACTAAAGTTGGTAACATATACTAACATATAAAGGTGAACAGTGGAATAAAGTATGGTCAACTACATGGCCTTTTAGGAAAACACCATGTAGTATTAGAGGTCTACAGCGGAGTGTTAGAGACCATACTTATATCCCCATTGGTTCATTAGCAGCATCTTTAGAAGGTTAATTGGCTTCGGAAGAACAACTTTTTCCGAAGCCACTTATACTTCGGAAGTAGTTACTTCTTTCGAGGCTTCCTTTCGACTTGATACTTCAAAAGTTATAGTGTTCATTTCTTCCAAATGTTGAACTCTTCAAAAGAGTAAAGACTTTGTCTTCGAAAGCTGAGGCTTATCTTCGGAAGTTCCTTTGAGCTTTGCTTCGGAAGTTCAGCACGTACCTTCGGAAGTGCTAAACTTCTTATCGGAAGAGCTTTATTAGTTGTACAAAAACCTTATAAGTGTTTGGTTTTGGTTGCACCAGCCTTTATGATCCAACAAACTCCCCCTAGGCTGATGCTACGAAAACCTTACTTGTTCCTGCTTCTCAAAACTTTCAGCACAAGGGAAAGCAGATACTAATCTATTTCTTTGTTCTTCCCGAAAGTGGTGCTGAGAAGTTTGTACAAATCATTCATGGAGAGGAGATTCATTCTGTCACTTTGAATGATATGCACCATCTATTGGGTCCCTCTGAAGAGAGTTAGTTGACATAAGTTATACTCATACTCCCATCCAACTATTGGTTCCAATTCAGGACTTCCACCATATGTAGAATGGCCTTGCCTTTGGTGGTTGACCTTTCCTTGTCTTCCTTCTCTCTCGGCTTCATCTCCTCTTCAATCTTTGATTTTGCGGTTAGCTCAGCAAGATGAAGGCTGCTTAGATGATTTCTGATGTGAGTAGTTGTTTCGGAGTTAGAGGGATTGGAGAATGGCTTCTCTGCTAACTCAGCAATGTTGAATCTGCTAGAGTGTAGCAGAGAGGAGGCATTCAGTCTATTTCTCTCTCCATTCTCTCTCTCCATAACAAAGTTGTGAGAGGCTTCATCGAACCTCCACTAGATAGTTTTCTTTCTAGGCACAAGGGGCTGACTAGGAACCTTGTCCCCTTCTTTTATATCTAGAAGAGTCACCAGTTTTCTTCTCAACTTCTTCTCTTTATCGTTTAAGGATTCAGAGTTGAGACCAAGAAGTGTTCTTCTAGGGAGATCAAGGAATTGCTCTCTTGTGAGAGAACTTGAGGAGTTGTCAATGTAGGTCAAGTTGATAGACTCCTCCTCACAGGAGATATTGCTCAAGGATATGCAGTTGATGAGCTTCCTTTGATCTCCTTAAATTCTTTTAAGGAATGAGGTTTGGATGAATGAGAGGATAACTTGGGAGGTTGTTTGGTTGATGAGGATTAGGTTCTTGGTAGGGTTTTGGGTTTAAGAATGGTAGTTTGGGTGTTTGTTTGGATTGAGTGGGTGAGGAAGAGGGTAAGGTTGATGTTGTGGGTTCAGGGGTGAAAGGCTCAGAGGTTGGTTAAGTTTTGATAGGGAAAAGGAAAGGGAAAGGGATAGGTTCAGAGATTGGGTGTTGAGGTTGTGGTAATAAGGTAGGTGTGAGAGTCATCCCCTGTACTCTTTTGTACATCTCTTTCCTTCTTCCTGAGCGTATGTCAGCTTTGATCTCACTGACAATACGTTGCGGGTCTTCAAGGACATTGGTCCAACTTTCCTTCCTAAGAAGCCATGGGCCCTGATATAGTCTTTCATCCAGGCTTTGTCTCCAGACTTCTTCAAGTCTGCAAGTTCAGCATCTTCCTCCTTCTTCTTTCTCTCCTTCATCTTCTCCCTGAAAGCCTTCTTTCTTTACTTCTCCATATGATCTTGTTCTTTATTCACCAGTCACATGATCATATCATTGTTATATGGAGCAAATTCCTCAAGAGATAATCCTTTTGAGTGCAGAAAGGCTATTCTTTCACTCCTTAGCCTTTGATCGGCTTCCTCCTTCTGCTTGAAGTTTTCTTCTTCCAAGGCCAACCTTGCTACCTCTTCTTGTTCTTTTAGCTGCCTGGTTGCATTTTGCAACTCAATCATCTCCTCAAATGGTAAGAGGAGCACTTCTTCACATCCAACTACCATATTAACCAGTTTGTCAATAATCTCCACTCTTTTCTTATTATTGATTGCTTTCTAGTTGGCTATAGCTGCTTTACTACTTGCAACCAGTAGTTTCCCAGAAGGTAATCTTACTTTTTTTTTAATTTCTCCAACCTTTCTTCCTCAAGTAGTTGTTCCGTAGTCAACTTCCTTTTCCTTTGACATCTTCGGATTCTTTAGACCTTTGAGGTTCTTGTTTAGGGGATTCAAGCTGTAGAATGGGTGCTGGAGCTTGAGGTGACGATGGTAATTGAGATATGGGTAACTTGAGAAAGTCCTCACTGTTCACCTCAGATGCTAGTTCCAGGAATGCATGTGTTACGATTAGATCATCGGACAAAGAGAAGAGTCCTTCCGCAGCTTCCTTCTCTGCTTTGGAAGATTAAAGTTGTTCTTCTTTCGCAGCTTTGACTTCTGCTTCGGAAGTCTGTGGTACTACACTCTCTGTCCTAACTATCTTGGTTGTTGGGCCATCAGTTTCCATTTCCCCTTCGAATATAATCTTAGGTTCCATGTAGACCTTAGGTTGACCAACATCCTCAAAAGTGGTGGAGGGTGTATTCAACATCTGAAGGTCTTCAGCTCCAATGTAAGCCATAAAGATATCCGAACTTGGTTGCCACATAGAAGATCCCATGAGAAATAAGGTTAGAAACCTGTTTAGATCTTTTAGCATCCTAGGTTTCACTTGCTGGGTGACTAGATGAGGCTCAGGGAAGATATCTAATTATTGGGAGAGATATCTTGAGTTACAGAACGAGTCAAGAACTTGATTCTTAAACTTAGTCCCTTGATCACTTCTGATTGTCTTTACCTTGTGATCACTTTGATTTTCAATTTTAAGAATAAAAGACTTTTAAGTTTTAGCAGTTTCATTTTTAGTTCTTAAAAAGAATACCCATGTAAATCTTGTAAAATCATCAACTATCACAAGGCAATATGATTTCCTTCCAATGCTCATTATACTTGTTAGACCAAATAAATCCATGTGAAATAAGTGTAATGGGATGGTGATAGAGTTAACCACTTTATATTTGTGAGAGACTCTATGTTGTTTTCCTTTAAAAAGCCACACAGTTATCTCTACATAAAAATTATTTTTTTGGTACGCCATGTACCAAGTTATTTTTAACCAATTTGTTCATGGTTTTAAAATTTACATGACACATACATTTATGCCATAAGGCAGACTCATCACCACCAGCTTTGGAAAGAAAGCATGATACTTCACCCAATGGGGAAGCAATGTTCATATCGAGCTTGTACATATCCCCTTTCCTTGGAGATCTAAGAAGCACCCAATTCCTGAGGAATTGTCATCCTAGGCTTGAGGATGATGCACTCGTGTTTTGTGAAAAGCATTTGATGCTTTTGATCACAGAATTAAGAAACACTTAGGAGATTGTGTTCTAGCCATTGGATACACTTCCTTTGCCTGAAATGTATCCTCCAGTCTCACCTCCAAATTGAACAGGACCTTCGTCAAAATGTTGAAATTATTGAAGTAGTGATTTGTTCCAAGTCATGTGCCTAGAGCATCCACTGTCCACTATCCAAACGTTGTGTTCTTGTCTTGTGACTGTCCCTGCACATAAGGTGAAAAAGTTAGTTTTGATTGGAAACCCAAGCCTGGTTGGTCTTGGGTTTTCCATTGATGATGACATAATTGAACAAAAATGAATGGTAGAGGGTTCAATTGATATCTTTGAAGAGGAAGGTGTAGCTGTAGCATCTTGTCTGATCTTTCATTCCATCCCATAGTTGGTCAGTTTAGATGAGCTTGTTAAAGCTTTAGCAGCATGACCTTCTTTCGAAGCTTCTTTGTTTTTGGAAGAAGAGCTCACAACCTTCACTTCCAAATCAGTCTTCTTCGTGGAAGGTTTTGAGGAAGCTCTTTTGTTCTTTTGAGCCTTCCTTGGCTTAACTTTCGAAGCCACTTTCCCTTCAGAAGAATGAGTTTCTTCCAAAAGCAACTTAGCTTAGGAAACCAGCTTTCCTTTTCTCATCACTTGGACCATGTGATAAGGTCCAAATGTGAATCCTTCCTTGGTTGCTTCCTTTTTAACATTATTTGCATAATATGTGCCTGCTGGATTGTAGTAAAAATCTTTAGCCAAGTGGTTTTGTGGACCACACATTATGCATGTAATGTTAATCTTTGGGGATTTTGATGGCTGAGGTTTCTTCATCTTCTTATCTTCCTCTGTAGTCTTCCCCTTTGACTTTTGTTCCTTTGGTAGGATAGAAGTGCTAGTACTTAATTCCTTCCCTGAATCGGAAGTGCCTACCACCTAGAATCCAGCAGAAATGAAAACACCCTTTTGCTTTGGGTCAATCTTCAGCTTAGATTTAGCTACATTCTTGGCAGTTCTTCTGGCTGCCTTTGCCTGGTTTCTTCTAGCTTTGGTTGATAAGGGTTGATCATCACAAGTGGAAATGGGTTGATTTACCTATTCCTTCCTTGTGGTGGTCTCCACTATTGCATCATTCTTCAACTCAAGTAAAGATGGGTCGGCAGATGGGACCTCTTGCTCTTAGTATCACACCTTGGTTGTCTTATATACTCATAAGAGTGTGATGGAGCAATCTCATTGGTCCCTAACCCTCCTTTGTTTTAATAATAAATTGTGGAGTGGGAGGATGATGCAATAATGGCTTGGAAATTTTGCTCAGAATTAGCATGCTTCCTAGCTTAAGCCTCAGCTATTACTAGCTTGGCTTGAGCTTCAGTTAACTTGGATATTAAATCCTTGATTTGAGTCCTGTAATTAGTGTGCTCATGTTTTAAAGAAGAAATTATTTTCTCTAACTCCTCAATTTATGTTCGTAGTCAGATTCAACTTTTAAAATCAGCTTTTAAGATGTTTAAGGACTTAATATTGGATTTGATTTCCATGTTATAGTCCTGGTACATTTTAACCTTGGTAATACATGCTGGAGTACAGAGATGATCATATACCTTAGAGTTGTCTGTTCCAGCCATGAGTGCCTTTGCAGGGTTGACATCTTGGACCATAAAGCTCCAATCAACTTCTTGTGCAACAGCAGTAGTTTCAGTTGATTTTCCAGCAACTTTTGGTGTGGAAGGATTTGACGAGGCATGAGTTGATCCCGGGTGTCATTTGGTAGCTTTGTATTCCGTAGCAAAATGACCTAGCTGGTTACAGTTGTAACACTTGGCTTTTGCTTTTTCAAACCCAAACTTGTTGCTTGTTGGGTTCTGAGGAACTACCTTCCTGTTCTTTTAAAGAACTTTTTTGCCATGTAGGTTAGTAGAGCCATTTGTTAGATTATGTCCATGTATTCCACCTCATCCGGGCTGAAACACTCTAGATCTTCAAAGTAGAACTGAAAATCATTAGAGCATCCACTCCCTGAGACAAAAGCATAGCTGTCCTAAAAGTGACTGGGCTAAGCTTGTTGAGACCTTGGGGTCTCAAGGAATGTGATGTAAGGCCTAGAAGAGCTAGATGGTTGTTGTGGGTATGGCAGATACTGCTGAGATTGAGGGGGTCTTTGGCCTTCAGAAACCATGAGAGCGTTGCTTGAGGAAAGACTTGAAGATCTGCTTCCTTGACGGGCACTCTTGTTTTCCATCTCTACAAAGTATCCATCAAGAATAATGTATAACTTAGTCATTATGAGTGTGTTCAGGTTCTCTGTCTTCTTGATGGAGACACAGTATAACGCCCACTTGTTGGGAAGGGCAATCATGAATTTCCTTGAGAGGTCTCTCAACTTAGGAGCTATTCCTATATACTGAAGGGAACAGATAAGATTGTTCATACATGTATGTCCCTAGATCATGATATGAAATGTAATAGATCTTGTTTGTCTGATTCTGATATGTAATTTGATATGATTAATGAAATGATATTGGTTGTTTGTGATTTGTAATGACTAACATTTCATTAATGAGTTGATATTAAATTTGCTAATTAGGTTTGTGGTTGTTAGAATTGTTACACATAATGTTTATTAGTTAATACATTCAAACTTAACTTAATGAAGTTCTCATGCTAATGGCCCATGTGAATGAACCATAAGCATGAATAACTTCATACGAATGACTCAGTCGCACGACTGAACCAGGAGACTGGATTAGTCGTATGATTGACACATAAGATTGGCTCAGTCGCACAACTGAACACTCAGTCGTGCAGATGAATCAACCGCATGGTTCAATCGCACGACTGAACCATTCTAATGGTTCAGTCGCACGATTGAATAATACCAACATATAAATACAACCCAATTCGTGAAAAACGAGAGCTTTTAATTCATTACGATTCCAGACGTACCCTAGCCGTCCAAAAGCCTCCCAATTTGTTCTCCAAGTTCATAGAACACATTAGATCGATTCCCAATCGATTTCTAACGTTAGTTTCAATTCTTGATTGATTCTTCGTGTGTTCTCACTCATTGGATCGCCAATCAAATAGGATTCCGCACTATTTGATCTGGTCTACACGCTAATCTCCAGGTATTTCGTTCAAATACCAGGTCCTAACAAGTGGTATCAGAGCTTTGGCTCTTGATTACGTGTGATTCAATCAAGATTGATAAAAAGTTTGTGTTTTTGCACTAAAAACGCAATATTTTGTGTCAAAAGTGATCTTGGACGTTCCTGCTCATCAAAGTTTGGTTTCTACGGACTTAGGCGATTAGACCTTGCGAACATTCGAATCTTTACGGCTAAAACACGTTTAACCTAGAAATTTTCGCAAAACAGCAGCTTCAGTCGCACGAGTGAGCCATTCGCACGACTGGACCTCATTCGCATTGCTCAGACGCACGATTGGGCATAGTCGCATCTCCATTCGTACGATTTAACCTTTTGGGCGTACTGCTCATATGCATCAGATTCATTCGCACGACTGAGCTAATCGCTTAGTTCAGCCGCACGATTGAACCAGTCGTAGAGTTCATACGCACGACTAGACCATTCGCACCTTTCAGTCGCCCCAGTGACAACTTGTTTTATTAGACTTAAAGTTATTAGACTTAAAGTTATTCGCAATGGAAGATCAAATGTCAGCCTTTACTGCTGGAAAGGACTCTAGGATACAGAACCTGCTGTTGCTTGAGAGTGAGGTGGGTAATCATAATAACCACCAAAGCTCTTGACGTTAGATGAGTTTCCCGACTGGAAACAACGTTTTGAGGTCTACCTCAACGGAGTGGATCCGAATTTGTGGGAAGCCATCGAGATTAGATATAGTACACGGTGGGAGCTGATGGAGTTAAGCTAACGTTAGGAGGAATGACGAACATGCAGAAAGTCAAATACAATGCAGAAAAAAGAGTTTATGCATTGATTACACAATCTATTCCTAAAGACATATTCCACCAGTACTCAGAAAATAAGCAGTCCAAGAAACTTTGGGATAAACTAGAAAAGAGGTACGACGGGAATGCTTTATTGAAGGCGATCAAGGCTAAGCAGTTAAAGAAGGAATTTGATAACTTCTCATCGATGGGAAATGAGAGTTTGGATGATGTTATAGATAGATTCTACCATCTGATGAGTGAACTGCATACACATGGGGTGGCTACTACCATGGAAGAGAAATTTACTAATTTTGCAGACGGATTGCCTGAAAAGTGGGCTTCGTTCGTGTCTAATCTTAGACAGAATGGAATGCTGGCAAAATTGCATATTAATGACTTCATTCTTAAGTTGCGAGAAGAGTCACTTAGGATGAAGTACAGAGCTCAGAAAGCTTCCTACAATCAAAATCCAGCTTTATACAATGCCACGCCTCAAACTAAGACATCTGGAGCACCTCTCCAGACTGCTTTTGTGTCTAGCTCATCAGGTCCTACACATGCACCTCCTTCAGGATCAGACAATTCGGGACTTTCTTGTTCCCACTATATTGGATCCGAAGCAAGCGCTACTAAACTGAAGACTGAGAATCTCGGAAATGTGACAGTGGAAGTAGCTCGAGAACACATGGATCTTTTGGCTGCAATGGTCCATTCGTATGATGAACTTGTTGCTGGGAAGATTGGAAACTGCCATTTGGCAGACGAGGACTACGAGCAGGTGGAAGAAATGGAGCTTAAGAGGATGGATATAATGTGGGCTTTAGCTAGTGCTGTCCGGAGAGCAAAGAAGTTTGTAACATAAACCAGACAGAACTTGGTAGCTACTAAGTATACCACATTTGTCTTTGACAAGAGCAAAGTGACCTGCTTCAACTGTGGAGAGAAGGGGCACTTCAAAAGAGAATGTGTCAAGCCTAAGAAGATGGGTAACGGAAACCCGTTCTCGTCCTTCACTCGTCAAGACAAGAAAGCTACCAGTTCTACGTCATCAAACAAGGATCCAAAGGCCTTGACTGCCCATGATGATGAAGGACAGGATTGGAGCTTTAGGTTTGTCTCGCCAGGGGAATCAAACATTGCAAGTGTAGAAGACATTGACAGTGATTCCGCTAGTGAAGGAGATCTAGCAGTTGAGATAGCAATGTCACATAGTGAAGAAACAACTGCAACCGAGGTCAGTTACCAACCTAAAGAGGAGACTACCATGTCAGAGACAGAAAAGACAAAATCACCAGAACCAGAGACATCTGATGCTGCGTTGATGGCTAACTCTACTGAATCAACTCAAGTAAGTACTACTAACCAAATGTTTGATAATCATGCTTGTTCTGATTGTGATACTTTTAGGAATAGCATAGATGAAAAATTTGCTAGGTTATTATATCATAATGATAACTTAGTAAAAGATTTACAACTGTGCACTGAGGCTAATAGGGTATTAAAACAAAATGACCATAGTTATAAAGAAAAGATGAACCTTTTGACTAAACAGCTTAGGGAAACCGAATTGTGCACTGAGGCTAATAGGTTATTTAACCAAGCTAATGACATGAGGTATTATCTAAACTCCGTAGAAGACACTAAGAAGAAAAAGGCATTTCTAGAAGTAGAAGTAAATTCATTAAGACAAAAACTGCACAGTTGGACTAGTTCTTCACACATAGTCCAACACTTAGTGAGAGAAAGGAACAACGGGGAGGGATTGGGTTATAAAGTGGTTCCACCACTACTTGAGACTTTGATGAACACTAAGACTAGACCAATAAATACTAATCCCATCAAGGATCATGTGTTGTCTACTCCTCTTGTTAGTGATCCAGATTCCTTATGTTCATTTATTGACTCTGGAAACAAACAAAAGGAGGCCACTTCAAAGGCAAAGGATAAATTGTCTTGTGTTAATCTGGAAAAGGAATTTGAAAAGCTTAACTTAAAGTTAGGTTCAAACAGAGTCAAATCACAACATCAAAGGACTTCTAAGGTTAATCATTCACATACGTCAAGTCAAAAACCTATTAACCAAAAAGAAAAGGATGTTAAACAGGTTAAAACAGTAAACTTTGTTAAACCAGAGAAAATAACCAAAGAACCAGAGTCAAAACCTAGGGTGAGTAATGTTACTAGAGTGTCACACACTTCTCCACAAAGAAAGTTTAATAGCAGATCGTGCTACAACTGTGGTGAATATGGACACATTGCTTCCTATTGTCACTTCTATCAGACACCCCATAAGAAGATTGAACTTCAGGTTTCAAAGCCTAGGTCTTCTAAGAGGATCTCACTGACTCCACCTAGAAGAACTAGTGAACCTAAAATTCAACCTGTAAGTCAATCGACTGTTTATCACAAATAGGCATTGCACAAATCTGGATTATGGAAGGAGAAGACATCCTCAGTGTCTGATAATAATGACAAGAAGAAACCTAAGCTACCCTCATCCTCTAAGGGTCAATGGGTAGAATTTATGATGTGTGATGCCTCTGGGAAACCCAAGCAAGTAAAGGCTTGGGTTCCTAACCCAAACTAATCCTTTACTTTGTATGTGCAGGGTGTTCGATACGATGCTGAAACTAACACATGGATAGTAGACAGCGGAGCATCCAGGCACATGACAGGAAACCGGGCTCTTTCATCAAACTTCAAGCAAATAAAAGGTGGGCATGTTTCGTTTGCTAGAAACAAGGGTGGATATATCATAGCACAGGGAGAAGTGGGGAATCAGAAAGTTAAGTTTGATAAAGTGAACTATGTTCAACAACTACAAAAGAACTTACTTTCTGTTTCCCAAATATGTGATAAGGGATTTAAAGTCATCTTCGACAACAATAAGTGTTACGTACTAAAGAAAGACTATGTGATCCCAGAGGGCCAAGTTTTGATGACTGCTTCAAGATATAAATATCTTTATGTCTTCGATCTATCAACAACTTCTACAATGGATCATGAGGTTCAGTGTTTTCTATCTAAAGCTACTGAAAAGGATTCCATATCCTGGCATAGGAGATAGGAAACATTAGTCAAAGGAAGATGAATCACTTGATTCAGAAGGATCTGGTGAGAGGAGTTAATGTCAAGAACTTCCAACTTCCTGACTTTTGTGTAGCCTGCAAGAAATGCAAACAGACAAAGAAGTCTCATACGGAAAAGAAAGTTCATTCAATAGAACTACCTCTTGAACTTCTTCACATGGATCTGTTTGGTCCAGTCAGTACAAAGAGCATTGCAGGCGACTTGTACTGTTTTGTGGTCACTGATGACTACTCAAGGTTCACTTGGGTAATGTTTCTAAAATTCAAATCAGAAACATTTGAGTCATTCAAGGAGTTGGTAACCACACTGGAATCTCTCTACAAGCTGAAAGTTAGACAAGTACGCTCAGAAAACGGAACAGAATTCAAGAACCAGTGGATGGAGACATACTGCAAGGAAAAGGGAATTGTGCATCAATTCACTTCTGCCTACACACCTCAGATGAATGGCGTTGCTGAGAGAAAGAACAGAAGCTTGATAGAGACAGCACGAACTATGCTGGCAGACTTGAAACTGCCTATCCAATTCTGGAATGAGGCAGTGGCGAATGCATGTTATACACTGAATCAAGTCCTGATAGTCAAGCGCCACGGAAAGACATGTTACGAGCTACTACAACGACGCAAACCGAACTTGGAGTATCTCGAACCATTTGGCGCGCTGTGCACGCTTCTGAAGAAGACACAAGAGAGTAAATTCAGCGAGAAGGCAGATGAAGGCATCTTTCTAGGATACAACATACCGAAAAAGCGAGTTTACAACAACTCAACGGGTCTAGTAGAAGTGTGGTGTAATGTTGACGTTCAGCGATATACCACACCACCTACTGGCAAACGTCCGTGTATGGATTTAAGTCGACAAACATATTGACAATCATTGTGACTGCAATTCTTGAAAGTTTGATTCAATGTGGTCATCTAAGAGCTTCCAGTATGATTTCCTAAAGTTGCAAATGGCTCTGGATGAACACCAAGAATTAAGCATCAAAAGATTTTGATAACAAGTCCAAGCTGATTTGAAATGCCTGTATGATTCCAAAATGGAACCGGTCCAGGTATGGTCAATCTAAGTTAAAGCTGTCTATTCCGGAACCAAAATCCAGTAGATTTCCATCTCAGGACTTATCTCTCACAAAAAGCAAAAACAATTTCTATTTTTAGTTTAATTTTCTAATTTAGTAAGTCGTTTAGTTTGTTTGTTTGTCGGATTACATCAGGAAAATCAGTAAGGGATCAACTCACTAACAGGGTCATGTCTGAGATGACCACATATGTGTTAAAAGTTAAATCCGTCACGTCTGAGGTGATAAAAAGGTTTTCGAGTCAAAACGATCAGGTCTAAGATGATCAACTGTTCATAACATAAATCTCTGCAATTAAAGGGATCTTAAAAGTTAAATATTCAAATTGGCAGAAAAGTTAATAAATATGACCTATTCGCACGAATGGACCATCCGTATGGACCAATCATACGAATGGAAGCTATTCGTACGAATGGACCATGAATATGGACTATTCAACCGAATGGCCCATACGATTGGCCCAGTCGGATGATTAAGGGAGAATGAGTAGTTCAGTCGCACGACTGAGATTCAGTCGGACGACTGAAGGACGATTGAACCAATCGCATGACTGAGTCCCACTCGCACGACTGAAAGGTGCGTATGAGCTCAGTCGCATGATTGAATCTAGGGTTAATATAAATAGAAGGGGAGTCGGTCGCAGAGACTCACCACCTTCTAAATCACCCTGAATCGCACGAATTAACCCGACTCTGCAAAAATTTCAATTGACCTCTAAACCCCCCGTTTCTTGATTACGGACCATCGACATCGACTCTACAGGTAATTTACGGTATAGATGCACTCCCATAACTGTAAATTTGATGAAAAAAACCGGTACATTCGGACTCGCAAAGTAACCGAGACTTAAGTGACTAAATAACCTACCTAAATGACTCAAACAAACGAAAGTAACGTTGTTAGGTGGTTTAAGAATGTATTGCGAGTCAAATGAACCAGATAATGATGTCTAAAACTCAAAAATAGTGAAAAAGTAATTTTGAATTGAACAGTGGGTACTTCATGCGAATGGACAGAGTGATGAACTTCAGTCGCACGACTGAAGGGCTCAAACTGCTTAAACGCATGACTGAACCATGCATATGAAGCTCAGTCGCACGACTGGTGTAACCGCATGAGGGTATATACGTAGGAGCCCAGTCGCACACTCAGAGGTACGTATGGGATCAGTCACACGACTGAGTCCCATTCGTACAGTTCAATCGCACGACTGAACCCCTTTCGCACTGGTCATTCGCATGACTGAACCCCTTTCGCACTGGTCATTCGCACGACTGAACTCAGTCGCACAATGTCAATCGCATGACAGAAAGACTTTCTTCAAGCTTAAGGATTTCATGACTTTCTTAGTCAATGGTACTAATGTTTACTATCTTTGTGTAACAGATGGCGAGTAGATGGATTATGAGCACAAAGCACAATATATGTGCTCATCTGGACTTAACATCCAGAAATGCTGTTGACTTCTCTAGAATAATCACATTTCTACTGAGATCAAGGATTGCACATGCCATATCTACTCCTTGCACTCCGTATCGATCCATTCAACAAGCCTTCTGGGAAGGCCCTATAGTTGATAGATCATCTGAGCCTCATTGCATCAGAAGTACCATATTTGGAGAGGCTATTACCATTTCAGAGGAGGATCTTAGGATTGTACTACAATTGGGGGATGACGCTGATTGTCCGACTCGATTACACCCCCTCACTGTCAGAGAATGCTTTCTTAGAGCCAAATACTCTGGGGACATCAATTCTGGGGTACTCAACAAGAGTAACCTCTGTCCTCAGTTTAAATATCTTGCACTCGTGCTGCTCAAGTGCATGGCTTCCAGAAAAGGAGGTTTTGATGAGCTGTCTAACCAGATGCAGGACGCATATGTTGCGTTGGTGCTGAACCATCCGTTCAGCTTCTCTAAGATGATCTTCACCTATCTGGTGGAGAACATCGAGGGGAAAGGGAAGGAAGCCTTCTGTATGTACCGATTTTTATGCAAATGATCATAGATCAGAAGATTCCTTCCCTGCCAAAGGAAAAGGAGGATGCGGTAGTCTTGGAGGTAATGGATGACACTACCCTGGGAAGGATGAAAGTCTACAGGGGAAGCAAGTGAAGCCTCCCATCAGGAGGTTGTTTGGTCATCTTGCCCGGGATGACTATGTGGTGCCGGCAAAGAGAAAGTGGCGTCACGAGGATAGTGACTCTGATGTGGAACAGATAGCTCTACCCACTCATGACTCAGATGATGATGATAGTGGGGATGCTGCTATTCCACTCAGAAGAACTGTATCTGATTCTGTACCTCCAGTGTCCGTCACTGCTGGAGAAGTAACCGAGTCAGCGGGATTTCATCAGCATTTTGTACTTGGCGCGGAGGAGGAGGATGAATCGGATGAGGAGCCCCTTACGCGAACTGTGGGAAGGAAAGTTGTTCCCACAGAACATGGGTTAAGTGTGGTTGATGAACACCTGAGAGACTCCAGAGATATTGATACTGACCCAAGCTATGCTCCGGGGTCCACAGGCAGGGTTGTAGGGGGAGCTTCCACCTCAACTGGAACAAGGAGGAAGAGAATGGCTAAACCCCATGGCCAGAAGAAGAAGAAGCGTCGGGTGACCTTCCTCACCACCACATCCACCACATCCACCACAGCCACCACAGCCACCACATCCACCACAGCCACCACATCCACCACAGCCACCACAGCCACCACATCCACCACATCCACCACATCTACCACAGCCACCACCATACCTCCCACCACATTACAGATTCCCTCCACCACCATATCCTTTACTCCCACATCACCTCCACCATTATACAGACCTATCTTCACTACAGTCACCTCCACTACCACGTCACACCAATCAATACCCTCAGCCCATCCCTCACACACTTATAGATCTCCTCTACCTCCAATCGGGGTAGAGGAACAGTTGTCAACGCTTAACAGAATGGTGATGCGCTTGCTGGCTGCTGATGAGGAAAAGGCAACTCAGATCCGCCAGCTTAGTGACCTGACTGCTGCACAATCTCACCAAATTGCAGAGCAGGCTCGAGTAGTAGATGAGCAGGCCCAGCAGTTGGCTGCTCAGAGCACCAAGATGGACCAACTCCAAGCTCAAAGTGTCACAGCAAGCAAGAAAATAGAGGAGCTGGAGAAGGCAAGGAAGATTATCCTGTTAAAACTGAAAGGATCTAAAGAGGATCCATTGAAGATCAGGGAAGAAGACAAAGATGATGATGATGAAGATAATGATAAGGATGATGAGAGTGATACTGAGGAGTATGAAGATACAGAAAGAGATAGGACAGAGGATAAGGAGGATGATGAAGAAGCAGAAGGAGGGGATGCACCTGCATCGGCCACTGCTACAGGTCAAGAGAAAAGGACAAAGAACAGACAAGATCAATCAGCTTCTATCTCTGCTCTTCCAAGTGATGAAACAATGATACAAGATAAAAGTAAATATTAGATGTTTATGTATTTATCTTCTTTTGTATTTGAATCCTGTAATTGAACACAATGTATTTAATGTTTATATTACGTTAATGCCTTTCTTTTTGATTAATTACTAATGATTTATGTGTGGAATGTTTAAATCAAACAGATCAAAATTACCAAAGAGATGAGTTTGATGTTGCTCCAATTCAACAGGTTAAGTCTCAGCTAACCATGATTCTTGATCTGCAAGGGATTGTCAGGAGGTCAGTGAATTATACCCCTAAAGAAGGGGAAATAATTCATGATCTATCAAATGAGCAACTCGCAGAGCTTTTCGAGCTAAATCCAGATGAGATAGTAAAAGATGCTCCGACATGCGATTCGACAAGTGACGAAGAGCTCAACGATGTTGATGATGTAGAGATCGAATATGTCACTGCTGAGGATTACCCTCAGTATGCTGACAATGAGGGTAATGTGGTGTCCAATCTGGGTGAATCTCTTGTCAGCGATACTATTGAGGTGTTGAACTATATGGAGCAAGAAACAGAGAAAGCAGATGACACAGCCCAAGCCTCAAATGATGATGTCGACATTCGAAAGGCTGAGTGGGCCGCATGTTTTGAAGAAGTTAGAGCCCAACGTACTACACCAAAGAAGGATTCCTACACCAAACTCTATAGAGTCAAGAAACATCACAAGGTGTCAGGAAGGATCATAGCATGGGCGTATTTTAAGGATCTTAACGTATATGCAGTTAAGAGAGAACAGGGCATAGAGTAATTCAGATTCCCACATGATCTGAAGACTCTACCAGGTTTTGAGCTCAACTAGCTGGCCAAACTAAAACTTTTGTATGCTGACCCGAGGAAGATGTGAGGCTGGTTCGAGGCTGCCCTAAAGAAGGAGTACCACACTAGATAGGTTAACTTCAGACCCCAATAGCCTACTAGGTATATCAGAAGGTCTGAGGTTGATGCCATTACTGGCAAGCCTAAGATAGTATTGAAGTGGAATCCTCCGCGCACAATGTCTAGAATCCCACTCAGGGAAATGCCACAGGATTTCACTCCACATTTTAAGTGGTGGTACTACGATTGGAGAACAGCTGAAGCGGTCATAGTCCTAAACAAAAAGGGACAAATGGATACTATCAGGGTATTTGACCCGATGTGGCTTACAAACTTGTCGGAAAGTGATGTCTATACACTATACAAGTGGCCACTGTTCTATGATACGCAAGATATTGTACAAGCCCTCCAGTTCCAGAACGTTATACGACTCTGCTTCATGTTTGAGATTCACATAGGAGTCACAAAAGAGGAGAAGTACAAGAAATACAAGGAGGTTATGCAGAAAACAAGAGATTAGAGAGATCTAGGTCCAAGGGGGAGTTTGTTGATACATGTATGTCCCTAGATCATGATATGAAATGTAATAGATCTTGTTTATCTGATCCTGATATGTAATTTGATATGATTAATGAAATGATATTGGTTGTTTGTGATTTTTAATGACTAACATTTCATTAATGAGTTGATATTAAATTGGGTAATTAGGTTTGTGGTTGTTAGAATTGTTACACATAATGTTTATTAATTAATACATTCAAACTTAACTTAATGAAGTTCTCATGCTAATGGACCATGCGAATGAACCATAAGCATTAATAACTTCATACGAATGACTCAGTCGCACAACTGAACTGGGAGACTGGATTAGTCGTATGATTGACACATAAGATTGGCTCAGTCACATGACTGAACACTCAGTCGTGCGGATGAATCAACCGCATGGTTCAATCGCACGACTGAACCATTCTAATGGTTCAGTCGCACGATTGAATAATAGCAACCTATAAATACAACCCAATTCGTGAAAAACGAGAGCTTTTGATTCATTACGATTCCAGACGTACCCTAGCCGTCCAGAAGCCTCCTAATTCGTTCTCCAAGTTCATAGAACACATTAGATCGATTCCCAATCGATTTCTAACGTTAGTTTCAGTTCTTGATTGATTCTTCGTGTGTTCTCACTGATTGGATCGCCAATCAAATAGGATTCCGTACTATTTGATCTGGTCTACACGCTAATCTCCAGGTATTTCGTTCAAATACCAGGTCCTAACAAAGATCCTTGTACCGGAAGTATTGCTGATGCAAAATCTCTCTAGTAACATGAGTGAAATTCTCAAACTGCTGCTTCAAGGAATCTTTATTTGAATCATTAGAGTTGGAGTACATCAGGGTTAAGGCATCAAATAGTCCTTTAGTAGTTGTGCAATTCTCAAATCCCACCATAATGGAGTTGGGAATTATTGTCATCAGGACTGTAATTGCCTTTTCATCAATGTCTATCCGCTTGAGGTCTTCTTCAGAATAGTCCTCCATTACTTTCTCTATCATGGCACCACCACCAGAAAGTGAAGACACCTTTGGCTTGTAAGGACCTTGGGCAATGGATCTCCACATGCAGCTATCTTGATATCTAATGAACCCTTCTATACATCTGCTCCATTTTTTAAGTTCTCTAGGGTGGTGAAGGGTGCTTTAGTCATCGTCCCTATTTCACATTCAAACTTCTAGTTCAAGGCCATTTTTGAGTGTAGTAAAAGAGTGAGTAAACAAGAGGTTTATTAGGATGGTTAGATCACACAATCAAGAGCCTAAGAAGCTCTGATACCAATTGCAGGATCGGTTTTGATACTCAAAACAAGTATTTTCTCTCAAACTCACTAACAAACACTCAAGAAGTAGAGATCTTCTATGAGTTTGTTATAATATACTAAGTAACACAATAAAACACATGAGAATATTTTTCAAGATACTGATATATATTGTTTCTCAATTCGAAGTTTACAAGACTCTTACAAGCTTACAACAAGAGTTACAATGAGAAACTATATATAATACTATCTACAGTCGGATATAGTTTGATACTAGCTGGAAACCTCTAACTAAAGCAAATACTACAAAGTTATAGTTTAAGGTATCTCAGATAATGTCTTATCTAAGATATGGTAGTCCTGACATGCCCATGACTTACCTTTTGTCACCAACTAAAGTTGGTAACTTGTACTAACATATAAAGGTGAACAGTGGAATGAAGTATGGTCAACTACATGGCCTTTTGGAAAAATGCCATGTAGTATCAGAGGTCCGCAGTAGAGTGTCGGAGACCATACTTATATCCACTGGTTCATTAGCAGCATCTTCCGAAGGTTAATTGGCTTCGGAAGAACAAGTTCTTCCGAAGCCACTTATCCTTCGGAAGTAATTACTTCTTCCGAGGCTTCCTTGGACTTCATACTTCGGAAGTTGTAGTCTTCATTTCTTCCAAGTTTTGGACTCATCGAAAGAGTAAAGACTTTGTCTTCAGAAGCTGAGGCTTATCTTCGAAAGTTCCTTTGAGCTTTGCTTCAGAAGTTCAGCATGTACCTTCAGAAGTGCTGAACTTGTCTTCGGAAGAGCTTTATTAGTTGTACAATAATCTCCTAAGGGTTTGGTTTTGGTTGCACCAGCCTTTATGATCCAACAACATTATAGTTCCTATACCCGAGATAGTTCAATATGGTTGCCCTTAACCGATCATCTTGAGTGCTTGGCCCGGGGGCAACCATGATTGCAGTTTCCATGAAGCCAGGGGTCTCACTTGAACTCCCTCCTCTTGTCTTCATCTTCCTCTCTTTTTCCTCCTCCTCAATCTCCTCAGATGTCATTTCCTCTTCCCTTTATCACGCACAGGCATGTATGACTCAAGTTGGAGAGAGCTTTGGCTTTCCTCTAGCTAGAGAGAGGCTGTGAGACACCTTCACCATTTGGTGCCTCACTAAGGTTAATGGGTGTTAAAGCAGTTCATGTCTCAAGGTTCACAGGCTCAACTACTGGGCATTCAACCAAGGTTTCCTTTTTGAATCTAATTTTAGGGTCTAACTCAACATCTAGTTGACTAATGGTCTTTCCTGCTAGCCTTTGTCTATATAGCTTGGTTCTCTTCTTGAATTCTTCAAGCAACCTACCTTTAATCCTATTAGCTAACCTTGCAGCTAGCCTCTTTTGTTCTAGGTTAGCAAGTGCAGGTCAACTAAATAGGTTCTCTCATATAAGCCTTGTTCTAGGTTGTCCCTAAGACCTAGAGATTACTAGGGCTCTTCTTTCAGCATCATACCTCCATCCTACTATTAGATTTTTAGTAGGATAGGATGGGGTAGACATTGCCCTTGAACCCTCCTCAAGCAAAATTTTGAATAAGTGAATCCACATCAATGTGGGCCTGAGAAGGTTGTTGAGTATGGACAAACACAAGTGAGGATGGTGAGTCCTCTATGTCCATACTCTAGGCAAAACTCCAAGGTTATATAATTATGGATAGGACTTTCTACCCCTTTTTTGGTAGCATCACCCTCTTGCACAAGGAAACTAAGGGTAAGTCCCACCACATCCACAGGTTCTTATGGACCTGGTTGAGTTCTCTTGATAGGTCTCTCAGCTAACTTGCCCTTGAGATTAATGATCTCATGTTGCTAGTCATTGACCTTTCTTTGTAAGCTAGCCACCTCAAATTCCAGTTGACTAACCTTTGAAAGAAAATAGATGCATGTATTTTATAGTTTTTGCACCTTTACATGTAAACTCCCCTTATCTTCATCAGAAGAATCATGAGGGAATGAAATAATAGGACAAAAGTCTTTTTCCTAATCATCAGTATGGAGTTCTTGGTTGTTGGATTTCCCTTGCATAATGACAGCTTCAAGAAAAGTTTCAATAAGCCAGGTTGCTATGGTTGAGGTCTTAATGATGTATGAGTTGCAAAAGTGAGAGCCTCTTCCATATGAACGTCCTGAACAGGTTTAGGGAGCTCCACCTCAGTTTGAATTGGATGATATGGGCTGGATATGGGTGATTCAGAAGCACCCATCTCTCCTAGAGCAGGGATAGTGAATAGAGACTCAAGGTACTCACTAAAGCATAAATATTCATCATCATAGAATTCAAGGTTTGGGACTGGTTGGTTGAGATATAATGGTTAGGGATGGTAACTTTCCCCTGAAGGTTGATCACTAGAGTTTTGAGACTCATAGTGAAGGCTTATGGTAGGGTCAATGAGCTTATCAGGCTAAGCATGAGGAACGTCAACACTAATCAAAGAAATGATGGGGTGGTCTACTCCTCAAAAGTAGTGGGAGCTCTAGTTTCAACTTCCTGCTACATGGGTGGGTGTATTGGGGTCTACACATCCTGAAGAGCTTGTGTTAGGGTTCGTTGGATCTTTTTAAGTAGGTGAGGGGTGATTTAGGACTGTGTGAGTTGTGTAGATGTAGAAGGTGTGGGTTTAATATTGGCTTGTATTGCCAAGTTGTCACCTTGAGCAATGTGCTCTAATATTTTTGGGACCAGGGCTGTTTCTACCCTTGAGAAGCCAAGAGTGGACTTTCTTATTGTCTTAAAGATGTCGGGCTTCATCTTTCCCAGTTTAAGAGTGTTTCATGCTGAACATATTTAGAGAACATATAATACTCTAAGGAGTCCAAGTTAGCAAGAAAGATTTTATAAACAAATTAAGGGTATCTAAACTTGACTCCTTGAACCATTTCATGGACTATGTAGGCTGAGTTCTCAATAATTTGATCCCAACCTCCATGTTTGTTGGAGAGAGAGTGGATAACCACATGGAGGTACTTACATTGTAAGAGAACCTTATCCTTTTTGAAGTTTCTTACTGAGTAGTCCCCTTCATAGCCCATCTGCTAGAATCAGTTATTTACAGCAAATTTTGGAAAGGACAACTCACATTCTTCATCATCCAGCCTCATATGAGAGTTGATGGTGGCTCAAGTGATTAAAATTGTCTTCCCCTTTACTATGGCAGACACGGTCCAAGATGACCTCTTGGCAGGTACTCAAGAACTCCAAAAGTTGATATCCATACAAAGAAGGGTCTATGTTAAGTGCAGTGAGGTAGTTTGATTGAGATAAGAAGCGGCAAAAACTAAGAAACCGAGATCTTTCTCAGATGATAAAATATCAACTTCGTTTTGTTGTTTGTGTAACTGCATGGAAAAATCTATTCGGTTTATGGGATCAGGGTTAGCCATTCTAAATAGCTTAGAGTTGAATAAAGGTAAAAACAAAGGCAGTTTATGGGTGAATTTAGGGTTTGAACTTTTGCAGATAAAGAGCAAGGAGAAACAGCGGCACCGTTAAAGGTATATTCATATGGATTGGATTTGAGACCAAATTGTTGCAAAGGATAAACTTTGAAATCCGGATTTTGGTCCCACCTTTGTAAAAGTGTCCAAAAAGGTAGTTTTCTTGGTAGTGTAAAATCTTCTAAGGTAATTTGTGTTCGAAAGTTTTGAGAAAACTTTCGAAGCCAATTTGACTTCAGAAGATATTACTTAGCATAGTGAAAATTTGTTTCGGAAGAAACATACTTAGAGTATTTTTACTTCTGAGATATATTTGGTTTTAGATGATATTAAACTTCAGAAGTTTTACTCAAGGGTGAATAAAGCTTCGTAAGATATATCAAAAATTCTTCCGAAAGTAAATGTCTTGTAGGTAGTTATTAAATTTGAAGACATAATGTTCTTATGAAGTCAACTTCATTTATTCCGAGTGAAAAAATATATCTAAAATTTTCAAATTTTAACGAATATTATTTTAAAATTTTTATTCCAAAGTAAACTGGGCTTATATAGGTGATGATATGCACAACTTAAGACACACATATTCAAAAATAATTTTGAGTTTAGTTTAAGAAAACCTACTCAAAGTTAATCATCCCAATAGTTGATATGAGATGCTTAAATCTCTACTCATCAAAAGCTTTTATGTACAGATTTGCATATTCTTCATTTGTGTTAACTTTGACTAGTTTTATCAATACTTTTTTAAAATTGTCTCTAATCAAATGATACCTAATGTTGATTTGTTTGTCTTTGAGTGTTGCATAAGATTCTCTGTAATAGAGATAACACTATTGTTGTCCATATGAATGGGAGTCTCTTTAAGTTGAATACATAGTCCATCATCTGACTTTGAATCCCAAGCACTTGATTATAGCATCTTGCATCAACAATGTATTCAGCTTCAACAGTTGATGCAAGCATAAAGGATTATTTCTTGCATTACCATAGGACTATCCTTTGGCTGAGGAATTGATAGCCTTAGAAGTAGACTTTGCAGTCATATTGCAACCACCATAGCACTATCTGTATAAGCATAGTTTAGGAGCACCTTTGAGATATCTAAGAATCTTATTGATAGCAACTAGGCATGACATCTTGGGGTTGGCTTGATATCTTGCATAAATACATGTATCAAACATGATATCAAGCTTATTGGTTGTGAGGTACATAAGTGACCCAATCATATCCCTTTAGATATATTTATCAACACACTCCCCCTCATGATCAGGTCCTGTGGAGTGGTTTCTGGCTATGGATGTCTTCACAACTTTACACTTAGTCAAATGAAATCTATTAGGTATGTCTTGTGCATACTTTGACTGGTTTATGAAGATGCCATTGTCAACCAACTTCACTTGAATTCCTAGAAATAAATTGAATTTCTCCATGACACTCATTTCAAATCTATTCTTCATCAGCTTCTAAAAGTCTTTACAATTCCTTGGATTAGTTGACCCAAAGATGATGCTGTCTACATAAACTTGAACCAGCATCAAGTCATTCACTGTTCCTTTAATGAAAAGTGTTCTATCAATAGTACCCCTCTTATAGCTATGCTAAACAAGGTACTGAGATAGTGTCTTGTACCCTTTTGTTGGAGCTTGATGCATCCCATAGAGAGATTTGTCAAGCTTGCACACATAATCAGGATGATTTGGGTCTGCATAGCCAGGTTGTTGTTTGACACACACTTACTTATCAATCACCCCGTATAAGAAGGCACACTTGACATCAAATTGGTATACCTTGAAATCCTTGGACGCAGCAAAAGAAAGGAATATCCTAACAACTTCAAGTCTTATTAGAAGAGCAAAAACATCTATTAGTCAATCCACTCTTCTTGTGTGTATCCTTGAACAACTAGTCGTGCATTAGTTTTTATGACAAGTCCTCTATCATATTTCTTATTCTTAAAACCCCACTTGGTACCTATTATGGTCTTCCCTAGAGGAAAAGGACATAGGTTCCAAACATTTTGCCTTATGAATTAAACAACTCATCCTTTATTGTTTCAATCCAACATTCATCCTTTAGAGCCTTATAAATCTTCTTAGGCTCAATCTAGGACAAGAAATAAGAGTGAAGGCAATCATGGATTTGTCCTCTTCTTCTTACCCTTGTCTCAACATCTACAATGCTGTCTGTGGTAGAATAAGACTTGTAAATTCTTAGTTGAGGAATCACAGTAAATTGGTTTGATAGATATAAATTGGTGAAATTTTAATATGGTTATTGAGTATTACCCAACACATGAGCACACATAACAAGAAAAACTTGATCCAATGAACGTGTGACATCATTAATGTTGTCTTCTATGAAGTGGTTATAAACATCAAGAAATTCTTGATCACTATCACCACCACCATCTCCTCCTACATTGGAAACTCCTTCATTTGAGTTCTATGCTGGAATTTGTAGGCACCTCAGATATGTTAGCTTAAGACTTTGAATTTGTTATGCTGACAAGATTTCTAACTGCAAGGTTTATTACCACTAGAGTTGAAGTAGTTTCTGACTTGGTCTTCTCAGCTCAAATCTTAGATCAGGATGTCCTGTTGATATACTATTTTTAGATCCTAAAACATCTTCACAAGATTTGTTAAAACAGTTGGTAACTAAATAAAAATCAATCAACCAATTAGGACCAGAACCTTTCATATTGAGTGGGTGCTCATTGAAGGTCACATTAGCTGACTCCTCAACTACTCTAGTTCTGAGATTGTATACTGTATAAGTCTTAGCTTGGGAAGAGTATCCAATAAAATGTCCATAATCTATTTTCTCAGCAAATTTGACTATCTGATCTTTGGTATTCAAGATGGTGTAAGGAAATTCCAATGATCTAAGTAAACCAATAAAAGGTATCCTTTTACACCACAACTCATAAGGAGTTTTACGATAAGTCTTGACTACTAAAACTCTATTCTGCATATAGAAAGTGGTGTTGACTGCCTCTGCCCACAATGTGATAGGTAGTTTAGAGTCGGATAACAGGGTTCTTGCAGCTTCAACAAGTGTCCTATTTCTTCTCTTAGCAACACCATTTTGTTAAGGAGTCCTGGGAGCACTGTATTGTCTTATAATGCCTTTTTATTATAAAATGCATCAAGGATTTGGTCCTTGCATTTAGTTCTTTGATCACACTTTATGATTTTGACCTTGTGATCACATTAATTATCAATTTTTAGAATTAAGTTCTTCAAGATCTCCAGGGTCACATCCTTAGTTGTAAGGAAGAAGACCCAAGTGTATCTTGTGAAGTCATGTGTTATAACTAAACAATATGAGATCCTTCCTAGACTCATTACACTGGTGGGGACAAAGAGATCTAAATTTAATGAGTGTAAGGGAGTAATAATGGAGTTTCTTTCCTTTGGCTTGTGAGACACTTTGTGTTGCTTCCCTTTTAGGCATGCAACACAATGGTCATCACTTGTAAACTCTTCATTTGGCATTCACGTTACCAAATCATTCATAATTAGTTTATTCATGTTTTTAATGGTTTACATGGCACATTATTTTATGCTAGAGGAAAGGCTCGTCATTATTGTCTTTAGATAGAAAGCAAGAAACTTCTCCTGATGGAGATATTTCCTACAATTCCATCTTGTACATGTTCCCTTTTCTAGGGGCTCTAAGCAAAATATGTTCTTGAGAAATGACCACCCTAAGCTTGGGAATAATGCACTCATGCTCAGCGAAGAGTATGTTTTGTCTCTAGTCACAAAATTAGGATACACTCAAGAGATTGTACCAAGCTCTTTAATATAGTTTACCTTCTCAATGCTAAACTTACCATTTGTGACTTTGCCCCTTCTAGTGATGTAACCACCTGATTCTCCTCCAAAAGCAATTGGCCCTCCATCAAATTTCTCAAAGTTCTGAAATAAAGAGCCATTGTATGTCATGTGCCTGGAACAACACTATCAATGATCCATACATTTCCATTAGTCTTTAGTTGTTCCTTGACTGAATAGATGGTTAGTTATATTTAAAAACCCAAGCTTTGTTGGTTTTGGGTTTTTCAAAGTGAGCTGAAGATAATGCTATAGTAATTGATCCTATATGCAAGCTCTAAGGATCATTTTCTGTTGTTGATGAAGAAATTTCAGTCATATGGCATTCCTTCATCTTCCATACCATCTTTGGTAGACTAGACTTGGCCTCCAATACTTCAAAAGTTTTGATGACTTTGGAAGTTTTAAAGACTAGACCTTAAAAAGTTTTTGCAACCACTACAACAGACTTCAGTACTTTGGAAGCATTCCTTTCTTTTGAGAGCAAATTTTCTTTCGAAGATAAGTTTTCACTTATCTTCTTCTTCAATTTGGAGCTTCCGAAAGGAAAAGATTTTCCTTCCAAAGCTATCTTCTTCTTCTTCTTCTCAAAAGTTTTCTTTTTAATCATGTGTACACTGCTTTTGGGATTGTAGATGCAATCCTTAGTAGAGTGAGAAGTACTACTACACATGATGCATTTAGTTTTCATATTTCTAAGACTTTTCTTTTGAGTAGGAGGTTGAGCTTGATCTCTTTCCACTTCCATGTTTATCTTCACAAATGATGCAGCAAGCTTCTTATGGTGAAGCTTGCTCTTGGAACTGAATGGTTCAAGCTGTACAGTAGTGATGCACATTTGATTAGCATTCTTCTCTTGACCAGGATGAGTTGGACATGAACTAGGAATCCTGGTACTAGAGTCTGTAGTTGAGTTTTAAGTCTTTATCACCTAAAATCCAGCAAAGATAAAAACTTGTTTTTGCTTGGAGTTAGAGGTGACCTTGATCTCTTGAACTTTCTTTGATTTATTGTGGTTGCTCTAATCAAGTTTTTACTTGTAGAGTTGGTCATCATTGGTTCTTTCCTCTCCTCAGGAGAATAGTGACTCTTCTTAGGATGATCCTTTTTACTCACTTTAGATCTATTCTTCACTAACTCCTCTTCATCTTCATCCTCTTTTTGAATATGGTTTATGAGAGGCAGTTCATCTTGATAAGTTTCACACCTTATAGGTCATACAGATAATTAATGTGTGTGGAAGAGCTGTTTCACATCAACCCAATCCTAGCTTGTTTTAAGAAAAAATCTTTGCATGAAAGGTTGAAGATATGTTGTTCTTGAAGGTTTTCTCTTTAAGAATATAATTTTTGCCCTTGCATTGGTAATCACAAGCTAGGCCTAACATTCAGTTAACTTGGTAAGGAAATCTTTTAGTTGACTACTCTAATTTGTATGCTCATGCTTAGTAGTTGAAATGGTTTTTTCTAAATCTTCTATTTCAATTTTATAATCATTTTTAGCTCTTTTAAAGTCAGCTTTTGAAATATTCAAGGACACAAGGTCAGATCTCACTTCCAAGTTATAGGACCTGTAAATATTTACTTTAGTAATGTATTCGGTAGTACAAAGATGTTTTAATCTACCTGGCATCAGTGCTTGGTTAGGAGGAACATCTTCTACCTGGAAGCTTTAGTAAAAGCCTCCCTCTTCAACAGCAACAACAACATGTAGTTTTTGTTTGTTAGGCTTCTCAGGTCTAGGAGCACCCTTAGTGTAGTTTGGCATGGGTTGTGCTTGGCCACCATTTGTTCTTGGTTCCTTGCACACCATAGAAAAGTGTCCCATTTAGTTACAGTTGTAACACTTCACTTTGTTTTTTATGTAGCCCAAGCTTTCCACTAGATACATTGTTAGGAAACTTTCCTCATGTTCTCTTATAGAACTTTAGTTCTATAGCCTTGTGAGTGAAAAGAGCCATTTGCTTGACTAACTCCATGTAATCCAGATCATCAAGATGGATACAATCCAAGTCTTCAAGAGTGAAAAGAATGTTGCCATAACTTTCTTTAGCAAACAAAAATGCTTTAGCAGAGCATGTCCCTTGGAATAGGCTTCCTTGGATGTTGTAGCTCTCCCTTGGTGCCTCGGGGAAGGTGATTACGGGCCCTTTTGTGAGTTTTTAGGGTATCCGATAAGATGACTTTGTGGTTCTATACTATCCCTTTCAACCGCATGAAAAGTTGAACTCAACTGATTGTTGGAAGAGCTACTTGATGGATTTTGCATGTTCATCTCCATCTGGTAGCCACTAAGGTTACCATATAGCTCTATGAGAGTAAGAGTAGTAAGATTTTCAAATATGTGAATAGCCACACAGTCGTGAGTCTGTTGTCTGGGAAGAGAGAACATTAACTTTCTCATAATATCCCTATTCTCCTATATTTTTTCTCCAACATCATTTATAGTATCCACAATCTCAACATACCTGAAAGATTTTTGAGTCATGGTTTCACCAGTCCTGTAGGTGAAGTTCTCAAACTACTACTTCATGATGTACTTCTTGTTTTCTTGGCTTCCTCATACCCCTCATACATAAGCTTATGTGCATCCTAGAGCGGCTTAGCAGTTTTGCACTTCTTGAAACCTTTATAGATAGAGTCTGGAAGAGCAGTTTGGAGAGCAATCAAGGCTTTCTGATCTACATCAATTTTCTTCCAATCTTTTTTAGAATAATCAGTCATTTCCTTTGGTATCATCCCACCTCCGGTGGTGGCTAAAGAGGTGCTTGGGAAGTGAGGTCTTTTAATGATAGATCTTCATATCTTGTTGTCTTAAGACTTGATGAACCCTTCCATATGTTGCACCAAGTATCAAAATCATCAGGAGTCATCGGCGGGGACTTTGTCGTGGTACCAGTTTCTAGATAAGCATTTGATATTTGAGCTTATAAGTTTTTTTGTGAAACTTAGGAGATCTAAGATGGTGAGATCTTCCAATCAAGAGCCTGAAAAGCCCTGATACCAATTGCAGGACTGGAGAAGGGGGTCAATGCAACAGTTTCACAAGATGGAGAGACTTAGAACACTCAGCAAATCAAATAGGGAACCAACTTCGATGAAACAAAGAACACCAGTAAAATAAAAATAGCAAGAACAAGATAATATGATTTTCAAGAATGTGTATACTGTTTTCAAGTTCTTACAAGTGTTACAAAGCTTAATTCTAAATACAAGTACTTGAGATACTTTATACTACATCCTACAGCCGACCATACTTTGACAGCCAGCTTGAAACACTAATCTAGACAACAAGATCAATGTAGAGTTAAAAGGCAAGTTACTTTTTCACTAGTGCCTATGACATGTCATATCTCACATCCTTATCTATTACAAAAAAAAGATAACAGTACATAGTTAGAAAGTTACAGACTCAACACCTTAATCTACAGTTGACAAAAGCATGAATTTTTCACCAACTCATGCAAGTTTATGAGTATTCAGATATGGTAGTGGAAAGGTGTTTCAGCTTTTGTCAAAAACATGTCAGAGAAGACATGCCTTCTAAGCATAATCCTTACAATGAACTTAAAAGTTTAACATGTGCATGCTTAAAGATCTTTTGGTTGCTCTTTGGTTGCATCAGCCTCTAAGCGTAATCCTTACAATGAACTTAAACGTTTAACAATTAAACCGTTTATTTGTTATTTCATTTACCAACATGTATCTCTTCAGATCATATCGAGTTAGTTAATGTTGACTTTGACTTCAATTAATAGTCGGATATCATATATCCAATAAAAACATCACAAAAGAAATTACAGCTACGTCAAAAATTGCCAGTGACGAGAAAAATAATAGTCGTGATTGTAAAGAGATCAAATGTATGATTAAATGCCTAAATACGAAACTGAATTAATCATATGATACTGATAACTAAAATCTGATTATGAGCATATAAATATAAAATATGATATTAAACTAAACATGTAATACTAAAACTGAACTTATCTAAATATGTGGGGCTTACACATATGATTCCATCTCTTAAAGCTGAACTAATTTGATTGGAATTGAACTAGAATTGATTGATCTGTCTCTCATATAAATATGACCAAAGTGCTACTTGAGTACTAGCGTGTTCAGGTGCGTAGACAATGCATTGGTAGGGGGTAGGGAAGGCCCCTTGTATTAGACCAATAACTAATATATATATATATATATAATATATATATATATAATATATATATATATATAAGTCAAATTATATTAACTAAATTGATAAGAGATGGGGGCACAAATTTTATGAAATTGGAGGCCCATTCACGAAGGTCCAAAAATTTAAATTTAACTATAGCAATTAAATAAAACCTAACCTATTTTTATTCACCTCCAAAACAAAAGTGCAGCCCCAGTTGTGTTCCACTCCATAAAAACCCTTCCACAAGCCACCTCTACCGTTCCGACTCTGCTACCGTCCACTGGCAGTAGTTCGCCGCCCTCCACAGGTACACTATCTTGCCTATTTTGTACCTGTTTTGTGTTTTCTAAATCAATTGTTCATATTAATATTTTATTATTATATTTGTTTTATAGTTAACAAACTTTGGATTGTTTTTATTTTTATAGGCTATAGTTGCATTATAAATATTTGTTCTAATATTAATTATATTTATTTGTATATATTAGGATATTGACATGAAAAAAATTCCAAAAAGAAAAATCCCATCTTCATCTAAAAATGTATCTAATACCTCCTATCTTTACTCCTTTCATGCCTAAATTAGTTGATTTAAATAATCTCTTCCTTGGGATCCCATTGATAGAAAAAAAGAATTTTAGATTATCACCCAAATCAAAGAGATGAAATACAGAGAAAATATTGGTTGAATGGACCTTGCCAACCATGTGGACATGACTTCCCCAAAAACTGATAGGAAATAAAGAAAAATGTTTTGTACGTACGTGGTTTGATCAATATGGTAATTGGTTATAATCTAGTTTAAAAAAAGACAAACCCTTTTGTTTATGTTGTTATTTGTGTAGAGATTATGTTGGAATTCGAATCGCCAATCAAAGTGGACAAGACATATTTATGACTGTAGGCTTTAATATTGGAACAAAACAGAGAGATTTGATTGACATGTTGGTGATAAATAGTTTCCACAACAAAGCACTAAAACTGTAAAGAGCTACTGAATTAATCTATTGATGTTGACCTTCATAGAGAAGATGATATTGTGAAAAAGGAAAATTGGATCCGTTTGAATGCTACAATTGATGCTTGTAGATTTTGTTTGAAGTGTGTATTACCATTTCGTTGTCATGATGAGAAGGAGACTTCTAATTTTAAAAGTTTTTTATGGAATTAATGGATTTAATCTTAAGTCAAAATGAGGAACTAAAAAAGTTACCAAAAGCACCATGGAATAATAAATATTTTTCTCCGAATACTCAAAAGGATGTTGCTCATAGTTTTAAAGAAGTACTCAAATCTATTTTTAGTGAAACTGGTGATGACGTGTTCACATTATTAATTGGTGAGTCAAGTGATGTTTCCAAAAAGAAACAAACGACTATTGTTTTACGATATGTTGATGCGCGTGGATTGAATAATGAATGATTTGTAGGACTTGTTCATGTGATGGAAACATCTTCTATAATTCTCAAGCCTTCAATTGACACCTTTTTTGAAAAACATAACTTGAGTTTGGAACGATTAAGAGTTCAATGTTTTGAAAGCAAAGATTTTAAAAGAAAATAAATTAGTGTATTATATACATTGTTCTGCTCATCAGCTTCAGTTAATGGTTGTAGTGGTTGTAAGAAAACATATGGCCGTTAAGAAGTTTTTTTAAAAGGTAACCAATTTGATGAACGTGGTTTGTGCTTCTTGTAAAAGAATAGACATTCTTTGAAAATTTGAGAGAGAAAGAATAAAGAAAGAGATTGGTTGTGGGGAAGTGGATTAAACCATGAGCTTTCTCTCATTTGATCTGGAGACACACAGTGGAATTCTCAATGCAAAACACTAATACACTCGATTGATTATTTCCAACCATTGTTAAAGTGCTTGAATACATTGCAAATGAAATCTCTAATTATTCAAGTAAAAGTCAAACAATTGGTATCTTGGACTATTTGAATCATTTGACTTTGTTTTTTACTTGCATTTGATGTCACATACTTTAAGGCTAACTGATGTGTTATCAAGAGCACTTCAAAAGAGAGATCAAAACATATTAGAAGCATTTTCATTGGTGGAATCAAATAAAAATTGTTTCAAAGTTTTAGAGAATGTGAATTTGATTCACTTTTAGAAAGAAAAAAACATCTTCTTTTCGTGAAAAACATTATATACAAATATTGAACATGGCAGAAAAATATGGTCACTCAAGACGTGAACAAAGGAAGAATATCACTAATCAACATTATTTCAAGTTTGTTTTTTTAATATGGTTATGGATAGGTTGATTCAAGAGTTTGGTGACCGTTTTAATGAGGTCAACAAGGAGTTACTAAAAAATATGGCGACTTTGAGTCCGCATGACTCTTTCTCTATCTTTGATGCATCAAAGTTACTACGATTAAGTGAATTTTATCCATATGATTTTGGTGACCGGAAGAAGACTATGCTTGAGCATCAACTCGAAATGTATCATCATAATGTGCTAAAGGATAAAAACTTTGCTAACTTGAATAGTATCATCGACCTTGCTATAGTGATGGTGGAAACAAGAAATCTATCAGTTTTTAAAGTTAGCATTGGTTTTGCTTGTTGCAACCGCTACCGTTGAAAGATGTTTTCGGCTATGAAGTGTGTCAAGTCAAATTGGTGATGATTTTTTGAATGCCTGTGTAATTTGTGTAGTAGAAGTAGATGAACTTTTGTTAGGTCTAGGATCAGTAGATCTAGTCCATTTTGTATAGGCTTAGTACTTGAATTAATATGTGTAATGAATAGTTGTAATTCATTATTGTGTATTCATTATATATATATAGGTTAACCCATTTATATGTGTGTTGATTTATGTATGGTTGCAGGTACAAACATTATATTTGGTCAATTTTTGAAATTGACCAAGTGTAAGAAACATCTACGGATGAACATTTTATTCTTCCGTAGATATGGTTCTTACAAGTAAAATGCATCCAAAGATTTTCTACGGATGAACAACCAGCACTGAGGATGAAAGAACAAGATTGCTTCGAAAGACCAAGAATGCTTCAGAAGAACAAAACATCTACTAAAGAACAAGACCTGTGGAAGAACAAAAGACCTATGGAAGACACTATTCCTACAGAGTCCAAACACTTCTATAATACAAGTGTTATAAGTCAACAAGTCAACAAGGCAGTTATGCGAATCCCGAGAAATCCGATGATTCCTTAAAAGAAACAATTCAAATCCCAAGAGATCCGGTGTTTCCTATAACAGAAACATCATTCTCTATATAAATGGATCCTAGGTTTTGAATTATGGACGACTTCATCAACAACAGCAATAGCAATTCAACAATTCCAAAACAGCAAACATCACATCAAACCCTAGCAGCCGTCACATCATTCATCACAAAATTTAATAGCATTCATTCATTATTTGTAATCATTAACATGTTTTAATGAAATACATATTATTCATTAATTGTATTTCTTTTAGTGTTTTTTTTAATCTTTATTGATACTGAATTTTACTACAAAACAATTAAACCAAGCCAACCTTGATTCCGCAAACGTTGACTTCTATTCAACCGACACTGATAATTCCTGATTGCGATAGGAATTATCAGTGTCGGTGATTACAAGTCAACGTTTGGTTGGTTTAATTGTTTTGCAGTAAAATGCAATATCAATAAAGATTCAAAAACACACTAAAACAAACACAATTAATGAATAGTGTGTATTTCATTAAAACATGCTAATGATTACAAATAATGAATGAATGATATTAAATTTTGTGATGAATGATATGACGACTGCTAGGGGTTTGATGTGATGTTTGCTATTTTGGAATTGTCGAATTGCTATTGCTGTTGTTAATGAAGCCATCCATAATTCGAAACTAGGATCCATTTATACAGACAATGATGTTTCTGTTATAGGAAACACCAGATCTCTTGGGATTTGAATTGTTTCTCTTATGGAATCATCGGATTTCTCGGGATTCGCATAACTGCCTTTGTCACACCCCCGCAAAGAGCGGAAACACGGGGATGTAACGAGACGGGATCGTCATAACACATGGTAAGCGATAGAGATGCAATGTAATAAATGATGACAAGCGTGTCATGACGACACCCGACGACAAGGGGCCTTGTGTCGTGTTTAGTCAATATTCACGAAAACATAGCCATAAGCATAAACATGTTAAATGATTCACATAAACAAAGATGATAACACTGTATGCAATTCCCATAACCCGGGAACAAGTTACGAAAGTATAATGTTGTTTAAAGCAAACTACAACAATGTTTTCCAAAAGACAAAGTTTAGCCACAAAATGCATCCTAGGGTCTCCACTAAGGCAGCACACCTGGATCTTCAATTAGCATGATTGCTTGAAGGATATGCTCAAAATGGTTAACAAAATTGTTGGTGAGCTCGCAGGTTTAAATGTAAATAGGTAACTGATGTTGTATAAATGTTGTTATGGAATACCGTGAATACAGTTATAAGTAAGCAAAATCACATGACATGAGCTTTACAACCAAACCTAACGACGTACACAAAGAATGTTGTCGGAGTATATTCACCCAAGGCCCGTTCCTGGCGACCATTGGTAATAACTAGTATACCAACAGCGAGGGTGGGGGTGTCAACCCAAGTAGTACTACCAATACCTATCCGTCGGTTCCACACTAGAATTAAATGGTTGTAAGAAAGAACCACACAGCAGACTCAAGCATGCATCAGATAAGTACTCACAAAATAGTAGCACGTTGATTCCAAGTATGTAAATTGTTTGTATGTTGTACAACATAGAAAACGGGTGAACATACTTTTCCCCCATGTTTGTAAATGTTTGAAAAGTAGTATAAGCATAAAAAGGGGCCACGAAACTCACTTGTTAGGTGGTAAATATGTATGATCAAAGTTCCCAAGTGTAGTATGCAAAGAACGGCCAAACACCTATTGACAGTTATTGTTAAGCATTAATGATATGTATAAAGTACACAGTAATATTCAGTCGGTTCGGGTTGTATCGGTTCGGTCGTGGGTAGCACACACAAGCGGACACACATATGAGATCTTATGTAGATCCAAGTACCAGAAAGAGTCATCATTGGCAATGACATTGTGTAAAGATCCCATTGTTATAAGAGAAAGTACCTTGTTAAATATTTGTAGTCCCAAATGGGTTGTTGATAATTGTAAAATGTTAGGTTGATTTAAATTGGAATAGTATCTGCATGTTGATAGCGTTGACTTTAATCTTTATGGTCAAGCAATGACACTTGTATTGATGTTACCTTATCATCACATGACATTCAAGAAGGGAATTCACAAACACAGCATCATCAGTCACACAACAGGACCCGACGCTCGACTCAACACTCCATTCGTATGAATCAACCTTCAATTGTACGAATCAACTTCATTCATACGATTGGACCTTCATTCGCACGGCTAGTATTCAGTCGTACCACACAACACCCAATCGCACGACTTAACCCCCATACGTACAAATCAACTTTCATTCATACGAATCAGCTTCAATCGTACGACTGAACCTTCATTCGTACGATTGGCCTTCAGTCGTGTGACGCACGCATAATTGCATACATCCATTTGGTCGCATGGCTCAATCATACACACATTCATCCGCATTGACTCAATCGCACACATCATTCATCCGCATTGACTCAATCACACACATCCCAGTCGCACGACTCAGTCGCCCGAATGACTCAGTCGCCTGACTCAGTCGCATGACTCAGTCGCATGACTCACCCAGTCGCACGGCTTAGTCGCATGACAGACCCATTCGCCTGAACTGCAGTGCCGGTTTGCGACTGCTGAAGTGCAGAGCAGCCTTCGGCTGCCCTGAGCACGAGTTTTACCCAACAAGAATTTCCAGAAACACACTACAAACACACAAAAATAAGAAGCACGCGCAGAAAGACATCACACGCACCCACACAACCTCTTGTCTTCGGGTTGAACCCGAATACCCGAAACCCTAGAAATAGACAGTATTGAAAATGTCTACACATGGCATGTCATCAAAGATCAAGGTATTGAAAATATCTACACATGGCAACATGTTCAATCTTCCTCTGTGTGATCTCTTTGACATGAGAAGACACTTTGAGAGTCTGAGTGATCCGGATCATCTTATGAAGAAAGGGATGGTTATCATCATGATGAGGACTGTAAATATCTGAAGTCTTCAAGTCTTTTGGTAGCATCAGCCTAGGGGGAGCTTGTAAGGTTTAATATAAGGCTGATGCACCCCAAACACCCAAAGTCTCTCCTGCATGCATGCACAAGTGTACTCAAGTGGAATGCTATAGAAGTTTCACACCCAGCATCAAAAAAATATTATAAGTGTGAAATCTTTCGAAGCCAAGACCAATATCTTCCGAAGCCAAACATGAAGTCTTCCGAAGCTTCAGAGACAAAGTCTTCTAAAGCCAACACTTGAAGACAGATTTTTTCCAAAGACTTTTGAACACATGCTTTATCTGATGTACCTTTTCCATAAAGTTGGACCCCTTTCTGCTGCAACTCTGATAAGACACCAACTTTACATAAGTTGGTGAAAGGTCCATGTACTTTGGTAACTATACATTGAGATCTTGAGTCTGTAACTTTCTACTTTATGTACTTTATCCTTTTTGTAATATATTAGGATGTGAGCTATGGCATGTCATAGTTACTAGTCAAAAGGCAATCTGCCTTTTGATGTTAAATTGATTTTTTTTTGTCTAGATCATGTATCCAGCTAGCCTTCAAAGTATGGCCAGTTGTAGGTTGTAGTATAAGTTTCTTTGGTCCTTTGTATCTTATACCACTGCTTTGTAAACACTGGTAAGCAACTAGAGAGAAATATACATCAACCTTGAAAACCAGCTACTTGTGTTGTTCTTGTCTTGTCTCTTGAATACTTGTGTTTCTTAGCTCTCACAAAAACTAGTTTATAGTTCCCTATTTGATCTGTTAAGTGTTGCTGCACACTCACCTTTTTGTGTTTTTGTGTTGTAAGCTTGTACCTTTCAATGATCCTATAAAATCCATAGTCGTTTGGGCAATAAATCCTAAAAATAATCTAATTAAACTAACCTAAACAATCATCTAAGTGTTCTTAAACGTTCACAACTCACAATTCCACCAGAAAACACACAAATGAATCGATCCAATCAACCATTTCATCACAACCTGCTCTACACTCGAACACCACCCTCCGGACTTCAAGACCTAAAATTGATAGAGGGCTTTTGTTCAACAAGATCCATGGAAGCCTTCTGCAACACGAATTTGATTATTGTCAACGTTTGCAACTTGAACCGGTCTTGTCATAGCCGTGACTCATTCTACAATCTAAAACCATCAATTTCAACTCGAACATGTAAGTTACACACACCAAAACACTCGGTTTCACTTTGGGATTAAAAGCCCTAAGTTTAATTTGGTTAAGAACATTGAATTGATGTTCAATTTGATAAAATTTGACTCTAGGGTTCTTGAGATTTGGGAGAAACTCCTTAATTTGGGTTTATAAGAAACTGAAACCAACATAAGTCAAGGCCGCAACCCTGGTTTACTGGTTACACGCTTTAATTTAAGCATTGAGGACCTGGGTTCTAACCCGCGCACCCTCAACCTATACTTTTTTTGCTTTTTCAGCCTCTAAAAAATATATAAAAAATTTTCTAAAAATTATAAAAATGTTTTGTAAACTTTGTTCATTTTTTAGCAATCTAGCTAATTTTTGTACATTTATCATTTTAAATACTTTAGTGTTTTAAAATATTATTATTAAAAAATATTATGCGTAGTTTACTTTTATAAAATAGACATTTTATAATATTTTAAATCATTATTGGTCATAATGATTAATAATGATAATTATAAAATTTTATATACAATTTATATCTAATATTCACAAATTATCATAAAGGATTTAATTCCTTTAGAATTGTTTAAATGATATCTTTCTTTGACTAATATATATATATATAATATATATATATATATATATATATATATGTATATATATATATATGTATACATATATGATAATCACATTAACTAGCCTTATAAAAACCCCCAAATTCTTTTCAAAAACCCTAGTTCATGTTAAAACGTTAATCTTATTATTAAACTTAAACTTGTAATATATATATGTGTGTGTGTGTGTGTGTTTTGGTACCTTGTAAAGGAATTCGTTGAAACATCATTTGTTCTTATTATTATCTTACATACTATACATCAAATGAGTTTCATTGCCCCTTTTTATATTATTTCACACCATTTTGGGGTGAAACATGTTAAACTTAACAACTTACACTTGTAAACACTTTTATACTTGTAACGCACATGCAATTCATACTTATATTTTGTCATGGTTATTTATGATATTGTGAGGTTTATATGAGATACATTATATGTTGACAATCATTAACTATTGCTAGCCTGGCAACATCATACATCTATGGGCCTGACAAGCTTGTTTGGTGCTAAAGCCGATGTATTGTCGGCTCCTGATGACGTATGACTTGATCATCATGGGAACAAATTACACTTAGACAATCGTTATAAACTTGTAATTTTAATCTTAGTCGAGGTTTGATTGTAGCTATGTGTGTTCTATAAACTTGCATAACTTATAACCTTTGACCATGAATTGCTACTTGTAACCTTTTGATATATTATGTATATTAAACCCTTGAAAACTTACCAACTTTCGTAATTGACCTTTATTTTTAACATGTTTCAAGAAATGCCCAAGCTTGAAGTTATCTTTTGAATTTTGCACAAATCTAGGATTTGGACCTAGATTAAAGAATAAAATGCTTAGGATTATTTTGTGTATGTTTTGTTTAAATTCATGTTAAGACTTATGATTGTAAATTGCACTGTTGAAACTTATGATAATAACATTTTCATTTAAATATAGCTTTATATGGATGTGAACAATCTTAACCCTCACATCTCGACGATTCCGCCGTTAAGGTTGGGGTGTGACACCACAAACCTCTGAGAAAGTAGGATCTTTCCTAGAGTTCAAGAGAGCAACCTGATTATGTTGCTTGTATATGTGCATGGAAAAATTAGCTTGATTTCTGCGATTAAGGTTAGCCATTTTGAGTTAGCTTTGAGGTGAAGGAAGATAAGAACAAACGTGATTTGTGGGTGAATTTATGTTAGAGAATTTGCAGATGAAGAAGATTGTGAAAGAGGGGAATTGTTGAGTGTATATACATGAAATGGATTTGAGAAAAAATTATGTAAAAGGATAAACTTTGATATCCATATGTCGGTCCCACCTCTGAAAAAGGTGATCGAAAAGGTAGTTTCTTGGAAGTCAAAAATCTTCCTATGGTTTTTTTCCTTCGGAAGATATTCTTGAGCTTTATGGAAATTTTCTTTGGAAGAAAAATACTTAGGAGCATTTGGTTGGAAGGAATGGAATGAAATTGAGAAACTACTATAATTTTCAAGTAAAATTATGTTTGAGTGGGTAATAAAATGTAAAACCCAAAGGAATGTTTCACCTTAAATTCCTTAGGTTGTGGGATTTCAAATTCCCTCTCTAGGTGGAAGGATTTTGAAATCCCACAACCAATGGAATTTTAGGTAGAACATTACCTAGGGTTTTACATTTTATTACCCACTTAAACATAATTTAACTTCAAAATTATACTAGTTTCTCATTCCATTCCTTCCAACTAAACCCCCACTTAGAGTATTTTCTCTTTTATTACATATTTAGTTTTAGAAGTGATTAAAATTTGGAAGTTTTATTCTTAAAATAAAAATCTTCTAAGGTTAATTGCTTTTAGAAGAATATTGTCCTTACAAATATATAAGTACTCAGAAGCATATTTTTGCTTCAGAAGATATATTAAAATTTATTCCGAAGGTAAATTTCTTGTAAGTAGTTATCTAATTTGAAGACTTTAATATTCTTCCGAAGACAATGTTTGTCTTTCAAAAGAAAATATGTCTAATATTTCCAATATTATAAGGAATATCATTTGAAAATTTTTCTTCAAAGTAAACTGGGCTTATGCAGGTGAAGTTTAGACAACTTAGGACACATGAGTTAAGTTTTAAGAAAATAAACTCAAAGTTAATCATCCTAATAGCTCATACAAGATATTTAAATCTATTTTCATCAAAATCTTTTATAAACAGATCAACATATTGTTCATTTGTGTTAACTTTGACTAGTTTTATCAATCCCTATTCAAAATTATCTCTAATTAAATTATGCCTGATGTTGATGTATTTTGTCCTTGAGTGTTGAACTGGATTCTCTATGATAGATATAGCACTATTTTTTACCTATGTGGATTGGATTCTGCTTGAAGTTGAATCCATAGTCTAGCATCTGATTCTAAATCCAAAGCACCTAAGTATAACAGCTGGCAGTAGCAATGTACTCAACTTCAATAGTTGATGTGGATACATAGGATTGATTCTTGCATTTCCATGAGACTATCCTTCCACTAAGGAATTTGTTAGGACCTGGTATTTGAACGAAATACCGAATGATTAACGTGTAAACCAATCAAATAGTGAGGAATCCTATTTGATTGGCGATCCAATTAATGAGAACGCATGTAGAATCAATAAAGTATTGAATCAAACGTTAAGAATCGATTAGGAATCAATCTACAGCGTTCTATGAACTTGGAGTATTCACTTGGAGGCTTCTGGACGGCTAGGGTACATCTGGAGTCGAAATAGAATGAATGCTCACGTTTTTCCACGAATTGGGTTGTATTTATAGGTTAGTATTGTTCATTCGTGCGACTGAACCATTAGTATGGTTCAGTCGTGCAATTGAACCATGTGGTTGATTCATCCACACGACTGAGTGTTCAGTCGTGCGACTGAGCCAATCTTATGTTACAATCATACGACTGATCCAGTCTCCTGGTTCAGTCGTGCTACTAAGTCATTCGTATGAAGTTATTCATACGTATGGTCCAATTGAATGGGCCATTCGCATGAGAACTTCATTTTGTTAAGTTTGAATGTATTAATTAATATAACATTATGTGTAACAATTCAAACAACCACAAACCTAATAACCAATTCAACATCGACTCATTAATGAAATATTAAACATTATAAATAACAAACAACCATATCATTTCATTAATCATTCCAAACATTACATTACAATCAGACAAACAAGATCTATTACATTCATATCATGATCTTTGGACATACATGTATCAACAAACTCCCCCTTGGACTAGATCTCTCTAATGTCTTGTTTTCTTCATGATCTTTGGAGGGCTTGTACTATATCCTACGTATCATAGGACAGTGGCCACTTGTATAGAGTGTAGACATCATTAGCTGAAAAGTTGGTAAGCCACATTAGGTCAAATACCCTCATAGTATCCATTTGGCCCTATTTGTTTAGGACTATGACCGCTTCTCCTGTCCTCCAATCGTAGTACCACCACTTCAAGTGTGGAGTGAAGTCCTATGGTATTTCCCTGAGTGGGATTCTTGACATCGTGCGCAAAGACTCCACTTCAACACTATCTTTGGCTTTCCAGTAATGGCATCAACTTCAGACCTTCTGATGTACCTTGTAGGCAGTTGGGGTCTGAAGTTAACCCACCTGGTGTGGTACTCCTTCCTTAGGCAGTCTCAAACCAGCCTGACATCTTTCTTGGTCAGCATACAACAGCTTCAGTTTGGCTAGCTGGTTGAGCTCAAAACCTGGTAGAGTCTTTAGATCATGTGGAAATCTAAAGTACTCTATGCCCTTCTCCCTCTTAACTGCGTAGACGTTAAGGTCCTCAAAATATGCCCATGCTATAATCCTGCCCGACACCTTATGATTTTTCTTGACTCTGTAGAGTTTGGTGTAGGCGTCCTGTTTAGGTGCAGCGCGTTGGGCTGTAACTTCTTCAAAACAGGCAGCCCACTCAGCCTTTCGGATATCAACATCATCATTTGAGGCTTCGGCCGTTCCCTCTGTCTTCTCTGACTCCTGCTCCATTTTGTCTAACACCTCAAACGTATCACTAACAAGGGATTCACCCAGATTGGGGACCATATTTCCCTCATTGTCAGCATACTGAGGGTAGTGCTCTGCAGTGACATCTTCTATCTCTATTTCATCAATGTCATTGAGCTCTTCATCACTTGTCGAGTCGCACGTTGGAGCATCCCTCACAATCTCATCGGGATTTAACTTGAAGATCTCAGCTAGTTGCTCATTTGATAGATCGTGAATTATTTCCCCTTCTTCAGGGGTATAACTCACCGACCTTCTGACGATCCCTTGCAAATCAAGAATCATAGTTAGCTGAGTCTTGATCTGCTAAAGGGGAGCAACATCAAACTCATCCCTCTGATAGTTTGGATCTGCTTGATTTAAACATGTAACACATTAACCGGTAGTTAATAATCAAAACAGAAATGCATTAATTTTTAATATAAACATCGAATACATAAGTTTAAATACATGATTCAAATACAAAAGTATCAAATATATAGACATAATCATTACTTTTCTCTTGGATCACTGGATCATCGCTTGGTGGAGCAGAGGAGGAAGCTTGTTGGTCTTGTTTCTTCTTGGATCTCCTTTCCTGACCTTGAGTAGAGGCAGATGCAGCTGCATCCTCTCCTTCTTCATCATCATCCTCATTCCTCTCCTCTGTCCTCTCGTCCTCAATCCCCTCATCATCCTCAGTCTCATCATCATCATCCTCATCATCTCCGTCTCCCTCTTTAATCTTTAGTGGCTCGTCTTTAGATCCCTTAAGCTTTAGCATGATGGTCTTCTTATCCTCCTCCAACTCCTTAATCCTCTTAGTAGATGTGACACTGTGCTCTTGGAGTTGGGCGATCTCGTGGCTCTGAGCAGCCATTTGTTGGGCCTACTCATCTATCAACCGAGCCGCTCCAAGATCTGCTGAGACTGCGCGCAGTAAGATCTGTCAGATGACGGATCTGCACCATCTTCTCCTCATCAGCAGCTAATAAACGCATCACCATCCGGTTCAGCGCAGAAAGCTGTTCCTCTACCCCAATTGGAGATAGAGGAGATCCATATATATGTGCAGATGGGATGAGGGTCCTGCTTGGTGGCTAGTGGTGGTGGTGGTGGCTATGGTGAAGATGGGTTGGGTCTGTGAGATAGTGGAGGTGATGTAGGAGTGAAAGATATGGTGGTGGTTGGCAGATGTACAGTGGTGGGAGGTGTGGTGGTGGTAGTGGTAGCTGTGGTGGCTGTGGTGGTGGATGTGTGGGTGTAGAAGTGGTAGTGGTGGTGGAAGATGTAGTGGTTGTGGTGGTGACGAAGGTGAGTTTCTCTTCTTCTTCTTCTGGCCGTGGGGCTGAGCCATCCTTTTCTTCCTCGATCTAGTCGAGGTGGATGCTCCCCCTAGAACACGGCTAGCTGACTCAGGGGCATAGCTAGGATCTGCAGTAGTCTCTCCCGAATCCCTGGGGCGTTCACCAACCGCCCGGAGTCCATACTCTGTGGGAACAAACTTGCTTCCCACAGTCCTCGTCAAGGACTCCTCATCCGACTCTTCTTCCTCCTTGCCAGGTATGAAGTCCTAGTGGAAACCCGCTGACTCAGCTATGTCGCCTATTGGGGCAGATACTGGAGGTATAACATCTGAAGTTGTGCCCCTCGGTGGAATAGGCATATCATCCCTGGCATCCCCACTGTCATCATCGTCTGAATCATGCTCTGGGAGCAATAGCCTCTCATGGTCTGAATCGCTGTCATCATGACGCCACTTGCGTCTACCTGGTGCCACATATCTCTCATGGCCAGATGGCCGATCAACCTCTTCACCTGGGGCTTTAGCTGCTTGCCCCGATACACTCTCATGCAACCCAAGTCGTGTCATCCATAATCTCTAAGGCAACCGCATCATGGCTCTCCTTGGGAAGTAATGGCAGCTTCTCATTGAAGATCAGCTGCAGAAATCTGGGGTACATACAAAAACCCTCCTTCCCCTTGGCCTCCAGATTCTCCACCAGATATGAGAAGATCATGCTCAAGAAGCTGAAGGGGTGGTTCAACACCAGTACCACATAGGCATTCTGAATCTGGTCTGACAGGTCATCAAACCCACCCCTCCGAGAAGCAATACACTTCAGGATCACATGCGCCAAGTACTTATACTGGGGACACATGTTGCTCTTGTTGAGCACACCTGAGTTGATGTCCCCAGCGTACTTAATCCTGAGAAAGCAACCTCTGACTGTAAATGGATGTAGTCTGGTGGGGTGATCAGTATCGTCCCCAAAATCAAGTACTCTCTGGATGTCAGCTGTTGTAATGTCAATATCATGACCATGAATGGAGCTCCATATGCTGTAAGGCTCACGTGAACGATCTACGGAGGCATTTCCCCGAAAGCCTGATGTAACGACCTGTAAGGAGTACACGGTGTGGATATGGCTTTATGTATCCAAGAACGTCGAAGGAACGCAATGATCTCTGTAAACTCACCCATTCCGAGTCGTATGGTCCAAATGAGCACATATATTGTGCTTTGGATTGATGGACCATCTATCAGCCATTGATCTGAAACACAAGACACAGAACCATTAGAAAGTCATACATCAAAATTCAGTTCAAAGTGTATAGTTTAAATTCAATCTGATTCATTCGTGCGAATGAATCAGGCGACTGAAGTCAGTCGGTTGTCCTTTCATGCGACTGAGCTCATTCGGGTGAATGAGACATGCGACTGAGTTCAATCTGTTGGCTGAGTTTGCGATTGGTTCAGTCGGCCGACTGAGTTCATTCGCATGGTGCATTCGATCGATTGACCCAACTGCAAGATTCAATCGTGCGATTGGGGTTCATCTGAACGACCAGTCGCTTGTCCCACTGTTCAGTCGCATGTGGTTCGAATCTTGACCAAATCAAGTAATTTAACATGGTTTAATGGTCCATTAGACTCGCCATCTTGTCACTAATAACCTATTAAACTTAATTTTAACATTTTGCTTAGTTTATGTTGGTTATTAGGTCATTTATAGTCCGGTTCTTGTTTCACTCGAATATCACAAATTAGGTTCAATGTCTTCTGATTTGGTAAGATTTCCCTGAATATACCTGTATAACGTCAACGCACGTCAGATGATCAATAAAGATGTAAAATAAGGTCTAGAGGAATTTCGGCAGAGTAACGGTACTTGGTGCGATTTAGGAGCGATTGAGGGTGATGAGTGGAATGCGATCGACTATGGCCCTTTAAATACTGAAGCTGAGTTCAATCGGCCGACTGGCCTCATTCGCTCAGTTCATTCGGGCGACTGAGGCTCAGTCGTGCGATTGGCCCAGTCAGTCGCATTCAGTTGGCGACTGAGTCTCAGTCGGTCGACTGACTCATTCGTGCCCTTTCATTCGCACCTTCAGTTAACTGACTAAGTCTCACTCGGTCGACTGACTCATTCGCACCCTTTCATTCAGTCGAATGGATCATTCTGATAAGCCATTCGGGTGAATGGCTCAATCTCATGTCCAGTCATGCGAATGGGACCCATTCGCATGGTTGGTCCATACTTATAATCCAGTCGTGCGAATGGGTTACACTTATGAACATTTAGCACTTAAACCTTTTTTACCTGTTGAAATTAACATTATGAGCATTTAATCATCTCAGACATGATCATTTTAACTTGAAAACCTTTTGATCACCTCAGACGTGATCCTTTTAAACAATTTAGTCACCTCGTGCGTGACCCTTTTAAACTTTGAAAACACATGTGGCCATCTCAAACATGACCCTTTTAGGTGAGTTAATCCCATACTAATTTTCATGATATAGTCCGACGAACAAACAAACTAAAATGACTAACTAACTAGAAACTTTAACTAAATACAAAAATAAAACTTGTTTTTGACTTTTGTGAGAGATAAATCCTAAGATAGACATCTACTGGATTTGGTTCCAGAATAGGCTGCTTCAATTTAGTTTGACCACACCTAGACCAATTCAATTTTGGAATCATACAGGCAAGTCAAATCATTTGGGACTTGTTATAAAAACTTTTGATGCTCAATTCTTGGTTTTCATCCAGAGTCGTTAGCAAATTTAAGAAATCACACGGTACTATTAGATTCCCACATTAATTTGAACTTTCAGGAATTGCAGCCACAATGATTGTCAGTATATTTGTCCTCTTAAATCCATACACAGACTTTAGACACAAACTGGTGATAGTTTTAGGTTTAATTATTTCAACTAACATTTTGGATCCCACACTTATATGGTAATCAACATTCCTCAGGAGCTTTTGAGCGGTCTATGGGTATTTTTACAAGAAGAGACTATTCTTAGAGCTTTCAAAGAGAAGCCAATCCTCAGGTCAGTGCCATCGCACAGCAGAGAGGCGGCAAACAACAATGAATTCTAGAATATCTAGGTTATGCTTATCCTCAGATCAGTGCCATCGCACATCAGAGAGGCACACAACTATCTTCTTGTTAGAGCAGCTAAATTTTCTTTTGCACAGAATGCACCAACAACATATGTCATTAGCTTGATAGCATTTGTCTTTCAATTTTTTTGTGCTTTGCTCTATTTATGGTCATCCGCACACATTTGTGGCGTTTACATGCTCATTACCCCTTATCGGAATATTGTTGATTGTGTTAACCAACGATAAGATGGCAGCCCACAGTCAGTTGAACAACTTAGTTTGATCTTGAGATCACCAGTTAGGTCTAATCATCTATTGTGTTGAATCTACCGACATATCATTTGTGGTCTAGCAACCTCTAGGTCTACTTTCTTTGTGTTACCTTAGTAGTTACCAGTTTTTCTATCATCTTCCTTTTTATATTGCTTAGACTACACAGACTTATACTTTAAATTTTGCATATTTTCTAAATAAAATTGTTAAAGTCCCTTTTGATTTGTTCCTGTGTACTATCATTTTCCAAAAGGTTTGAATCGGTATCACAGATATGATCTACCTTATATCAGCTATCCACTCCTTCTCCCTCGGTTTTTTTTATTTAATATTACTAGCTGACCTACTCTCCCCCTAAAATTCTAAAATCATACTGGATTTAATTATTTTAGAATTTTAACAGACAGCTAAATAACATGAATCTAATTTAAACAGAATAAAATAAATAAGGAAAAATAAAAAATTATAACTACAATGCATCGGACTACACATGATCATCATCAGGAATAACATCACTTTTCTTTTTAACGCCGTTGACCTCTAACAGATATAGAAAACGTGGTTTGTCAAAGGCTTTTGTATAGAGGTCAGCGTGTTGAAAGTCAGTATTAATTTTTACCACATCGATTAAGTTCTTTTCAGAACAGTCTCTTATGAAATGGTATTTAATACCGATGTGTTTGGTCTTTGGATGTTGTACCGGATTTTTAGTTACTTCAATTGCAGCAGAGTTATCAACAAAGATAGGAGTAGAAGAAAACTTTAAATCATAATCCCGCATTTGCTATTGAATCCAGATGATTTGTGAACAGCAACTTGCAGCAGCAACGTATTCGGCTTCACAGGTTGACAATGCAACCGAGGTCTGCTTCTTACACTGCCAGGTAACTAATCTCCTCCCAAAGAATTGACACCCTGCTGATGTAGACTTGTAGTTCATCTTGCAGCCCCCGTAATAGTCACTATACGCCGTGAGCTCAAAGTCATCATCATGAGGATACCACAACCCAAGTGTGGGTGTACCCTTCAGATAACGAAATATCCTTTTGACCCCGATCAGATGGTTAACCTTAGGCTTAGCCTGATATCTAGAACATAAACATGTAGCATACATGATATCAGGTCTTGAGGCAGTGAGATACATGAGGGATCCAATCATTCCTCGGTACATTATGGCATCTGCAGATCTCCATTTTCGTCAGGTGCTATATCATGATTTGTAGCAAGTGGAATCCCAGCAGCAGAAGCATTCTCCATGTCAAACCGACTGAGAATGTCTCCCACATACTTGGTCTGATGTAGAAAGATCCCATTTGGTGTCTGATCCACCTGTAATCCGAGAAAGAATTTCATCCCCCATAGCACTCATCTCAAACTCTTTCTTCATAACTGCTTCAAACTCTTTGCATAATTCCTCGTTCTTTGAACCGAAGATTATGTCATCAACATAGATTTGTACTAGTAGTAGGTCTCCATCTTTTTCTTTGATGAACAATGTGCAGTCAATGACTCCCCTGCGAAAGCCGTGTTACACAAGATGAGTTGAGAGTTTCTCATACCAGGCCCTTGGAGCTTGATGAAGCCTGTATAAGGCCTTGTCGAGTTTGTAAACTCTGTCCCGATGATAAGGATCTTCAAATCCCTCAGGTTGACTGACATACACTGTCTCTCGAATTTCCCCATGAAGGAATGCACTATTCACATCTAATTGGTAGACTTTAATCTTCATATATGATGCATAGGCAAGGTAGATACGGATGACTTCCATCCTTGCCACGGGTGCAAACACTTCATTGTAGTCAATCCCCTCGACTTGGCAAAATCCCTGAACAACCAGTCGAGCCTTGTTTCTGATAATGACCCCTTGGTCATCCTTCTTGCATTTCAAGACCCATTTGGTGCCAATGACCTTAGCACCTTTAGGTCTATCTACCAGAGTCCATACTCCTAACTTCTTGAACTGAAGAAGTTCTTCTTGCATGGCACTCACCCATGCCTCATCGTTTAGTGCATCACTGACGTATTTTGGCTCAAACTGCGAGACAAAACACCGATAAGCACCATCATGAATGTATCCCTTTCCATAACAGAGGCATAATCAGCTGAGTACAGCTGATTTTGCGTTTGTACTCCTGATCTGACATCCCCAATGACATTGTCTAGGGATGATAGAGTTTAGACGTGATCCTGAGTAGTAGGAACAACTACCTCAGAGCCAAGATTATGAACATTTGGTTCTGCATTTGAGGTAGAAGGAGTTTGAGGTTCTGAAGTCGAAGGTGCATCACCGTTAGATGCTTGTGGACTTTCAAGAACTAGAACCTGTTCCTCCTAACTGTTCTGGTCATCTTCTTCAGCTTCATCTTTAGAGGAGGAGTCACTGTCGTCGACTACTTCCCTTGATTGAGTAGATGATTCTCCCTGTGAACTCAATGATGTTGAATCAAGAGATGGTGTATTGAAGATATCATACATCATTCGAGTAGCTAACTCATCATTAGAAGGAGAGATAGGGATGTTGAAGGACTTAAAGAATCCATCATAGTCGAAAAAGTAGGCGGGTCCTTTGCAAGTAGGTGGTGTGGTATATCTCTGAACATCAACATTACACCACACTTCTACTAGACCCGTTGAGTTGTTGTAAACTCTCTTGTTCGGTATGTTGTATCCTAGGAAGATTCCTTCATCAGCCTTCTCGCTAAAATTTCCTTCTTGAGTCTTCTTCAGAAGTGTACACGGCGCGCGAAATGGTTCGAGATCCTCCAGATTCGGTTTACGTCGTTGTAGTAGCTCGTAACATATCTTTCTGTGGCGCTTGACTATCAGAACTCGATTCAGTGTATAACATGCATTAGCCACTGCCTCATTCTAGAATTGGATAGGCAGTTTTGAGTCTGCCAGCATTATCCGTGTTGTCTCTATCAAGCTTCTGTTCTTTCTCTCAGCAACACCATTCATCTGAGGCGTGTAGGCAGAAGTGAATTGATGCACAATTCCCTTTTCCTTGCAGTAAGCCTCCATCCACTGATTCTTGAATTCAGTCCCGTTGTCTGAGCGTACTTGTCTCACCTTCAGCTTGTAGAGAGATTCCAGTGTGGTTACTAACTCCTTGAATGACTCAAATGTTTTTGATTTGGACTTCAGAAACATTACCCAAGAGAATCTTGTGCAGTCATCAGTAACCACAAAACAGTACAAGTCGCCTGCAATGCTCTTGAATGTGAAGAAGTTCAAGAGGAAGTTCTATTGAATGAACTTTCTTTTCCTTATGAGACTTCTTGTCTGTTTGCCTTTCTTGCAAGCTACACAAAAATCAGGAAGTTGGAAATTCTTGACATTAACTCCTCTCACAAGATCCTTCTGGATCAAGTGATTCATCTTCCATTGATTGATGTGTCCCATTCTCCTATGCCAGGAGATGGAGTCCTTCTCAGTGGCTTTTGATAGAAAGCACTGAACTTCATGATCCGTTGTAGAAGCTGTTGAGAGATCCAAAACATAAAGGTCTTTATATCTTGAAGCTGTCATCAGAACTTGGTCCTCGGAATCACGTAGTCTTTCTTTAGGACGTAACACTTCTTGTTGTCGAATATGACTTTAAAACCTTTATCACAGATTTGGGAAACAGAAAGTAAGTGGTTGAAGTTGTTGAACGTAGTTCACCTTATCAAACTTAACTTTCTGATTTCCAACTTCTCCCTGAGCTGTGATATAGCCTCCTTGTTTCCAGCAAACGAAACATGCCCTCCTTTTATTTGCTTGACGTTTTTGAAAAGAGCCTGTTTCCTGTTATGTGCCTGGATGTTCGCTGTCTACAATCCACGTGTTGGTTTCAGCACTGTAGCGAACACCCTGCATATACAATGTAAACATTAGTTTAGGTTAGGAACCCAAGCCTTTACTGGCTGGGGTTTCCCAGAGGCATCACACATCATGAATTCAACCCATTGACCCTTAAAGGGTGAGGGAGCTAGCTGGTTCCTTTTGTCATCATTATCAGACACAGAGGATGACTTCTCTTTCCATAATCTAGATTTGTGCAATGCCTGTTTGTGATAAATAGTCGACTGGCTAATGGGTTGAACGTTAGGTTCACTAGTTCTTGTAGGTGGAGTTAAAGAACTCCTCTTAGAAGACCTAGGTTTTGAATCCTGAAGTTCAATCTTCTTCCTAGGTATCTGATAGTAAGGACAAAGGAAGCAATGTGTCCACACTCTCCACAGTTGTAGCACGACCTGCTATCAACTTTATTATTAAACTTTCTTTGTGGAGATGTGTGTGACACCCTATTAACATCACTTAGTTTGGGTTTTGACTATGTTCTTTTGATGTTTTCTCCTGTTTAACAAAATAATTGTTTTAACATTTTTAACATCTTTTTCCTTTGGTTAACTGGTTTTGATATGAAGCTTGTGAAAGATTAACATTAGCAGTCCTTTTAGATTCATATTTGACTTTGTTTGACCAGACTTTATATTAACTTTTCAAATTCTTTTTCCAGATTAACACAAGGCATTTTACCCTTTGCCTTTGAAGTGGCCTCCTTTTGTTTTGCTCCAGATTCAAATGATGAACATGCGGAATCTGGATCACTAACAAGAGGAGTAGACACCACATGATCCTTGATGGGGTTGTTATTTATGGGTCTACTCTTAGTGTTCATCAAGGTCTCAGGTGGTGGTAGAACCACTTTATAACCCAACCCTCCCCGTTGTTTCTTTCTCTCACTAAGTGTTGGACAATGTGATGAACTTGTCCAACTGTGCAATTTTTGCTTTAATGAGTTTACTTCTACTTCTAAAACTGCCTTTTCTTCTTAATGTCTTCTAGGGAGTTAAGATAGTACCTAATGTCATTAGCTTGGTTAAATGCAACTACTTCAGTTTCCCTAAGCTGTTTAGTCAAAAGGTCTATCTTTTCTTTGTAACTATGCTCATTTTGTTTTAAAACTCTATTAGCCTCAGTGCACAGTTGCAAATCCTTTACTAAGTTATCATTATGATCTAATAACCTAGCAAATTCTCATCTATGCTATCTCTAAAAGTATCACAATCAGAACAAGCATGATTTTTAAACAGTTGGTCTGTGGTATTACCTGAGGAGGTTCAGAAGAGTTAGCCATCAACGCAGCATCAGATGTCTTTGGTTCTGGTGATTCTGTCCTTGCTGTTGAAATCCGTTCTTTAGGCTTGTAGCTGACCTCAGTTGCAGTGTCTCTTCAATCTTTGACATCGCTATCTCAACTGCAATATCTCCCTCACTCGCGGAATCATCATCTAAATCTTCTACACTGGCAATATTAGATTCCCCTGGAGAGACAAACCGAAAGCTCTAGTCCTGTCCTTCATCATCATGAGCAGTCAAGGCTTTTGGATCCATGCTTGATGAAGTAGAACTGCTAGCTTGCTTGTCTTGACGAGTGAAGGACGAGAATGGGTTCCCGTTCCCAGTCTTCTTTGGTTTCACACATTCTCTCTTGAAGTGCCCCTTTTCTCCACAGTTAAAGCAGGTCACTTTACTCTTGTCAAAGCCAAATGTGGTATCCTTAGTAGCAACCAAGTTCTGTCCGGTCTTTTTCACAAACTTCTTCACCCTCCGGACAGCACTAGCTAAGGCCCACATAATGTCCATTCTCTCTAGCTCCATTTCATCCACCTGCTCGTAGTCCTCATCTGCCAGATGGCAGTTTCCAATCATCCCAGCAACAAGTCCATCATAAGAATGAACCACTACTGCCAAACGATCCATGTGCTCTCGAGCTACTTCCACAGTCACATTACCGAGGTTCTAGGTCTTCAGTCTAATAGCATTCGCTTCAGTTCCAATGTAATGGGTACAAGAAGACCCTGACGTTTCTGAACCTAAATGCAGTCTGAAGAGGTGCTCCAGAATTTCCTTAGCTTGAGGCGTGGCATTGTACAAAGCTGGATTCTGAGTGTACGAAGACTTCTGAGCTATGTACTTCATCCTAAGTGCTTCTTCTCGCAGCTTTAGAATGAAGTCATTGATATCCAACTTTGCCAGCATCTCATTCTGACTCAGATTTGACACAAATGAAGCCCACTTTTCTGACAATCCGTCTGCGAAATTTTTCACCTTTTCTTCCATGGTAGTAGCAACACCATGTGTATGCAATTCACTCATCAGATGGTAGAATCTATCAATAACATCGTCCAAGCTCTCGTTTCCCATCGATGACAAGTTGTCAAATTCTTTCTTCAGTTCCTTAGCTTTAATTGCCTTTAGCGAAGCATTCCCGTCGTATCTCTTTTCCAGCTCATCCCACAATTTCTTGGCCTGCTTATTCTCCGAGTACTGGTGGAAAATATCTTTAGGAATAGACTGTGTAATCAATGCATAAACCCTCTTCTCTGCGTTATACTTAACTTTCTGAGCATCAGTCATCCCTCCCAAGTAAGCTTTACCCCATCTGCTCCCACCGCATACTATACCCAGTCTCGATAGCTTCCCACAAATTTGGATCCACTCCATTGAGGTAGATCTCAAAACGTTGTTTCCAGTGGGGAAACTCATCTAACGTTAAGAGTTTTGGTGGCTTATTGATTCCCCACCACTCTCAAGCAAAAGTAGGTTCTGGATCCTTGAGTCCTTGCTAGCAGTAAACGCTGACATCTGATCTTCCATCTCGATTAACTTTTAAGTGTACAAAACAAACTGTCAAACTGGTGCGACTGGGTGATGCGAATGGGCTATCTGTGCGAATGAACTATGCGATTGGTTCAATCGTGCGGCTGAACTAAGCGATTGGTTCAGTCATGCGAATGAACTATGCGTATGAACACTGTGAACGGATGGTTCAGTCGTACAATGGAGATGCGACTCAGTCCAATCGTGCGTCTGGTGTATGCGAATGAAGTCTAGTCGTGCGAATGGCTCACTCGTGCGACTGAAGCTGCTGTTTTGCAAAAATTTCTAGGTTAAACGTGTTTTAGCCGTAAAAATTCAAAATTCCGCAAACCCTAATCGCCTAAGGCCGTAGAAACCGAAACTTGATGAGCAGGGAATGTCCAAGACAACTTTTGACAAAAAAGATTGCGTTTTTTAGTGTAAAAACACAAACTTTATATCAATCTTGATTGAATCACACGTAATCAAAGACAATAGCTCTGATACTACTTGTTAGGACCTGGTATTTGAATGAAATACTTAATGATTAACGTGTAAACCAATCAAATAGTGCGGAATCCTATTTGATTGGTGATCCAATTAGTGAGAACGCATGTAGAATCAATAAAGTATTGAATCAAACATTAAGAATCGATTAGGAATCAATCTACAGCGTTCTATGAACTTGGAGTATTCACTTGGAGGCTTCTGGATGGCTAGGGTACGTCTGGAGTCGAAATAGAATGAATGCTCACGTTTTTCCACGAATTGGGTTGTATTTATGGGTTAGTATTGTTCATTCGTGCGACTAAACCATTAGTATGGTTCAGTCGTGCGATTGAACCATGCGGTTGATTCATCCGCACGACTGAGTGTTCAGTCGTGCGACTGAGCCAATCTTATGTTATAATCATACGACTGATCCAGTCTCCTGGTTCAGTCGGGCGACTGAGTCATTCGTATGAAGTTATTCATACGTATGGTCCATTCGCATGGGCCATTCGCATGAGAACTTCATTTTGTTAAGTTTGAATGTATTAAATAATATAACATTATATGTAACAATTCAAACAACCACAAACCTAATTAACCAATTCAACATTGACTCATTAATGAAATATTAAACATTATAATAACAAACAACCAATATCATTTCATTAATCATTCCAAACATTACATCAGAATCAGACGAACAAGATCTATTACATTCATATCATGATTTAGGACATACATGTATCAACAAAATTGACATCTCCCAGGTATGAACTTTGTAGTCATATTTGCAATCACTATAGTCACTATTTGTATAGGCATACAGATTGAAGTCTGAATTCTTTGGATACCAAAGGCCTAATATAGGAGCACCTTTGAGGTATCTAAGAATCGTCTTGATAGTAACCAGGTGTGACATCTTGGGGTTGGCTTGATATCTTGAATATATACATGTAGCAAACATGATATCAGGCCTGGTAGTTGTTAGATACATAGAGACCTAATCATAGCTCTATAAAGATGTTCATCTACATAATCCCCCTAAAGATCAGGTCTAAGGGAGTGGTTTCTAGCTATGGTTTCTTTGAAACCATACATTTAGTCATGTTGAATCTTGTAAATATGTCTTGCACATACTTTGACTGACTTATGTAGATGCCATTATTAACCTGCTTCACTTGAATTCCTAGAATGAAACTGAGTTCCCTTATGGCACTCATTTCAAATCTATTCTTTATCAGCATCTCAAAGTATTTAAGAGTATTGGATTAGTTGACCCAAAGATAATGTCATCTACATGAACTTGAACCAACATCAAGTCATTCCTTGTTTCTTTGATGAAGAGTGTTCTGTCTATAATACCTTTCTTGTAGCAATGCTGATAGAGATACTGAGATAGTGTCTCATACCATTTCCTTGAGCTTGGTGTGACCCATAAAGAGCTTTATCAAGCATAGAGATTTAATGAGGATCATCTAGGTCTGCAACGCCATTTTTTTGTTTGACATACACCTCCTCATCTATCACCCCATATAGAAAAGCACACTTGACATCAAGTTAGTAGACCTTGAAATCCTTGGATGCAGCAAAATCAAGAAATATCCTAACAGCTTCAATTCTTGTCACATGAGCAAAATAATTTGTGTAGTCTATCTCCTCTTCTTGTGTCTACCCTTAAACAACTAGTCTAGCCTTGTTCTTGATAACAAGTCCACTATCATCCTTCTTGTTCCTAACATCCATGTGCTTCCTATAGTAGTCTTATCTTTAGGAATAGGACAGGTTTCAAAACTTTTGCCTTTTGAATTAAAGTAGTTCCTCCTACATTGCTTTAATCCAACTTCCATCCTTCAAAGCCTCATCAACCTTCTTTAGCTCTATCTGGGATAAGAAACAAGAGTATAGACAAACATTTTTGTCATGTGTTTGTCTTCTTGTTCTCACCCCTGTGCCAACATCTCCAATGATGTTTGTGGTAGGGTATGAGTTATGAATCCTGAGTTGAGGAATCATAACAATTGAATTAGACAGATCAAAATTTGTAAAATTTAGATCTAGCAATGAACTTTCACCTACTACATTAGCACACCTATCAAAAGAGGCTTGATCTAATGAGTGTGTGACATCATTGATGTTGTCCTCTATGGAGTGGTTATCAGCATCAGATATTCTTGATCTCTGTCATCACTACCATTTCCTTCTACATTTGAAGCTCATTCATATGATTTCTGTGCCTTTGAGCTATAATTTGTAGGAACCTCAGATGTATCATCTAAATTTGTCATAGTTGTGCTTACAGGAACTCCATGTACAGGGTTAGTTACCATTGGAGCTGAAGTAGTATTCTTGCTTGGTCTTCTCAGCTCAAATATTGGGTCAGAATCTCATGTTGAAAAGTTACGTGTAGATTTTGAAACATTCTTACAAGATTGGTTAAAACAGCTGGTAATTAAATCAAGGTCAAATAACCAATCAGGACTAGAACCTTTCATACTAGGAGGTGCTCATTAAAGGTCATATTGGCTGACTCTTCAATTACTCTAGTTCTAAGATTGTATACTCTATAAGCCTTAGCTTTGAAAGAGTATCCAATAAAGTGTATCATATGATTTCTCATCAAATTTGGCTACTTGATCTTTGCTATTCAAGATGGTACAAGGACATCCAAATGATCTAAGAAAACCAATAAAATTTCTCCTTTTGTGCCACAACTCATAAGGAGTCTTAAAATGATAATAGCGTGGTGACAAGATTTTCAAATAGTAATAGGTCAAGTGGTGTTGGGCCTTATCCCGACACAAAATATTTGATTGTATAAGAATGAGTGGAGGATCAAAGTGCTAGTGTTGAATTTATTAGTACGTATGACATGTTAGCGGATCCACTTACTAAGGGTCTACCACCCAAAGTATTCACTAATCATGTATATAATATGGGCTTGAGGCAAGATCTTATATGAATATCATCTTGACACTTTTACTATATTACTTACATAGTTCACTCATATGTAAAGTTTGTCTATACTTATGAATATATATATATATATATATATATATATGTATGTATGTGTGTGTGTGTGTGTCTACACTGTTATGTTTACTATAGACAAACATATGTTTTGTTACCTAACCTATAATTTGCGATGATGTCAATGTCATAATGGATGGGGTCTTGTATTGATAATGGTGCAAATGATTGTATCTATCTGTTTTGATATTATGAAGGTTTAATAAACATGATCAACTTTGATCACTTGGCCAATCAATGTTAGATTATATTAACTATCACACATAAATGTTTACTAAAATGGTATAACGGCCAAGTGGGAGAATGTTAGAAATAATTATTTGGCGTTTTGACTATTTAACATTTGTTTGGGTTATGTGTGTATGGTCCTAATACTTAGGGTTTCTAATTTGATAGAAGTTAATATCCAAAGGGGCTAATATGTAACTTTGGTGGTTAAAATGATTTAGGAGTCTGTTTGCCAATTAATTAATTAATTTTCTTCTTCCATGTTCTCTCTACGTATCATCATTAGGGAATAAGAAGAAACCATAACACCATACAAATTAAATCTGTCAATTGAAGGCAATCAAGACTCTCAATCGGATTAATCATGACTTCTCATCATCTTATACTCAAAAGACGGAATTATCTCCTTTAAGTAAGTTTTATTAAATTTACTTTATTGATTAATTTGCAACTTGTATAAATGATATCATATATAGAAATCAATTTTACAGCAAACCCCAATATCATAGACCAAAAAATCCCAATACAACAAAGATAACTGTCTTTGATGAGGCAACTCCTAACATCATAGACCAAAAACTCCCAACACAACAAAGCAACCTTCTCCCTCCACACACACACACACACTACTTAAAAGCGCACATAATGGGACGAAAACACAAAAGAAACAAACATTTCGTGTCCAATATAATACACACAATTACACACTGTTTCTTACATTTGCAAATTAATATATAGATAAAGCTAATATTATCTAGTTTAAAAACTTATTATGAATTTTATTGTTTGTTTAATAAAGGGTTCTATTACCCTTGGTTAATGACACACTATTGATATCTATACTAATGTTATTGTTTATAAAACAAAGGGTTTGGTCACCTTAGTTTATGTGGTGTATAAAATACCAAGTTAATGACTAGCTAATGTAACACCTGAACTTCAAAAGGATAAAAATTCAGTATTATAGATATATCAAAAACCAAATCATGATATTAACGTAGACGGCTCAAAGTCATAAATCCAACTAACCAAAATGATTTGAAAGAAACCTAATCAAAACGTTCATTACATCACTAAAGCAATAGAAAAGTCTTGATTTTTATTTTACTTTTCATTCATTTCTAAGATTATTTTGATTACCTATACATATATAAGAATACTATTTGGAAACGTGGATCAGTTTTAACGTTTAAAACCGTTGTGAGTTAACCTTGTTAACTGCTTTAATTAAATAAAATACTTTTACTAAATGAAAACAATTTCCATGTTAAATAATAAAATCATATTTTATTAAGTTTAGAGTTTTAATTTGATTAAAACTCTACTTTGTTAATTCTAAATTAATAAACTTTTTCCAATTAGGATCACAACTTAAATGCGTATAAATAAGTAAAGCACAATCATATTGTGTTTTAGTATTATACGTTGACGAACATTTCACTGCATTGTATCACATGGGTACAATTAAATCCTCACTAGTAGGTCAGATAATGGTGTTCTAAACCAAAACACCACACGACTTGATTTCCTAATGGTAGCGGTGATTAGCAGAGGTGACGATTGGCGGTGACGGGGAACGCCAGTTTCGGGGTTAGTAGCTATCGGCACAACACAAGGAGAAGATGGAGAAAGGCCAGCACGTTTCTTTTGCTATGGAATAATAATTGTCTCTAGGGTTTAACCTTAAGCATGTATTTATAATATCATTTAATTACTCTAGTCCTTAACTTATGGCCCCAAATTCCCCTTTGAATAATAAACTCTTTTAAATTCCATTTTATTATTATTCCACAAATAATACACCTATTAATAATAATTAACAACTATTTATTAAATAATTATTTCTGCACAAACATGATGTAGGACCTGAGAAGGGGTCAATGCAACAGTTTCACAAAGTGGAGAGACTTAGAATACATAGCAGATCAAATAGGGAATCGACTTAGATGAAACAAAGAAGACAAGTAAAAGAAAAATAATAAGAACAAATAATATGTTTAGAAGTTTGGTTGCATCAGCCTCTAAGTGTACTCCTTACAAACTCCCCTAGGCTGATGCTAGCAAAACTGAAGAGACCTTTGATTCTTAATCTTCATCTGTTGGTAGTCCTTATCAGAATCAAGACCATTCCCTTCATCATCAATTGGCCAGGATTTCTCAGACTCTCAAAGTATCTTCTCATGTCATAAAGATCATGCACAAGGAGATCAAATAAGTTTTGCTAGAAATACATGTCTTGACCTCCTTGATATCTAGTGACATACCATCTGTCTAGGTTAGTAGCAAATACTCAAGACAAGATGGGTATCTCTGTAGCAAGATGCTCTACTATGATTGGACATTCCTCGTCTTGAGCATCCTCTGTATATTTTGAGCCATCTTGAGGTGTAGAGGTGGATGTCTTGGACTTCTTCTTTTTCTTCATGTTCCTTCTTCTAGCCATCCTTTTCCTCATTAGGTACTTTAAGTAAGAAGGTTAGCTTACAGTACCAAATTGTTCTTATTTGTCCTTCTCAGTTGGGTCCTTTTCCCTTATAGGTTTAGAAGGAGAAGGATCATGACCCTTCTATGGATCAGAAGATAAGCTCGATATGGTACATTTGAGGTTCAACCTTGACTTCAACTTCAGGTGCAGCCTGATTTGTTAGAGAATGCAAGTCAACCACCTCACTCCTTTTGATCTTCTGCTTAATCACTCTAATGTGCTTACTATAGTGGATAGAGACATTGGACCAAGACTCCTTTCAGAGAATCCATACAGCTTCAAGAAGCTCACCATCTTTTGTCTATCAGCATACGTGTTTAGATTTTCCCTGATGGTGGCTCTTGACTTTGTGACCTCTTCCTTCATCTCCCTCTTAACAACTTTGTGCTCTTTTAGCACTTGTTTCTTAAGCTACTTGAGGTATTCAAACTTAATGTATTCATATGATAAGGGAAGAAGTTTGTTACCTGATAGAAACTGTGGCACTCAGGTTGGTTATCATGTTTTGTCTTTCTTGTTCCTTACCTGCCTGAGATTGTTGCTTAGAAGCCACAACCTCTGCCTTAAGGTTTTTTTGAACTAGGGAGAGAGTAGGATATTTGTAGGGTCTTTTCCTTCTCCTTTGTTCCTTGATCTTGAGGAGCAATTTTGTATCCTCGACCTTCTTTCTCTCCTTTGACACTTCCATGTCAGCTAGTTCATTTAATCCATCCAAGGAGAGAGATAAGTGCATCAACATTTGCATGATCAATTTTGATACTCAACACAAGTATTTTTCTATCAAACTCACTAAAAACACAAGAAGCAGAGATCTTCTAAGAGTTGATAATAATATACAAAGTACACAATGAAACACAAGAGAATAATTTTCAAGATACTTGTATATATTATTTCTCAACTTGAAGTTTATAAGACTCTTACAAGCTTACTACAAGAGTTACAATGAGAAACTATATTCACTAATATCTACAGCCAGATATACTTTGATACTAGCTGGAATCCTCAAACTAAAGCAAATACTACAAAGCTATAGTTTAAGGTACCTCAGATAATGTCTTATCTAGGATATGGTAGTTATGACATGTCCATGACTTACCTTTTGTCACCGACTAAAGTTGGTAACATATACTAACATATAAAGGTGAACAGTGGAATAAAGTATGGTCACTACATGGCCTTTTGGGAAAACACCATGTAGTATTAGAGGTCTGCAGCGGAGTATTAGAGACCATACTTATGTCCATTGGTTCATTAGTAGCATCTTTCGAAGGTTAATTGGCTTCGAAAGAACAAGTTCTTCCAAAGCCACTTATACTTCGGAAGTAGTTACTTCTTTCGAGGCTTCTTTTGGACTTCATACTTCGAAAGTTATAGTGTTCATTTCTTCCAAATGTTGAACTCTTCAAAAGAGTAAAGACTTTGTCTTCGAAAGCTGAGGCCTATCTTCGGAAGTTCCTTTGAGCTTTGCTTCGGAAGTTCAGCACGTACCTTCGGAAGTGCTAAACTTCTTATCGGAAGAGCTTTATTAGTTGTACAAAAACCTTCTAAGTGTTTGGTTTTGGTTGCACCAGCCTTTTTGATCCAGCAAACTCCCCCTAGGCTGATGCTACGAAAACCTTACTTGTTCCTGCTTCTCAAAAACTTTCAGCACAAGGGAAAGCAGATACTAATTTGTTTCTTTGTTCTTCCCGAAAGTGGTGCTGAGAAGTTTGTACAAATCATTCATGGAGAGGAGATTCATTCTGTCACTTTGAATGATATGCACCATCTATTGGGTCCCTCTGAAGAGAGTTAGTTGACAGAAGTTATACTCATACTCCCATCCAACTATTGGTTCCAATTCAAGACTTCCACCATATGTAGAAAGGCCTTGCCTTTGGTGGTTGACCTTTCCTTGTCTTCCTTCTCTCTCAGCTTCATCTCCTCTTCAATCTTTGATTTTGCGGTTAGCTCAACAAGATGAAGGCTGCTTAGATGATTTCTGATGTGAGTAGTTGTTTCGGAGTTGGAGGGATTGGAGAATGTCTTCTCTGCTAACTCAGCAATGTTGAATATGCTAGAGTGTAGCAGAGAGGAGGCATTCAGTCTATTTCTCTCTCCATTCTCTCTCTCCATAACAAAATTGTGAGAGGCTTCATCGAACCTCCACTAGATAATTTTCTTTCTAGGCACAAGGGGCTGACTAGGAACCTTGTCCCCTTCTTTTGTATCTAGAAGAGTCACCTTCTCTTCATCGTTTAAGGATTTAGAGTTGAGACCAAGAAGTCTAGCTGCATGGTCCAGTGTTCTTCTAGGGAGATCAAGGAATTGCTCTCTTGTGAGAGAACTTGAGGAGTTGTCAATGTAGGTCAAGTTGATAGACTCCTCCTCACAGGAGATATTACTCAAGGATGTGTAGGTAATAAGCTTCCTTTTGATATCCTTAAATTCTTCTAAGGAATGAGGTTTGGATGAATGAGAGGATAACTTGGGAGTTGTTTGGTTGATGAGAATTAGGTTCTTGGCAGGGTTTTGGGTTTAAGAATGGGTAGTTTGGTGGTTGTTTGGATTGAGTGGGTGAGGAAGAGGGTAAGGTTGATGTTGTGGGTTCAGGGGTGAAAGGCTCAGAGGTCGGTTAAGTTTTGATAGGGAAAGGGAAAGGGATAGGTTCAGAGATTGGGTGTTGAGGTTATGGTAATAAGGTAGGTGTGAGAGTCATCCCCTGTACTCTTTTGTACATCTCTTTCCTTCTTCCTGAGCGTATGTCAGCTTTGATCTCACTAACAATACGTTGCGGGTCGTCAAGGACATGGGTCCAACTTTCCTTCCTAAGAAGCCATGGGCCCTCATATAGTCCTTCATCCAGGCTTTGTCTCCAGACTTCTTCAAGGCTGAAAGTTCAACATCTTCCTCCTTCTTCTTTCTCTCCTTCATCTTCTCCCTGAAAGCCTTCTTTCTTTCCTTCTCCATATGATCTTGTTCTTTATTCACCAGTCACATGATCATATCATTGTTATGTGGAGCAAGTTCCTCATGAGAGAATCCTTTTGAGTGCAGAAAGGGTATTCTTTCACTCCTTAGCCTTTGATCGGCTTCCTCCTTCTTCTTCAAGTTTTCTTCTTCCAAGGCCAACCTTGCAACCTCTTCTTGTTCTTTTAGCTGCCTGGTTGCATTTTCCAACTCAATCAGCTCCTCAAATGGTAAGAGGGCACTTCTTCACATCCAACTCCCATATTAACTAGTCTGTCAATAATCTCCACTCTTTTCTTATTATTGACTGCTTTCTAGTTGGCTATAGTTGCTTTACTACTTGCAGCCAGTAGTTTCCCAGAAGGTAATCTCCCTTTTCTTTTTAATTTCTCCAACCTTTCTTCCTCAAGTAGTTCTTCCGCAGTTAGCTTCTTTTTTCCTTTGACATCTTCAGATGCTTTAGACCTTGGAGGTTCTTGTTTAGGGGATTCAAGCTGTAGAGTGTGTGCTGGAGCTTGAGGTGATGATGGTAATTGAGATATGGGTAACTTGAGAAAGTCCTCACTGTTCACCTCAGATGCTAGTTCCAGGAATGCATGTGTTACGATTAGATCATCGGACAAAGAGAAGAGTCCTTCCACAGCTTCCTTCTCTGCTTCGGAAGATTAAAGTTGTTCTTCTTTCGCAGCTTTGACTTCTGCTTCGGAAGTCTGTGGTACTACACTCTCTGTCCTAACTATCTTGGTTATTGGGCCATCAGTTTCCATTTCCCCTTCGAATATAATCTTAGGTTCCATGTAGACCTTAGGTTGACCAACTTCCTCAAAAGTGTTAGAGGGTGTATTCAATCTCTAAAGGTCTTTAGCTCCAATGTAAGCCATAAAGATATCCGAACTTGGTTGCCACATAGAAGATCCCATGAGAAATAAGGTTAGAAACCTTTTAGATCTTTTAGCATCCTAGGTTTCACTTGGTGGGTGACTAGATGAGGCTCAGGGAAGATATCTGATTATTGGAAGAGATATCTTGAAGAGAGCTTCAAGATAACAGAGCTTTTGGACACCATGGGAGTTTTTCGTTGAACATTCTCCCTTTTTTGGTAGCATCATCTTGAGAGCTAGATGAGCTAGTGGAAGAAGTTAGGGAGACTTGAATTGGTACATGCATAACAGACCTCTCAATCTGTTTCTCAGCTAGTTGAGCCCTAAGATTTTCAATCTCAAGATGTCGAGTGGCGGACCTACTTTCTAAAATCTTAACCCTGAATTCAAGGTTTGAGACTTTAGTGAGTAGGTCTTGAATGGTGAGTTTCAGACTTCCCTCATCCTCATGAGAAGAATCACGGGGAGATGAGGTAACATACCTTATATGTTCATCCTCACCACCAGAAGAGGTTTCTTGGCGCCCTAGTTTCGTATGCATAGTGATGCCTCTTTCAGAGTCATCAAAATGCTTGGTTGTCATAGATTTAGTCTGATAAAAGTTACCACTGTCATGAGGGCCCATTGAGGCACCTGCAGTAGTGGCAGCTAAATCTACATGAGTCCCCTTCACTCAAGTGGGACTCACCTCAGTTTCGATATGCTGATGGGGGCTAGAGATCAGAGGTCTTCTTGGGCTCAGTTGATCCTTTAATGGGTGTTGAGGATCAACTTCATTGCCGTTAAGAGACATGAACTATTCATTAGCTCAGGTTAAAAGTTAGTGAAGGATATGGAATTTATTCCTAATGACCTGGGACTTTGATCAATGTCTAATGGCATTGAGCCTTTGGTGGGGCTATCCCTTTTTGGTTGCGCAAGAGAGTATAGAGACTCATCCTGAGGGCTTTTGGTTTGGGCTTCGGGCTCATGGGATTGAGACTGAGGAGTCTTAATGCCCATATTAAGGTCAAGAGTGAAGGAGGTGGGACCTCAGGCTGAGTGGGAGCCCATGTTTCCACTCTAGCCTTTTGGGTAGAGCAGGGAGAACTTGTTGAATCAGAGGAGATTGAACAAGAGATCGTTTGGGAAATCTATGGTAAGTAACATGGATAGGAGGAGAAGATCAATTTGGCAATGTGAGGGTGGTTGCTGTGTGGGTTCATCACCTATGGGGTTACTTGGGATGTCACTAGGAGCCATTGGCTCAATTATACCTAGAAGAAGTGCAGTATATCTTCCAGGGAAATTTGTGGACACTCTCTACAAAACTTTGAAGATGGTCAGCCTCATGTGAGGGATAGTCAAAGTAGTTGCACATACAAGCTAACTTTGGTCCAGCTTACAATTGATGATGTGCTGAAGGAACCTGGGATACATGAAGAATGTGTCCCTCTGGAGTTTCCCCATTAGATTTGTCAGCACAAACTTTGAGTAGTTAAAGTGGAGGCTTTTCACCATTCCATGAACTAGACACCGTAGCTCGTATGGGATTTGATCCCATCCCCCAGACTTGTTTGATAGGCAATGAAGGACAACATGCAGCAGGAACTTCCAGTTGTAAGAGAAGTTGAACTTGTAGACTGTAGACATGCTAACATTGCCACCATAACCTATCAGGGTATATGTATCATCAAGGTCGGTCTTGGAAATTTAGTAGGAGTGCCTTCATCATGAAGCTCCAGATGGTCCCTGATTATTTGTTCAGAGATTACCAACTCCTAGCCAAAAATGCTCGACCTTATAACCATAACTTGATTTAGGCTTTCTATACAACCGTTTGCCCAAACTCCTCCATTTGGTTAAGATAAACAGTGGCTTTTACGGTCAAGGTAGTATAGTAGGTAGATTGGGTAAGAAATGAGATGATTTTAGAGAAGTCAGCATCCCTGGATGAATCCAGAAGTGCAACTTGATTATGTTGAGGGTTTAGTGCCATTGTGAAAAAGAACAGAGGAAAACAAGTTTGAAAATGAAGAAGGTTGAAGTGGGAAGTGCTTTGGGTAGTAAAAGTGGTAAAAAGATTGATTGATGAGTTGGGATTATTTAAATGGTTGAAATGGCGGTGTTGGGTGGATAAGGTGAAAAGATGGTTTGGGGTAAGATGTGATAGTGGCGGCAAGGTGAAAAACCATTCAAAAGATTCTGACATCATTGATAAATCTTGCTTTTTACTCTGTGGGGCCCAATGGTTTCTGTTACAGAGAGAAATCTTCTTCCGAAGGTAAAAGTATTTCCAAAGGGTTTTCTCTTCCGAAGCCAAACTTATTTCCGAAGGTAAATGAATTTACTTCCGTGAATAGGAGTGTCTTTCGAAAGAAGAAGTTTACAAGCTTCGGAAGCATTGCAGATAAGCTTCTGAGATGAAAAACTCTTTGGAAGATAAAACTTCAATTGAGAGAATTTCCTTCGGATGATAATGAGGAGTTCTTTCGAGGGTAGTTTTCTCTTCGGAAATACTCAGACTTAGTCAAATATGAAGAGAAACTTTGGGTAATAGGGCTTAGATTGTAATTGACAAAAATACAAGACATACGTTAAAAAGGTTTTCAAATGAGACTATTAGTCAATGTTTATCATCCCAATAGCCATAATGAGATACTTAAATCTTTGTTCATCAAAGGCTTTGGTGTACAAATCAGCATATTGTTCATTTGAGTCAACTTTGACCAATTTAGTCAAGTTTTACTCATTAATACCTATAATGAAATGGTACATGATATCAATGTGTTTTGTCTTGGAGTGCTCCATAGGATTTTCAGTGATGGAGATAGCACTGTTGTTGCAATGTGGATAGGAGTGCTCATGAAGTTGAATCCATAGTCTAGCATCTGGTATTGAATCCATAACAACTAAGCACAACAACTTGCAGCAACAATGTATTCAGCTTCAGTAGTAGACGTAAAGACACAGGATTGTTTTTTGCATTACCATGAGAAGATCCTTCCACCAAGAAATTGTCATCCTCCTGATGTGAATTTCTGTTGATGTTGCAGCCACCATAGTCACCATCTAAGTAGACATAGAGATTGAACTTGGAGTTTCTAGGATACCAGGACCAAGCTTTGGTGATCCTTTGAGGTATCTAAGAATTCTCTTGGCAACAACTAGGTGAGACACTTTGGAGCAGCCTGATATCTTGTACAAATGCAAGTAGCAAACATGATATTTGGTCTACTTGTTGTGAGATACATCATAAAACTGATGATTTCCCTATTCTGATATTGATCAGTATCCCCCCCTTAGAGTCAGAACACAGGTCATGGTTTCTGGGTATGGGTGTCTTGGTTGGCTTATAATCTTTCATGTCAAATCTTTCTAAGATATCAGAGACGTACTTAGATTGATTGATAAGAACCCCACCTTCAACTGCTTCACCTGAATTCCAAGGAAAAGGTCCATTAACCCCACCTTCAACTGCTTCACCTGAATCCAAGGAAAAGGTCCATTTTTCCTATAGAACTCATCTCAAACTTCTTCTTCATGATGCTCTTAAAGTCTTTACACATTTGGTCATTTAAAAAACCAAATATGATATCATCAACATAGACCTGAACTATCAAAATGTCTTTCTCAGACTTCTTGATAAAGAGAGTATTATCAATGGTTCCTCTAGTTCAACCATTCTTCAGAGAAACCGAGACAGAGTCTCATACCATAGCCTAGGTGCCTGATGCAGCCCATAAGAGCTTTATCCAATTTGCACACATAGTTAGGATGTTGTGGGTCTTTAAATCCTAGAGGTTGGCATGCATAGACCTCCCTATCTATATTTCCATATAGAAATGCACACTTGACATCAAGTTGATAAACAATAAAGTTCTTAGATGCAGCATAAGCAATAAAGATTCTAACTGCCTCAAGTCTTGTAATAGGCGCAAAGATATCAGTATAATCAATTCCCTCCTCTTGGATGTATCCTTGAAAAAATAATCTAGCTTTGTTTTTGATGATCAAGCCTCTGTCATCTCTCTTGTTTCTGAAAACCCATTTGGTGCCTATAGGTACTTGACCAGATAGTAGTGGGCAAAGGTTCCAAACCTTTTGTCTCTTGAATTGAAGCAACTCTTCTTGTATTGACTCAACCCAGCTACTATCCTTTAAGGCCTCTTCTACTTTCTTGGGTTCCATCTAAGACAAGAAGCATGAGTACAGGTAGACATTCCCATGATGAGTTTGTCCCCTTGTTCTCAGCCTTTAGATACTTCTCCTATGATGTTTTTAGCTGAATGAGTGTTGTGAATCCTAAATCTAGGAATCACTTCTAGTTGCAAAAATATATCCAAGTTGGACATATTTTGCTCAGGAACATGAACACTTGGTCTAGCTGTTGTTTCAATGTCATTTAATGAGGACTAATTGAATAAAAGAGAAACATTATCAGTATCAGTTGACTAAGAAGTAGTATTAACAGTTGCATGTTCCTTCAAAAGACTACTGTCACCAACTTGGTGTTGTATGTTATTAGTTGATGAGTTATTAGACACACTTTGCTGATAACTTGTTAAAGTTCCACTAGTTCCAGAAATGGTCATGCTATTAGATCTACCAATGATGGGAGCTTGGGGTTCAAAGACTCTTGGAGAACTTGGAAGAGGTCTAGGTAACTCAAATAGTTGGTCTTCATCAGAATCATTTTAGTACCTATTCTAGCTGAAACATTCTCACAAGATGGTTTAGAATAGTTTGAAAACAATTCTAAATCAAAAATATATCAGGGTCATTCCCCCTAAAACAAGGAGTGTGCTCATTAACAACAATGTTGGATGATTCCTCAAATTGTTGATTTTTGATGTTATAGACTCTATAAGCAATAAAGGTGGATGAATATCCAACAAATATAGCATCACCCGACTTCTTAACAAATTTTGCCAAGTTGTCCTTTGTATTAAGTATGGTACACCTACTGCCAAAGGACCTTAGAAAGCCAATGAATGGTGGCCTCTTGTTCCATAGCTCATAAGGGGTCTTTCCATGTGGCTTAACAAAGAGGACCCTGTTCTGCACATAGCATGCAGTGCTGACTGGCTTTGCCTAGAATGTTAGAAGCAGCTTTGAATCAGCTAACATGGTCCTAGCAGCCTCAATCAGTGTCATGTTCCTCCTCTCAGCAACACCATTTTGTTGAGGAGTTGTAGGAGCACTGTATTGTCTGGAAACCTTTTGAGTTACAGAACGAGTCAAGAACTTGATTCTTAAACTTAGTCCCTTGATTATTTTCTTATTGTCTTTACCTTGTGATCACTTTGATTTTCAATTTTAAGAAAAAAGACTTTTAAGTTTCAGCAGTTTCATTTTTAGTTCTTAAAAAGAATACTCGTGTAAATCTTGTAAAATCATCAACTATCACAAGGTAATATGATTTCCTTCCAATGCTCATTATACTTGTTGGACCAAATAAATCCATGTGAAATAAGTGTAATGGGGTGGTGATAGAGTTAACCTCTTTATATTTGTGAGAGACTCTATGTTGCTTTCCTTTAAAAAAGCCACACAACTAATCTCTACTATAAAAAATCCTTTTTTGGTACGCCATGTACCAAGTTATTTTTAACCAATTTGTTCATGGTTTTAAAATTTACATGACACATACATTTATGCCCAAGGGAGACTTGTTACCATCAGCTTTGGAAAGAAAGCATGATACTTCACCCAATGGGGAAGCAATGTTCATATCGAGCTTGTACATATCCCCTTTCCTTGGAGATCTAAGAGGCACCAACTCCTGAGGAATTGTCATCCCAGGCTTGAGGATGATGCACTCATGTTCTATGAAAAGCATTTGATGCTTTTGATCACAGAATTGAGAAACACTTAGGAGATTGTATTCTAGCATTGGATACACTTCCTTTGCCTGAAATGTATCCTCCAGTCTCACCTCCAAATTGAACAGGACCTTCGTCAAAATGTTAAAATTGTTGAAGTAGTGATTTGTTCCATGTCATGTGCCTAGAGCATCCACTATCCACTATCCAGACGTTGTTGTTCTTGTCTTGTGAATGTCCCTGCACATAAGGTGAAAAAGTTAGTTTTGATTGGAAGCCCAAGCCTTGTCAGTCTTGGGTTTTTCCATGATGATGACATAATTGAACCAAAATGAATGGTAGAGGGTTCAATTGATATCTTTGAAGAGGAAGGTGTAGCTGCAGCATCTTGTCTGATCTTTCATTCCATCCCATAGTTGGTCAGTTTAGATGAGCTTGTTGAAGCTTTAGTAGCATGACCTTCTTTCGAAGCTTCTTTGTTTTCGGAAGAAGAGCTCACAACCCTCACTTCCAAATCAGTCTTCTTCGTGGAAGGTTTTGAGGAAGATCTTTTGTTCTTTTGAGCCTTCCTTGGCTTAACTTTCAAAGCCACTTTCCTTCGGAAGAATGAGTTTCTTCCGAAAAAACTTAGCTTTGGAAACCAGCTTTCCTTTTCTCATCACTTGAGCCATGTGATAAGTCCAAATGTGAATCCTTCCTTGTTGCTTCCTTTTTAACATTATTTGCATAATGTGTGCTTGTTGGATTGTAGTAAATCTTTAGCCAAGTGGTTTTGTAGACCACACATTATGCATGTAATGTTAATCTTTGAGGATTTTGATGGCTGAGGCTTCTTCATCTTCTTATCTTCCTCTGTAGTCTACCCCTTTGACTTTTGTTCTTTGGTAGGATAGAAGTGCATGTACTTAACTCCTTCCTGAATCAGAAGTGCCTACCACCTGGAATCCAACTGAAATGAAAACACCCTTTTGCTTTGGGTCAATCTTCAGCTTAGATTCAGCTACATTCTTGGTAGATCTTCTGGCCGCCTTTGCCTGGTTTCTTCTAGCTTTGGTTGATAAGGTTGATCATCACAAGTGGAAATGGGTTGATTTACTTATTCCTTCCTGTGGTGGTCTCCACTATTGCATCATTCTTCAACTCAGGTAAAGATGGGTTGGCAGATGGGACTCTTGCTCTTCAGTATCACACCTTGGTTGTCTTATAGACTTAAAAGTGTGGTGGAGCATTCTCATTGGTCCCTAACCCTCCCTTGTTTAATAACAAATTGTGGAGTGGGAGGATGATGCAATAATGGCTTGGAAGTTTTGCTCAAATTAGCATGCTTCCTAGCTTGAGCCTCAGCTATTACTAGCTTGGCTTGAGCCTTAGTTAACTGGATATTAAATCCTTGATTTGAATCCTGTAATTAGTGTGCTCATTTTAAGAGGAAACTATTTTCTCTAACTCCTCAATTTTATGTTCATAGTCAGATTCAACTTTTAAAATCAGCTTTTAAGATGTTTAAGGACTCAACATTAGATTTGATTTCCATGTTATAGTCCTGGTACATTTTAACCTTAGCAATACATACTGGAGTACATAGATGATCATATACCTTAGAGTTGTCTGTTCTAGCCATGAGTGCCTTTGCAGGGTTGACATCTTGGACCATAAAGCTCCAATCAACTTCTTGTGCAACAGCAGTAGTTTCAATTGATTTTCCAGCAACTTTTGGTGTGGAAGGATTTGAGGAGGCATGAGTTGATCCCGGGTTTGATTTGGTATCTTTGCATTCCTTAGCAAAATGACCCAGCTGGTTACAGTTGTAACACTTGGCTTTTGCTTTTTCAAACCCAAACTTGTTGCTTGTTGGGTTCTGAGGAAACTGCCTTCCTGTTCTTTTAAAGAACTTCTTTGCCCTATAGGTTAGTAGAGCCATTTGTTGGATTATGTCCATGTATTCCACCTCATCCGAGCAAAAACACTCTAGATCTTCAAAGTAGAACTAAAAATCATTAGAGCGTCCTGTTGGATTCTATGTGCCCAAGACACATAGAACATTGATGTGGTTAGTATGTCATGATCCAAGTCGGGTTATACCCAATAACAAGCTTTGCAATCACCGACAATTATTCAATTAATGATATGATCATGCAATTAAATAATAACACCAAATTTAGAAAATGGGTTTTCTAAATAAGTTGCATATGAGATTGAACAATTTATATGGATATTTTGTTTATAGATATTGTTTGTAATGTTATTTAAATTATTTGAATAACATCAAATAATTAGTGAGTGTATAAGTGTTATTCTAATAAAAGGGTTTATTGAATGAACATCTTTTAAAAGGAAATGACTTGTTTAATGTGTTAACATTTCATTTTAACCTTTTGGGGGGGAAATCAAAATAACAAAAGGGGTTCGGCCGCCCTTGGGGCTTGCTTTCTCTTGGTTTTGTTGATATCCTTGAATGCTATACACTTTACCTCCCAACTCACTCAATGTTAGGACCTGGTATTTGAACAAAATACCTGGAGATTAGCGTGTAAACCAGATCAAATAGTGCGGAATCCTATTTGATTGGCGATCCAATCAGTGAGAACACACGAAGAATCAATAAAGAATTGAATCTAACGTTAGAAATCGATTGGGAATCGATCTAATGTGTTCTATGAACTTGGAGAACGAATTGAGAGGCTTCTGGACGGCTAGGGTACGTCTAGAGTCAAAATAGAATTCAAAAGCTTTTATTTTTCACGAATTAGGTTGTATTTATAATCGTGCGACTGAATCATTAGTATGGTTCAGTCGTGCGATTGAACCATGCGGTTGTTTCATCCGCATGACTGAGTGTTCAGTCGTGCGACTGAGCCATTCGTATGAAGTTATTCATGCTTATGGTCCATTCGCATGGGCCATTTGCATGAGAACTTCATTATGTTAAGTTTGAATGTATTAATTAATAAACATTATGTGCAACCATTCAAACAATCGCTAACCTAATTAACCAATTTAATATCAACTCATTAATGAAATATTAGTCATTACAAATCACAAACAAACAATATCATTTCATTAATCATATCAAATTATACCAGAATCAGATAAACAAGATCTATTACATTTCATATCATGATCTAGGGACATATGTAACAATAAACTCCCCGTTGGACCTAGATCTCTCTAATCTCTTGTTTTCTGCATAACCTCCTTGTATTTCTTGTACTTCTCCTCTTTTGTGACTCCCGTTTGAATCTCAAACGCAAAGCAGAGTCGTATAACGTTCTGGAACTGGAGGGCTTGTACAATATCTTGCGTATCATAGAACAGTGGCCACTTGTATAGCGTATAGACATCACTTTCCGACAATTTTGTAAGCCACATCGGGTCGAATACCCTGATAGTATCCTTTTTCCCCTTTTGTTTAGGACTATGACCGCTTCAGCTGTCCTCCAATCGTAGTAACACCACTTAAAATGTGGAGTGAAATCCTGTGGCATTTCCTGAGTAGGATTCTTGACATTATGCGCGGAGGATTCCACTTCAACACTATCTTAGGCTTGCTAGTAATGGCATCAACCTCAGACCTTCTGATATACCTAGTAGGCTGTTGGGGTCTGAAGTTAACCCATCTAGTGTGGTACTCCTTCTTTAGGGCAGCCTCAAACCAGCCTGACATCTTCCTTGGGTCAGCATACAAAAGCTTTAGTTTGGCCAGTTGGTTGAGCTCAAAACCTGGTAGAGTCTTCAGATCATGTGGGAATCTGAAGTACTCTATGCCCTGTTCTCTCTTAACTGCATACGCAGTGAGATCTTCAAAGTACGCCCATGCTATGATCCTTCCTGACACTTTGTGATGTTTCTTGACTCTATAGAGTTTGGTGTAGGAATCCTTCTTTGGTGTAGTACGTTGGGCTCTAATTTCTTCAAAACATGCAACCCACTCAGCCTTTCGAATGTCGACATCATCATTTGAGGCTTGGGCTGTGTCTTCTGCTTTCTCTGTTTCTTGCTCCATATAGTTCAACACCTCAATAGTATCGCTGACAAGGGATTCACCCAGATTGGGGACCACATTGCCCTCATTGTCAGCGTACTGAGGGTACTCCTCGGCAGTGACATCTTCGATCTCTACATCATCAACATCGTTGAGCTCTTCGTCACTAGTCGAATCACATGTCGGAGCATCTTTTACTATCTCATCTGGATTTAGCTCGAAAAACTTTGCGAGTTGCTCATTTGATAGATCATGAATTATTTCCCCTTCTTCAGGGGTATAATTCACTGACCTCCTGACAATCCCTTGTAGATCAAGAATCATTATTAGCTGAGACTTAACCTGCTGAAGGGGAGCAATATCAAACTCATCTCTTTGGTAATTTTGATCTGTTTGATTTAAACATTCCAACATAAATCATTAGTAATTACTCAAACAGAAATGCATTAAAATAATATAAACATTAAATACATTGTGTTCAATTACAGGCTTCAAATACAAAAGAAGATAAATACATAAACATCTAGTGTTTACTTTTATCTTGAATCATTGTTTCATCACTTGGAGGAGCAGAGGTAGAAGCAGATTGATCTTGTCTGTTCTTTGTCCTTTTCTCTTGACCTGTAGCAGGGGCCGATGCAGGTGCATCCCCTCCTTTTGCTTCTTCATCATCGTCATTCTCCCTGTCCTATCTCTTTCTGTATCTTCATACTCCTCAGTATCACTCTCATCATCCTCATCATTATCTTCATCATCATCATCTCTGTCTCCTTCCCTGATCTTCAATGACTCCTCTTTAGATCCTTTCAGTTTTAACAGGATAATCTTCCTTGCCTTCTCCAGCTCCTCTATTTTCTTGCTTGATGTGACACTTTGAGCTTGGAGTTGGTCCATCTTGGTGCTCTGAGCAGCCAACTGCTGGGCCTGCTCCTCTATAACTCGAGCCTGCTCTGCAATTTGGTGAGATTGTGCAGCAGTCAGGTCAGTAAGCTGGCGGATCTGAGCTGCCTTTTCCTCATCAGCAGCCAGTAAACGCATCACGATTCTATTAAGTGCTGACAACTATTCCTCTACCCCGATCGGAGGTAGAGGAGATCTATAAGTATGTGAGGGATGGGCTGAGGGTATTGATTGGTGTGACGTGGTGGTGGAGGTGGCTGTAGTGAAGATAGGTCCGTATAATGGTGGAGGTGATGTGGGAGTAAAGGATATGGTGGTGGAGGGAATCTGTACTGTGGTGGGAGGTATGGTGGTGGCTGTGGTAGATGTGGTGGATGTGGTGGCTGTGGTGGATGTGGTGGATGTGGTGGCTGTGGTGGATGTGGTGGCTGTGGTGGATGTGGTGGATGTGGTGGCTGTGGTGGATGTGGTGGATGTGGTGGTGAGGAAGGTCACCCGACGCTTCTTCTTCTTCTGGCCATGGAGTTTAGCCATTCTCTTCCTCCTTGTTCCAGTTGAGGTTGAAGCTCCCCCTACAACCTTGCCTGTGGACCCCGGAGCATAGCTTGGGTCAGTATCAGTATCTCCGGAGTCTCTCGGGTGTTTACCAACCACCCTTAACCCATGTTCTGTGGGAACAACTTTCCTTCCCATAGTTCGCGTAAGGGGCTCCTCATCCGATTCATCCTCCTCCGCCGTGCCAAGAACAAAATCCTGATGAAATCCTGCTGACTCGGTTACTTCTCCAGCTGTGGCGGACACTGGAGGTACAGAATCAGACACAGTGCCTCTGAGTGGAATAGGCATATCGTCTCCAGCATCCCCACTGTCATCATCACCTGAGTCATGAGTGGGTAGAGCTATCTGTTCCACATCAGAGTCACTCTCATCGTGACGCCACTTTCTCTTAGCTGGCACCACGTACTCATCCCGGGCAAGATGACCAAACAACCTCCTGACAGGAGGCTTCACTTGCTTTCCCCTGTACACTTTCATCCTTCCCAGGGTAGTGTCATCCATTACCTCCAAGACTACCGCATCCTTTTTTTCCTTCGGCAGAGAGGGAAGCTTCTGATCTATGATCATCTGCATAAACCTCGGGTACATACAGAAGGCTTCCTTCCCTTTCCCCTTGATGTTCTCCACCAGATAGGTGAAGATCATCTTGGAGAAGCTGAACGGATGGTTCAGCACCAACGCAACGTACGCGTTCTGCATCTGGTCAGACAGCTCATCAAAACCACCTTTTCTGGAAGCCATGCACTTGAGCAGCACGTGCGCAAGATATTTAACCTGGGGACAGAGGTTACTCTTGTTGAGTACCCCAGAATTGATGTCCCCAGAGTATTTGGCTCTGAGAAAGCATCCTCTGACATTAGGGGGTGTAATCGAGTCGGACAATCAGCGTCATCCCCCAATTGTAGTACGATCCTTAGATCCTCCTCTGAAATGGTAATAGCCTCTCCAAATATGGTACTTCTGATGCAATGAGGCTCAGACGATCTATCAACTGTAGCACCTTCCCAGAAGGCTTGTTGAATGGATCGATACGGAGTGCAAGGAGTAGATATGGCATGTGCAATCCTCGATCTCAGTAGAAATGAGATTATGCCAGAGAAATCAGCAGCGTTTCTGGATGTTAATTCCAGATGAGCACATATATTGTGCTTTGTGCTCATAATCCATCTACTCGCCATCTGTAGAGTCGATGTCGATGGTCAGTAATCAAGAAACGGGGGGTTTAACGATCGATTGAAATTTTTGCAGAGTTGGGTTAATTCGTGCGATTCGGGGTGATTTTGAAGGTGGTGAGTCTCTGCGACCGACTCCCCTTCTATTTATATTAACCCTAGATTCAATCGTGTGACTGAGCTCATAAGCACCTTTCAGTCGTGCGAGTGGGACTCAGTCGTGCGAGTGGGACTCAGTCGTGCGATTGGTTGAATCGTCCTCTTCAGTCGTCCGACTGAATATCAGTCGTGCGATTGACTCACTCATTCGCCCTTACTCATCCGACTGGGCCAATCGTATGGGCCATTCGGTTGAATAGTCCATATTCATTGTCCATTCATACGAATAGCTTCCATTCGTATGATTGGTCCATATGGATGGTCCATTCGTGCGAATAGGTCATATTTATTAACTTTTCTGCCAATTTGAATATTTACCTTTTAAAATCCCTTTAATTACAGAAATTTACGTTATGAGCAGTTGATCATCTTAGACATGATCGTTTTGACTTGAAAACCCTTTTATCACCTCAGATGTGATTGATTTAACTTTTAATACATATGTGGTCATCTCAGACATGACCCTGCTAGTGAGTTGATCCCTTACTGATTCTCCTGATGTAATCCGACAAACAAACAGACTAAAACAACTGACTAAATTAGAAGATTAACTAAAAAATAAAATTTGTTTTTGCTTTTTGTGAGAGATAAGTCCTCAGATGGAAATCTACTGGATTTGGTTCCGGAATGGACAACTTTAACTTAGATTGACCATACCTGGACCAATTCCATTATTGGAATCATACAGGCAGTTCAGATCAGTTTGGACTTGTTATCAAAATCTTTTGATGCTCAATTCTTGGTGTTCATCAAGAGTCATTTGCAACTTTAGGAAATCATACTGAAGCTCTTAGATTACCACATTGAATCAAACTTCAAGAATTGCAGTCACAATGATTGTCAATATGTTTGTCCACTTAAATCCATACACAGACGTTTGACCCAAACTGGTGATTGTTTTAGGTTTAATTATTTCAACTAACATTGTGGATCCCACACTTATATGGTAAGAAACATTCCTCAGGAGCTTTTGAGCGGTCTACGGGTATTATACAAGGAGAGACTATTCTTAGAGCTGTCAAAGAGAAGCCAGTCCTCAGGTCAGTGCCATCGCACAGTAGAGAGGCACACAACCTATCTCCTTGTTAGAGCAGCTTAATTTTATGTTGCACCAAATGCACCAATAACATAATTCATTAGCTTGATAGCATTTTTTATTCATTTTTCCATGCTTTGCTCTATTTATGGTCATCCGCACACATTTGTGGTGTTTACATGCTCATTTCCCCTTATTGGAATATAGTTGATTGTGTTAACCAGTGATAAGATGGGAGCCCACAGTTGGTTGAACCACTTAGTTTGATCTTGAGATCACCAGTCAGGTCTAATCATCTATTGTATTGAACCTATCGACATATCAATTGTGGTCTAGCAACCTCTAGGTCTACTATCATTGTGTTACCTCAAGAGTTACCAGTTTTTCTATCATCTTCCTTTTATATTGCTTAGACAACACAGACTTATACTTTGAATTTTTGCACCTTTTCTAAATTAAAATTTCAAGGTCCCTCTTGATTTGTTCCTGTGTACTATCATATTCCAAAGGGTTTGAATCGGTATCACAGATACGATCTTCCTTATATCAGCTTCCCTCCTCCTTCCTCTTTTTTTTTAATGTAACTTACTGACTTATTCTCCCCCTAAAATACTAAAATCATAACTGGTTTAATTATTTTAGGATTTTAATAGCCAGCAAAATAACATGAGTTTAAATTAAACAGGCTAAGATAAACCAATAAAATAAAAGAAAAAAAATTACCTAACCTACATCGGACTACACATGATCAAAGGCTTTAGTGTAGAGGTCAGCGCGTTGAAAATCAGTATTAATTTTTACCACATCAATTAAGTTCTTTTCAAAACAGTCTCGTATGAAATGGTATTTAATACCGATATGTTTGGTCTTAGGATGTTGACCGGATTTTTAGTTACTGCAATTGCAGCAGAGTTATCAACACAAATAGGAGTAGAGGAGAACTTTAAACCGTAATCCCGCATTTGCTGTTGAATCCAGACGATTTGGGAACAGCAACTTGCAGCAGCAACATATTCTGCTTCACAGGTTGACAATGCAACCGATGTCTGTTTCTTACACTGCCAAGTCACTAGTCACTATACGCCGTGAGCTCAAAATCATAATCATGAGGATACCACAACCCACGTGTGGGTGTACCCTTTAGATAGCGAAAAATCCTTTTGACCCCGATCAGATGATTGACCTTAGGTTTAGCCTGATATCTAGAACATAAACATGTAGCATACATGATATCAGGTCTTGAGGCAGTGAGATACATGAGGGATCCAATCATTCCCCGGTACATCGTGCCATCTACAAGATCTCCATTTTCATCAGGTGCTATGTCGTGATTCGTAGCGAGTGGAGTCCCAGCAGCAGATGCATTCTCCATGTCAAAACGACTGAGAATGTCTCCTACATACTTGGTCTGATGTAGAAAGATCCCATTTGGTGTTTGATCCACCTGTAACCCGAGAAAGAACTTCATCTCCCCCATAGCACTCATCTCAAACTCTTTCTTCATAACTGCTTCAAACTCTTTGCATAACTCTTCGTTCTTTGAACCGAAGATTATGTCATCAACATAGATCTGTACAAGCAGTAGGTCGCCATCTTTTTCTTTAATGAACAGCGTGCAGTCAATGACTCCCCTGCGAAAGCCGTGTTTCACAAGATGAGTCGAGAGTTTCTCATACCAAGATCTTGGAGCTTGATGAAGCCCGTATAAAGCCTTGTCGAGCTTGTAGACTCTATCCGGATGATAAGGATCTTCAAATCCCTCGGGTTGACTGATATAGACTATTTCTATGATTTCCCCATGAAGGAATGCACTCTTCACATCTAATTGATAGACTTTAATCTTCATGTACGATGCATAGGCAAGGAAGATACGAATGGCTTCCATCCTTTCCATAGGTGCAAACACCTCATTGTAGTCAATTCCCTCGACTTGGCGAAAACCTTGAACTACCAATCGAGCCTTGCTCCTGATAATGACCCCTTGGTCATCTTCCTTGCATTTTAGAACCCATTTGGTGCCAATGACCTTAGCACGTTTAGGTCTATCAACCAGAGTCCATACACCTAACTTCTTGAACTGAAGAAGTTCTTCTTGCATGGCACTCACCCACGCCTCATCATTTAGTGCATCACTGACATATTTTGGCTCAAACTGTGAGACAAAACACGATAAGCACCATCATGAATATATCCCTTTTCCATAACTGAGGCGTAATCAACTGAGTATTGCTGATTTCGGGTTTGCACTCCCGATCTGACATCCCCATGACATTGTTTAGGGGATGATAGACGTTTAGTCATGATCCTGGAGTGGTAGGAACAGCTACCTCATAGCCAAGATTATGAACATTTGTTCTGCATCTGAGGTAGTTGGAGTTTGAGGCTCTGAAGTCGAAGGCGCATCACTGATAGATGCTTGTGGACTTTGAGGAACTGGAACCTGTTCCTCCTGACTGTTCGGGTTATCTTCTTCAGCTTCATCTTCGGAGGAGGAGGCATTGTCGTCGACTACTCCCCCTGACTGAGTAGATGATTTTCCCTGTGAGCTAGATGTTGGTGTATTCAAGATATCATACATCATTCGTGTAGCTAACTCATCATCGAGGGAGAGAGAGAGATGTTGAAGGACTTGAAGAATCCATCATAGTCGAAAAAGTAGGCGGGTCCTTTGCCAGTAGGTGGTGTGGTATATCGTTGAACGTCAACATTACACCACACTTCTACTAGACCCGTGAGATGTTGTAAACTCGCTTGTTCGGTATGTTGTATCCTAGAAAGATGCCTTCACTGCCTTCTCGCTGAATTACCCTCTTGTGTCTTCTTCAGAAGTGTGCACGGCGCGCCAAATGGGTCAAGATAATCCAAGTTCGGTTTGCGTCTTTGTAGTAGCTCGTAACATGTCTTTCCATGGCGCTTGACTATCAGGACTCGATTCAGTGTATAACATGCATTCGCCACTGCCTCATTCCAGAATTGGATAGGCAGTTTCGAGTCTGCCAGCATAGTCCGTGCTGTCTCTATCAAGCTTTTGTTCTTTCTCTCAGCAACACCATTCATCTGAGGTGTGTAGGCAGAAGTGAATTGATACACAATTCCCTTTTCTTGCAGTATGCCTCCATCCATTGGTTCTTGAATTCCGTTCCGTTGTCTAAGCGTACTTGTCTAACTTTCAGCTTGTAGAGAGATTCCAGTGTGGTTACCAACTCCTTGAATGATTCAAAGGTTTCTGATTTGGATTTCAGAAACATTACCCAAGTGAACCTTGAGTAGTCATCAGTGACCACAAAACAATACAAGTTGCCTGCAATGCTCTTTGTACTGACTGGACCAAGCAGATCCATGTGAAGAAGTTCAAGAGGAAGTTCTATTGAATGAACTTTCTTTTCCGTATAAGACTTCTTTGTCTGTTTGCCTTTCTTGCAAGCTACACAAAAGTCAGGAAGCTGAAAGTTCTTGACATTAACTCCTCTCACCAGATCCTTCTGAATCAAGTGATTCATCTTCCTTTGACTAATGTGTCCCATTCTCCTATGCCAGGAGATGGAATCTTTTTAGTAGCTTTAGATAGAAAACACTAAACCTCATGATCCATTGTAGAAGCTGTTGACAGATCCAAGATATAAAGATCTTTATATCTTGAAGCAGTCATCAAAACTGGTCCTCTGGGATCACGTAGTCTTTCTTTAGTACGTAACACTTCTTGTTGTCGAAGATGACTTTAAATCCTTATCACATATTTGGGAAACAGAAAGTAAGTTATTTTATAGTTGTTGAACGTAGTTCACTTTATCAAACTTAACTTTCTGATTCCCCACTTCTCCCTGGGCTGTGATATAGCCAACCTTGTTTCCAGCAAACGAAACATGCCCTCCTTTTATTTGCTTGAAGTTTGATAAAAGAGCTCTGTTTCCTGTCATGTGCCTGGATGCTCCGCTGTCTACTATCCACGTGTTAGTTTTAGCACTGTATCGAACACCCTGCACACGGAAAGTAAAGGATTAGTTTGGGTTAGGAACCCAAGCCTTTACTGGCTTGGGTTTCCCCAAGGCATCACACATTATAAATTCTACCCATTGACCCTTAGAGGATGAGGGTAGCTCAGGTTCCTTCTTCTCATTATTATCAGACACTGAGGATGTCTTCTCCTTCCATAATCCAGATTTGTGCAATGCCTGTTTGTGATAAACAGTCGACTGACTTACAGGTTGAATTTTAGGTTCATTAGTTCTTCTAGGTGGAGTCAGTGAGATCCTCTTAGAAGACCTAGGCTTTGAAACCTAAAGTTCAATCTTCTTACGGGGTGTCTGATAGAAGTGACAATAGGAAGCAATGTGTCCATTTTCACCATAGTTGTAGCACAATCTACTATTAAACTTTCTTTGTGGAGAAGTGTGTGACACTCTAGTAACATTACTCACTCTAGGTTTTGACTCTAGTTCTTTGGTTGTTTTTCTGGTTTAACAAAGTTAACTGTTTTCACCTGTGTAACCTCCTTTTCTTTTTGGTTAATAGATTGACTTGAAGTATGTGAAAGATTAACCTTAGAAGTCCTTTTAGGTTCTGATTTGACTCTGTTTGATCCTGACTTTAAGTTAACCTTTTCAAATTCCTTTGCCAGATTAACACTAGACAATTATCCTTTGTCTTTGAAGTGGCCTCCTTTTGTTTGTTTCCAGAGTCCATAGATGAACATAAGAATCTGGATCACTAACAAGAGGAGTAGACACCACATGATCCTTGATGGGATTACTATTTATGGTCTAGTCTTAGCGTTCATCAACGTCTCAGGTGGTGGTGGAACACTTTATAACCAATCCCTCCCCGTTGTTCCTTTCTCTCACTAAGTGTTGGACTATGTGTGAAGAACTAGTCCAACTGTGCAGTTTTGTTTTAATGAATTTACTTCTACTTCTAGAACTGCCTTTTCCTTCTTAGTGTCTTCTAGGGAGTTAGATAAACATAATGTCATTAGCTTGGTTAAAAGCAACTACTTCGGTTTCCCTAAGCTGTTTAGTCAAAAGGTCTATCTTTTCTTTATAACTATGCTCATTTTGTTTTAATACCCTATTAGCCTCAGTGCAAAGTTGCAAATCTTTTACTGTTATCATTATGATCTAATAACCTAGCAAATTACCATCTATGCTATTTTTAAAGGTATCACAATCAGAACAAGCATGATTATTAAACATTTGGTCAGTAGTACTTACCTGAGTTGATTCAGAAGAGTTAGCCATCAACGCAGCATCAGATGTCTCTGGTTCAGATGATTCTCTCTTTTCTGTCCCTGACGTGGTTAGTTCCTATTTAGGCTTAAACTGACCTCGGTTGTAGTTGCTTCTTCACTATGTGACATCGATATCTCAACTGCTAGATCTCCTTCATTAGCGGAATCACTGTCAATATCTTCTACACTTGCAATGTTTGATTCCCCTGGTGAGACAACCTAAAGCTCCAATCCTGTCCTTCATCATCATGAGCAGTCAAGGCTTTTGAATCCTTGGTTGATGAAGTAGAACTGGTAGCTTGCTTGTCTTGACGAGTGAAGGACGAGAACGGGTTCCCGTTACCCGTCTTCTTAGGCTTGACACATTCTCTTTGAAGTGCCCCTTCTCTCCACAGTTGAAGCAGGTCACTTTGCTCTTGTCAAAACCAAATGTGGTATCCTTAGTAGCTACCAAGTTCTGTCCGGTTTGTTTTACAAACTTCTTTGCCCTCCGGACAGCACTAGCTAAAGCCCACATTATATCCATCCTCTCAAGCTCCATTTCGTCCACCTGCTCGTAGTCCTCATCTGCCAGATGGCAGTTTCCAATCTTTCCAGCAACAAGTTCATCATAAGAATGGACCATTGCAGCCAAAAGATCCATGTGTTCTCGAGCTACATCCACAGTCACATTTCCGAGATTCTTGGTCTTCAGTTTAGTAGCACTTGCTTCGGATCCAATATAGTGGGAACAGGAAAGTCCCGATTTGTCTGGTCCTGAAGGAGGTGCATGTGAAGGACCCGATGAGCTAGACACAAATGCAGTCTGGAGAGGTGCTCCAGATGTCTTAGCTTGAGGCGTGGCATTGTATAAAGCTGGATTTTGATTGTATGAAGACTTTTGAGCTTTGTACTTCATCCTAAGTGACTCTTCTCGCAACTTAAGAATGAAGTCATTAATATCTAGTTTTGCCAGCATTCCATTCTGTCTAAGATTAGACACGAATGAAGCCCACTTTTCAGGCAATCCGTCTGCAAAATTAGTAACTTTCTCTTCCATGGTAGTAGCCACCCCATGTGTATGTAGTTCACTCATCAGATGGTAGAATCTATCTATAACATCGTCCAAACTCTCGTTTCCCATCGATGAGAAGTTATCGAATTCCTTCTTTAACTCCTTAGCCTTGATTGCCTTCAACGAAGCATTCCCGTCGTACCTCTTCTCTAGCTCATCCCAAAGTTTCTTGGACTGCTTATTTTCTGAGTACTGGTGGAATATGTCTTTAGGAATAGATTGTGTAATCAATGCATAAACTCTTTTTTCTACATTGTATTTGACTTTCTGCATGTCCGTCATCCCTCCTAACGTTAGCTTAACTCCATCAGCTCCCACCGGTGTACTATATCCAATCTCGATGGCTTCCCACAGATTCGGATCCCCTCCATTGAGGTAGATCTCAAAACGTTGTTTCCAGTGGGGAAACTCATCTAACGTCAAGAGCTTTGGTGGTTTATTATGATTACCTACCTCACTCTCAAGCAACAGCAGGTTCTGTATCCTAGAGTCCTTTCCAACAGTAAAGGCTGACATTTGATCTTCCATTTCGAATAACTTTAAGTCTAATAAAACAAATTGTCATTGGGGCGACTGAAGGGTGCGAATGGTCTAGTCGTGCGTATGAACTCTACGACTGGTTCAATCGTGCGGCTGAACTAAGCGATTAGCTTAGTCGTGCGAATGAATCTGATGCATATGAAAGGTTCAATCGTACGAATGGAGATGCGACTATGTCCAATCGTGCGTCTGAGCAATGCGAATGAGGTCTAGACGTGCGAATGGCTCACTCGTGCGACTCAAGCTGCTGTTTTGCGAAAAATTCTAGGTTAAACGTGTTTTAGCCGTAAAAATTCGAACTTTCACAAGGTCTAATTTCCTAAGTCCGTAGAAACCAAACTTTGATGAGTAGGGACGTCCAAGATCACTTTTTACACAAAAGATTGCGTTTTTAATGCAAAAACACAAGCTTTTTATCAATATTGATTGAATCACATGTAATCAAGAGCCTATAGCTCTGATACCATTGTTAGGACCTGGTATTTGAACAAAATACCTGGAGATTAGCGTGTAAACCAGATCAAATAGTGCAGAATCCTATTTGATTGGCGATCCAATCAGTGAGAACACACGAAGAATCAATAAAGAATTGAAACTAACGTTAGAAATCAATTGGGAATCGATCTAATGTGTTCTATGAACTTGGAGAACGAATTGAGAGGCTCTGAACGGCTAGGGTACGTCTGGAGTCAAAATAGAATCAAAAGCTTTTATTTTTCACGAATTAGGTTGTATTTATAGGTTGGCATTATTCAATCGTGCGACTGAATCATTAGTATGGTTCAGTCGTGCGATTGAACCATGCGCTTGATTCATCCGCACGACTGAGTGTTCAGTCGTGCGACTGAGCCATTCGTATGAAGTTATTCATGCTTATGGTCCATTCGCATGGGCCATTTGCATGAGAACTTCATTATGTTAAGTTTGAATGTATTAATAATAAACATTATGGTAACCATTAAACAATCGCTAACCTAATTAATCAATTAATATCAACTCATTAATGAAAATATTAGTCATTACAAATCACAAACAAACAATATCATTTCATTAATCATATCAAATTATCCAGAATCAGATAACATAAACAGATCTATTACATTTCATATCATGATCTAGGGACATACATGTATCAAAACTCAATCTCATTCTCTCTCCCACATGCAAACACAAAGATCTCTTTCTTCTCCTCTCTCCTTTTACGGATATAGCAGCAGCAGGAGTGTGTTTTTGTGTGGTTCTTGGTGTTATTCTCCCTAACAAGAAGGTGCTTGCAAGGAGGCTTGGGTATACAAGCTTGAGGGATCCTCTTTTGGAGCCTTGGATGAGATTTTGAGCATTCATCATCTTCTTCTCTGGTCGTTTTAGCTGCTTGAAGGAGGTAGTTTGGCAGCTTGTTTGGTTGTCACATTATGAATGTTTATGTGTTTATATAGCTTTTTCATCACATATTAAAGATCCTTTTGATTTGGGTTTGTTTTTTCATCTTAAAACATTATTAAGAACATGAATTTTTCAGATTATAAACATGTTATAATGCTTTACTTCCGCTGCGTTTTTTTAGAAAGTTTAAAAGGTTAAACTTGTTTATTTTTGTTCTATCAAACCATCAATGGCATCAAGAGCCGGTTATGTGGATAACTTGCTTGTTCTTAGTCTTTAAAATCGGTTTTAAAGATGTATTATCACTTATTATAGGCTGATTTTGGGCTGGTTTTGTTTGAATGATTCCCCAAACTTTCAAGGTCATATCACACATGCTAGTGATTAGACCTTGAAAGATATATATTATGGAATGTTGGTTTGGACAATGTATAAAACCCAAAATTTCAGTTTATGTTGGCTGAAATTTGGTGGTTTTAAGTGGGGTTTCATTATATGTTTGGTTAATATGATCATTGGATGTTAGTGTGCATAACCTAGCCTTTGGCCTTTTGATTTGGATTATTGGAATGGTTGGTTTTATTCATTCATTTGGGTTGTAATGTTTGTGTTTATTATTTGGGTTGTAATTATTTATTCATTTGGTTATGTAATTAATAGATTAGGTGCATTTCTTTTATTAGAAAAATGTATGAGGATACAATTTTGTAAATGGAAGATGCACAAGATCAAGACCCAAAGATGGATATCAAAGACATGGAACTTGAAGCATATGGATGCAAGTTCAAGTGGGGGTCTAAAATTTCTTTGCTCTCATGGCAATCATTGCCATTTGCCACTATAGATCCATCTCCTCAACGTCATCAGGATCTATTTCTTCTAAATCTTCCTGTATTAGGGGGCAGAAGTGAGTCTTCCCCTAGATATGCTTCAAAAACTTGCAATAAAGGCATTGTAAGTTGCCTTTTGCTCTTCTGATTTGAAGTCTTCTGGAGAGGTTGAGGAACAGTGGAGACTTTTGGTGCTTGAGCTGAAGTTGAAGGATGATTGAATGGTGGAGATGCAATGAACCCAGTATTGTTCATTTGATCTCTTGATGAGATGAAGTCATCTTCCTCTGTGATGAAAGCATTTTCAACAGAATGTGATTCTGAAGGGAATTTGGAGGCTTTAATCACTTTTGGCTATCATAATATGTAGAGTGGTACTCTCAAGATCAAGAGTATTTTTTAGCATTGTGACATTTTGCTTCCAGCTTTCAGGTAGACTGTGAAGCATTTTCTTGTTAAGTTCTTTAATGTTGTATGAAACACCCATAATTTCCAAGTCATTGACGAACTATACAAATCTGTGCAGTTGTTTTGATATGGATTCTCGTTTGGTGTGATGGAAGGTTTCATACTGATTGACCAGCTTGTCTTTGCTAATTTCAGCAACCTCACTGCTACCTTCACATATAATTTTGAGAGCATCCCAAACAGCTTTAGCAGTTCCATACTTTTCCAATCTTTTCAGCACATCCATTTTGAGTGCTTGAGTCAAAATTGAGTATGCTTTGAGATCAATTTTGATTTTATAGTCATCTTCATCCAGAGTTAAGTCTTCAATTAGTATTCTAGCAGTCTTGTACAGTGCAGCTTCAGCTGTTGATAGAGTAACAGGAATGTGTGGACCCTTACATATTGAGATCCTAAAGTCAGGATCTACACTTGTGATATAATTTCTAAACCTTATTCTCCATTGTTTAAACTCAGAGCATGGGAGGTTTAGGTGTATGACCTAGTTCAGAGTAACTGTTAGAATCCATGTTGATTTGTGAAAGTATAGATTGGTTGATTTTAAGATTGATTATGTTTGATGAGTCCAACTTGTTCAAGCAGTTCTTTCGAGGTTCAGAATGAGTATTTTTGCTGTTTGAAAGAAGTATTCTTGTTGTTTGCTAAGTAGAGATGAAGATATCTACTACTAGCAACTTGATTATCAGATCAATCGAGTTCTATTCAGTCTGTGCGTAGATCTGAAAGAGAATCTAGAGCCAAAGCTCTGATACCAATTGACTGGGTTTGAGTAAGAGTGATATTCTTACTGAGAATCGAATATGATAATCAAGTCAATGATTGAGTGGTGGAAACAAACAATCAAAGAACATTCAAAGCAAGAAAATTACTCATAAATGTTGTTTGTATTGATATATGAAAGTTGATAAGTTACAGAGAATAATTACAAAAAGATATCTCTATCTATCAGTCGTCGCCTCAGTACGAGGTTAACTATTCTATTTACAGGCAGACAAGATGCCTTTACAAAATGACTAACTACCCCTGACCTATTACATCAGAAACTAGTTTAAGTCTTGATCCGCATCTCTGCTTGTTCATCCGCATTGACAAATGCGGATGAGTTAATCTTGATCAGCATTTCTACTTGATCATCAGCATTAGTAAGTTGGTCATCCGCATTGGTTAATGCGGATGAACAAATACTTTTGCGCATTTGGTTGGTCATCCGCATTTGTCAATGCGGATGAGCAAAGTCTTGTCCGCATCTTCTTTTGTTCTTCCGCATTAGTCAATGCAGAAGAGTAACTTGTTCTTTAGCATTAGTATTATGTCTTCCGCATTAGTCAATGCGGAAGAGTAAACACTTGTCTGCATCAGAGTTATGTCTTCCGCATTAACTAATGCGGAAGATAACACTTGTTATTTTCCTTGCAGATCTTCATCCGCATTTCATCTTGGACTTGTGGGATTCTAGCTGAGCAATCATCAATTCACCCATTGAGTTGGCATGTATGATCCTTTCAGGGCGCAACAAAGAAACCAAGATCTTTCTCAGATGATAAAATAGCAACTTCGTTGTGTTGTCTGTGTAACTGCATCGAAAAATCTATTGGATTTATGGGATCAGGGTTAGCCATTTTAAGTAGCTTAGAGTTGAATAAAGGTAAGAACAAAGCCAGTTTATGGGTGAATTTAGGGTTGAACTTTTGCAAATAAAGAGCAAGGAGAAAGAGCGGCACCGTTAAAGGTATATTCATATGGATTGGATTTAAACCAAATTGATGCAAAGGATAAACTTTGAAATCCGGATTTTGGTCCCACCTCTGTAAAAGTGTCCAAAAAGGTAGTTTTCTTGGTAGTGTAAAATCTTCTAAGGTAATTTGTGTTCGAAAGTTTGGAGAAAACTTCCGAAGCCAATTTGACTTCAGAAGATATTACTTAGCATAGTGAAAATTTGTTTCGGAAGAAACATACTTAGAGTATTTTTTACTTGTGAGATATATTTGGTTTTAGAAGATATTAAGCTTCAGAAGTTTTGCTCAAGGGTGAATAAAGCTTCGTAAGATTTATCAAAAATTCTTCGGAAAGTAAATGTCTTGTAGGTAATTATTAAATTTAAAGACATAATGCTCTTATGAAGTCAACTTCATTCATTCCGAGAGAAAAAATATATCTAAAGTTTTCAAATTTTAACGAATATTATTTTAAAATTTTTATTCCAAAGTAAACTGGGCTTATATAGGTGATGATATGCACAACTTAAGACACACATATTTAAAAATAATTTTGAGTTTAGTTCAAGAAAACCTACTCAAAATTAATCATCCCAATAGTTGATTCGAGATGCTTAAATCTCTACTCATCAAAAGCTTTTATGAACAGATTTGCATATTGTTCATTTGTGTTAACTTTGACTAGTTTTATCAATACTTTTTTAAAATTGTCTCTAATCAAATGATACCTAATGTTGATTTGTTTATCTTTGAGTGTTGCATAAGATTCTCTGTAATAGAGATAACACTATTGTTGTCCATATGAATGGGAGTCTCTTTAAGTTGAACACATAGTCCATCATCTGACTTTGAATCCCAAGCACTTGATCATAGCAGCTTGCATCAACAATGTATTCAGCTTCAACAGTTGATGCAAGCACAAAGGATTATTTCTTGCATTACCATAAGACTATCCTTTGACTGAGGAATTGATAGCCCTAGAAGTAGACTTTGCAGTCATATTGCAACCACCATAGCACTACTTGTATAGGCATAGTTTGGGAGCACCTTTGAGATATCTAAGAATCTTATTGATAGCAACTAGGCATGACATCTTGGGGTTGGATTGATATCTTGCATAAATACATGTAGCAAACATGATATCAGGCTTATTGGTTGTGAGGTACATAAGTGACCCAATCATATCCCTTTCGATATATTTATCAACACACTCCCCCTCATGATCAGGTCCTGAGGAGTGGTTTTTGGCTATGGATGTCTTCACAACTTTACACTTAGTCAAATGAAATCTATTAGGTATGTCTTATGCATACTTTGATGGGTTTATGAAGATGCCATTGTCAACCAACTTCACTTGAATTCCTAGAAAGAAATTGAGTTTCCCCATGACACTCATTTCAAATCTATTCTTCATCAGCTTCTGAAAGTCTTTACAATTCCTTGGATTAGTTAACCCAAAGATGATGCTGTCTACATAAACTTGAACCAGCATCAAGTCATTCTTTGTTCCTTTAATGAAGAGTGTTCTATCAATAGTACCCCTCTTGTAGCTATGCTAAACAAGGTACTGAGATAGTGTCTTGCACCCTTTTCTTGGAGCTTGATACATCCCATAGAGAGATTTGTCAAGCTTGAGGACATAATCAGGATGATTTGGGTCTGCATAGCCAGGTTGTTGTTTGACACACACTTACTTATCAATCACCCCGTATAAGAAGGCACACTTGACATCAAATTGGTATACCTTGAAATCCTTGGACGCAGCAAAAGAAAGGAATATCCTAACAACTTCAAGTCTTCTTAGAAGAGCAAAAACATCTATTAGTCAATCCACTCTTCTTGTGTGTATCCTTGAACAACTAGTTGTGCATTATTTTTTATGACAAGTCCTCTATCATATCTCTTATTCTTGAAACCCCACTTGGTACCTATTATGGTCTTCCCTAGAGGAAAAGGACATAGGTTCCAAACATTTTGCCTTATGAATTAAACAACTCATCCTTTATTGTTTCAATCCAACATTCATCCTTTAGAGCCTTATAAATCTTCTTAGGCTCAATCTAGGACAAGAAATAAGAGTGAAGGCAATCATGGATTTGTCCTCTTCTTCTTACCCTTGTCTCAACATCTACAATGCTGTCTGTGGTAGAATAAGACTTGTAAATTCTTAGTTGAGGAATCACAGTAAATTGGTTTGATAGATATAAATTGGTGAAATTTTAATATGGTTATTGAGTATTACCCAACACATGAGCACACATAACAAGAAAAACTTGATCCAATGAACGTGTGACATCATTAATGTTGTCTTCTATGAAGTGGTTATCAACATCAAGAAATTCTTGATCACTATCACCACCACCATCTCCTCCTACATTGGAAACTCCTTCATTTGAGTTCTATGCTGGAATTTGTAGGCACCTCAGATATGTTAGCTTAAGACTTTGAATTTGTTATGCTGACAAGATTTCTAACTGCAAGGTTTATTACCACTAGAGTTGAAGTAGTTTCTGACTTGGTCTTCTCAGCTCAAATCTTAGATCAGGATGTCCTATTGATATACTATTTTTAGATCCTAAAACATCTTCACAAGATTTGTTAAAACAGTTGGTAACTAAATAAAAATCAATCAACCAATTAGGACCAGAACCTTTCATATTGAGTGGGTGCTCATTGAAGGTCACATTAGCTGACTCCTCAACTACTCTAGTTCTGAGATTGTATACTGTATAAGTCTTAGCTTGGGAAGAGTATCCAATAAAATGTCCATAATCTATTTTCTCAGCAAATTTGACTATCTGATCTTTGGTATTCAAGATGGTGTAAGGATATTCAAATGATCTAAGTAAACCAATAAAAGGTATCCTTTTACGCCACAACTCATAAGGAGTTTTACGATAAGTCTTGACTACTAAAACTCTATTCTGCATATAGAAAGTGGTGTTGACTGCCTATGCCCAGAAGGTGATGGGTAGTTTAGAGCCGGATAACAGGGTTCTTGCAGCTTCAACAAGTGTCATGTTTCTTCTCTCAGCAACATCATTTTGTTAAATAGTCCTGGGAGCATTGTATTGTCTTATAATGCCTTTTTATTATAAAATGCATCAAGGATTTGGTCCTTGAATTTAGTTCTTTGATCACACTTTATGATTTTGACCTTGTGATCACATTAATTATCAATTTTTAGAATTAAGTTCTTCAAGATCTCCAGGGTCACATCCTTAGTTGTAAGGAAGAAGACCCAAGTGTATCTTGTGAAGTCATGTGTTATAACTAAACAATATGAGATCCTTCCTAGACTCATTACACTGGTGGGGACAAAGAGATCTAAATTTAATGAGTGTAAGGGAGTAATAATGGATTTTCTTTCCTTTGGCTTGTGAGACACTTTGTGTTGCTTCCCTTTTAGGCATGCAACACAATGGTCATCACCTGTAAAATCTTCATTTGGCATTCACGTTACCAAATCATTCATAATTAGTTTATTCATGTTTTTTAATAGTTTACATGGCATATTATTTTATGCTAGAGGAAAGGCTCGTCATTATTGGCTTTAGATAGAAAGCAAGAAACTTCTCCTGATGAAGATATTTCCTGCAATTCCATCTTGTACATGTTCCCTTTTCTAGGGGCTCTAAGCAAAATATGTTCTTGAGAAATGACCACCCTAAGCTTGGGAATAATGCACTCATGCTCAGCGAAGAGTATGTTTTGTCTCTAGTCACAAAATTAGGATACACTCAAGAGATTGTACCAAGCTCTTTAATATAGTTTACCTTCTCAATGCTAAACTTACCATTTGTGACTTTGCCCCTTCTAGTGATGTAACCACCTGATTCTCCTCCAAAAGCAATTGGCCCTCCATCAAATTTCTCAAAGTTCTGAAATAAAGAGCCATTGTATGTCATGTGCCTGGAACAACACTATCAATGATCCATACATTTCCATTAGTCTTTAGTTGTTCCTTGACTGAATAGATGGTTAGTTATATTTAAAAACCCAAGCTTTGTTGGTTTTGGGTTTTTCAAAGTGAGCTGAAGATAATGCTATAGTAATTGATCCTATATGCAAGCTCTAAGGATCATTTTCTGTTGTTGATGAAGAAATTTCAGTCATATGGCATTCCTTCATCTTCCATACCATCTTTGGTAGACTAGACTTGGCCTCCAATACTTCAAAAGTTTTGATGACTTTGGAAGTTTTAAAGACTAGACCTTAAAAAGTTTTTGCAACCACTACAACAGACTTCAGTACTTTGGAAGCATTCCTTTCTTTTGAGAGCAAATTTTCTTTCGAAGATAAGTTTTCACTTATCTTCTTCTTCAATTTGGAGCTTCCGAAAGGAAAAGATTTTCCTTCCGAAACTATCTTCTTCTTCTTCTCAAATGTTTTCTTCTTAATCATGTGTACACTGCTTTTGGGATTGTAGATGCAATCCTTAGTAGAGTGAGAAGTACTACTACACATGATGCATTTAGTTTTCATATTTCTAAGACTTTTCTTTTGAGTAGGAGGTTGAGCTTGATCTCTTTCCACTTCCATGTTTATCTTCACAGATGATGCAACAAGCTTCTTATGGTGAAGCTTGCTCTTAGAACTGAATGGTTCAAGCTATACAGTAGTGATGCACATTAGATTAGCATTATTTTCATGACCAGGATGAGTTGGACATGAACTAGGAATCCTGGTACTAGAGTCCGTAGTTGAGTCTTCAGTCTTTATCACCTAAAATCCAGCAAAGATAAAAACTTGTTTCTGCTTGGAGTTAGAGGTGACCTTGATCTCTTGAACTTTCTTTGATTTATTTTGGTTGCCCTAATCAAGTTGTTACTTGTAGAGTTGGCATCGTTGGTTCTTTCCTCTCCTCATGAGAATAGTGACTCTTCTTAGGATGATCCTTTTTACTCACTTTAGATCTACTCTTCACTATCTCCTCTGCATCTTCATCCTCTTTTTGAATATGGTTTATGAGAGGCAGCTTATCTTGATAAGTTTCACACCTTATAGGTCATACAGATAATAATGTGTGTGGAAGAGTTGTTTCACATCAACCCAATCCTAGCTTGTTTTAAGAAAAAATCTTTGCATGAAAGGTTGAAGATATGTTGTTCTTGAAGGTTTTCTCTTTAAGAATATAATTTTTGCCCTTGCATTGGTAATCACAAGCTAGGCCTAACATTCAGTTAACTTGGTAAGGAAATCTTTTAGTTGACTACTCTAATTTGTATGCTCATGCTTAGTAGTTGAAATGGTTTTCTCTAAATCTTCTATTTCAATTTTATAATCATTTTTAGCTCTTTTAAAGTCAGCTTTTGAAATATTCAAGGACACAAGGTCAGATCTCACTTCCAAGTTATAGGACCTGTACATATTTACTTTAGTAATGTATTCGGTAGTACAAAGATGTTTTAATCTACCTGGCATCAGTGCTTGGTTAGGAGGAACATCTTCTACCTGGAAGCTTTAGTAAAAGCCTCCCTCTTCAACAGCAACAACAACATGTAGTTTTTGTTTGTTAGGCTTCTCAGGTCTAGGAGCACCCTTAGTGTAGTTTGGCATGGGTTGTGCTTGGCCACTATTTCTTCTTGGTTCCTTGCACACCATAGAAAAGTGTCCCATTTAGTTATAGTTGTAACACTTCACTTTGCTTTTTATCTAGCCCAAGCTTTCCACTAGATACATTGTTAGGAAACTTTCCTCATGTTCTCTTATAGAACTTTAGTTCTATAGCCTTGTGAGTGAAAAGAGCCATTTGCTTGACTAACTCCATGTAATCCAGATCATCAAGATGGATACAATCCAAGTCTTCAAGAGTGAAAAGAATGTTGCCATAACTTTCTTTAGCAAACAAAAATGCTTTAGCAGAGCATGTCCCTTGGAATAGGCTTCCTTGGATGTTGTAGCTCTCCCTTGGTGCCTCGGGGAAGGTGATTACGGGCCCTTTTGTGAGTTTTTAGGGTATGCGATAAGATGACTTTGTGGTTCTATACTATCCCTTTCAACCGCATGAAAAGTTGAACTCAACTGATTGTTGGAAGAGCTACTTGATGGATTTTACATGTTCATCTCCATTTGGTAGCCACTAAGGTTACCATATAGCTCTATGAGAGTAAGAGTAGTAAGATTTTCAAATATGTGAATAGCCACACAGTCGTGAGTCTGTTGTCTGGGAAGAGAGAACATTAACTTTCTCGTAATATCCCTATTCTCCTATATTTTTTCTCCAACATCATTTATAGTATCCACAATCTCAACATACCTGAAAGATTTTTGAGTCATGGTCTCACCAGTCCTGTAGGTGAAGTTCTCAAACTACTACTTCATGATGTACTTCTTGTTTTCTTGGCTTCCTCATACCCCTCATACATAAGCTTAAGTGCATCCTAGAGCTGCTTAGCAGTTTTGCACTTCTTAAAACCTTTATAGATAGAGTCTGGAAGAGCAGTTTGGAGAGCAATCAAGGCTTTCTGATCTACATCAATTTACTTCCAATCTTTTTCAGAATAATCAGTCATTTCCTTTGGTATCATCCCACCTCCAGTGGTGGCTAAAGAGGTGCTTGGGAAGTGAGGTCCTTTAATGATAGATCTTCATATCTTGTTGTCTTAAGACTTGATGAACCCTTCCATATGTTGCACCAAGTATCAAAATCATCAGGAGTCATCGGTGGGGACTTTGTCATGGTACCAGTTTCTAGATAAGCATTTGGTATTTGAGCTTATAAGTTTTTTTGTGAAACTGAGGAGATCTAAGATGGTGAGATCTTACAATCAAGAGCCTGAAAAGCCCTGATACCAATTGCAGGACTAGAGAAGGGGGTCAATGCAACAGTTTCACAAGGTGGAGAGACTTAGAACACTTAGCAAATCAAATAGGGAACCAACTTCGATGAAACAAAGAACACAAGTAAAAGAAAAATAGCAAGAACAAGATAATATGATTTTCAAGAATGTGTATACTGTTTTCAAGTTCTTACAAGTGTTACAAAGCTTAATTCTAAATACAAGTACTTGAGATACTTTATACTACATCCTACAGCCAACCACACTTTGACGGCCAGCTTGAAACACTAATCTAGACAACAAGATCAATGTAGAGTTAAAAGGCAAGTTACTTTTTGACTAGTGACTATGACATGCCATATCTCACATCCTTATCTATTACAAAAAAAAAAGATAACAGTACATAGTTGGAAAGTTACAGACTCAACACCTTAATCTACAGTTGACAAAAGCATGAATTTTTGTAACACCCGGTTATTTTTTAAAAGAAAAGAAAGGCAATTCAGTCCAAGTGGAGGGACTAAAAGTGTAAAAAGGACAAAAATCTTTGAAAAAGTTTGTGTAAAGGTGGGCATGGCCGCCCACCCTCACTTCACATCAACATTTCTTCAATTTTAGAGAGAGAGAGAGCAGGGGAAACTCTCGACTGAAGAAGAAGAAGAAGAGAAGTGAATTCAAGGTAAGAATTCTGGGTTTTTAAATGTTTACGACGGGTTTTATCCCGGTTATATGCATATGTGCTTATGTGTTGTGTATGTGCTCGGGTGTGTATGTTTGGCGTTGTTTTTAGGTGTTTGAACTCATTGCAAGCGGGTTAGAAAGGAAGAAATACCCAAGTTGCATCAGGTGAGTTCTAGACCCCGGTTTTTTACTTGTTTTCAAACATCTTTGGGGCTGAAAATATAATTAAATGACTTTCAAATGTTTGAGTATGTACGGCCGTATGTATTGTGCATGAATGAATGTGATTCTTGAATACTCATAGGTTGTTCATGTTTAGAATAGCCACTTTAAGCTTCGAGCAGATGGATTTGATGATTGGGTTGACAACATACCGGAAACATGTTGAACAGAAGGTCCATGCGCCTAGATAAGGCTCATGCGCTTGAAAATGCCTTAGAAAGTGTAATCCATGCGCCTGAACAGTGGCCCATGTGCCTAAAAATGTTAGTCGGACGACTAAGTGTAGGGCCATGTGCCCCAATAGTGCCCATGCGCCCAAGTGGCTCATGCGCCTAAGTGTCCATGCGTCGGAATTACTCATGCGCCTAAGTGTTCATACGCACAAGTAGTGCCCATGCGCCTGGATAGTTCATGCGCCTAAAGTGAAGATGCTTAAGTGTTGGCTGATGCGCCTACATAGTGATCAAACGCCCGAACAGGGCTCATGCGCCCAAATAGTTCCCATGCGCCTAAGACTTAGAAATTTTTACAGAATTTTCTAGGAGTCTGTGCTTTAGGTTTTGAACAAGATTGACTAAGGGCTTACTAATGATGATGTTTCATGGATGATATGATTGCTTATGATTGTTCCTTATTATTGTTATTGCTATTATTATTATTACTTATAGTATATGACTTTACGTGGTATGTTATTATCGTAACATAATGTATATCATAATAATAAAGTGAAAGAGCAATAAAGAGAAGAAGAGGAACATTAATAAAATGTTAACAAGTCTTGAAAGCTTATAGGAGTGACACGGCCATGTTGCCATTAGCTCGACCGTGTGCGGGTTAGCTACCCCATATTGCGCACGAGACCCGGACCTTTACAGCATGCGCTGGGTGATTGGTTCGGCCGTGTACATAGTATAGAGAACCCTTTCGAGGGATATAGTTGACCCTTTCGAGGGATACAGTTGACCCTTTCGAGGGATACAGTTGACCCTTTCGAGGGATACAGTTGACCCTTTCGAGGGATAAAGTTGACCCTTTCGAGGGATACAGTTGACCCTTTCGAGGGATATAGTTGACCCTTTCGAGGGATACAGTTGACCCTTTCGAGGGATACAGTGGACCCGTTCGAGGGATACAGTTGACCCTTTCGAGGGATATAGATGGCCCATCACCTGTTCCCATCGCGCATATAGTTGGGGTATTGCTCACTGGTCCATACAGAAAGTGAAACATAAAGATAAAAGTTTACAGAACAGACAAGGCATACAGTAAAGAGAACGAACAATATTTGTTCATATAGTGATGCGTGCTCACATATACAGTACGGAGTTGTATTTTACAGAAAAGAGTATTTTCTTATACAACATATAGAAAGTATTTTATTACTTTTAAAACTAGAGCTCACTCAGCAACGCTGACTTTTATACATTTTCAGTTGGCAGGTAATTATTGCTGAGGATGGCACGAGGGGGAAGCCACTCGGCAGGGAAAGACTGACATCCATTCGTATTTTATTTTGCTGTTGTTTTGTAATGCAGTAAACCAATTCTTTTGTAATCAATTAAACGATGATGTATTGCTCAACAACAGTGGTTTAAATGAACTGAATGGTTTTTGATAAATTATTCTGCTGCTTAAGTTTGTATAATTATAATGTTTAATGTTTTAACTGCTGTGATTGACCAACTGTGGGGTTTCCAGGAACGGGGCCTTACAAGTTGGTATCAGAGCCAATGTTTAAGAGAATTGGGTTAAATAAACTTTTAAAACCTAAACTTAAACTGAAAATGGGACAAACGGAGGGATGTTAGCCGAGTAGCTACGTGCCATCAGGTATGTCTTTTCTTAACGATTAACCGGTATTATGTGCGCATGTTATTTGATTATGTGCTTTTAGTAGATTTAGATACTGATTAAGTCAGGATAGGAGATGCTTAGGGTATGAAGAGTAAAGTAAGTGGCTAATCACAACTGGCCATTGTAATTAGGGACTTACTATACTTGACATAAACTGAGCTATTCCTTTGAATGATCGTGTCAGTGTTTGAATCTTATAGTGTGCATTTAGGGGATGGTCGGTGGTGGACCTTCAAAGGTTTCGGCAGGTGAAGGTTGTGGTAGACGTGGTGCTGGACCGCGTGTCACAAGAAGTATGGCTAGGGCTGCTGAGGAAGCACTCAAAGAGCCCGAGATCCATCACCCGGAAGCGGTAAAGATAGTGCTAGTCTGAGGACCATGTTGACAGAGGCTGTTGTCAAGGGAGTTCAACGGGCCATACAGACGATTCGTCCAAGCATAGTACTGAGATAATTAGGACGGTGAAGGAGATCGCCTTGATTGAAGTGAACAAGGAGTGTAGCAATGACAAAAACTGCAACGGAAAGTGGGTCGAACGTGGGGGTTACACCCCATATAAAAAGGTTGCCAGGACGGATAACCGATGTGTAGCTTCATTTGGTGCGGGGATAAGGAAGTGTGGCTGATGCGGAAGGGGCATACCGGTGAGTGCAAGATTGGAATGAATGTATGCTTCAGGTGTGGTAAGCCTGGCCACATCGCTGGAGACTGTAAGAAGCCATGGGACGAGAGTTTTGGCACAATGATGCGACTGGGATTGCGGGATCGAACAGGTGTGATAAGTGTGGACGCGGCACCTCGGGAAATGTAGATTGGGAAGAAATGTATGTTTCTGTTGTGGAAGGACCGCACATGTGGCGAAGAACTGCGGTATGGGGCGGTGCTATTCTTATGGTGAAGAAGGTCACGTGAGCAGGGACTGCAAGAAGCTGAGGGCGGAGAGCTCTGGGGCAAAGAAGAAGCCCGAGGAAAGATGGCAGAAAGCAGGTGCCAGAGCTTACACCCTGATCTGGGAAGGAAGCCAGAGTTGATCCTGATGTCATGTCAGGTATGTTTCTAATAAACAATTTATGCCTATGTATTATTGATTCCGGTGCTAGCAGGAGTTTTATTTCCAATACTTTTTGTGCTAAGTTGCCTGTTAGTAGTAGAAATTCTATGCACCATTCAATGTAGAAACCATTATTGGTAAGTCCGCTAGAATTACTGATGTAATAGAGGACTGTGCCATAGAACTAGAAGGTCATTGGTTTGCTGCTAGGTTACACGTGATACCCTAGGTAGATTTGATGTAGTACTAGGGATGGACTGGTTAGCAACTGTGAAGCAAACTTCGTGTGTCGTAAGAGATGATCTAATGACAGCACCTGGCAAGAATAAGGTGACAGTTATGGTGATCGAGTCACGACGATCCCGAAAGTGATTTTGATGGCGGTGGCGGGAAAAGTGCATGAGGCGGGATGTAGTGCCTACTTGTCCTACGTAAAGGATGTGGAGGCGCAAACACCACAACTATCTGATGTACCAGTTGTGTGTGACTTTCCGGACGTATTCCCGGAAGACTTACCCGGTGTACCATCGGATCGCGAGATTGAGTTCCCTATTGATCTGATACCCGGTGCTCAACCCGTTGCCAAAGCATCGTACCGATTAGCTCCAATAGAAATGAAGGAACTGATGAGGCAGTTCAGGAGCTGTGCGATAAGGGGTTCATTAGACCAAGTATCTCTCCCTATGGTGCTCTTGTCCTGTTTGTGAAGAAGAAAGACAGTAGTATGAGGATGTGCATTGACTACCGAGAGCTGAACAAGTTGACAGGTGAAGAACCGACACCCCCTACCAAGAATAAATGATCTGTTTGACAAGCTTCATGGTGCCAGTTGGTTTTCAAGGATAGATCTTCGATCTGGTTACCATCAACTGAAGGTGCATGAGGTTAACTATCCTACTCATGATCTGGAATTAGCCGCAGTGGTCTTTGCACTAAAGGCTTGGAAGCACTATCTGCACGGGACGAAGTGCACCATTTGCACTGATCACGAGAGCTTGAAGTATTTCTTCGAGCAAAAAGATCTGAACATGAGGCAGAGAAGATGGTGGGAGTTTATAAAGGATTATGATTGCGAAATCCATTACCATCCGGGCAAAGCCAACGTGGTGGCTGATGCTCTTAGCCGGAAGGAGAGGCCCGAGCTGATTCGGGTGGAAGCATACAAACTGATCATGACCTCTGATGTAATGAAGAAAGTTAAGGAGTTTCAAGATAATGCATTAAAAGAAGATTATCTAAAATCCGAAAGAATGAGGGGTCTGGTTGGGGAATTGGTTGAAAACACACTTGGTGTTGAAACTCGATTTTAACGGGTGTGGATTCCTCGTTTCGGGGATCTACGTGTGAGGATTCTGGATGAAGCTCACAAGACTCGATACTCCATCCATTTGGTCCCACAAAGATGTATCAAGACATGAAGAAAGATTATTAATGGCCGGGTATGAAGCGTGACGTGGTGGAGTATGTGAGTAAGTGCCTTACGTGCTTGCAAGTGAAGGCGGAACATCAGAAGCCATATGGAAAGATCCAACCTTTGTATATACCGGAACGGAAGTGGGAGCACATCACCATGGATTTCATAACGAAGTTACCACGTACTCCGAAAGGGTACGATGCCATATGGGTGATAGTTGACCGTCTGACGAAGAGTGCTCACTTCTTACCGATCCGTGAGACATATCATCCGAGAGGTTGGCTGACCTGTTCATCAAAGAGATTGTAACTCGTCGTGGTGTGCCGGTGTCTATTGTATCTGATCGTGACACCCGGTTTAGCTCTAAATTCTAGAAGAAATTCCATGATGCCATGGGGACGAGGTTACATATTAACATGGCTTATCATCCCCAAACTGATGGTCAGTCAGAAAGGACCATTTAGACATGCAAGACATACTTCGGGCATGTGTGATTGTTTTTGGGGAAAATTGGGATGACCACTTACCGTTAGCTGAATTCTCGTACAACAATAGCTATCCTGCCAGCATTGGTATGCCACCATACGAGATGCTATATGGTAGAAGATGTAGGACGCCTGTATGTTGGGGAGACATTGGGCAGAAGGAAGTGGGAAGCGTCGAGGTAATCAAGGCTACGACTAAGAAGCTTGAGAAGATTAAGGCCTTCATGAAGGCAGCTAAAGATTGACACAAGTCGTATGCCGATAAACGACGCAGATCGATTGAGTTCTAGGTGGGTGACCGGGTTATGTTGAAGGTCTCACCTTGGAAGGGTATTATCCGATTCAGGAAAGCGAGGTAAGCTAAGCCCGAGATACATAAGACCTTTCTGAATCATCACTCGTGTAGGAGAGGTGGCTTATCGTTTGAAGTTACTAGATGAGTTGAGTGGAATCCACCCGACATTTCATGTATCTCATCTGAGAAAGTGTATAGCTGATGAACGCATGATGGTTCCACTAGAGGATATCAAAGTAGATTGAAGGCTCAATTATGGGGATCAACCAGAGTCAATCATCGATCATAAGGGAAGAGGCTGAGAAATAAAGTGGTTCCTCTTGTGCGTGTACAGTGGAAGCACAGGAAGGGATCTGAGTCTACATGGGAGACTGAGGAGGAGATGAGGCAGCATTATCCTAGTCTGTTTGAGGAATAACAGGTTTCGGGGATAAAACCTATATAAGGGGGTGGACTTGTAACACCGGTTGTTTTTTTAAAAGACAAGAAATAAAGAATAAAAGAAAAGAAAGGCAATTCAATCCAAGTGGAGGGACTAAAAGTGTAAAAAGGACAAAAATCTTTGAAAAAGTTGGTGTAAAGGTGGGCATGGCCGCCCACCCTCACTTCACATCAACATTTCTTTGGTTTTAGAGAGAGAGAGCAGGGGAAACTCTCGGCTGAAGAAGAAGAGAAGTGAATTCAAGGTAAGAATTCTGGGTTTTTTAAATGTTTACGGCGGGTTTTATCCCGTTATATGCATATGTGCTTATGTCTTGTGTATGTGCTCGGGTGTGTGTGTTTGGAGTTCTTTTAGGTGTTTGAACTCATTGAAAGCGGGTTAGAAAGGAAGAAATACCCAAGTTGCATCAGGTGAGTTCTAGACCCTGGTTTTTTACTTGTTTTCAAACATCTTTGGGGCTGAAAATGTATTTAAATGATTTTCAAATGTTTGAGTATGTACGCCCGTATGTATTGTGCATGAATGAATGTGATTCTTGAATGCTCATAGGTTGTTCATGTTTAGAATAGCCGCTTTAAGCTTTGAACAGATGGATTTGATGATTGGGTTGAAAACATACTGGAAACATGTTGAACAGAAGGTCCATGCGCCTAGATAAGGCTCATGCGCCTGAAAATGCCTTAGAACGAATTAAGTGTAATCCATGCGCCTGAACAGTGGCCCATGCGCCTAGAAATGTTAGTCGGACGACTAAGTGTAGGGCCATGCACCCCAATAGTGCCCATGCGCCTAAGTGGCTCATGCGCCTAAGTGTCCATGCGTCCGAATTACTCATGCGTCTAAGTGTTCATACGCACAAGTAGTGCCATGCGCCTGGATAGTTCATGCGCCTAAAGTGAAAATGCTTAAGTGTTGGCTGATGCGCCTACATAGTGATGAAACGCCCGAACAGGGCTCATGCGCCCAAATAGTTCCCATGCGCTTAAGACTTAGAAATTTTTACAGAATTTTCTAGGAGTCTGTGCCTTAGGGTTTTGACCAAGATTGACTAAGGGCTTACTAATTATGATGTTTCATGCATGATATGATTGCTTATGATTGTTCCTTATTATTGTTATTCCTATTATTATTATTACTTATAGTATGTGACTTTACGTGGTATGTTATTATCGTAACGTAAAGTATATCGTAATAATAAAGTGAAAGAGCAATAAAGAGAAGAAGAGGAGCATTAATAAAATGTTAACAAGTCTTGCAAGCTTATAGGAGTGACACGACCATGTTGCCGTTAGCTCGACCGTGTGCGGGTTAGCTACCCCATATTGTGCACGAGACCCGGACCTTTGCAGCATGCCCTGGGTGATTGGGTCGGCCTTGTACACAGTATACAGAACCCTTTCGAGGGATATAGTTGACCCTTTCGAGGGATACAGTTGACCCTTTTGAGGGATATAGTTGACCCTTTCGAGGGATACAGTTGACCCTTTCGAGGGATACAGTTGACCCTTTCGAGGATACAGTTGACCCTTTTGAGGGATATAGATGGCCCATCACCCATTTCCCATCGTGCATATAGTTGGGGTATTGCTCACTGGTCCATACAGAAAGTGAAACATAAAGATAAAAGTTTATAGAACAGACAAGGCATACAGTAAAGAGAACGAACAATATTTGTTCATATAGTGATGCGTGCTCACATATACAGTACAGAGTTGTACTTTACAGAAAAGAGTATTTTCTTACACAACATATATAAAGTATTTTATTACTTTTAAAACTAGAGCTCACTCAGCAACGCTGACTTTTATACATTTTCAGTTGGCAGGTAATTATTGCTGAGGATGGCACGAGGGTGAAGCCAGGAAAGACTGACATCCATTCGTATTTATGTTGCTGTTGTTTTATAATGCAGTAAAACAATTCTATTGTAATTAGTTAAATGATGATGTATTGCTCAACAACAGTGGTTTAAATGAAATGAATGGTTTTTGATAAATTATTTTCACTGCTTAAGTTTGTATAATTATAATGTTTAATGTTTTAACTGCTGTGATTGACCAACTGTGGGGTTTCCAGGAATGGGGCCTTACAATTTTTCACCAACTCATGCAAGTTGATGAGTATTCAGATATGGTAGTGGAAAGGTGTTTCAGCTTTTGTGAAAAACATGTCAGAGAAGACATGCCTTCTAAGCATAATCCTTACAATGAACTTAAATATTTAACATGTGCATGCTTAAAGTTCTTTGGGTTGCTCTTTGGTTGCATCAACCTCTAAAGCGTAATCCTTACAATGAACTTAAACGTTTAACAATTAAACCGTTTATTTGTTATTTCATTTACCAACATGTATCTCTTCAGATCATATCGAGTTAGTTAATGTTGACTTTGACTTCAATTAATAGTCGGATATCATATATCCAATAAAAACATCACAAAAGAAATTACAGCTACGTCAAAAATTGCCAGTGACGAGAAAAATAATAGTCGTGATTGTAAAGAGATCAAATGTATGATTAAATGCCTAAATACGAAACTGAATTAATCATATGATACTGATAACTAAAATCTGATTATGAGCATATAAATATAAAATATGATATTAAACTAAACATGTAATACTAAAACTGAACTTATCTAAATATGTGGGGCTTACACATATGATTCCATCTCTTAAAGCTGAACTAATTTGATTGGAATTGAACTAGAATTGATTGATCTGTCTCTCATATAAATATGACCAAAGTGCTACTTGAGTACTAGCGTGTTCAGGTGCGTAGACAATGCATTGGTAGGGGGTAGGGAAGGCCCCTTGTATTAGACCAATAACTAATATATATATATATATATAATATATATATATATAATATATATATATATATAAGTCAAATTATATTAACTAAATTGATAAGAGATGGGGGCACAAATTTTATGAAATTGGAGGCCCATTCACGAAGGTCCAAAAATTTAAATTTAACTATAGCAATTAAATAAAACCTAACCTATTTTTATTCACCTCCAAAACAAAAGTGCAGCCCCAGTTGTGTTCCACTCCATAAAAACCCTTCCACAAGCCACCTCTACCGTTCCGACTCTGCTACCGTCCACTGGCAGTAGTTCGCCGCCCTCCACAGGTACACTATCTTGCCTATTTTGTACCTGTTTTGTGTTTTCTAAATCAATTGTTCATATTAATATTTTATTATTATATTTGTTTTATAGTTAACAAACTTTGGATTGTTTTTATTTTTATAGGCTATAGTTGCATTATAAATATTTGTTCTAATATTAATTATATTTATTTGTATATATTAGGATATTGACATGAAAAAAATTCCAAAAAGAAAAATCCCATCTTCATCTAAAAATGTATCTAATACCTCCTATCTTTACTCCTTTCATGCCTAAATTAGTTGATTTAAATAATCTCTTCCTTGGGATCCCATTGATAGAAAAAAAGAATTTTAGATTATCACCCAAATCAAAGAGATGAAATACAGAGAAAATATTGGTTGAATGGACCTTGCCAACCATGTGGACATGACTTCCCCAAAAACTGATAGGAAATAAAGAAAAATGTTTTGTACGTACGTGGTTTGATCAATATGGTAATTGGTTATAATCTAGTTTAAAAAAAGACAAACCCTTTTGTTTATGTTGTTATTTGTGTAGAGATTATGTTGGAATTCGAATCGCCAATCAAAGTGGACAAGACATATTTATGACTGTAGGCTTTAATATTGGAACAAAACAGAGAGATTTGATTGACATGTTGGTGATAAATAGTTTCCACAACAAAGCACTAAAACTGTAAAGAGCTACTGAATTAATCTATTGATGTTGACCTTCATAGAGAAGATGATATTGTGAAAAAGGAAAATTGGATCCGTTTGAATGCTACAATTGATGCTTGTAGATTTTGTTTGAAGTGTGTATTACCATTTCGTTGTCATGATGAGAAGGAGACTTCTAATTTTAAAAGTTTTTTATGGAATTAATGGATTTAATCTTAAGTCAAAATGAGGAACTAAAAAAGTTACCAAAAGCACCATGGAATAATAAATATTTTTCTCCGAATACTCAAAAGGATGTTGCTCATAGTTTTAAAGAAGTACTCAAATCTATTTTTAGTGAAACTGGTGATGACGTGTTCACATTATTAATTGGTGAGTCAAGTGATGTTTCCAAAAAGAAACAAACGACTATTGTTTTACGATATGTTGATGCGCGTGGATTGAATAATGAATGATTTGTAGGACTTGTTCATGTGATGGAAACATCTTCTATAATTCTCAAGCCTTCAATTGACACCTTTTTTGAAAAACATAACTTGAGTTTGGAACGATTAAGAGTTCAATGTTTTGAAAGCAAAGATTTTAAAAGAAAATAAATTAGTGTATTATATACATTGTTCTGCTCATCAGCTTCAGTTAATGGTTGTAGTGGTTGTAAGAAAACATATGGCCGTTAAGAAGTTTTTTTAAAAGGTAACCAATTTGATGAACGTGGTTTGTGCTTCTTGTAAAAGAATAGACATTCTTTGAAAATTTGAGAGAGAAAGAATAAAGAAAGAGATTGGTTGTGGGGAAGTGGATTAAACCATGAGCTTTCTCTCATTTGATCTGGAGACACACAGTGGAATTCTCAATGCAAAACACTAATACACTCGATTGATTATTTCCAACCATTGTTAAAGTGCTTGAATACATTGCAAATGAAATCTCTAATTATTCAAGTAAAAGTCAAACAATTGGTATCTTGGACTATTTGAATCATTTGACTTTGTTTTTTACTTGCATTTGATGTCACATACTTTAAGGCTAACTGATGTGTTATCAAGAGCACTTCAAAAGAGAGATCAAAACATATTAGAAGTGTTCTCATTGGTGGAATCAACTAAAATATGTTTCAAAGTTTTACAGAATGTGGATTTGATTCACTTTTAGAAAGAAAAAAACATCTTCTTTTCATGAAAAACGTGATATACAAATATTGAACATGGCAGAAAAATATGGTCACTCAAGACGTGAACAAAGGAAGAATATCACTAACCAACATTATTTCAAGTTTGATTTTTTAATATGGTTATGGATAGGTTGATTCAAGAGTTTGGTGATCGTTTTAATGAGGTCAACAAGGAGTTACTAAAAAATATGGTGACTTTGAGTCCGCGTGACTCTTTCTCTATCTTTGATGCATCAAAGTTACTACGATTAAGTGAATTTTATCCATATGATTTTGGTGACCGGGAGAAGACTATGCTTGAGCATAAACTTGAAATGTATCATCATAACATGCCAAAGGATAAAAACTTTGCTACGTTGAATAGTATCATCGACCTTGCTATAGTGATGGTGGAAACAAGAAATCTATCAGTTATTAAAGTTAGCATTGGTTTTGCTTGTTGCAACCGCTACCGTTGAAAGATGTTTTCGGCTATGAAGTGAGTCAAGTCAAGTTTCCAAAATCGTATTGGTGATGATTTTTTGAATGCCTGTGTAATTTGTGTTGTAGAAGTAGATGAACTTTTGTTAGGTCTAGGATCAGTAGATCTAGTCCATTTTGTATAGGCTTAGTACTTGAATTAATATCAGTAATGAATGGTTGTAATTCATTATTGTGTATTCATTATATATAGGTTAACCTATTTATATGTGTGTTGATTTATGTATGGTTGCAGGTACAAACATTATATTTGGTCAATTTCTAAAATTGACCAAGTGTAAGAAACATCTACGGATGAACATTTTGTTCTTCCGTAGATATGGTTCTTACAAGTAAAATGCATCCAAAGATTTTCTACGGATGAACAAGCAGCACTGTGGATGAAAGAACAAGATTGCTTCGGAAGACCAAGAATGCTTTGGAAGAACAAAACATCTACGGAAGAACAAGACCTGCGGAAGAACAAAAGACCTACGGAAGACACTATTCCTACGGAGTCCAAACACTTGTATAATACAAGTGTTACAGGTCAACAAGTCTACAAGGCAGTTATGCGAATCCCAATAAATCCGATGATTCCTTAACAGAAACAATTCAAATCCCAAGAGATCCGGTGTTTCCTATAACAGAAACATCATTGTCTATATAAATGGATCCTAGGTTTTGAATTATGGATGGCTTCATCAACAACAGCAATAGCAATTCAACAATTCCAAAACAGCAAACATCACATCAAACCCTAACAGGTGTCACATCATTCATTATTTGTAATCATTAACATGTTTTAATGAAATACATATTATTCATTAATTGTGTTTCTTTTAGTGTGTTTTTTAATTTTTATTGATACTGAATTTTACTACAAAACAATTAAACCAAGCCAACGTTGATTCCGCAAATGTTGACTTGCATTCAACCGACACTGATAGTTCCTGATTGCGATAGGAATTATCAGTGTCGGTTAAATACACGTCAACGTTTGCGGAATCAACGTTTGCTTGGTTTAATTGTTTTGTAGTAAAATTCAGTATCAATAAAGATTCAAAAACACACTAAAAGAAACACAATTAAGAATAGAATTTATTTCATTAAAACATGCTAATGATTACAAATAATGAATGAATGATATTAAATTTTGTGATGAATGATGTGACGGCTACTAGGGGTTTGATGTGATGTTTGCTATTTTGGAATTGTCGAATTGCTATTGTTGTTGTTGATGAAGCCGCCCATAATTCGAAACCTAGGATCCATTTATATAGACAATGATGTTGCTGTTATAGGAAACACCGGATCTCTTAGGATTTAAATTGTTTCTATTAAGGAATCATCGGATTTCTTGGGATTCGCATAACTGCCTTTGTCACACCCCCGCAAAGAGCAGAAACACGGGGATGTAACGAGACGGGATCGTCATAACACATGGTAAGCGATAGAGATGCAATGTAATAAATGATGACAAGCGTGTCATGACGACACCCGACGACAAGGGGACTTGTGTCGTGTTTAGTCAATATTCACGAAAACATAGCCATAAGCATAAACATGTTAAATGATTCACATAAACAAAGATGATAACATTGTATGGAATTCCCACAACCTGGGAACAAGTTACGAAAGTATAATGTTGTTTAAAGCAAACTACAACAATGTTTTCTGAAGGCAAAGTTTAGCCACAAAATGCATCCTAGGTTCTCCATTAAGGCAGCACACCTAGATCTTCAATTAGCATGATCGCCTGAAGGATATGCTCAAAATGGTCAACAAAATTGTTGGTGAGCTCGCAGGTTTAAATGTAAATAAGTAACTGATGTTGTATAAATGTTGTTATGGAATACCGTGAATATAGTTATAAGTAAGCAAAATCACATGACATGAGCTTTACAACCAAACCTAACGACGTACACAAAGAATCTTATCGGAATATATTCACCCAAGGCCCGTTCCTGGCGACTGTTGGTAATAACTAGTATACCAACAACGAGGGTGGGGGTGTCAACCTAAGTAGTACTACCAATACCTATCCGTCGGTTCCACACTGGAATTAAATGGTTGTAAGCAAGAACCACACAGCAGACTCAAGCATGCATCAGATAAGTACTCACAAAACAATAGCACGTTGATTCCAAGTATGTAAATTGTTTGTATGTTGAACAGCATAGAAAACAGGTGAGCATACTTTTCCCCCATGTTTGTAAATGTTTGAAAAGTAGTATAAGCATAAAAAGGGGTCACGAAACTCACTTGTTACGTGGTAAGTATGTATGATCAAAGTTCCCAAGTGTAGTATGCAAAGAACGGTCAAACACCTATTGACAGTTATTGTTAAGCATTAATGATATGTATAAAGTACACAGTAATGTTCATTCGGTTAGGTTGTATCGATTCGGTCGTGGGTAGCACACACAAGCAGACACACGTATCAGATCTTATGTAGATCCAAGTACCAGAAGGAGTCATCATTGCCAATGAAATTTGTGTAAAGATCCCATTGTTATAAGAGAAAGTACCTTGTTAAATATTTGTAGTCCCAAATGGGTTGTTGATAATTGTAAAATGTTAGGTTGATTTAAATTGGAATAGTATCTGCATGTTGATAGCGTTGACTTTAATCTTTATGGTCAATCAATGACACTTGTATTGATGTTACCTTATCATCACATAACATTCAAGAAAGGAATTCACACACACAGCATCATCAGTCACACAACAGGACCCGACGCTCGACTCAACACTCCATTCGTACGAATGAACCTTCAATCGTATGAATCAGCTTCATTCGTATGATTGGACCTTCATTCGCACGGCTGGTATTCAGTCGTACCACACAACACCCAATTGCACGACTTAACCCCCATACGCACGAATCAAATTTCATTCGTACGAATCAGCTTCATTCATACAACTGAACCTTCATTCGTACGATTGGCCTTCAGTCATGCGACGCACGCACAATCGCATACATCCATTTGGTCGCATGGCTCAGTCGTACACAACATTCATCCGCATTGACTCAATCGCACACATCCCCAGTCGCACAACTCAGTCGCCCGAATGCCTCAGTCACCTGACTCAGTTGCACGACTCACCCAGTCGCACGGCTCAGTCACATGACAGACCCAGTCGCCTGAACTGCAGTGCAGGTTTGCGACTGCTGAAGTGCAGAGCAGCCTTTGGCTGCCTTGAGCATGAGTTTTACCCAACAAGGATTTCCAGAAACACACTACAAACACACACAAACAAGAAGCACACGCAAAAAGACATCACACGCACCCACAGGACCTCTTGTGTTCAGGTTGAACCCGAATACCCGAAACCCTAGAAATGGACAGTAGTAAAACGAGCAAGAAAGGGACAACCAAGGTCGTCTACCTACAAGGATGGAGTAGACTAGGTTGTAGATGAAGTCTAGATGATGAAAACGAGACGAAACGGGGCGGTTTTGGTGCAAAGATGTGAAGTGGAGGAGAATGAAGAAGAAGAAGAAGAAGAAGTGAAGGAGAATGGCTGGGAATAGGCTTTTTATACCCATCCCAAGTTTGCAAAATGTCGGTTTTAGTCCCTGCACTTAGCCCCGAGTTCCCAAAGTTTGTTTCGGTTGAAAACGACTTTAAAGGTGTTTGTTATATTGACGTTAAAATTGTATTTAATGATACTGGGCACTTAAAAATGGTTTTTATTAATGTCGATAATATTTTTTAAAATGATATTTTTAGTGATAATGGTGATGAAATTTGTAAAAGTTTTAAGCATAGCACACGTTCACGAAAGAAACACAAGAACAGAGATAATAAAGCAAGTATGATATCCACACAAGAAGTACATATAGATGAGGAATGAACAATCATGAAAAGTTAACGGATAATCACGTTAATTGACGGACCTTGTGGTGACGGATGTCACAGTATCCCCCAGTTGAGAGAATTTCGTCCTGAAATTCAGCTGGAGTTAGGTCCAAGAGTGTCATCCTTAAATAGATGTGGATATTTAAGTTTCACCTGATCTTCCCGTTCCCATGTAAACTCTGGCCCTCGTTTTAAATTCCATCTCACGTGAACGATTGGTATCCTACTACGCTTCAATTGTTTGACCTTTCGATCCATGATCTCGATGGGTTCCTCGATAAAATAAAGCTTTTCCTTAATCTTGACGTCCTCAATTGGTACGTGAAGTGATTCATCAGCCAAACACTTCTTGAGGTTCGACACGTGGAAAGTATCATGTACGCCGCTAAGTTCTTGTGGTAACCTTAATCGGTAAGCCACTGGACCAATTCTTTCTGTAATCTCGAATGGTCCAATGTATCTGGGGCTAACTTCCCTTTCTTTCTAAACCGAACAATTCATTTCCAAGGAGAGACCTTGAGTAAAACTTGATCCCCAACATTGAATTCTAGAGGCATCCGATGATTGTCGGCATGCTCTTTTGGCGATCTCTAAACAGCTTTTAGTCTGTCTTTGATTTGGAAAATCTTGTCGGTTGTTTCTTAAATGATCTCCGGGCCTATTAGTTGACTTTCACCAATCTCGGCCCAACAAACGGGAGATCTGCATTTTCTTCTATACAACGCTTTAAAAGGAGCACATCCAATGCTCGTATGGTAGCTGTTGTTGTAAGAGAACTCAACACGGTAGATGAGTATCCCGACTGCCACCAAAGTCGATTACACACGCCCGCAACATGTCTTCTAGCGTTTGTATAGTTTGTTCACTTTGGCCATCTGTCTGAGGGTGATAGGTTGTGCCCATATCTAATCGAGTGCCCATCGCTTTCTACAGTGTCTGCCAAAATCGTGAAGTAAATCGGCTGTCGCGGTCAGATATGATTGACACCGGTACCCCGTGTCTTGTCATGACCTCTTTTGCGTACAATCTCGCCAATTTATCCATCTTGTAGTCTTCTCGGATTGTAAGAAATAAGCTGACTTCGTCATCCGATCCACTACGACCCATATCGAATCATGTGTTGATACATATATGTCCCTAGATCATGATATGAAATGTAATAGATCTTGTTTATCTGATTCTGGTATAATTTGATATGATTAATGAAATGATATTGTTTTGTTTGTGATTTGTAATGACTAATATTTCACTAATGAGTTGATATTAAATTGGTTAATTAGGTTAGCGATTGTTTGAATGGTTACACATAATATTTCACTCCAGACATACCCTAGCCGTCCAGAAGCCTCCCAATTCGTTCTCCAAGTTCATAGAACACATTAGATCGATTCCCAATCGATTTCTAACGTTAGTTTCAATTCTTTATTGATTCTTCGTGTGTTCTCACTGATTGGATCGCCAATCAAATAGGATTCCGCACTATTTGATCTGGTTTACACGCAAATCTCCAGGTATTTTGTTCAAATACCAGGTCCTAACAAGTGGTATCAGAGCTATAGGCTCTTGATTACGTGTGATTCAATCAATATTGATAAAAAGCTTGTGTTTTTGCCCTAAAAATGCAATCTTTTGTGTCAAAAGTGATCTTGGACGTTTCCCGCTCATCAAAGTTTGGTTTCTACGGACTTAGGCGATTAGACCTTGCGAAAGTTCGAATTTTTACGGCTAAAACACGTTTAACCTAGAAATTTTCACAAAACAGCAGCTTGAGTCGCACGAGTGAGCCATTCGCACGACTAGACCTCATTCGCATTGCTCAGACGCACGACTGGACACAGTCGCATCTCCATTCGTACGATTGAACCTTTCATTTGTACTGTTCATTCGCATCCATTTACTTATAAAAGGGTTCACTTGGGCCATGTTTTATCTCTAATTAGAGCATTCGGAATCCATCCCCCATCCATATAATTATACTAAAAACCACTACTTTTTCTCTCCTTTCTAATTAAATAATACATAGGGTTGTATCATGTTTCCCCATGTTTTCCCATATTTCCCCAAATATGGGGAAACAAGATACAACCCCCATAAATCCCCATATCCTTCACTCACAACCACTTACAATCATCCCCTATAATATAGGGTAGCCACTCACATAATATGGGGTGCAGGCTGTGAATGTTGTAATAGGTCTAACCAGAAAAGTTAAATAAAGGTAGAATGGGTTCATATATGTTGAATGGTTGGAAAGTATATTTGTAAACCATACAACCTCCTATTTTATTTAAATATTAAGATTACCATTGTGATAATAACGATTTTATAATCCTAATATTTAAAAATAATTAATTAGGAATTAAACTTAAACAGGAAAACTAGTAGAAACAATATTCTTTTGGTGAAAGTGGACAATTACTTTGGAGCATACTAAAATAGTAGACTTAAATGGATGGAGCCAGGTGGAAAACTTTTTAGGAGTACCTAGTAAACAACAAACAAACCCAAGACAAATCCCACTCAGAGGATAAAGATGAAGACGAACCTTACCCCATCTCACAGGATAAAGATGATGCTCCTAGAATGGGTTGAGCCTAGAGTGTAGTAATTTGAAACTACACTAAAAAGGATCTTTTTGACATTTAGTTCTTTATTTTCCTTTTAATAATAGTTGTTTGGGTACATACAGTGTTGTAAAAATCGCTAGATGCTAGTCAGATGGTGGGGTACTGACTAGCGATTAATTTGGAGTAGTTGGATTGGAATTTTTATATATAACTTTCATTATAATATATAAATACACACATTTTCATATGTAAATTTAATAAAAGAGTTCAGATTTAAATATAAACGCACATAATTGCCCGGAATTTCCAAGTTTAAGACAGAATTTCCAATTTTTGGTTGGATTTTTTTAAGTTCACCGGGAACTCGCCCAGTGTTGTAAAAATCGCTAGGCGCTAGTCGGGCGGCGAGGTGGAGATTAGGGATAATCGGTTTGAAAATTTTATATGTATTTTTTATAAATTATATATATAGTTAAGATTAATATACTTCAAACATAAATAACTAAACAAAAAAATAACAATCAAGTGTTTTAAAGTTTAAAGATCAAATATTAGAAAAATAGACAATATATAGTCAATTATCTAAATGCTATAGTAACATTACTACATTAGTAAACTATTAAATTTGAAATAGAGATAATATATAATTGACAATAATCATAATATATCTATATGTATATAGTCAATTAGTCAATTAGAAAAAGGTAGACAACTAGATAATAATATAATATACATATATACAATAATACAAATTACAATAGAGGTAAACATATATAATATTATAAATATTATAAATGCCCTTATGTACCTTATCGATGAGGTTGGAAGTGAAGAAGCCACACAGCGGGAGCAAGGGGGTTCACCGGAGCAGGGGCCAAGGGGGTTCGCTTACTGGCTACGCAAGGGGCTAAGGGGGTTCGCTTACTGGCTGCGCAAGGGACCAAGGGGGTCGCTGGAGCAAGGGGGGTTCGTCGAAGCTGGGGGTTCGCCGGAGGAGCAATGTTAATAACCGAAGCAGGGAGCTTCACCAGAGGAGCACACATAGTGACACAGGTTAGGTTAAATGGTTTTTGTATCAGATCTAAAGCAAAAAATTTTGTTGACCGACTTTGACCGATACCACACATTACACCGATTTCCTCCGCCTAGGACCGCCTACAGCCGATTATTCCCGATTTACTCCGCTTAGCGACTAATGGCTTCGATTAGCTATAATCAATAAGGCTAAGGGCCGACTACCGATTTATCTCCGATTAATCGGCCGCCTAGCCCGATTTTTACAACACTGAACTCGCCGAAGCCCTACAGGAATTTCGCCGGAATCACTGATTTTTGGACAATTAAGACCGCCTAGGGTTTGATTTTGACCACCGTTGACCGCCTAGCGATTAATTGACTGATTAGCCGATTTCTGAGTAATCGGCTATTAATCCCGATTTTTGCAACATTGGGTAAATCTAGATCTTCTTTTTATGAATTAACTTCATAAGAACCAGATAATATATTAGGTGACCTTTGAATCCATTATCCTTCACTAGGAAAATATAAATTGCAAAAACATTTTTTTACTTGAAAACCAACCTTTAACTATATCCAATTGAACCATTCACCTATAAGAACTTAAGTAGTTAAGTTGACCAATTTCCTCTAATTTCCCATTGAACTTCAGGTTTCAAAGCCTAGGTCTTCTAAAAGGATTTCTCTGACTCCCCATAGAAGAACTAGTGAATCTAAAATTCAACCTGTAAGTCAGTCGACTGTTTATCACAAACAGGCATTGCACATATCTGGATTATGGAAGGAGAAGACATCCTCTGTGTCTGATAATAATGACAAGAAGGAACCTGAGCTACCCTCTTCCTTTAAGGGTCAATGGGTAGAATTTATAATGTGTGATGCCTCGAGGAAACCCAAGCCAGTAAAGGCTTGGGTTCCTAACCCAAACTAATCCTTTACTTTGCGTGTGCAGGGTGTTCGATACAGTGCTGAAACTAACATGTGGATAGTAGACGGCGGAGCATCCAGGCACATGACAGGAAACAGAGCTCTTTTATCAAACGTCATGCAAATAAAAGGAGGGCATGTTTCGTTTGCTGGAAACAAGGGTGGCTATATCACAGCCCAGGGAGAAGTGGGGAATGAGAAAGTTAAGTTTGATAAAGTGAACTTCGTTCAACAACTACAAAATAACTTACTTTCTGTTTCCCAAATATGTGATAAGGGATTTAAAGTCATCTTCGACAACAAGAAGTGTTACGTACTAAAGAAAGACTACGTGATCCCAGAGGACCAAGTTTTGATGACTGCTTCAAGATATAAAGATCTTTATGTCTTGGATCTGTCAACAGCTTCTACAATGGATCATGAGGTTCAGTGTTTTCTATCTAAAGCTACTGAAAAGGATTCCATCTCCTGGCATAGGAGAATGGGACACATTAGTCAAAGGAAGATGAATCACTTGATTCAGAAGGATCTAGTGAGAGGATTTAATGTCAAGAATTTTCAGCTTCCTGACTTTTGTGTATCTTGCAAGAAAGGCAAGCAGACAAAGAAGTCTCATACGGAAAAGAAAGTTCATTCAATAGAACTTCCTCTTGAACTTCTTCACATGGATCTGTTTGGTCCAGTCAGTACAAAGAGCATTGCAGGCGACTTGTACTGTTTTGTGGTCACTGATGACTACTCAAGGTTCACTTGGGTAATGTTTCTGAAATCCAAATCAGAAACATTTGAATCATTCAAGGAGTTGGTAACCACACTGGAATCTCTCTACAAGTTGAAAGTTAGACAAGTACGCTCAGACAACAGAACGGAATTCAAGAACCAGTGGATGGAGGCATACTGCAAGGAAAAGGGAATTGTGCATCAATTCACTTCTGCCTACACACCTCAGATGAATGGCGTTGCTGAGAGAAAGAACAGAAGCTTGATAGAGACAGCACGGACTATGCTGGTAGACTCGAAACTTCCTATCTAATTCTGGAATGAGGCAGTGGCGAATGCATGTTATACATTGAATCGAGTCCTGATAGTCAAGCGCCACGGAAAGACATGTTACGAGCTACTACAAAGACGCAAACCGAACTTGGAGTATCTCGAACCATTTGGCGTGCCGTGCACACTTCTGAAGAAGACACAAGAGGGTAAATTCAGTGAGAAGGCAGATGAAGGCATCTTTCTAGGATACAACATACCGAACAAGCAAGTTTACAACAACTCAACGAGTCTAGTAGAAGTGTGGTGTAATGTTGACGTTCAGCGATATACCACACCACCTATTGGCAAAGGACCCGCCTACTTTTTCGACTATGATGGATTCTTCAAGTCCTTCAACATCTCTCTCTCCCTCGGATGATGAGTTAGCTACACGAATGATGTATGATATCTTGAATACACCAACATCTAGCTCACAGGAAGAATCATCTACTCAGTCAGGGGGAGTAGTCGACGACAGTGACTCCTCCTCTGAAGATGAAGCTGAAGAAGATAACCAGAATAGTCAGGAGGAACAAGTTTCAGTTCCTGAAAGTCCATAAGCATCTATCAGTGATGCACCTTCGACTTCAGAGCCTCAAACTCCAACTACCTCAGATGCAGAACCAAATGTTCATAATCTTGGCTCTGAGGTAGTTGTTCCTACCACTCCAGGATCACGACTAAACGTCTATCATCCCCTAAACAATATCATTGGGGATGTCAGATCAGGAGTGCAAACCCGAAATCAGCTATACTCAGTTGATTACGCCTCAGTTATGGAAAAGGGATATATTCATGATGGTGCTTATCGGTGTTTTGTCTCACGGTTGAGCCAAAATACGTCAGTGATGCACTAAATGATGAGGCGTGGGTGAGTGCCATGCAAGAAGAACTTCTTCATTCAAGAAGTTAGGTGTATGGACTCTGGTTGATAGACCTAAAGGTGCTAAGGTCATTGGCACCAAATGGGTTTTAAAATGCAAGAAAGATGACCAAGGGTTCATTATCAGGAACAAAGCTTGATTGGTAGTTCAAGGTTTTCGCCAAGTTGAGGAAATTGACTACAATGAGGTGTTTGCACCTGTGGCAAGGATGGAAGCCATTCGTATCTTCCTTGCCTATGCATCATACATGAAGATTAAAGTCTATCAATTAGATGTGAAGAGTGCATTCCTTCATGGGGAAATCAGAGAAACAGTCTATGTCAGTCAACCCGAGGGATTTGAAGATCCTTATCATCGGGATAGAGTCTACAAGCTCGACAAGGCTTTATACGGGCTTCATCAAGCTCCAAGAGCTTGGTATGAGAAACTCTCGACTCATCTTGTGAAACACGACTTTCGCAGGGGAGTCATTGACTGCACGTTGTTCATTAAAGAAAAAGATGGCGACCTACTGCTCGTACAGATCTATGTTGATGACATAATCTTCGGTTCAAAGAACGAAGTGTTATGCAAAGAGTTTGAAGCAGTTATGAAGAAAGAGTTTGAGATGAGTGCTATGGGGGAGATGAAGTTCTTTCTCGGGTTACAGGTGGATCAAACACCAAATGGGATCTTCTACATCAGACCAAGTATGTAGGAGACATTCTCAGTCGTTTTGACATGGAGAATGCATCTGCTGCTGGGACTCCACTGGCTACGAATCACGACATAGCACCTGATGAAAATGGAGATCTTGTAGATTCCACGATGTACCGAGGAATGATTGGATCCCTCATGTATCTCACTGCCTCAAGACCTGATATCATGTATGCTACATGTTTATGTTCTAGATATCAGGCTAAACCTAAGGTAAATCATCTGATCGGGGTCAAAAGGATTTTTCGCTATCTAAAGGGTACACCCACACTTGGGTTGTGGTATCCTCATGATGATGATTTTGAGCTCACGACGTATAGTGACTCGGATTACAGAGGCTGCAAGATGAACTACAAGTCTACATCTGCAGGGTGTCAATTCTTTGGGAGAAGCCTAGTGACGTGGCAGTTTAAGAAACAAACATCGGTTGCATTGTCCACCTGTGAAGCCGAATATGTTGCTGCTGCAAGTTGCTGTTCACAAATCGTCTGGATTCAACAGCAATGTGGGATTACGGTTTAAAGTTCTCCTCTACTCCTATTTGTGTTGATAACTCTGCTGCAATTGCAGTAACTAAAAATCTGGTCCAACATCCTAAGACCAAACATATCGGTATTAAATACCATTTCATACGAGACTGTTTTGAAAAGAACTTAATTGATGTGGTAAAAATTAATACTGATTTTCAACGCGCTGACCTCTACACTAAAGCCTTTGATAAACCACGTTTTCAATATTTGCTAGAGGTCAACGGCATTAAAAAGAAAAGTGATGTTATTCCTGATGATGATCATGTGTAGTCCAATGTAGGTTAGTTAATTTTTTTTCCTTTTATTTTATTGGTTTATTTTTGTCTGTTTAATTAAACTCATGTTATTTTGCTGGCTATTAAAATCCTAAAATAATTAAACCAGTTATGATTTTAGTATTTTAGAGGGAGAATAAGTCAGCAAGTTAACATTAAAAAAAAGGTAGAAGGAGTGGAAAGTTGATATAAGGAAGATTGTATCTGTGATACCGATTCAAACCCTTTGGAATATGATAGTACACAGGAACAAATCAAGAGGGACCTTGAAATTTTAATTTAGAAAAGGTGCAAAAAAATTCAAAGTATAAGTCTGTGTTGTCTAAGCAATATAAAAGGGAAGATGATAGAAAAACTAGTAACTCTTGAGGTAACACAATGAGAGTAGACCTAGAGGTTGCTAGACCACAATTGATATGTCGATAGATTCAACACAATAAGATGATTAGACCTGACTGGTGATCTCAAGATCAAACTAAGTGGTTCAACTAACTATGGACTCCCATCTTATCACTGGTTAACACAATCAACTATATTCCAATAAGGGGAAATGAGCATGTAAACGCCACAAATGTGTGCGGATGACCATAAATAGAGCAAAGCACGGAAAAATGAAATAAAAATGCTATCAAGCTAATGATTATGTTATTGGTGCATTTGGTGCAACATAAAATTAAGCTGCTCTAACAAGGAGATAGGTAGTGTGCCTCTCTGTTGTGCGATGGCACTGACCTGAGGATAAGCATAACTTAGATATTCTAGAATTCATTGTTTTTTGCCGCCTCTCTGCTGTGCGATGGCACTGACCTGAGGACTGGCTTCTCTTTAACAGCTCTAAGAATAGTCTCTCCTGTAATGATACCCGTAGACCGCTCAAAAGTTCCTGAGGAATGTTGCTTACCATATAAGTGTGGGATCCACAAATGTTAGTTGAAATAATTAAACCTAAAACAATCACCAGTTTGGGTCAAACGTCTGTGTATGGATTTAAGTGGACAAACATATTGACAATCATTGTGACTGCAATTCTTGAAAGTTTGATTCAATGTGGTAATCTAAGAGCTTCAGTATGATTTCCTAAAGTTGCAAATGACTCTGGATGAACACCAAGAATTGAGCATCAAAAGATTTTGATAACAAGTCCAAACTGATTTGAACTACATGTATGATTCCAAAATGGAATTGGTCCAGGTATGGTCAATCTAAGTTAAAGCTGTCCATTCGGAACCAAATCCAGTAGATTTCCATCTCAGGACTTATCTCTCACAAAAAGCAAAAACAAATTTTTATTTTTTAGTTTAATTTTCTAATTTAGTCAGTTGTTTTAGTTTGTTTGTTATCGGATTACATCAGGAAAATCAGTAAGGGATCAACTCACTAACAGGGTCATGTCTGAGATGATCACATATGTATTAAAAGTTAAATCAGTCACGTCTGAGGTGATAAAAGGTTTTCAAGTCAAAACGATCATGTCTAAGATGATCAACTGCTCATAATGTAAATTTCTGCAATTAAAGGGATTTTAAAAGGTAAATATTCAAATTGGCAGAAAAGTTAATAAATATGACCTATTCGCACGAATGGACCATCCATATGGACCAGTCATACGAATGGAAGCTATTCGTACGAATGGACATGAATATGGACTATTCAACCGAATGGCCCATACGATTGGCCCAGTCGGATGAGTAAGGGCGAATGAGTGAGTCAGTCGCACGATTGAGATTCAGTCGGATGACTGAAGAAGGACGATTGAACCAATCGCACGACTGAGTCCCACTCGCACGACTGAAAGGTGCGTATGAGCTCATTCGCACGATTGAATCTAGGGTTAATATAAATAGAAGGGGAGTCGGTCGTAGAGACTCACCACCTTCAAAATCACCCTGAATCGCACGAATTAACCCAACTCTGCAAAAATTTCAATTGATCGCTAAACCCCCCGTTTCTTGATTACTGACCATCGACATCGACTCTACAGGTAATTTACGGTATAGATGCACTCCCATAACTTTAAATTTGATGAAAAAACCGGTACATTCGGACTTGCAAAGTAACCGAGACTTAAGTGACTAAATAACCTACCTAAATGACTCAAACAAATGAAAGTAACGTTGTTAGGTGGTTTAAGAATGTATTGTGAGTCAAATGAACCAGATAACGATGTCTAAAACTCAAAAATAGTGAAAAAGTAATTTTGAATTGAACAGTCAGCACTTCATGCGAATGGACAGAATGATGAACTTCAGTCGCACGACTGAAGGGCTCAAACTGCTTAACACATGACTGAACCATGCGTATGAAGCTCAGTCACACGACTGGTGTAACCGCATGAGGGTATATACGTAGGAGCCCAGTCGCACACTCAGAGGTACGTATGGGATCAGTCGCACGACTGAGTCCCATTCGTACGGTTCAATCGCACGACTGAACCCCTTTCGCACGGTTCAATCGCACGACCTAACTCCTTTCGCACTATTTATTCGTACACCTGAACTCAGTCGCACAATCTCAATCGCATGACAGAAAGATTTTCTTCAAGCTTAAGGTTTTCATGACTTTCTTAGTCAATGGTACTAATGTTACTATCTTTGTGTAACAGATGGCGAGTAGATGGATTATGAGCATAAAGCACAATATATGTGCTCATCTGGAATTAACATCTAGAAACGCTGCTGATTTCTCTGGCATAATCACATTTCTACTGAGATCGAGGATTGCACATGCCATATCTACTCCTTGCACTCCGTATCGATCCATTCAACAAGCCTTCTAGGAAGGCGCTACAGTTGATAGATCGTCTGAGCCTCATTGCATCAGAAGTACCATATTTGGAGAGGCTATTACCATTTCAGAGGAGGATCTAAGGATCGTACTACAATTGGGGGATGACGCTGATTGTCCGACTCGATTACACCCCCTCACAGTCAGAGGATGCTTTCTTAGAGCCAAATACTCTGGGGACATCAATTCTGGGGTACTCAACAAGAGTAACCTCTGTCCCCAGTTTAAATATCTTGCGCACGTGCTGCTCAAGTGCATGGCTTCCAGAAAAGGTGGTTTTGATGAGCTGTCTGACCAGATGCAGAACGCGTACGTTGCGTTGGTGCTGAACCATCCGTTCAGCTTCTCCAAGATGATCTTCACCTATCTGGTGGAGAACCTCGAGGGGAAAGGGAAGGAAGCCTTCTGTATGTACCCGAGGTTTATGCAGATGATCATAGATCAGAAGCTTCCCTCCCTGCCGAAGGAAAAGGAGGATGCGGTAGTCTTGGAGGTAATGGATGACACTACCCTGGGAAGGATGAAAGTGTACAGGGAAAGCAAGTGAAGCCTCCTGTCAGGAGGTTGTTTGGTCATCTTACCGGGATGACTACGTGGTGCCAGCAAAGAGAAAGTGGTGTCATGATGAGAGTGACTCTGATGTGGAACAGATAGCTCTACCCACTCATGACTCAGATGATGATGACAGTGGGGATGTTGGAGACGATATGCCTATTCCACTTAGAGGCACTGTGTCTGATTCTGTACCTCCAGTGTCCGTCACAGCTGGAGAAGTAACCGAGTCAGCGGGATTTCATCAGGATTTTGTTCTTGGCGCGGAGGAGGAGGATGAATCGGATGAGGAGCCCCTTACGCGAACTGTGGGAAGGAAAGTTGTTCCCACAGAACATGGGTTAAGGGTGGTTGGTGAACACCGAGAGACTCCAGAGATACTGATACTGACCCAAGCTATGCTCCGGGGTCCACAGGCAGGGTTGTAGGGGGAGCTTCCACCTCAACTGGAACAAGGAGGAAAAGAATGGCTAAACCCCATGGCCAGAAGAAGAAGAAGCGTAGGGTGACCTTCCTCACAACCACATCTACCACATCTACCACATCCACCACAGCCACCACATCCACCACATCCACCACATCCACCACATCCACCACATCCACCACAGCCACCACCATACCTCCCACCACAGTACATATTCCCTCCACCACCTTATCCTTTACTCCCACATCACTTCCACCATTATACAGACCTATCTTCACCACAGCCACCACCATACCTCCCACCACAGTACAGATTCCCTCCACCACCATATCCTTTACTCCCACATCACCTTCACCATAATACAGACCTATCTTCACTACATCCACCTCCACCACCACGTCACACCAATCAATACCCTCAGCCTATCCCTCACATACTTATAGATCTCCTCTACCTCCAATCGGGGTAGAGGAACAGTTGTCAGCGCTTAACATAATGGTGATGCGCTTACTGGCTGCTGATGAGGAAAAGGCAGCTCAGATCCGCCAGCTTACTGACCTGACTGTTGCACAATCTCACCAAATTGCAGAGCAGGCTCGAGTTATAGAGGAGCAGGCCCAGCAGATGGCTGCTCAGAGCACCAAGATGGACCAACTCCAAGCTCAAAGTGTCACATCAAGCAAGAAAATAGAGGAGCTGGAGAAGGCAAGGAAGATTATCATGTTAAAACTGAAAGGAACTAAAGAGGAGCCATTGAAGATCAGGGAAGGAGATAGAGATGATGATGATGAAGATAATGATGAGGATGATAAGAATGATACTGAGGAGTATGAAGATACAGAAAGAGATAGGACAGAGGAGAAGGACGATGATGAAGAAGCAGAAGGAGGGGATGCACCTACATCGACCCCAGCTACAGGTCAAGAGAAAAGGACAAAGAACAGACAAGATCAATCCGCTTCTACCTCTGCTCCTCCAAGAGACGAAACAATGATACAAGATAAAAGTAAAGACTAGATGTTTATGTATTTATCTTCTTTTGTATTTGAATCCTGTATTGAACACAATGTATTTAATGTTTATATTACTTTAATGCATTTCTGTTTGATTAATTACTAATGATTTATGTGTGGAATGTTTAAATCAAACAGATCAAAATTACCAAAGAGATGAGTTTGATGTTGCTCCCCTTCAGCAGGTTAAGTCTCAGCTAACAATGATTCTTGATCTGCAAGGGATTGTCAGGAGGTCAGTGAATTATACCCCTGAAGAAGGGGAAATAATTCATGATCCATCAAATGAGCAACTCGCAGAGCTTTTCGAGCTAAATCCAGATGAGATAGTAAAAGATGCTCCGACATGCGATTCGACAAGTGACGAAAAGCTCAACGATGTTGATGATGTAGAGATCAAAGATGTCACTGCCGAGGAGTACCCTCAGTACGCTGACAATAAGGGTAATGTGGTCCCCAATCTGGGTGAATCCCTTGCCAGCGATACTATTGAGGTGCTGAACTATATGGAGCAAGAAATGGAGAAAGGAGAGGAAACGGCCCAAGCCTCAATTGATGATGTAGATATTCGAAAGGCTGAGTAGGCTGCGTGTTTTGAAGAAGTTAGGGCCCAACGCACTGCACCGAAACAGGATGCCTACACCAAACTCTACAAAGTCAAGAAACATCATAAGGTGACTGGCAGGATCATAGCGTGGGCGTATTTTGAGGATCTTAACGTATATGCAGTAAAGAGAGAAAAGGGCATAGAGTACTTCAGATTCCCACATGATCTGAAGACTCTACCAGGTTTTGAGCTCAACCAGCTGGCCAAACTAAAGCTTTTGTATGCTAACCGAGGAAGATGTCAGGCTGGTTTGAGGCTGCCCTAAAGAAGGAGTACCACACTAGATGGGTTAACTTCAGACCTAACAGCCTACTAGGTATATTAGAAGGTCTGAGGTTGATGCTATTACTGGCAAGCCTAAGAGAGTGTTGAAGTGGAATCCTCCACGCACAATGTCAAGAATCCCACTCAGGGAAATGCCACAGGATTTCACTCCACATTTTAAGTGGTGGTACTACGATTAGAGAACAGCTGAAGCGGTCATAGTCCTAAACAAAGAGGGAAAAATGGATACTATCAGGGTATTCGACCGATGTGGCTTACAAACTTGTCGGAAAGTGATGTCTATAAGCTATACAAGTGGCCACTGTTCTATGATACGCAAGATATTGTACAAGCCCTCCAGTTCTAGAACGTTATACGACTCTGCTTCGTGTTTGAGATTCACACGGGAGTCACAAAGAGAAGAAGTACAAGAAATATAAGGAGGTTATGCAGAAAACAAGAGATTAGAGAGATCTAGGTCCAAGGGGGAGTTTGTTGATACATATATGTCCCTAGATCATGATATGAAATGTAATAGATCTTGTTTATCTGATTCTGGTATAATTTGATATGATTAATGAAATGATATTGTTTGTTTGTGATTTGTAATGACTAATATTTCATTAATGAGTTGATATTAAATTGGTTAATTAGGTTAGCGATTGTTTGAATGGTTACACATAATGTTTATTAATTAATACATTGAAACTTAACATAATGAAGTTTTCATGCAAATGGCCCATGCGAATGGACCATAAGCATGAATAACTTCATACGAAAGGCTCAGTCGCACGACTGAACACTCAGTCGTGCGGATGAATCAACCGCATGGTTCAATCGCACGACTGAACCATACTAATGATTCAGTCGCACGATTGAATAATGCCAACCTATAAATACAACCTAATTCGTGAAAAATAAGAGCTTTTGAATTCTATTTTGACTCCAGACGTACCCTAGCCGTCCAGAAGCCTCCCAATTCATTCTCCAAGTTCATAGAACACATTAGATCGATTCCCAATCGATTTCTAACATTAGTTTCAATTCTTTATTGATTCTTCGTGTGTTCTCACTGATTGGATCGCCAATCAAATAGGATTCCGCACTATTTGATCTGGTTTACACGCTAATCTCCAGGTATTTCGTTCAAATACCAGGTCCTAACATCATGCCCACTACTCGTTCTGGGGAGTTTGGTAATAAAATCCATAGTTATGTTCTCCCATTTCCACTCGAGAATTTTAGGTTGTTGCAATAATCCCGATGGTTTCTGATGTTCAGCTTTAACTTTCGAGCATTACAAGCATCTGCCTACGTACATGGCAATGTCTTTCTTCATGCCTGACCACCAGTACAGATCCTTAAGATCGTGGTACAACTTGACTGCACCAGGATGAATAGAATATCGCGTCTTGTGTGCTTCATCCATGCCCAAGGTACGTACACCTCCCCATCTGGGTACCCATATACGATCAATGAAGTACTGTACACCGTCATCCTTGCAAATCATTTGTTTATCCAACCCCCGGAATTCTTCTCCCGCAAGGTTTTCTTCTTTCAACACCTCACTTTGTGCAATTTGGATCTGAGCCTTTAAATTCATTTGGATAGTCTATCCCAATGCTCGAGCATGTAATGGTTTCACGCGTTTTTTGTGGCTTACAGCATCAGCCACCACGTTGGCTTTCCCCGGATGATACCGGATTTCACAATCGTAGTCACTAAGAAGCTCTACCAACGTCGTTGACGCATATTAAGCTCCTTCTGATCCAGGATATGTTGCAAGCTCTTATGATCAGTGTAGATGATGCATTTGGTTCCATACAGGGAATGCCTCCATATCTTAAGTTCAAATACTATAGCGCCCAACTCCAAATCATACGTTGTATAGTTCTTTTTGTGCACCTTAAGTTACCGTGAAGCGTAGGCAATCACTTTATCCTTCTGCATTAGCACACATCCCAACCCTTGATGTGAAGCATCACAGTATACCACAAAATCATCAGTTCTGTCTGGGAGGGACAATATTGGTGCATTGCATAACTTCTC